>OY728165.1:1866735577-1867985577 GCA_963277665.1 Viscum album | reverse complement strand
TATCACACAATCTCCAAACTAGAATCACACCAACAGGTTCAAAAAATTGTTATTACTCTTAAATTATATCACAAATTACAAAATATGATGATAATACACCAAAAAATATTGATCTACTTCCTCAAACAAAAAATTCCTTTGATGGTCGGAATGTCTTCAATAGCAACTTAGGAAACTCAACCTATATTCACTCCACAACTCTTAGATTGTATAAAAACAAATGGATGACTTACTAAAACTCATAATCACTTAAATCATAGGAATAATTATTTATCACACCTCAATGAACCTTATCTTCATGTTCTTATCCTTTTTATTTTTTATTACTTAACTATATTATACCAGCAATCCATGACAACCACATCATCTTCTTCTTATTAAAAACTAAAAATTATATCTTAGTTTGGAACAGGCTTAGATGATTCTCCTTGTTTCACACTACTTTATATTGTATCCCCCTCCACCTTCCTTTAGACTTTCATTTCTCACATCCAATTCCTTATCGTACCCATAGCACAACATCAATGAATACTTCTCCTAATTTTGTCTCTTTCCTTATTCAATTTATAAATATCATGTGCGGGTGAATTAAATGAATTATTTCATTTCTAATAACCCAAAATGGAATACATATACTACATTTTGATCACATTCCGAATGTATGGTTACAAAATAAACACTTTATATTCCTCGTGATATTTCAAGTATCCTCTTTTAAACTCAGTGGATTTTTTAAAAATACCGTTAAAAATTGTAGCTCACATGGACAAATAAATATATCACTTAATCCTCTAACAGGATTCCATTATTATTCCTCAAAAAATCCTCCAAAAATCATTCATATCAATATCCTTAGTCATATAAAAGAGTAAGTAAGAACATATTATGGTCATGGACATTTTCTTACATCTTGATAGATTCCATGAAAACATATATATCATCCATTTGAATTTTTAATAAAAATTAGTAACTCATAACTTGTATTTATTATTCTAAATCTTTAATCACATGATTTTAGGGTATTTAATCCTTTTAAAGGAAAATAATTCCATATTCTTATTTTATTTTTTCACTTCTATATTTTTTGAAATATGGAAATTCCTTATTTTAGGAATGGGTAAATTCTAACCCTTCAATCTCATTTAGCTGTAATATGCATTGAAACAATCATCCAGATCAACTATTTTCTCACTCAAATATCTAGTGTTATAATGATATTGAATTTAATGAAAATTTTCGGATTCAATGTTACCTCATCAACATTATTTTGAAAAATCCAATAAAATCATTTAGCTATATCAAGTGAAATGTCCCATTTTCTTGATCCTGATGAAATTCTAAGGGAATTGGAGTTTTAGTAATTATTTGACATGATGTTTTACAAACCATGATTTTGAACGTAATTCAGATAGTTGTATCACTTTATTGTGTAGTTTATGGACATTGGTGAAGTCTCGAGAGGTACATTGGAAGTCTTTTCTTGTTTTGGGAGTGTTATGCCATGGAAATATTGTTTTGGAGGGGCTGTAGAGGGCACATTATTTGTCTAAAACAATGTGGTCCAAGAAAAAATCATCCATTCTTGATTAGAGGGGTATATGTGACACACACTTTGTGTGCATGATTTGAGGAAACCTTGAATCCATCCCACATGGTTAGTGTCACTTTGGCAGTACCTCAACGCTATTCACATCATGGTTTTTGCATGAGTAGGATAACCATATCAGGTGTTCTCCTAAGTAGGGTTTCCACAAAATTAGTGCACGGTGTGGCCAAGCCTCATAACCAAACAGAGCGACTTGATTTTTTGGGGTTAAAATAATATTTTTCCTTAATGAGGCGATACCCTCATTTCCTCTTATCTTTACCCCTAGGATGGTGTGTGAGCTTCTCTCCTACATGTGTTTCTCCACTTCCAATCCAATTTTATGAATGATGATAACTCCTATGTCTATCATCTGATTCAAGCTCCCTTGGTATCTATTGATCCAATTAGCTAAGATCTCAATTCATTTTTTTCCTTTCCTCATTTAGTTTCGTATCATCTATGCTATTTTGGTGGAATCTATTTGCCAATTTTTTTAGGGTCTTCATCCTTCATAATTTTTCTACTGATCTGAGTTTAATCAACATATAATACGAGATGTCAAATCTAATATAGACCTAAAATTGGTGGCCTTATGATTTTTTTAATGTCATGTTATTTATATATATGTAGTTGTTCCAACCATCCAATTCTTCGATCATGCATTAATTGTATTTGAAACCTTGAGTTAAATTTATTAGATTAGATTATTTCAATTAATGAGGCTCGTTTGGATGTCAAATGTGAATTATGAATTGAATTGTAATATAAGTTTTGAATTGAATTATAAATTTAATTTCAATATTAGATGTATTGTAATTGATTGAATTAATAGGAAGGTTTGTATGACCATTCCATTGTCTTTGTCTATGAAATATCTTTTTGAAGCTTGATGTTCCATGTAAAATTAAATTTCCCATGTGATATAATTAAATTACAAGACCAATAAGCTTATACATGCATTTAGCCACTTTTTTGGGGGAGAACTAGATTGATTTTTTTAGTTTTGACCTTTGTATAATTAAATTCGTGTAGGAATTTTTATTCCCATGTGAGTTCAATAGAGTCTATTTCATGTGATTGTTTGTTAAGCATGAGAGGATTTTTATAATAAAATTTCCCATGTTAGTAGTTAAGTGGAAAACCTTCTAAGCATGTAATAATAAATGATTTTGATTAAATAATATTAAATTGTTGATTGTAGATGAAATGATTTATAAATGTTGTAGTTATATCAATTAGTAATTGATTTCTTAAAGAATAGGGAACTGATTCCATAACACCAGACCCTTGACTTGTAATGCCTTGTTAAAGCATGTGTCATTTTTTATTATTAAAATCCCATGTGATTGGTTGAATGGAAAGCCTTGTAATCTTTTCCAATGATTTAGGTCTCTTTTTTAGGTGAGTTTTAATTGAATTAGATAGGATGATGGCCCTTAGTTTATTTTAAATGTTTAATTGTTATATGACTAGGATGACACATTGATTCAAATGATGAATGCATTGGATGGGTCAATTAGAATTTATCAAGATTATACCAGAGTAATACTTCGACTCTTGATATGGAATTCCAATTATGTACTAATGAGGGGATTGATTGTTATATTTTGAGTGATATATTTATTATTTTGTGAATGTGATGGAAGGACTCAAAGGAAATTGAACATATTTGTCATGGGTGATACTTGGGTTATCTAAGTGGATTTACAGGGATAGACTCAAGTGGTTGAGACATTATACCACACCTAGAGGGAATCCTGGTTTCCTGATAGGTTCACCATGGATGTCCTCGTAGGGTGTTGGTTCATATTACACAGAGAGTGAGACTTGGATTTACACATAGGAATTACCAGGATGAGATGAGGTTCAAAATTCAATAATTAATTAATTGAGTTATACAACACTTCTACGAAGCCAAAGAAAATTATTGAATTCATTCATTGTGTATACCTTTTATATGGAATGATTAGGCTTCTATTGTGCTTATGATTATACAGGGGATTCCCTTATTATATTAGGTATCAAGGTATTCATACTAAATGGGATTTAATTTTTAGATGGGAATGTTTATCTATTTCATAGGACTAACTATTAAATCGGATAATTATCACTCAAATGAAAATTATTAGATGAATATGTTGTGATATAAGAACCTATAATTATAGTATTCTTACTCTTGAGTACTTACTTTACGTGTTATATATCTTCCTGTACACTATTGTTTGTATATTTGGTGAATTGATGGAAAAGACATTGGTGGTTGCGAACTGGGATTATGTGTTACACCCTGTTAGGGATTCCTTGGGTACCCAAATAGATTTTATGTTTACAGGTGTGGATAAAGGAAAATTTCCTACTAAATGTTCTTAATTTTCATCTTCAGATCAGGTGAGCATGGGACCGAGCTGAGTCACACGATGCAAGTTGAGATAGTCTTGGTCTTTTGTACATTCATAACATATATTGTATATCATCTTTGTAAACAATTTTTTATGCTTTAAAACAAATACATGACATGTCCGTCTTTCTATATTTGATATGACTTCTAGTATTGTTTACATATCAGCCTTCCATTGTTACTTATTGACATGTTTTTATATTACACCAGCTACTTGTATGATATTGGTCTCATTGGGTTTCACTCTGGTAATGTGGGCATAGTCACCCCAAAAAACATACATAAGACCACACTACTAGTTAGTAGCCTCTAGAATTTGGGAAGATGTGCATCAGGTCATGTGATCAACTAGGATTGGGGCATTGTTGAGTGGAATCTATGTCCGAGATGTCACAAAGGGTTATAAAAGTATTGTTTTTCATTTTTCATGTTATTTGGGATGGTAGATATAATAATTGGAATGTATCAAACCATGGAAAATAGTTATGTCTAGGACTAATCACCACACCCATGGGGAAATGACCATGTTTCTAGGAATTGGATTGTTATACATGTAGTTCAATATTAGAGTTAGATTTTTATTTCACCTTAAGAGATTTGTGTAAATCTGGTTCTTATGGATTTATGGTATGTTTTATATCAAATCCTTTTCCAAGTATGGAATGGTTGAAAAATTATATGAATCATTATAGTCATGTGTTAATTCAGATTCCATTAATATTCCATTCCATGTAGTTGCATTTACATGTTTCTACTGAGTTTGATTTTGTGCCATGAGTATAATCCCATGTTCTACTTTTATTTACCAGGCATACTTTTATAAAATTCTTGGGACGTTTATATATCTTGATGAACTTCTTCATCGGTTAGGTAATTATATCTCATGTTCCCTTGATTATTTAACATGCCTTTTCTATGTATCATGTTTCTATTCTTATTAGCATGTTTTATGTCATTAATACTTATGATAGCATGCTAATTTTCAATTTTATTGTTTGATTTTTTTTGTGGGTGGAAATTTATTGGTTTCATTTTAAACAGGATCCAATTTTTAATTGTATGATTTTTTGGCACCTTATAATTGGGAGATGATAATCTGTATACTCAAACCATCCTTGGGCAATATTTTTAGATACCTTCTCAAAATTAAAAAGGCAGTTAATTTTAAAATGTTAAATGGACTGCTTTAAATCAATGGGATAGAAATCCAAAATTTTAATGTGTATGGGTGCTTTATGGTAGGTAAAAGGACACCCATATAACAAAACAACTATATATGTGACCATGTGGTATATGTTTGTGATTTTTAAAGTGTAAACAATGTTAAAATTATACCTGATTTAATTGTTTTCCTTATTAATGGCTTGTGATTACCTTTATAAAGTCAATGCTGGACTGGAGTAGGTTAGCTAGGGAATTTGTCTAATAGGATAACCCTCTACGGGTGTTTAAAACTTTTGTTATTAAACAGATATTATTGGGTTTATTTCTGAGGGACCCATGTTTTTTAATGAGACCCTTCAAGGTCTACTTGTCTTTTAAAATAGTTTTATATGATAAATTTCCTAATTTATATAGGGATGTCTATAATTTGTAAGGACTAAAGAAGTAAGTCAATGTATCTTTCTTGTTAAGACTTATAGATATAATTTAAAATCATGTTACCAAGTGTTTTTATTTTAAAAAGGGTACTTGAAGTTTGTATAAAATCTTTAAATTTTTAATGGTTAATGTGAACAAATGTAATTTCATGAAAAAATGTAACTTTTAGAGGTTTCCTTGGTTTAAACCCTCATGTAACTATAGATTGTACTTTCTTTTATGATTCCTCATAATGAAATCATCATTGTTTTCTGTAGGCTGTTTTATTTCAAAAAATTTCTTAAATGATATGAATTGGACCTAGTGAAATATCTTTCAGGTCAAATAGTTATGGTGTTGGGGCTTATGATTCATAAGGGGATTTCCCGTGATAGGTAGCACCCTTATATCTTGAAATGCGTTTCTAATACCATGATTATTTCAAATCATCGTATCGTTTAGGTGTCTTTGGCACCTGAAGTATGCTTAGCTTTTAAATGACACCCTTATTAAGATGGGTGGTCATTTTAACATGACACTTGTTATGGGAATGAGCACTGAGGAATGCTCTGTTTAGTAGGTTAAAGATTCCCCAGGCACGGATAGTCACTTAGTAGGCCTATTGAGTCTGTCCTTTTCTTCAATGATGGATGATTGCATATGTCATCTTCCGAGTTAAGGGTTGTGTGGGAAATGGGACTCTGGGTTAAATATTTTTTTATGGATTTCTTCATAATTTAATGTATAGGGAAGACACCCTTTTCATAATATCCAGTTTGTTCTCGTAACTTTTTTAATCTTGAAGTAGTATAATTTGATATATATGGTACCCCTTAGGTGATTAAATATTGTAATGAACTTGTTCAATTTAGTGTAATTATTGAGCCTTTTACTATTGAGTATGATCATGGGTCATCTATGTAGTAGTGTGACATGGGAATTAATTAAATAAAATTATTCCCAGTTCCAAGGAGAGCGTTCTAGGGACTCGAGTGTTTTTCCATGCTAGTCTTATCGGGTTTCGATTCCTTTTTATGAATTAACATGCTGACTATTTCTTGGAGGAGTATCACAGATGTGTCTATGATTAATTGGGTAAGAGAGCTCTTATGAGTGGCTAGATTTTCTTTACTTTTTTCAATTGGGATACTTCTAAGGTGGGGAGATTCATGATAGTTATGATGACTATTCCCTTCCATGTAGAAGAAACACATCCAAAGAGAACCATTTTTAAATGGTTGATATTCCTTGAATGCCTTTGAGGCTTGCCAGTAAAAATTTGGGTCATTGGTTTCTTGGAGGTACAACATTAACTTGGTTGGCAGTGTATGCAGCCCTTTAAGAAACATTTTTGTAAATGGTTATACATCATTGGTTAGTCTTCATGATCATAAGAATAGCTCATGTATGAAGTTAATTTTGATAGTTTTAATGGTTATTCATCATCTGGTGAAGCTATGATTTTTTCTTAGGGTTGACCAATACAAGTTTAACTGGTCTTCTAGGGAATATTTACTAACCTATTTCTATACTCCCTTTAAAAGATTTTCGTTTTCCCTATGATTACATTGTCCTTGATGCAGTAAGTGAGAATTAGTCTGATGATGTGCTAAAAGTTTTAAATTTTTTTGGTTGGTTCCTAATCTGTATAATAGTTTCACACAGGATACATGGATTTTTTTTCTTGGCTTATCATAGGTGATACTTGGGTTACATAGTCTATGTTCTTATGTGGATGTATTAGATATATACTAATGTCTCACTTATAGCATAGTGTACATACTATTTGTTGATAGTTTTATGGACTCCATTTCTTGAATCCCAGGTTCTCCTAGACTTACTATCGGCATTGGATTTATTTATTTGAAGGGTAATGATTATAGAGGGTTGAAACTATATTATACTCTTATTAAAGCTGAGGCACAATGATTTAATTGTTCAAGAGTTAGGGTTATATCAAAATGTCATTATATTTCAATTATGTTCTTTGGTGGATGTGTTTCTGGAAAATATAGAATAACTTCGAATAATGAATTGTTGTTCTGTTGAAATTTTTTTGTTGTCTGAGCATGTCATATTATGAATGGTAAGACGAATATGGTTTGACCTATTATCCTTCTTGTAAAATGTTTATGGTCAGTGTCGGACCATTTCTGGGAACACTGTCTGGTGGAAGAGATTTCACTTTGTGTTAGTCAGGACTTTTAATGGAAATATGGGTCGAAGTGTCCATTATGTCTGTCGAGAATCGATCTTTTGATCATTTCAAGATAGTTTCTAGAGCATTTATAGAATTCTATGGAATTCATTGTAAGGAAATTCATAAGGTGGGTTGTATCACGGCTTGTAAGTTGTCGTTTGATATTAAGACATATGGTGGGGATCACCATCAGCCAAATGTATAAAGAGATGATGACATGATTGTGTCTGTAGATAAGTGGTCTTATGTAAGTGTCGTTCTGGTGTTACGATTGGGAATCAAGCATTGGTTCAAGTTTTAATGGCATATGTTCCATATGATTGTGTAATGCTTAGAGGTGTGTTTGGTGTTTTGAAATGAAGCACGATCGTTTTATTGGGATGTCATAGACCTTTTAGGTTAGGTGATATTTTTTTGTTTCCACAATGCTTCTGGGGGATGATAAGATTTAATTTGGGGATTTTGTATTGTCCAAGGTTTTTTAACTAGATGAAATTCTAAGGGAATTTGTGTTTTGGTGGTTGTTGGATGGATAATTTAGTAAACTGAGCATCATCACTTTATTAGTGAGTTGGAACACTTCAATGTGTGGTTTTGGACTTGAGTGATGGCTTGATAGGTCCCTTAGATTTCTCGTTGAGTTTCGGCAGTTTTAGGACCCAAAAATCATCTTTTGGAGGGGTTGTACAGGGTGCACTGCTTTTCTAAAACCATGCATCTTGAGGTGAGAACCATGAAGCCTTAATCGAAATAGAAGATGTTTCATGCACATATTTTTAATGGTTTGACCAAACCGTGCACCAAGCTTGCATGGTTAGTACCACTTAGGCAGTACCTCAATACAACTCACTGCACGATTTGCGCACGATTAGGCTAACCCTGCGGGACAAACCATGCGAGGTCTTTTCATAAGTATAGGGTTTTACAAGGTTGACACATGGTTTGTAAAACCTGTACAACCAAACTATGTGACTTGGTTTGGTTGGTGAAATGACCATTTTTCACTTAATGAAGTCAAATCCTCATTTCCCCTTTTCTTCTTCCCCTAGCTTCCAAGTGAGCTCCCATCCTCCAAGGGATTATCCTCTTATAATCCTATTCTAAGAAAGACTATAACTCCTTAATTCGTCATATGAATCAATCTTCATCGGCCTCTATGGATCTGCATTGAGGAGGTCTGAATTACTTTTGTGTTATTCTTTGTTTAGTTTTTTATTGGCTATGTCATATATGTGCAATATTTTTTCCCTTATTTTCAAGGTGTTCATTCGTTCTTTGTTTTCCTATCAATCTGCGTGGAATCACTAGTCGATACAATATGAAAAATCTAAAACATACCTATGGAAGGTGGTCTAGTGATTTTAATTTAATGTCGAGTTATTTATATATATGATGGTTTTTTTCTCACCCAATTCATAGACGACGCTTTAATTAGATTATTACAAATGAGATAAAATGATTAGTTTTGTTTGTTTCAATTAATGAGGCTCGTTGATAAATGAAGTACATGTTATTGGACTTCAAACTGGATCCACCCTATTGGGTGTGATTTTTATTTAAAATGGTCATTTTGATGTCATATGGAATTAGTTGTGTTAGGGTGTTCCCTTTATTCCATTGTTGGGATTTCAAAAATGAATTATTAATTGAGTTGTAATTCAACATGTGAATTGATTTATGAATTGAATTTCAATATTATATGAATTTTAATTGATTTAATCAATATGAAAGGATGGATGACAATTCCCTTATCATTGGATATGTAATAGCTTTTTGAACCTTGATGTATGTAATTAAAGTTAATTTCCCATGTGATATAATTAAATTCCAAGCCCTATAATCATATCCATGATTTTATCCACATTTTTATGGGAGGTCTAGATTGATTTGATTATGGTTTTGACCATTGGATAGTAAAATTAGTGTAAGAATTTTTATTCCCTCTTGAGTTTAATGTAGTCTATTCCATGTGATTGTTTTTTAATCATGAGACACTTATTATAAGAAAATTGCATGTGTGAGTAGTTAAGTGAAAACCTTCTAGGATTGTAATATTATATTATTTTGAATTATTGTTTTTGTATTTTTAATTGTAGTTAACGTAACTTATAAATAGATTGTTATGTCAATTTTAAATTGATTGGTTGAAGAATAGGTAATGGCTTCCATGAACCTAGACCCTTCCATTGTAATGGATTTTTAAATCATGTGACACTTTTTATAATTAAAATCACATGTGAGTTTTCGAATGGAATTCCATCGATGCATGGAAAATGAATTGGGTCACCTTTTGAGATGCGTTTGACATGAATTGGATAGGATGATGACCCTTTGTATGTTGGAAAATGATTAATTATTATTGAATGTTATATTCCTTTGGTGACACATGTATTCCTTTGATGAATTCCATTTATGGAATAAATTTGAATTTATATTGTTTATTATCTAGTCATACTTGAAATCTTGGTATTGATTCCATGGAAAGACTCATGTGGGTATTGACTATTATATGTTAAGTGATGCATAGATTATTTTGAGAATTACATGGACTGAATCAAAGGGAATTGAACATATATTCCATGGGTGATACTTGTGATCACATAGTGAACCACCTATGATGGGATTGAGTGGATGATACATTATACCCCACCTGGAGAGATACCTAGGTTCTTAAGAGGTTTCCTATGGATGAGCCCATAGGGTGTTGGTTCATATTACACATATAGTGAGACTTGGATTCCAATATAGGAATGCCAAGGATGGGATCAGGATTTAAATTGAATAATGAATGAATTGAGTTATACAATGTGACTGTCAAGATAAATAATAATCCGATTTGTGGAATTCTTTATACCATTTATATGGCATGACTGGGCATCTTATGTGATTATGGTTATATGGGGTATGCTAAGCTTGCGATGGGTCTCGAGACTTTCATATAAAATGGTATTTAATTGTCAAATGAGCATGTTTCTATATTTCAAATGCATGAATGTTAAATAATAGAATTATTTCTGAAATTAAAATGATTAGATGTATTTTTTGTGAAATGAGAACCTAAAATTATTGGATGTTTACTTTATAGTACTTCATTTAATTGTTATATATCTCCCAGAACAGTAGTTTTTATAAATTTATGGACTAGATGGAACATACCTTGGGTGGTTTCGTACTGGTATTATGTCTCACACCTTTTTTAGGCCACCTTGAGAACCCAAATAGACAATAAGTTTGTAGGTATGGATATGTGAAAGCACCTTACAATAGGTTCTTGATATTATTATTAGGAGCAGGAAAGCATGAGACCAAGAAAAGGCTCGTGATTCTAGTTGGGACAGCCTCGGTCTTTTATATATGTTCTAAATATATTGTATATCTTCCATGGGAATATTTTTTCCAATTTATTAGAAATTAATGATATGTTCATCTTCTGTATATGATATGACTTCTAGTATTATTTTCTTATCATACTTCTAATGCCACTTCTTGTCTGGATATTATATTACATCAACCTCTGCTATGATATTTTTTCTTCAATTTTGTACTCTGGTAATGATGGAATATTTTCCCCACAAAGACACATAGGCCCTCACTACTAGTCGGTAGCCACTATTGTTTGAGGATATGCTCTTGAGGCCATGTGACCAACCAGGCTTGGGGCCCTGTTGAGTGGCATCTTGGTGAGGTACATTACATCCAGAACAAAAAACATTTCTTCATCCCTTTTCATCATTCTAAAATCAAGATTGAGTCATAGATAACCAATAATTGCATGATATTTTTAACTCAAGGGCATGGATTTAGTGTATTCATATTTTATTTTCCATCGAATTATAAATTATAGAAGCACAAATTTTAGACTTTAAAATTTTAATCAAATTCCTCATTCATTGATCTTATTTTCTATTTCATAAATATCATATTATTATTTAATTAAACAATAGACTCATAAACCATTTTTGTTGTTTGTGATTTCTATGAAACCATATAATATCCTTGACATCATAACATTGAATTTATTCTTATGATTTTAAATCAAGAAACACAGTTTTTCTAATTGTATAATTGCCTAGATTCTATCAAGGAATGATGTATTCATATATATACATGATGCTTGGGGACTTATGGATCATGGTTACATAGATACCAATAATGGTTAAATAGTTGTGAATTATGTTTTTACAGAGAAATATAAGGATAATGTCTGTCTTCCTGATCATTACATAGGACTAGAGGATTTCTATGTTGCTCGGGGGGTGATATTTACATAGACAAGGACTCATTCATGTGCAAAAAATATGATTTTTACATATATTATTAAATGATTCTTATATAGCACAAGACCTTTCCAATTTTCAACTCAACTATAATAGATGATGGTTATGTAGAACATAGATAGTCTCCATTTAGATTCCAAAACTAGTCCACATTTCTAGAAATTCAACAGTATAGGTTTTAGGCCTCTTCCTACCATCTTCACACTTTTCAAACATTCATCCAAGAGTGTTTAAACCCAAAATATAGTATCTAAAATTCTATTTACATGAATTCTATTTATTTATAATTCCTCGTATCCTAAGCTAATATCAAATCTCTCAACTATCCAAATTCACACAAAACTACATATCATCCTTTATAGATAGTACGTCATACCCTTGGTAATTGTATTTCACATTAAGAACATATCTTTGATGTCAAATGTAATTGGTTTATCACTAAGAAAACAAATTAATTCTCCATTATCCAAATTAATGGGTAGGATTTAAACTTCTTTTTCTAATATGAGGTAAGAATCCTCTTTCAATTTAGATGGTATCTATTCCATTCTCCGTTCAAACACATTTACTTTCTTCATATTGATAAAAATATATAACTCTAGATTCTCAAAATCCAAGGAAAATTCAAAGCGTTTTTTAATTAAAAGGAATCTTTGAGAAATCCAAGTGTTTGTTATTTAGGAGAGTGAATGTTTTAAGCATGTGGGTACTTTCTTGAAATGAGTTCTTTATAATTTTTGAAATTTTGAGATTTCAAATAAATTACTTATGTGATTTTTCAAATTGAGATGAAAAATTTTCTTATAAAAGGTTGATTTTTTTTAAATCATGGATGCCTATCAAAAACATAACATGATATTCTTTGTGGATATGGGTATATTTCAAAGAAATTTATATTTTTAAAAATGGTTTTAATATGTTTTTTCTATTAATTTGGGGGGGGATTCCCTTGTATTAAGACTATTTTATTTAGTTTATTAAATGTGAATGGTTTAGGTTCATCATTCATGTCATTTAGTGGTGCCTCCAAGAATGTAATTGAGATAATATGTAATTTAATTATTTAATGATAAGTCATTGGGTGAATCCTCTTAGATTTTAAGTGTCTCTCTTTTATAGTTGTTAACTCTTACCAGTCTTTGAATTGGATGATATAGTTGGAATCTTATTTTCTCAAGGATGTCTTATGTCATCATTTTTTCTTCTACAGTAATCAAGGTCATTATCAGGAAGTAAAGTTGTTAGGATATTATAAATATTGCAGGTTTAATTGTATAGAGTAATATTTGGTGGTTTTTTATTTTAGGATTTATTATCATTTAGTTTAGAGTGGGTTGAGGTTCTTCATGTGTTTTTTTGTACTATATATTATGTGCTGATTTTATGGCTCCTCATTTATGATGTGTTGGTTTTGATGGTTTAAATTAGTTCTTGATCATGTCATTGAGAATTGTGTGTAGCGCTTTCTATTGTTGTGTGTTGATGGTTTTGGACAAGGTAATGCATCCGGTGTGTGTTTCAGGTGACTAGGATGGACTTATACCTAGTTTATATTATAAACTAGATAATGTTCGTTTGGATCTTATTGGGTTCCTTGTGATATGGTATTCTCAGTATGAGATCCTAGATCACCCTTTCCACTCATTTTTTAAAACCCAGGTTAAAGTCCTTATCATTTCATATTGTTTCATGTTTTTGTTTAAGGTGCCTTCTCTATTTTTGTGAAAATGAATATAGTGAATTGGATAAATTTTACTTCGGATTGGTTGGTTATTCCATTTTTTCAAAGTATTTTATATTTCCATTAATTTTTTATTCATTTGAGAAAAATAGGCTAATTATTTGATGGTTTTTGTCACTAATGGATGATTATTTTCTCCATTGGATTCTTATTGAATGCACATATTACATGTTTTTTTTCCTTTTAGATTTTTTATCTCATACATCGACTCTTTAGAGGAACACTACATTATGTAGAGATCTATAACAACTCCTTATCCTCTTAGAGCTCTATATCTGCTGGTTTAGAATTATATTGTTCTTGAATGTTTTTATTCATGTTTGAGGTTTGGGTTTGTGGTCTTGAGGAGTTGGGTTTTTTTACAATGTTTTGTTCTCTCTAAATATAATGAATCTTATGGACCCATCCCACCTCTTATGAAGGTGTTGAGGTTTTCAGTTCTTCTATTTCTCCACATTTATCAATTAGTTTTTGGGGGAAGAAAGTGTTATTGTGGGATAATTGTGAAACATACATAACAGTATTATTTTATATTTTATATTATTTTGGTGTATTTCAAATTTTGATGTTTCAAGATTGAAATTTGGTTTTGCAAGATTTTTACCTTTTTTCATGGGTGTTAGACATGGTGGTGGGGAAACCATGTGAGAATCATTAGATAGGTATTTTTATGGATCATTTCTATAGAAAATAGTTGGTTTTCATGGGTAGAACACTGTTTGTTCCAAACTCTGTGATGATTAATAGAAAATGTGCAAGACCATTTGGGATTGGGGTGTTGGTTCACAACTTGCACACGTTTAGGGGAAATTGTACAAAAACAAATCAGAGATTTTTAGTTTTTAATAGTGGGGTTTTCATTGTTGGATCACAGATAATAGACCATGTAGCCATACCTTGAGGGTCATCTAAGATGGTCCTATTGGGAGACGCATGATTGGAACAATGTTTGGTAAATCACACAACCTAGTTTTGAAATTTTTTCAAAATAACATAAAAGTAATTTTCATAAATTCCCCATCTTCAATTTCCTGGGTTTTAGAACCACTCTTCTCACTCACTAATTCATCCAAGCTAGGAAAACTCTTCAGGGAGATTCATCTGCCTTATCATTTGATTTTATTCCAATTTACATCAAATTTAATGTAGATTCTTGTATTAAATAGTCCATATTTTTTCCCATATGATAGTCCATGCAATAATTTCTTCTTGTATCCTTTCTCTACCACAAACCTAATGGGTTTTATTGGATGATATAGGGTTCATGGTGGTTCTAATTGGGGATTTTAGTTATTTAGGGCTTTCAGAGGGTGTATCATTTCATGGTTTGGTAAAATCCATCAGTGGCAGTGTGCTACATATTGATTTCCACTTAATAAAGATAGTAGTATTCATGTACTTATTTAAACAACATCCCTTTAAATGGTTAATTTTAAATAATTACTTTCTTACTAAATTGCGATTGTTTTTTACAGTTGCTCTGGGTTTAATAAATGATTTAAGGGTTTTTTGAAATGGTATAAGGGTGTTTCATGTTTTTTATGATTTTTAATAAGTTTATTTAAATTCAATGTGTTTTAATAGATTTATAAGTGTATTTTTAAAAATGAATTTTACCAATCATGGTTTTTATCACATTTAGTTTATGAAAAAAGGGAAAGGCATGGTTTATATATGGTGGTTTGAAAATGGAGACATGGTTATATTTCGCAAATAGTTTGGATTAAAAAATCATTTATAAATGGTTTTAAATTATGATTTGTTGGTGTTAAATTCATTTATGAATAGTTTTTCATGATTTTATTTTAAAGAATGTTTTAATGAAAGATTACCATATGGTGGGAATTTGCATGCAATTTCAGCCCTTTTTTGAAAGAAAAACATGGTTGGCATGTTATAATTTGTCTTTTGTGATATATGTGTGACCTTCATGGAGACCCATGTTTGAGTTTTTTATTATAAATTATAAAAACAATGGGGGTGTTATATATATCCTTGTAATATTTTATAATTCTTATTCAAATGAAATTGGGTTTGTTTAATGCGAGGGTATAAAAGGTGATGCGTGGGATTTATTTATAACGATTCATTCATGATCATTGTGAGTGTCATTTGATTTTCTTATATTCTCACCTCAATTTAGAGTTATATAATGAAAGTCCTAGGAACTGCTAGATGGGTGAATTCCCTAGTGTAGATTTTTTGTTGACTATGGTGTGTTTCCTAATTCATTCAGATGAGATCTAAGAAGATGGATTATGTAGATTGTTATAGAATTATTTCTACAAGGATTAATTATATAACTTGAATAGTTATACAAGACTAATAGGAAATATGTGGTTTCAATAGTGTTTTTTTGGTTTCCAATCACTATTTTGGGTTAGTATTACCCTAGACAGAATAATTTTCCCATGATACCGTGTTCAATTAAGAATTACCAATGAGATATCATTATATTCTTTGTTTGTATCCCATAAATCTTGATTAGTTTTCACGAATCCATTTCTTTAGTAGTCTATTTTTTATGCATTATGGATACTTTTCTTCAATTTTATGTTTTTTACATTTTATTTATGGTTGTAGTTTTCTTTGAAATTGATTTAAAAAATGGTTTTAAATTGTTGGTTTTGGGAGTAGTGAATGAACAGGTGGGGGATGAAAAACTAATAATTTTATGATAATTGATTTTTAATTTGAGATATAGATTGAATAAGAACATGGTGACCAATATAATTGATTAAAATATTAATTGACATGAGAATATCAATACCCAAACATTGGATCATCACATAATTATTTATAATTAATTTTAGTATTTAAATCATTACCTTGGGATAAATTATTTCATTGATAATGAATCTGAAAATTTCTCTACGTTTTATTATATTTGTAATAGAGGAATAATGTTTATATCCCATTTATCATATATCATATTGTGATCAATGAAACTTAAAATATCATTGTAGTAATCTTTGGGTGCTTGCACAAAATATCCTAATGCATGTGTCCTTCATCTTTAATTGCTAAAATAATCACTTTGGTGAAGGAATCTCCTTGTTCTATCTAGAATTGAAAAAGGTGGTATAGATGTAATGCTCTCAATTCATGAATGTTTTTATGGAAAGGTTATCTAATGGTCTTGAGATGGTTCTTTGGAGACGTTGTACACAACCAAAACAAATGAAAACCCTTATGGTCAGAAATAAAATAATTTGGATTAAATAGTGAAAAATTTGAAAATAACAATAACTTTAGAACCCTTATTATCCCATTAATAGAAATGGATCCCCATGTATATGATAATATTAATATCATTTCATGACATGCGCAAAACTTGTGAATTAATTAAATATTAGTTGTTTAATAAATAATTTAAAATCTATTCAAATAATATTTAATATATATTATTTATCACTATAACTTTTAAACTCCCTTCCTCATTCACCCATAATATTTACCATCCCATGAATAATGAATATTTATATAGAAAAAAATATCATTACATTATTCATAAATAAATAAATTGATATTATATTCATCAAATAAAAAATAAATATTTTTTAAATATTTTTTAAAAAAACTATTCTCTCAAATAACAAGTGACTGCATATATATGATCAATAAAACATAAATAATTATTAAACCATTTATAGAAATTATATATTTTCAACTTGTTAACTAAAAAAATATTATTATTAAAATGAGGTTCTGGATAACTAAGACTTTGGATACACTTAATGTGTGACCCTTTAGGCCACATTATCACTAGCATTTGGTAAAGTCACCCAAGTTCTAACATTAGAATCTAGCAACATGTGAAGGATCCCATAGAGAAAGAACTTAATTTTGAAATGATGTAAAACCTCACAAAGAGTATTGTTTTGTATTATAATCCCTTATCACGATATGTCTACTTAAAAAGGTTTTAGGTTGATGTCATCAACCTATCTATTCATTATCTTTTCCATTGACTTTCAAAAAATGAATTTTTTCACAAAACATCCTAGAAATGGATTTATTTGGTTTGTTTCAATTACATAAAATAGCCTAAAATATATAATTCTATTATAGAATAAAAGATACAAATTATTTCTCATTTTATTTTTTAAAGAAATATTACAGGTAATACGCCCAACATATCTTACTTCACCATAAACATATTTTATCAGAGTTTTCCTAAATAGATAAATTTACATGAATTATCATATTTATTAATAATAATCATAAATTATAAGGATAAATAAAAAAATACAACGATAGAAACATGTAATGAACATGTAAATATGGATTTCTTACTGGAAATTCATGTTATAATAATCTCGTATACTAGAAATTAACAAGAGTGTACACAATGATAAAGTTCCTTAAAGTCCTATGAGTCTCCACCCATGACATCTTGAATCATTTTGTCCCTAAAAATTACATCATCCTCCTATATAACATATTTTTAATAATATTTTCACGGAACCTCTAGGTTCTCATCATCATGAGGAACTATTATGACCTTTTAGTGAAACAACTATTTTTATGACATTATTAGATATTGTACCATGTAAAAGAAAAACCATTAAGTGATAATATGTTAATTAATTTTTAAGATAATGAATATAGGTATTCATAAAGTATATAAAATCTAGTTCTAGGTAACCAACTCCAATAAAAACCAACATTCCCGAGAGCTAACTTCTAACAACCTTTATTCTTATGGCTTTCACATGATACTCATGATTTCATGGAGATAAGGTTTTAGTCAAGGGTTCTATTATGTTTTCTTTTGTAGAATTGTTTCTCAATCAAACATCACCCCTCTGAAAAAAAATCCCTCAAGAGGTGATACATTAAGAGTATATTCTTTTTTTCCTTGGTGTGACTCTTGGATCGTTTGTGAGATCTACCATTGAAGTAATATCATAATATAATGTCATATAGTCTTTATATAAAGGAACCACATCAATCTCTTAGAAAAAATTTATATCCAAATATCTTTTTTTCACATTATAAACCTCTACATACTCAGTCACCACTATAAAATTGTAAGAAACAAGATAATTAATATCATATTAATATTTTTCACCTAGAGTAAGTTGATAAAAACCAATCATGGTAACTTCATTTGAAATATAAAACGTAGTACATAACATTGAATACATAATTCGTCATATCATGGATTTATTTGGGACCATACTCATTCTTTCTTCCTCCAATTCTGTATGGGGATGTATTTTTTTGGAAAGATGAATATCACGTGAAAATTGAACTAATCCTTTAATAGCTTTTTTTATACTAAATTACATTAGTATTTGGTCAATGTATATACCTTTTCATTATACAATAAACATCTTGGATATATCATTAATGATCTTGATCCCTAGAATATAGGGTTATTCCCTTAATCCATGTGTGGATAATCAATTGGTTAACCTACAATTAAATTCCTATAAGACATTAACATCATTTCCAATTAATAATATCTCATAAAAATATACTAATAGGATGATAACCAATCTCCCAATAAACTGCTTTTAAATACAAGGCTCACATTCACTATTATGGAAATTGAATTTTATTACAGCATCATAAAAATTAATTTTTTTTGACATGGATGCTAACTTCAATCCATAAATGGATATTTAAAACTAAAAAACCATTTTACAATTATTTGGAGTCGTACCCCTTTTGGTTGGGTCATATAGACATATTTCTAAAGTTGTACATGACGAAAATTTGTTTTGACATCCAACTTCCAAATTTGATAGTCATGGTAAGCAGTTAAAGGAAGTAGAATTATATTGTATTTAAACAATGAACCTAGAGAAAATGTTTCATCATAGTAAATTAATTAACAATGTTTAAAACCGTTACCCACTAGCCTTGAAATATATTTTCTTAATTTACCTTCTATGTCAAATTTTATCTTGAATTCCCATTTACACCCAATTGGATTTACATCAACTAGGGTATAAACTAGAACCCAAACATGGTTTGGATGTATAGAATATGTCTCAAAATTCATGGATTCTTGGAATCTTGTAGATTCAAAGCTCTATACTACCTCTTTCTATGATGGAAGTTCATTAATGTTACTCTATAATTTCCCCTCATATTTTTTGACTAGAAAAGAATATATTTCTAGTTCTCTTTCCTCTACGGTGCTTCAACATCATAATAATGTTTCAGTAACAATATCTTCTATTGATACCTATATAATTTTTTTTTCAAAACTCTTGTGTATCATGATCATCAACATAATTGAAGTCGATCTATCTCTCACTATCCATCTTGAGGATTTTGTCCCTCTCAATAAAGATAGATTGTCTTGTAATAGTCTCTTTCTTTTATATAGTATTATATAGATAGTATTCCCTTATTTTACATTAAAACATCATCATAAGTACCAAATAGTGGAAAAATGGCACACATACATGTGTATATCTTGAATATCTATAGGAGAATAAAATTCATGAATTTTATTGAGTGATGGATAATAATATTTAATTAAAGGAAGCATAAACATAAACAACTTTGAATGAGCGATGAGATTCTATCAATACACTCTTATAACATGGTAACATGGGATCATACTCTCCATGAAAGAAAAATAAATTACATTAAGCTTAAAAAGTGATTAAAATAATGATACACATGATATAACATGAAAAAATTAATTTTATGCACCTTTAAAAGAATTTTGGTGAATAAAAAAACATGAGTCTCAAAGATGTAAAATTCAGAAACACAATATTACGATTTGGTAACATTAAAAACATAAACCCCATGAAAGAATATCAGAAAATAGAAATTTTAGTAACCATAAATTTAATTAGAATATATATATAATATATTAATTGTAATTATATACCCCACACAAAACAAGTGAGGGGTTATTATGGCTTGTATCTTCTAGACATAAAAGTGAGATGAAATTCCATTACCTTGTGAATTGACTCTCATCGTACTTGTTCAAACCACCTGTATAATAAAAAAAGCATTATACTTGTTTTATAGAACCATATTATTATATATAATACCATTTATGTTTTTATTATAAATTTATATTACCCACTTGTTAATAGTCTTATATTAAGATTTCACTTTAGGTCATATCTGCTTTGTTCTTCTCATGGGTCTTAATTAGTTATATATTTAGTCCTTATACATATATAATGATTTTCCAAACTGTAAAAATAATATGAATAGAATTCATATTCAGTATATTTGTATTATAATAATCTATATAATATTTAATAAGTGAATGGAATACACCGTTAATGGAGATGGTAAGTTGTACGTACGCATGAATGATGTTTCCATTCGTATTAATTTATTGAAAGTAATAAGGTATTTTAAATAGGAGTATATTTTAATATAAATATATATAATTACTCAAGTATAATTATTATATCATATATATAATATAATTTCACTAAACATATTGTTAATAAATTCCATGTTGTGTGCGAATGAAACACATCGCTTTGAGGGGAAGTAGTCTATCATTCCTCAAACGAAATTATTATTTTTACACCAAATGGAAATTAAATGTATATGTGTTATAAAAGTATGAAACAAACATAAAAATTTAATTAATATAATATACAACAAATAAAAAAAACATTTACCTTATATTTTCCACCATGAGTGGTGGTAAAAGAAAAATGAACAATCATCGTTTAATAAGGTGATAGTTCGTCATACACATTATAGTATGATCATTACCCATTAGATGGATGTGTGTGTGAGTGTAGGTATAAAACATAAAGTAACATAACAATGGTATGTTTAAGATACTTTTTTTTATAGAGTCATGGACAATAAATATAGGATGGGGCTGAAAGAAAACAAAATAAAGGAGCTTCAGAGAAGATGTTACCTCTTAATCGGGTAACTCCTTTTAGTTTGTGGCAAAATGCTTCCATTTATTACTCTCTCCAAAAAGGGAGGATTAAATGAGTAAGGGTGGTATTTTGGGATGTTTATTTGGTATATCCAATCCGAACCTAATTCTTTTGAGAGCTGTAAAGAATTGGGAGAGGTAGTGTCCTATTATAATGGAGGAGGAGTGTCACTCTTGAAAAATTTTAGAAAAGGGAGACCCCACCCAGGTTTTTTATTGAAATTGGTTACAATAATAATAAAAAAGTATAAAAATGTATTTTAGGGTATAAATATGGAAATCCAATATCTTTTTTACTATCTTATTTCTATTTTTGGGCCTTAAAGTTATAGTTTTTTCCCATATTATGCTTAATTTTACCTTAATAGTTGTAAATAATTTTATTCACTTTCACTATTGATTTTTTTCAAAAAATAGGTTCAATTTATTATAATAAAAAAATTTAATATTATTCTAAATATGAAATATAATTTTTTTAAATATGACCACATAAATTGAGGAAACTAATTGAAAATTAATCCTGCAGTCAGGATGACAATGCAGGTTTTTTATGTAAACAATTCAAAACATTGCTATGTTTTTATACCCAAGTTCAAATTGAAATTGATCTCAACAACCTAAAATTTATTAATTTATAAAAATACTATCTAATTAAAATTTTAAATCAATTTAAAATATAATTTAATCGAATAAATAAGTTATATTAAATTGATGGTTTTAATTAAAATCCGGTATTTTTCACAATTCATAAAAAAATAATGGTTCTCAGAAAAATAACAAAAATATGACAAAAGATGACATCAAAATTCTAAAAAAATGTTGTTTAATTTATCATTATCATTTTCAAAATTTGTATAAAATTAATTTTATTATTTTTCATAGAAAGACATAAAAATTAGTTTATTTGAGAAAATTGTATTTTTAAACATATTGGGACATTACCAAAAATTATATCCTTCATTATCAATTTAATATATTTATATAAAACAATTATAAATAGTATTTGAAATATATGTATTATTATCCCTATAACCATGTTTAATGGATATGTTATAATTGTATCATTTAAATAATTATAACAATTAAATGATGTTTTGTTGAAATATTGGTGTCGTGTGTAACGTATGTCAGGTCGGTGTTTCATGTAAAATAAACCAAGATGATGTCCCGTGTAACGTATGCAATGTTTATGTTCTATGTAACAAGAACTGAGTTAGTACCATTTCAGATGAATGTTTGACTTAGCGCATAGCATAATAAAAATGAAAAATTAATTTATTCATGAAAAAAAGGTCTGTAAAAACTAGGGGTGTTACATTATACCCCATTAAAATGAATTTCAGCCTCAAAATTCATCACATGGGTAAATAAGTGTGTATAATTTGGCTTCATCATATCCTAAAGTTCCAATGTAGCTTCCTCAATCTTTTTACGGCTCCACAAAACATTGAACAAGTGAGTGGAATTGTTTTATAGAACTTTCTCTATATTATCTAGATGTTTAGAAGGTTGTTCCTCATAAGAAAGATCCTACAAAAATATTATAACCTCGAAGTCCAGAACATTTGAAGGGTTAGGTATGCACTTCTCTATGATATATACATAGAACAAATCATGTACATGTGAGTAATTTGGATGAAGTCCAAAATGATGGGATATCATCTCAATGAAATCAAGAATTTCAAAGGGATTGATATAACTAGGGAATAAATTCCTTCTATTACTGAATATCATAAACTTAATCCAAGATGAGGTTATTAGAAAAACATTTTCACCAACATTAAATTCTAGATCACACTTTCACTTATCAAAATAACATTTTTTTTCTGAATCTGAGCTTCCTTGATATGGTACTAAACGATTCTGGTCTTATCACCAATTTCTTCAGCTATCGCAGGTACTAAAATATTTCCTTCCCCAACATCATCCCAACACACTAGTGATATATATTTATTCCCATATAGGAAATCATACTCTGCCATCTGAATGCTTGATTGGATTATATTGTTGTACGAAAACTCAATTAGAGGAAGGTGTTGATACCAACCACCATTGGAATCCAGAGAACATGATCTCAACATATCCTCTAGGGTTTTAATTGTTCTTTCTAACTGACTATCTATATAAGGATGATAAGAAATGCAGAAACTCAATTATATATTATTTTCTCATGGAAGCCTTCACCAAAACATTGAGGTGAACCTCATATCCTGATCTGATATAAAAGAATGTTATACTCCACACAACTTCACGACTTCTTTAATGTACATAATGGAAATCTAGTCCAAATAGAAGACTTATATGATAGTTATGAAGTGTAATGAATTATTTACACAACCAACTATCACCCATATATTATTAAACCATTTAGATGTATTGCGTAGTCCAACAACAAAATCCATAGTGATGTTCATCAATTACCCTTCTGGTATGGTTAATATATGAAATATACCCTTTGACTTTTGTCTTTGAGAATAAACTTCTATGTGAAAAAAGAACAAAGATGAAAACACTACAATATCTACCTTCATTCCATTCCACCAAAACCATTCTTTAAAATCCCTATACATATTTGTACTTCCATGATGAAAAGAGAATGAAGAACAATGATCTTTCTCTAAACAGCTCCATATTTAAATATGGTATGGAAGGAATAAATTCACGGTTCATAAACCTCATCATTATATCCTAATCAATGTTAATATGAGGAATATTTCTAACTTTCTCTTGCAGCTCAACATCTTCCTTCTATGCCACCCCAATCATCACTTGCATCGAGGTTTAAACATTTATTTGAGAAAGATAGGGTTTTCCCCCTTACTTAAGGATTTATAAATCGATGCTAAAAAATAAAATAAATATAGGATATTTTGTGATCATAATCATGAATAAGCTATCAAGATATATCTGACTCAAAGAATCATCCACCTTGTTTGCTTTCTTATAGTGGTAATGTATTGAGTAGTCATAATACATTATAAACTCTGAACAAATTCTCTGGAACATGTTTAACTGCTTCTGTGTGAATATATATTTCTTAATTTTATGATCGGTATATGTATCACAATTTTATCTATAAAGATTGTAAGAGCCTGGGTTTTTAGAAAAAGTCAAAATCTTCACCGTTTTTGAAATTTTGAGTTGTTTTTGAGGAAACTGGAGGAAATGGGTAGTTTCTGGAAATTTCTAGACTACACGCCATGTACTTAAGTACACGCCATGTATATGTTAAGCGAGTGACTGGCCATGTGCTAACCAAGTACATGTTGTGTGATGACCGAGTAGAAATTTCTTACTAGACGGCGTGTAGTTTTCGACAAGCCATGTTCCCTTAACAAAGTGGAGGCCATACATGGCATGTAGGCCTATTGGCTGGGGGGGAATCATTTAAATCAGATACATGTTTTTTTTCTTGACAAATCATGTAGTCTATCCTTGTATGAGGGATATACATAGTGCGTGAGAATATCGGTGAGGAAAAGACAGAAAACCAAGTACACGTCATGTACCCCTAGGTGCATGTCGTGTACTCATGTCGGCATGTTCTGGAATGTATGTCGACGGAATTCCAGCCACCATATGAACAGTTAAATTATATACATGGCATGTAGTCCTAATGTACACGTTGTGAACTTTCTTTTTTCACTAAAATGGTCAGTAGCCTTGTTTTTTAGACAGAACACAATTATTTTGTCGGGTTTCGTGAACCAACCCGTCTGGACCTTAATTCCTCTCTTGATTCTTCATCCGATGTCAGTTTCAAACTCTGATTGATGCGTTGGAACCACTTTAGTATGGCCTCGATTCCTGTTAATCTGTTTTGTTTTGTTTTTGTTCTAGAACGCATTATAGGGGTTTGAGCGGTTTTGACTCTTTTGTAGATCTGTCATGTGTTAGACCTAATAAGAGGCTGTTATTGTAGGAGGAGCATCGTAAGAGTCTCATTTAGGTGGTGCATACCAAATTTTGTGTTTTTTTTGGTCATTTGGGTGGCGCGACCTTCGGTGTGTTTTCGGGTATTTTGAACGGGACCCACTTTATCTGATGTTTCATATTGAATTGATTGTTGGACCTATGGGGTGCCTTTGGGTATTCCATGTTACTAGTTTTTCTTGAGCGGGGCCTGGTGAGGGGTCGTTGCTCATTAGGGAATTTTGTCCGGGGAATGACAAAATGGTTTAAATTGAAATATTAATGATTTAAGCTATTGAGTATAATTATTTATACTTGATATAAATTACTGGAGGCATTCAATACCTCAGTGCTGTTGATTGTTAACCGTTGAGTTAGGGAAAATCAATTGTTTAGAATGTTTTTCCTATTTATGTTTTTTTTAAATATGTTATATATGCAATTGCTGAATTTCATATGCTGTAACCTTTGGGATGTGTTGGGCAGGGCCCAGATATTCTCGAGTGATGCTGATCACAGGTTCAGCCTGGCCCAAGCTACATTGGGTGATTTTAACCACGGGATTGGGCGTCATTTACGTCAGCTTGAGGTAGGATAACTGTGAAGTTGGGCATGGCCCGGGTTACTAGGATGGCGATGCCATCAGACCCGAGCTACATGGTCATAGGGACATGAGGTGTCAGAGATGTGGTGGCTTGGGTACTATTTTTTGGGTTTACCGCTCACCCAGACATTGAGTAGTGTACACACAGTGATACACCATGATGTGGTGGTTTTGACCACCTGTGTGGGTAGATTCCCCCTTTAGTTGTGGTTTAGGTACTACTGGTTTGGGGGTGCTTTCCGTAGGAAGCCACGTGGAAGATGAGGATAATTCTGAGGGTAGCATTGAGGCTATCAGGTTGGGGGTAGAGGCTCACTATTATTTGAAGGCAGACATCGTTGTCCCTTCGGGTACTTTATTTGAGGGTAGACATCGCTGTCCCTCTGGGTACTTTATTTGAGGTCATATATCGTTGTCCCTCAGGTATTTATTTGAAAACAGACATCGTTGTTCCTCCAGGTTACTACTGTTGGGTGTGCCTACATGACATCGGTACTTGGGACACATGGTGTCTGGGGGTACATGGTACCGAGTTACATGACAGAGATTCTGGTGTTTCCCAAAGCAGGTGACACTCCATGTGGGTTGTTGAGCACCAGGGGAGTTAGTGTTTATTGTGCATCTTTCTGTTTACTACTTACCTATTGAATGCATGTCTACTTAAACACTTATATTAGGTACACACCATTGGGTGGTATCCTAATAAGATTTGTCTCACACCCTGTAGGGGCCCTTCGTGACGCGTGTAGACTTTATGGATGTATGTGTTGGAAAGAGTCTAGCTTCAGGAGCTGCGTTGTATTGGATATTTCATGAATATGGTATGGACCTTGAGGCATTTCCTAGCTGGATTTTTTGTTGTTTTTCTTTATACCTATATATGTATGCTTTATTGATTGTAGCTACTTATGGTTAGCCATTGGCGCCTTACATATGTATATGTATGACCTGCTTTGGGGGCATGCTTTGTTGTTTTTTTAGTAGTGGTTTTCAGCATGCTTCTATGTTTACATTCCATTGCTGTTATATTTATCGCTTCTTCTATTTATCGATATTTTTTTTATTCCGCTCTGTGGGTCTCATTCGAGTCTGCTATGTTGTCTCTTTCACTTCATCTTTATTATTATACTCAGACTAGTAGCTTTATTATCCATCGAGAGGCTATAGCCTCCCCAATATACCTATAAAGACCCTTGCTTCTAGTTGGTATCCTTGGGCATTCGGGGAGGTGCGCCTCAGGAAGTAACACCTGACCCATTTGGAACTTTTTATGTGGCTCTTTGGGTCCGGGTCATTACAAAGTGGTATTAGAGGATTTCTTAACAGTGATTTAGTAGAAGTGTTTTGCTAGATACTAATGAGATTGAGACTTCTGTTTTTATTTCTTCTAGTCTTACAATTTGGGACATGGTAGACTAGAGATAAGTTGTTACTGGAACTGGGTTTCTAGCTTGTACTTGGGTGCCTACAGAACGATGTACGAGGGATGGACCAAGTTCCTATGGTTAGTAATTTCTGTTTGTTTTTGCTCAGATTATATTTTATATTATTTCCACCTTGGTGGCTCACTTGGTGTGTGATTGTATTGATTCTGATATGTCAACCTTGACCTGGAGCAGTATGGGAGAATTGGACCTTGGCCCGGTATGGAAAGTCTTGTTTTTATGGATTTCGATAGGCACATTTTTAAGGTATTTCAATTTCATAATTGCATGTATGCTTTGTGATGTGATAATTCCATGTGAATGATTTCAATTTCCATGCTATGTATTCTTTAAATGTGAAAAGGTGAAATTCCTGATACAATTTCTTGTTTATTGAAATGTGTGTTCCATGCTTTATATATCTATTGAATTGCACACGACATGGTATTTGGTTATGGATCTTGTACAAGAAGGGAGGTACTATATGTTGAGGTGATTTTGATCACTACGATGGGGCGACTCGGTCGTCGGTTTGAGGCAACGTTGGTTGTCAGGATGGGCATGGCTCGAGGTACTTTTGATACTTGCCTCTGTTAAGGGTGGGTAAGGAGGCCTCAAGGTCAGGATGCCATGGGCATGGGTTACGGTGGGGGAGAGTAAGGGTAGTAGTTATGAGCTTCCTTTTTCTGCTTTCCTTATATACGTGGAATATATATTGTTATATATATATATTGGTTATATTACCATTTATGGTATACAGCGGGTTCCTCCTATACGTATTGATGTAGCGTCCGGAAATTGAGGAAACAGTGTCGTGGGTGCAGGATCAGGTTTAGGATTATGTACAGACAGAGCACAATCCATATGTACAGGCTCAGTGATGAGATCTGGACTAGGATCCAATGCAGGAAGGATAACAGCTCGGTTTGGTAGCATTCAGGACATGGCCCAACGAGAAACTCCAAGCTAACCTGGTGTGTGTCTTGTAGGGGATTGACATAGGCGCGTAGGGTACAGATCCATATATGTAATATCTGACGTATGATTTCTAGTCGTAGGACCCTCCACTTTTTCAGGGTGAGGGTGGTCCACAGAAAACTGAGAACTTGATAGAGAGCATGCAGATGATCTTCGAGCAGCTCGAGATGCCTCCAGGGCAGAGGGTCAAGTTGGAGACAAACATGCTGCAAGGACCAGCAAAGTGTCGGTGGGATGTGCAGGTTCAGGATCGTAGGCAAGAGAGACTGATATGGAAGTACATCGAGGATAGGTTCTTTGAGAACTTCTACCTAGAGAAACTGAGGGAAGAGAGAGATCGGGGGTTCTTGATTCTTCAACAAGGAGACATGTCCTTCATAGACTACGCATCTACTTTCACTGATTTGTCTTGCTTCGCACCAGGTATGGTAAGTGATGAAACAGCTAGGGTGAGGCGCATAGAGGATGTATTATTTCATGCCATTCGGGTCCGTGTTAATATCTTTAGGCTGGGATCTTTTTCAGAGGCAATGAATCAAGCGCTCATAGTGGATGGAAACCTGAGGGATATGCCCTAGGTTGGCCAGACAACGGCTTCATGTGAGGTTTTGGACAACATCAAGTGAGGAAGGGATGAGTTCTAGTAGGGCAGTCAGGCTAGGGATTCAGCTAGACCACCTTGTGGTAGTTCTTCAGTGATTTTCTTTCGGTGTGGACAGCCAGGACATGTTCGAACTTAGTGCGATATGCCTCCAAGGAAGTGTCAGGCATGTGGACAGGTTGGGCATCTAGATATGTTTTGCAGGCAGCCTTCTCAAACAGCTGGTAGTCAGGGACCAGGATAGATGGTGGCATCTGGAGTTGGTTCCGGTTATGTACCTAGAGAAGGTAGTTGAGGTTCAATTACACGTGGAGGACATGATAGAGACAGCGGGATCCAGCTGAGGGGTCAGTGGTTGGTGGCTGGATCAGCACTACAAGTAGGTCAGGCATCAGGCAGTCGTGGAGCTTCCAGAGGCTGAGCAGGATGGTGAGCCGACGATGGTTATAGGTACACCGCGGTGTGGCCATGATTCGCATGTTTCTTTTTTGGAATGACCAGTATAGGCATGTCTATTTTGAGTGCATGTGATGCATAGGATCTATGTGGACTGACTAGATTCTTGTCAGGGGGATTGGAACCATATCAGGTGCGGGATATATATATATATATATATATATATATGTGGGATGCGTAGCATTGGGGCATCGAGGATGACAAGTTTCGTATATTTTTCTCATCCTGGATCTTTTCCCCCTGGGGGAATGCACTTTTCTAGGGTCGCTGCTCTTGGACTTCATTTCTTCAGACCTCTATAATTTCTCTTGTATTTTTTGATCCATTTATTCTAAAAAAATCAAAAAAATCTTTGGTTTAACGGATTAGGGTTACTTAAGGTGCCTTGGGCATTAGGGAATCAAGGATGCAGGTTACGTGAGGTGCTGTGGGCATCGGGGCATCGATGATGCAGGTTACTTGACACTACTGGAAATATGATCTATACTAACGGTTTTGAACAAACTGTTGGTACAGTTCACTAATTTGGACCTATACCAATGGTTTAGCCATAACCATTGGTATAGGTCACTTATATGGACCTATACCACTAGTTTTGGCCAAACTGTTGGTATAGGGGGGACCTATACCAACGGTTTGGCCATACCACTAGTATAGGGTCCCTATAATTGACCTATACCAATGGTTTGGCCAACCCGTCGGTATAGGTCCCCCCTATACCAACGGTTTGTCCAAAATAATTGGTATAGGTCCCAAAATCATGGAACCTATACCAATGGTTCTCAAAACTGCTGGTATGGGTACATATATTTTTAATGGAATATTCTTACAATGGACATTAAATTAATCAATGTTTTAAATAATTATTATAATACATATATATATTTATGAAATTGTGTTCACAAAAGTAAGTTAGGTTACTGGTTAGGTAGTTCAATCACAAACGGGAGGTGATGGGATCAAAACCAACCAGATGATTATTTTTTGAATTACATATACCAATGGTTTATGGAACCGTTGTTATAAATTTTCATATTACTAATGCCAATGGTTTTCAAAACCGTTGGCATAGGTTTATACCAACGGTTTTCCCAAAACTATGGTTATAAACCAATCCTCGTTTATTACATGGAAACAGTTCTCTAAACCGTCGGTATAGCCTATACCAACGGTTCCAAACCGTTGGAATAGGGTATTTTTCTAGAAGTGTGATGTGGTAGGCACCAGGTTTGTTTTTTAGCATCCATGGGATGTAGGACCTCGTGGAGTCAGACACCGATGCAGTGCGGGATACGTTGGGTGTCAGGAATGACAGAAGAGCACCTATGAGGTGTAGGGGTGAAGATGTGTCACAAAATGACTATGTGTCTAGAAAACAGGTTAGTGAACCTTTGTGTGTTTTCAGTTTGGTGGGGTTAAGATCAAGTTAGGCAATTCTTAAACTGGGGAATCCCATTGGGGAATTTAGTCGGGATCTCTGAAACCGGGGTAGTCCAGGTTATGTTGATCAGGGTGGTATGTTTGGTGCCATCTTTGGGTTTCATTTGTTATCTTGGGGAGGAGCTATGTTAAGGTGGGGAGATTATAAGAACATGGGTTTTTAGAACAGATCAGAATCCCGACCCAGTTTTAATTTTTGACTTGTTTCTAAGGAAATTGGGGGAAATGGGTAGTTTCTGTAAATTTCCAGAATACATGTCGTGTACTTAAGAATACGCCATGTATATTTTAAGTGAGTTACCATCAGTGTGATCACTGAGTACATGTCGTGTGATGACCTTGTAGAAATTTCTTACTACACGGCATGTAGTTTTCGACCTGCTGTGTACCCATGACCTTTTGGAGGCCATACATGGAGTGTAGGCCTGTTGGCTGGGAGGAATCATTTAAATCTGATACACACCATGTTCTCCTTGGACACACCATGTAGTCTAGCTGTGTATGAGGGATATACATGGCGCGTGAGTAAGTCGGTGAGGAAGAGAAGGAAAACCAAGTACACACAGTGTACCCCTAGGTACACGTTGTGTACTCTTGTCGGCTGGTTCTGGAAAGTAAGTCGGGGGAATTCCTGCAACCTTATGAACAATTAAATTACATACAAAGAGTTTATTCCTAAATAACACACCGTGTACGTTCTTTTTTCGCTAAAATGGGCAGTAGCCTCATTTTGGAGACAAAACACAAGTTTTTGGCCGGGTTTCGTGAACCAAGTTGGACAGACCTTAATTTCTATCCCGATTCTTCATTTGATGTCAGTTTCAAACTCTAATTGATGCATTGGAACCCCCTCAGTAAGGCCTCAATTCTTCTCAATCTGTTTTGTTTGATTTTTTTTCTAGAACGTGTTATAGAGGTTTTGTGCAGTTTTGACTCTTTTGTAGATCTATCATGTTTTAGACCTAATTAGGGGATGTTATCGTAGTAGTAGCATCGTACAAGTATCAGGTGGGTGTTTCATACCTCTTTTTGTGATTTCGTGGTCATTTGGGTGGCACGGCCTTCAGTGCATTTTCAGGTATTTTGAGTGGGCACGCTTTATATGTTGTTTCATATTGAATTTATTGTTGGACCTATGGGGTGCCCTTGGGTATTCCATGTTACCAGTTTTTCTTGAGCGGGGCCGGGTGAGGGGTCGGTCCTAATCAGGGCATTTTTTCCAGGGAATTCCAAAATGTTTTAAATTGAAATATTAATGATTTAAGCTCTTGAGTTTAATTATGAAGCCTTGATATAAATTTTTGGAGGCATTCAAGGCCTTAGTGCTATTGATTGTTAACTGTTGGGTTTGGGCAAAGAAACTATTTGGAATGTTTTTCCTGTTTATGTTTTTTGTTTAAATATTTTATATCTGCAATTGATGAATTTCATATGATGTAACCTTTGGGTTGTGTTGGGCATGGCTCGGATATTCATGAGTGATGCTGATCATAGGTTGGGCTTGTCCCATGTTACTTTGGGTTGTTTTGACCGTGAGATTGGGAGTCAAGGACATAGGCTTGAGGTAGGATGACTGTCAAGTTAGGCATGACCTGGGTTACTGTGATGGCGATGCCATTAGACTCAAGTGACATGGTCGCAGGGATACGAGATGTTAGAGATGTGGTGTCTTGGGTACTATTTTTGGTTATTACCACTCACCCGGACATTGAGTAGTGTGAAAATAGAGAAACTCTGTGATAAGATGGTTTTGATCACTCATGTGGGTAGAGGCCCCAATTAGTTGAGGTTTTGGTACTACTGGTTTGTGGGAGCTTGATGTAGGAATCCACGTGGAAGGTGAGGAGCCTTCAGGGGATAGCATTGAGGCTACTCAGTTAGGGGAAGTGGCTCACTGTTGTTTGAGGGAAGACATCGTTGTCCCTCCCGGTACTTAATTTGAGGGCAGACATCGTTGTCCCTCCAATTTTTATTTGAGGACATACATTGTTGTTCCTCCAGGTTACTACATTGGGCATGCCTATGGGATTTCGGTACTTGAGACAAGCGGTGTCATGGGGCGCATGGTGTCTTGTTACATGAAAGAGATTCCAGCATTGGTTGAAGCAGGTGACACTCCATGGTGGCTGCTGAGCACTAGTGGAGTTCGTGTTTATTGTGAATCTTTTTGTTTACTACTTACCTTTTAAATGCCTGACTCTTTAAACACTTATATTAGGTATGCATTGTTGGGTGGTATCCCACTAATATTTGTCTCACATCTTACACGGGCCCTTTGGGACACGTGTAGACTTTACGGATTTACATGTAGGGAAGAGGCCAGCTTCATGAGATGGGTTGTATTAGCTGTTTCATGGAGATGGTATATACCTTGAGGTCTTACCAAGCTGGAGTTTACCTTGTTTTTCTTTATTACTATATCATCATGCTTTCTTGTTTGTAGCTACTTATGGATGGTTGTTGTCGCCTTACATATGGATATGTATGACATGATTTGGATGCATGTTTTATTGTTTGTTTAGTAGTTACAAGTGGTTTTCAGCATGTTTTTGTGTTTACTTTCTGCTGCGGCTGTAATATTTATTTCTTCCACTATTTGTCGATATATTTTTTTCTTCTGTTCTACAGGTCTGGTTCGAGTCTACTATGTTGTCACTTCTGCTGCATCTTTATTATTACACTCATACATGTACCTTTATTATCCTCCAAGAGAGTATAGCCTCCCCAGTATACCTATAAGACCCTTGCCGCTAGTCGGAAACCTTTGGCATTCGGGTAGGTGCACTAAAGAAGTAACACTCGACCAGTTTGGAACTGTTCGGGTGTCTCTTTGGGTCTGGGTCATTACTAATATAATGCATTCTTATCTTTCATAAAAAAAAGTACCGTTGCTAACTCAAAATCATGAGTGGGGTAATTTTTCTCATGAATCATGATCTTCTTTAAGACATAAGTGATAACCATGTTGTTATTCATAATAAAACATCTAAATCCCTTATTGTATGAATCATTATTATTTACAAAACCTTCTCTACTATAGAGTAATGTAAGCATAGTTTCATAGACTATCCTTCTCTTTAGTTCCTTCAAATTTGCCTCATATTCATTTATACAGAGGAACTTGACACCCTTCTAAGTTAACATGTTTAGAGGATTAGATATCAATGAAAAATTCTCCACAAACCGATGATAATATACAAATAAACCAAGAACACTATGGATGTCATTCATCATGGATGGTCTGGTCCATCATTTAATAGCCTCTGTATCTGATTGATCTATTACTATACCATCTCTTGATATTATGTAACCTAGAAATTAAACCATTTACATCCAACATTCAGACATTTGAAATTTACCATATAGATTCTCCTATGGTCTTTAGTGTCATTCTCAATTTATCTTCATACTCTTCCTTTCTCTTTGAGTAGGTATGGATATTATCTATAAACACTAACACAAATTGTTTGAGGTAAACCCTAATTACTCTATTCATTAAATCCATGAATATTGAAGGGGAATTAGTATGAACAAAATCATTAATATATATTTATAGTGTTTATACATTGTACATAATGTCATCTTGGTTATATCATCATTTTTACCCGTAATTGATCATATCCAGAATGAAGTTCATTCTTAAAATTATTTATCTTCAAGTAGTTGATCAAACAAGTAATCAATATAGGTAAGAAGATAATTTTTCTTGGTTGTTATCTTGTTCAAATCACAATAATCAGTACATTGTCTCATTGTTCCATATTTCTTTTTCACAAAATGAATTGGTGCACCCCAAGGTGAAACAGTTGGCCAAATGAATCCCTTATCATGTTTTCTTGGAGTTTCTTCTTCAATTCCAACAAGTCAATCGAGGCCATTCTATAAGGAGTCTATGAAATTTGTGTGGAACCAGGTATGAGTTCCAATGAGAACTCAACTTCATGCTTTAGTGGAATACTAGGAAACACCTCCAAAAATTCATCCAAAAAATCCTAAATAATAGGAATATCATCGATGTCAATTTTCTCCCTTACCATTTGAGATAAACAACCCTTTTGAATGGAAATCAAGACCTATAAAATGCATGTAATATCTAGAGGAAGTTCATAATTATCATCACATTGATGTATGATCATGTGATGGTTTGAAATATCAAATATAACTTCCCTTAATTGATAATTGATGATGGATTTATAAAGAAAAGGCCAGTCCATTCCTTAGATGACATCAAATTCATCCAAAGGAAGAATGAAATGATTTTAAGAAAACACCTTCCCAAAAATATCATCTAGATAAGAATCATAGACATGAGATGCAATCATTGTACCATTAGGGGTTTGCATAGATAATTCCATATCTAATTGTTTTGCTAAAAACTTTACCCCCTTATAAAATTATTTAAATATGAAAGAGTGGGTATATCTAGAATCAAATATGACATTAGTAGTTCTAGAGTGGATGGTATGTGTACATTTCATCGAGTTGTTATCACAACCCTCATTAGAAATAGGACTTTCAATATTTTTTGCCTAGTCCATGGGCTTAAGAAGTTGTTGATGTCGTTCATCAACACCTCCCCTATGGTTTGGGCACTAGTTATCATGATTCCCATTTTCCTTAAACTTATAGCACTCAATATAAGAAGGTGAATTATGTTCCAAGTTTCCCCAATGGAAATGTTAGCTAAATTCATCACATAATTTCAGAAATAAAATTCTAAATGCCCTTTCCTTCCATATTTAAATCATTTATTAAACCCCTTAAGGAAATTGCCTCCATGATTCTTCCCACACTTAGATCTTAATGGGAAGCTCATCTTCTTCTCTTCAGGGTGTTTAGATTTAACAAATATGTCCATATTCCTATTATTTTATAAAACCATGATGTTCATACATGACTCTAACCTCTATTTTATCCAGGATTGAACAAAGAACAATCTATTCATACATACTAATGTATCTTATGGACAGTGCCATTCTGATACTGGGATTTATTCCCCTAAAGAACCTATCAACTTTACTGTCAATTTGGATGATGATTACTGAAGCATACCTATAAGGTCTTGTGATGTTAGCCTCATAAGTACAATAGATTCATTATCCATTTTCTTCAACTAAAGGAACTATTTCTCCATCTCGGTATGAAGAATGTTAGGAAATTACTTTTTGAAAAAATAAGTTATTGAACTCTTCCCAATACATGGATCCAATATCATATTTCAAAATTGTATTCTTGATTAGATTCCACCACTATTCTTATTCACTTTATAGCCTATAGACAACTGGAATAAATTTATCACACACTAAATATTTCAGAATGGATAATACAATTTTAGTATTATTTATCCATTATTCTGTAACAAGTGGATCAGAAGAACCTATGAAATAAGTTGGATGATGCCTCATGAAAAACTCAATAGAATTTTATCCCCACTTTTCTAATTTGTAAATCCACCATGTTTCATAGATTGAGAATATTTTTTGGGCATAACAATAGCGTCCTCTATTCTAGCTGCCATTACATTTATTTACTTAGGAGTACAATACTTTCATTGTTCATCACAATCACCATTATCACAGTTCCTTTGGGTTCCATCCATTGAATAAAACCTAAAAACATATAGTGAGAAAATTTTATCATTTTGAGGATCCACATAATCACTAAAAGTCACTTATAGGGTGTATAATTTATGAAACCTTACTTAATATATGGCACCTTATATTTATTCTAGTTTATTCATATAAAAATTCTATTTAAATTCTATTATGGTTCATGAAGACATTGTGAATTCTCAAAGCATATCTCCTAGGAGTGTCAAACAATGTGTGCATCAAGCCAAGTTTTCACATACTAGATTTCCCCGAGTTAGGCCTGAAATATCTTGTCAGAGTTGTTACCCTATGGTACATCTATTACAGTGTCACATCTACTTGTAGTATCAAAACAGAGATGTATTTCTAAGAAACCACTCACTCTATCCTTTACCAAATAATATAAAAAAGTTATACTTTTCCATGTCCTTAGAAGATCCCTAGACATTTCCTTAGGGTTCTCACTATGTTTTTCTCATTCTAGCTTCCATAGGTTAACTAAAACTTTTCTATGATACCAAATATTTGAACCCTAAATTTTCATACATTAACATTACATTAATTTTGAGGAATAATTAAAACATTATACAAACTGACATTCAAAGACAGTAATAGTCTAGTTCCTTTAGAAAAATTGAAACATAATTATTGATACATAACTGTGCTACATTATATCCCAATAAGGTTTTCATAACTAGCCCCCCTCATAGACACATGAAACATAATACATATCTTCATAGCCTGGGGATGTAAACATAAAATTGTGGTGATCTCATATGGTCATTAATTGTAAACAAGGTAGATATGTAAGCACAATCATTAACATAAGGGTATGAGAACATAAACGTGAAAATAGAAGATCATACCCTGCATATCAAAGATGAAAATAATGAAACATGGCATAAATCTTGGCAGTTCAAAAGACATGAATTAGAAGGAAACAAATAACATTATCCATAAAATATAACATAGGAATAAAAAATATAATTGTGGTAGAAATATAATCATATAATATGATATTAATAGTAGCCCAGGAATCACTGCCAAGACCATCCTGGTATAATGGTTTCACTCCCCATTCCATCCTGGTAGTCATGGTTCACTCCCATGGCTATCTTAATAGAATTGGTTCACTCATCATGCCATCTTGGTAGTCAGGGTTTACTCCAAAGTATATCTTAGTAGTCAAGAATCATTCTCATGCCCATATTCGTCTATGTCATAAGAAGTAAATCATTACCCAATACATTGGAGGGAGATATCAGTCTCACCCATATCATAGTGAAATCATAAATACATATTCCAGAAGATCATAAATATTCATATAACAACCCATCAAATTAAATAGGTATTATTAACATGTCATCAAGTCCTATACGTTGAGAAAATAAAGGTTTGATTATAATTTCTCTATAAATAGAACGTGTGAAAAGAATTGGGAATCAAAATCATATAACTCGAGAAAGAGAAACAGGTTTCATAAACACCATACCATAAAAACATAACCCATTAAGAGAAATAATATGAATGAAAACATTGAATAATTCCCTATGAATGGAACTAGTAAAACCAATGGATGTTATCTTAGATGGGAAATAATTTTTAAAGGTCATTTAAAAACATTTCTTTAGGGAAATATAATTTCTGTGTTGAAAAAAATTAAAAATAAAAGCTTAGAAGAACTTTTCATCAAAATAGACTTTAAAACTTATTATAGAATCATTGAGAACCATAAATTGTTTTTAAAATCCCTTTTCCTTGAAACTGGGTTTCAAACTTCTTTTGAAAATATTTTTAAAAAATTGTTTTTGAATATAATAAATATCCAACTAAAGATAGAGATGACAAGGTTTTACATTAAAACATCATCTTATGTTATGAAGACTGAAAAATGGCACTAATACATGAGTATATCTTGAATAACCATAGGATAAAAAAATTCAAAAAAAATTATTGAGTTATGGATCATAATATTTCATCAAAGTATACATGTAAACAACCTTGAAAGAGCGATGAGATTCTTTCAATAAACTCTTATAACTTGGTAACTTGGGATCATAGTCTCAATATAAGAAAACAAAATTAAATGAAGAATAAAATATAGTGCAAAAAATTATATTGATTATATAACATGTAAAATGGTATTATATGCAACTCGAAAATAATTTTGGTGCATAACAAAACATGAGTCTCAAAGAAGGATAATTGAGTCAAAAATATTTTACAATTTGGTAACATTGGAAGCTTAAACCCCATGAAATAAAGATCATAAAATGGATATGTGAATACCCATAAATTTAGTTATAAGGTACATATAATATGTTCATGGTCATTACATTCACCACACTAAATAATTGAGTGGTGATTATGTCATTTATCTCACAGAAATAAAAGTGAGATGTAATTCCCTTACCTTGTGTCTTGAATCATGTCATACTCAATCAAACCACCTATATAATATATATAAATTTATTATATATATTTTACAAAAAAATTATTATTATATCTAATACCATAATTTTTTTATTATGACTTTATATTACCCTCTTCTTAACAATCCCATGTTAAGGTTTCACTTTGGGTAATATCTGATTTATTCTTTGCATGTGTCTTAATTTGTTTTATATTTGGAACATATACTTATATCATGATATCAAAAATGTACACCATGATATAAATATGATGTACATTCAGTTTATTTTTTCTATAATAATCTATATAATATATATGTTTTAAATGGAATACACCGTTCATGGAGATGGTAATTTTTACATACACTTGAACATTGTTTCTATTTTTTGTCGTATTGAACAAAATAAGGTAAATGAAATGTGTGTATATATATATGTATATATATAATTATAAATTATCATGATTATATCACATATATAATATTATTTCACAAAACACATCCTTAATAAATTCCATGTAGTGTGAATGAATCACATTGATTTGAGGTGCGATAGTCCACACTTCCTTAAATAAAATTATCATATTTACAAAAAATGGAATGTAGAGGATATATGTTGTAAAAGGATTAAATAAGTATAAAGAATATATATATATATATATAATATAACATATAAAATATAGTTTCATTAAAAATTTCCACTATGAGAGGTAGTAGTGGAAAAATGAATAATCGTTATTTAGTGGGGTGGTAGTTCATCGTACACATAAATAGTATGTTTGTTGCCCATTAGATGGTACTGTGTGTAAGTTTATGTAGAACCATTAGTATTAAAAAATTATATTTTATTTAAGATAATGGTGTTGTTATAAAATAATTTAATAAAGATATTTGAGTAGTGGAGAAATAAAATAGAATAAAGGAGCTTGAGAGAAGACGTTACATGTTAATCGGGTAACACCATTTGGTATGTACCAAAAGGCTTCCTTGTATTTCTCACATCCCCGAGAGATTCTTCAAGGAGGAATGGATAGATTATAGTAATTTATTGGTTATATATTGTCTGAACCTATGTGTTTTTATAGTTGTAATGTAGATTCATAGTTGGTGGCCATTTATAATAGATGAGTGGCACTCTCATAAAATTTTGGAAAATACAGACCCCAATAACATTTTTTTATTGAAAGTGGATCAAATAATGATACAAAGTATATAAAAAGTAGTGTAGGGTAGAAATATGTCCATAAAATCTCATTTGGAAAATTTTATAGGTCATTTTGGTCCCTAAGGATATTGTTTAGTCTCATGTTAATCTTAACTTTTACTTCAATCATTGTAATTAATTTTATTCACTTTAACTAATAATTTTGGTCAAAAACTAAGTTTAATTTTTATGAAATTATAAATTATACCAATTAAAAGTATGTAATCTATTTTTCCAAATTCTAACCACATAAGTAGAATAAATTAATTTAAAATTAATCCAATAATTAAGTCGACAATGCTGGTTTTTTATTTAAAAAAATTCAAAATTTTGCTATGTTTTTATACCAAAGATCAATGTGAAATTGGTCTGAATAACTTATATTCTATTAATTGATAGAAGTAGTATCTTATTAAAGATTTATACCAATTGAAAATATAATTTAATCTTATAAATAAATTATATGAAAATGTTTTTTTGAATTAAAATTTGATATTTTTCACTATTCATCTAAAAATGATGTTTCCAGGAAAAATACCAAAAATTATCTCTAAGTTGATTTTGAGCTTATAAAATTAAAATTGAAGTTTATATTATCAATTTTAATTATAAATGTGGCTTAAATTAATTTTACTATATTTCATAGGACATAAAAATAGTTTATTTGAGAAAATGGTATATTTAAACTTATAAGGACATTAATAAAAATTATATCTTTCAATATCAATATGATTTATTTATATAAAACAACTATAAAAAATTTTTAAAAATATTTATTAATATTCATATATCTATGTTTAATATCTTAAGTATAATTATCTAAATTATATAATTATAACAATAAAATGGTATTTCTTAGAAACATCGGTGTGTGTTTAAAGTATTCAAAGTTGGTGTTGTGTCTAACATACATCATGCCTATGTTATGTGTAACATACACAAAGTTGATATTCCCTATAATGTATATTGATTTGGTGTTGTGCGAAAGGAATGTTTGACTCAATGTTCCTTGTAACGTACCCCAAGTTGATGTTCCTTGTAACCTACACTAACATGGTTCCATGTGAAAGGAATGTTTGAGTAAGGGCATTGCAAGAGAAAAATTAAAATTAAATTTATTAGAGAAATAAGGTCCATAAAACCCAGGGTGTTACACACCCTCATACATGAGTGTGTAACAATATCAGATTATTTCTATATATTTACTCATGGAATTATGTTTTCAACCTTAGTTGGTACTTCGTTTTAAATTTATATTGTATAATTTCATACATATCAATGAATGTGTAGTTTAAGATCTATATGAATCATAATCAACCTTACCTTGTCAATAATGTTACGGTTCCTCCTTTCACTAAAACCATTCCACTGTGGTGTATAAGGAGGAGTTGGTTTTGATAGAATCTCAAATTCTTTCATACAAATCTAAAAAAATCATGGTTAAGATATTCACCCTGTTAATCAGATTAAAGCTGTTTATCTTCATAACAAGTTGATTATATAATTATTTATTGAATTCTTTTAATTAATAAAAGTCCTTAGGTTTTTAACTCGTTTTGTAGATATTACCATATATGCTTAAGTCATTAGTAAAAGTTATGAGGTTAGAATATCCACCTCTATATTTTACTATAAATGGTCTACACACATTAGTGTGAACAAATATTAGAAGCTCTATAGCTCCTTAACCCTATCCACTAAATTGTGGTTTGGTTATTTTCCCTTATAAATAAGTATGACATACTTCAAGTATTATTATATCTATAGAGTTTAAATAAGCATCTTGAAAGAGATTTTCCAAATGCTACTCATTTACATTATGAAGATGTTGATTCCGTAGGTGGGTGCTATATAATTCATTAAAACAAGATTTGTTATCAATTTCCAGTATTTATTTTTGATTTAATACTCAAAAACAATTATTTAGATCTTTCATGCTATAAAAACGGTTGTATTTGTAAAAGAGGAATTCATTATTTTCAAAATTGAAAATAAAACTATATTTGATAAGGAAATAAATAGAGATAGTGTTTTTAGTAACATTTGAAAATAAATAAAAATTATTTAAAAAAAATCATTTTGGTTGGATATGGATGGTTGTAATCTCTTATAGACATAGAAGCAAGTCTCTCTCTATTTAATGCACAAAGATCCCCCTATCCTTTAGAAATATTTAATAATTTACATAACTATTACATTTGTATAGATATGTGAGCACCATAATATGTATTTAATACCCAATTTGTAGGTATAAAAATATTTCACTCGATAACGAATTCACTTTATCTTGCCTTTGCTTCTGGGTGATTTTCTTCTTCTAGTGGCCTATATTTCCATGAGTAAAGTACAATGCTTTTTTTCTTTCACTGGCCTTTGAATATTTTTATTCTTGATAGGATAGTGCTTGGGATCTTTAGTCTTAGAGTAATTATATGGCCCCTTTTCCTTGTTCTTCATATTACTATTCGCCATAAGTACTGTGTGTTTATCAGGCCCCATTTCTTGGTCAAAATAGAAAATGAGAGTAAGATGTTTCAAAAGTCACTTCCTGTATTTTCTAATGTTGTAATTCATATTAAAAGTATAGAATTACTTTCGTAGTGAGGAAAAAATTATATATGAGTAAATCTCATCAGGTAATTTAATTCCTAGGTTTTCTAAACACTCTATGTAGCTGATAAGCTTTAATATATAAGTTCTGTATGGAACTGACTCTGAAATCTTATATGTAAATAGTGCATTGGAGATATTATATCTCTCTTTTATCACCTTCTTGTGATAGAGATCACCTAGTTGATATATCATTATATACGCATCCATGTTCTCATTTTTCTTTATAATCTCATTGGCCATGAAATATGGGATGAAACATTATACATTTGTGGCATCTTCCAAATGTTTCTCATAGAGAGAAAACTCTTCCTCACTAGACTCTTTCCATGGTGTGTCATGAACAATGTTTTTCAAAACATATAATTTCCATATATTGGGTAGGATAATGTTCAAACACCTTTTCAATAATTTAAAATTAACTCTAGTGATAATGTTATCCTTCTCAAGTATGGATCTTGTAGATATGATTGAATTCATAGTTTTTATTTCTATAATTAAGAAGGGAAAAAATTTATGACTTCAGCAGATGAAATTGAATATGAAATATTATATTTATTAATATACCACTACTTTGATGAAATATAATATCCCTCACCATTAGTATGGAAATATATTATTGATTTCGAACTTTAGTATAAAGGATCCATATGCCTCTTCCCATAAACAAAATTTAGGTCTGTTAAGCTATTAAAAGGTATTTAGGTACGTGTAACATTACAACTGCATTAACTCATAGTTACTTGATTTGTTGTATAGACTACCCAATCCTAAAATAAAATATTTAGATTTACTCAACACTTTTACTAATAGTTTTATTAATTCTTGCGAAGGTGATCAATACATAATGAGAACATGTTTAGGTCAACCCAAAACATAAAATAGAAATTCCACGATAATTGAAAGCACCACAACCTTGGTTGGTCAAGCACATTGAAATATGGTTTGGTTCTTAACTATTTAGTGGATGTATATACCAAATTAAAATATATATATATATAGGTGAGGGATTTTAATCTTCATACGTAAAGAGATGTTTTATCTTTATTACATTATTTCAAATAGTTTGTGGATTTACTTAAGCGACCAACCATGTATTAGTTATAGTTTACGGATAATCCAATTTACATTAGTTCTATCTTGCAATATTGTTCAAGTCATTAATTCATATGATCGCGAAACAACATCAATAATGGAATTAACAATTCAACTTGAGAGAAATAAAATAATTAGACTTGTACGATCATAATATTAACTAATGATTTAATTATTTAGAGATTGATAAACTAACCATCGACCTAGTGAAAAATTACTTAAACCATGACTTGGTCCATATTTTATCTTTCCACCTATCCTTCAACGTATCTCATAGATTGGTTCCACAAAAACTTCAAATGTGAAATACCTCTAATCACCATGGAGCTCCATCAATTACAAAATCTTTTCCTAACAGGAATTTGAGAGGAACCAAAGAATTATTTTGGGTTATTTCTATAAAAGTATATCATGGATATTTTAACTCTTAAAAAATAACTGGAGGGTTGTTGGGAATACCATCAATTTAATTTTATAATGAAATAAAAGGAAAAAAATCATATGTAAATTTCTGGACTATTCTCATGATCATCCATATACATGAAATGAATTACAGATTTAAAAAATAGCATTTAAACAAAATCATTATTATTTAGGATAAATCATGTTTTAATCAATTGATTGTATTCTTTAATTAATAAATTATTTTATCTTAAATCTCACCACACATTCTTCATATTTTTAACAATTATAATTTTTTTAAAAAATAAATAATTTATTTTAAATTATCTATGTACAAAACATTTACCTTGGAGGTAACACTTCGAGTACCCAACCAAGCTACTTAGTGGGTATTAAATTCGTATAATATTCACTCAAGAAGCATGTGCAATACACAAATTATCATGTAATATTATAGTGTTTACTAGTTAATTAAATGATAAATGGAACATATGTTATTTATATAGGATGTTTTGTTTTAAGGGCATAGAGTAATCGTTTTATTAAAAATTATACAGTATATGATTTTTTTAATATTATGAAGAAATTAATTAAAAGATATATATATATATATATATATAACCCATCACAAGGAATGTAAAAGTCAACATAGTGAATCATGGAACACATGTCAACAATGTTTAAGCATTATAATAAATTAATTTTAAATATTCTCATAATCGGGGAACATACATGATATGTATAATCTAGATACATGTCGTGTATAATTCTTCAGCATCTATCCATGAAACATGCCTAAGGACTAATTGTGTTGTCCAGCCTTAAAATTTAATAATGTATATGGTGTGTACATTGGATACATGTTGGGCGGTCTTCATGTTAAGTGTTTACAATTCACACATCATGTGTGAGACAAAATGACTCGTCTTTGACTAATTGACTACATGTTGTGGGTATAAGTTACACATTGTGTACCCTAGATAACCACAGACAAGGATAACTCGGTCAATATGTTGTGTGTTAGTTACCCACCACATGTAATAAATTCACATTCTAAAAATTAATTCCAAATTAATTCATATGTTATCTTAGTGAATTAGACAAGAATACTTGGAATGGAACAATTGAATACAACTAATATATTATTTTGTAATCTATCTAGAATCCTCAACACCCCTAGATGTGTATTTGGAATGTTATTTTTCATAATTATTCTTTTTATTTTTAAATATTTGAGAGAAAATACGGAGAAGAGAAGCTATCATGATTTTGATTAATGAATGATTAAACCAGAATTGAAAACTAGTGATAAATTCATAAATAAATATATAATATTGAAATAGTTATAAATATATATGTGATCGCTCTAATACCACATTTTGGTTCGGGGCATAGAAGAAGTGCCGGTTGGGGATGCCAAACTCAGATTTATTTCATAATTATTAACATGATATGCACATAGAAAATGAATATTGTGACCAAAATAATTAAATAAAATATTAATTGACATGTGAACACGTGAGCCAAAATTCTGGATCATCACATAATGATTTATAATTAATATAAGAAGTAAAAGAATTTCAAAGTGATATATTATTTCTTTTTTGATGAATCTAACAATATATCAACATTATACTATCACTGTGTCATTGGAATCAAGTGAATATTCCATCTAGTGGTGATCCACTTGTGCTCTAGAAACCTCTTAAGATAGGTATAGGAATCATTGGCTTCTACCATTGAAGATATTAATTCTTGCGTTGTTCATATTTTATCGCTACAAGAATCTATTTGATGAATCATTCTCCTTGATCCCTCTATAATAAAGAAAGGTAGTGGATATGGATTTCTCCCCATTATTGATAGAATTCTTTGAGAAGTGCTCGGTAGAGACTGAGAGTATTATCTATCACAGTTGGGTATAACCAAAACAAATAGCAACACTTTGGGTTAGAAATAATATATTTTGGTTTAAATAGTGTTATGGTTAAAAAATAATAATTGATTGTGTGCCCTTATTATTTCATTATTCCCCATAAAATCACTTTTCTATAATAATAATATTTTTACTTTTTATTTCGTAAAATGATCAAAGCTTCCAAATTAATTAAACATACTTATTCAATAAATTTTTTAAAATTTTTCAAATAATATTTAATAAATAATATTTATAATTCTATCATTAAAATAGGTCCTTCATTCCTCCACAATATTTACCGAGCCCAAATTAATTATTATTTATTAAATAAATTATTATCACATCATTATTCAATAATAAATAAATAAATCTTATATTCACTAAATAATATATAAATACTTACTAAATATTCTTCTCAGAAAATATTCTCTCAAATAAATAGTGACTGATTATATATGATTAAGAAAACATGAATACTTATTAAACTACATACATAAATAATTTCTATTAATCATTTTAAATAATGGATAATATTTTTATTTAAGCAGGGTTTTGGATATATTTAGTGTGTTCCCCTCTAGGCATCTTTCAAAGTGGCATTATGAAAAGTTGTCCAAATTATAAGGATAATTTCCAAAAACACGCAAATGTAAACATATTGAAATAAGTTAATATATCAATGATATATATTATGACATAGATGCCTATTTTTTTATAATCTCTTTATCATTAAATCGTTAATCAAGCTTGTTGCAAGTCGGTGTCATCAACTTATGGGTTAGGTGTTTTTTCTTCGTCTTTTTATAAATGAAGTAGCCCAAAAAACACTATTTCCATGGATTTTTTGATCTTTTTAATTCCCATAAAAGGCTCAAAGATATTAACTTCCATTAATGAACATAAGTGAAAAAGATATCTTATAATATGATTTAATTTAATATTACTCATGAAACTCCCAACATATCAAACATCACCTCAAACATATGTCATCAAATTTTTCATCAATAAATAAAAGTATGAAAATAATAATATTCATTAATAATAATATTAAATTCTTTTCATAAATATAGACATCCTTGAATAGAAACATCCAGTGACCTAAGAAAATGTGGATTTCTTACTGGAGGTTTGGGTTCTCGGAATCTTATATATTGGAAAATACTAAGGGTGTACACCATGAGAATGTGACTTAATGACTTTTGAGTCTCCACCCTTGTTATTCTATATCCTTTGTGTCCAATCAAATGATATCATCCAGCTATATAAAATATATTTAAGAATACTACCATGCTACTTCTGATTTCTCGTCATAGCAGGGAACTTCTATGACCATTCAGTGAGATAGTTACTCTTAGGACAATACACATAATATGTCACACATAAGAACAATAATTATTTTATAATATATTTATAAATATTCAAAAAATTAAATACAAATAATAAAGAATTATATATAAATTTCTTCAAAGGAACGAACTCAACAGAAAAGGGTTTTAAAAATTAAATTGAGGATTAGCTCATAAAAATGGATTTGGTAAAATCTTTAAGAAAGTGCAAATGGGTTTTATAATTCTTCAACTTATTTGTTAAAGGATCCTATTATTCATTGTCAAAAAATTATTTTAATAAGAATGTTTTAGTTCTATACTTTCTTACTCAAAGGAGATGGTGTTTTTATAAAAGTGAATATGGAATGTTATTGGGTTTTATTTACTGGAATGAGAATACCCTATTTACTATTTACAATTCAAACTAGCATTAATGAAATGGATTTTGAAATTAAATAGAACAAAATATTTTTTAAAACCCTATTGGGCATTTTTATCTCACACTATGCATACATAATTGGGTGTATGAATCACTTATGTTTTATTTAAGGTGCCATGGATTTAGTCTCTTTTAGGGTTTATGTTCTAGTTAGTTCAAAATCGAATGGTATTCCAAGTAGATAGTGATTTTGGGTCACATGGAGATTGTTGGTAGTGGTTTTAATTTTGCTTTTGATTTTATTTTGTATAAAAGTATGAATAATCCATTTTGGAAAAAGTTCTTCTTTTTTTATGCTTCCATGGTATGTATATTGATTGATCATGTTTTTTGTAATCATGTTGATATTCATTTATTTATTTCATTAATTCTATGTATCACTAAATTTGTTTGTCACTTTTATTAATGAAATTTCTTATTATGTTCATGGGTATCTTATGTATAGAAGGGTCAGTTAGGATTATTGGTAATGATTCTTTCACTTGATTTGTTGTTATGAGGGTGAAACCATTCCCAATTATACAATAATGATACCAATAGACATGTTTCTAGCACATGGAAATTGCAAAAGCCCTTTGAGCCTAATGGAAGTGAAAATCAGATGTCATGACAATTTAGCCCAAGCTTGTTTGTTATTGGTTCACCATTGAGGATTCATCATCATAACATTAAAATTGATTCATAAATTTTCTTATATTATAGATCATATCAATTATCTAGATGTAAAAAGAATATCGATAGTTTATGGAATAATATTTCATATTTTTAAGGAAATTTTTTCCCTATTGTATTTCATTGGGACTCAACACAATGGATATGGCACATGTTTGATTTACTCGTCCAAAATAAAATATAGCATACACTAAAGCTAGTTAGAAGAAAATTAAAATTTTTGGTCATTATAGAATTTCATTTTTTTATCATTATAATATACGGAGTTTTGAATGTTTATTGACTATAAATTAGATAAAACTATTTTAGGATTAATGGATCATAATGTCTACAAGTATTCTTTATAGATTTCTGTGATTTTTTTAAGATTTACATCTGGAAAAAAATAAATCAATTGAAAAATTATTTACATGTCTGTACATGATTATTAGTAGTACTTTAGGTTAAAGTTAAAGACTATAGGAATCAATAATTATTAAGTTTATATATATATATACCTTTCCCATCTTTATTTTCAGTATCCTATTCCAAAAAATAATAAACCGAAATAATTTATGATAATTTTCAAAATATGATTTAAATAACTTAATTCATATGATATGTTCCACTACTACACCTTTTTTCACATATGATACTTTTGGGTCGACCTATGAATCTCTATGTTGAATCCTAGGTTATCTATAGTCATTTTCATATTAGGTTCTCTAGAAAACTTATTTGAAATCAATCTCAAATTCATCATAATGTTTTGTAAAGTTAATATAATTAACCAAATAATATCTCTAGGGACTGTAAAAATAGGTGTCCAGTTAGGCCACTTTTTCATGAACTAGGCTATGATCAATTAAATATGAAATCCACCATTTAGAGGGTTATTACCCCAAGATACATATCTACCAGAGCCTGATTCCTATTATCCTATCCAAATCATGATATTGTTTCAAGGACTACCACACAATATCTACTTTACCAACATATCAGGATGTCATCCCATACTTAGACATATACCTTAGACTTATCCCTAGGGTTTTCAAAAAAGTTCATCTTAATATTTAAAAATAATTGATATTTGATCAACATACCTAAAGTTTCATCTATAACAAAAAAATTATGATCAACCTTAACTTATCAACTAATAAATTATATCTCAAACAATATTCTAACTAATATAATTATCAAAAAACTTCTCTAATACCAACTTTGATTCCCTAGACCCATACTCCTAGAACCAATTCTATAAACACATACTTTACACACAAGCTTTAATACCAATGATACATTCTCAAAAATTATTATCACATAATTACATGTAATGAACCAAAAATTTGATTTCATTAATTTCAATGATATTTTATTTTTAGAGAATTAGATTATTTAGACAAAACATAAATAAAATAATCCATTTCTTTATCAACTAAAAGATATTTTTTCCAATATATAAAAAACCCCTTAATTCATTATAATTCACCGACTTATCCAAAAATGTATTCACATTTCTATCCCATTAGATATGTCATGTGCAATAAATTTCTTTATATCTTGGGGAAATAGAAAAATAACAGAGGGTGAACACAAATGCTCAATAAGGGATACATACAACTGAGGAAATCTCGGAAAAAATGCCTAAATATTATGGTAGGAAAAATTAATCATCATAATTCCATAAAAAACTAAACCTAAGAGAATAATACATCCACAAATAGTGATGGAAATAAATAGTCCAAATGCATAACAATAACTCAATTCATGTTGATTAAATTCATAATGTTGTGTATCTTGATCGTACAGTCAAGGCCTTGTCCCAGACACCATTATCTCCATTAAGACCATAGTCAAGAAATCATTCTTAAGTAGGTAGGCATACAGTAAATACTGAAAGTAGTTTCTTTCCTGAGACCAACCAACGAATTGAGGGTCTATATAATGTTAAACCCCGTTTAGAACTAGTTTAAGTCTAATGCATTCATCATATTTGATAGTCACTAAACAATACATGATCAACATTTATAATAATCATATATATTTGAATAACAACATATGTAACACCAATATTTTTCTCCATGTTAATAAAACGTATACCATGACCACAACCCATTTAGATAATGTTGTTTTATGGTAACACAATATATATTCAACTGAATGAGTAATGAATAAAAATATGTATTAGTATTATAAAGAATTTAATTTTGAATACTTACCCAATCAAAAAATGGAATATATTTCAATGTAAACATCCCTAAGAATACTATATAGATTATTTGGTGTAGAGTTAATTTAATTGTTTACATAATTAATCAATGTATAAAATTTAGGAGAACACCCTACAATAAAAAAAATGGAAAATAGATTATTCCAAAAGTAAAGGCACATTATGAAATGTTTTTCTAAATCACAAAGGTAGTGATGGATCTTTACTTTGAGAGAGAATAATGTTAAACAATCAATCAAGAGAAATAATGTGGATGGATTTAAAATAAATTATTCCCAGTGTAATAATGTAAAATCCTAAATATAATGACATTATAAAAATCATCCTTACAAAAGAATGGTTTGAATGATATCACACTAGAAGGGATCAAGAATCAAATTGATTGATACCATGAGTTTATTCCAAAAAATTATAAATATTTATATTTATTACTGGACAAATCGTGTAAAATTAATGATAGAGAAAATATTTTCAATCGATTTATATAGAATTTAATTTTTTTTAAATCCCACCAAAGTGTTAACTTAAGATAAATTTTTGAATTTATAATATTGGTGATATTTTGAGAATAATATTAAAAATGCCCCATTTATTATTTTTAACTATTTATAATTATTTTAGTATTTTGGCTATAACATTTTTACATTAATCCACATTGAAAAATACTTTTTTTGATAGATTATATACATCCAGGGATTCATTTCACCCTACATGACCAAAATCTGAATCGACCATATGGAAGCTCAAAAGAAGTTCACAAGTTGGTCCATGAAAATTGTTTACAGATCTTTTGATATTTGGTGGGGGTCCATAACTAATTTATGGTGGGACGAATTGTAATGCAATTCGATGGTTGGACATGCAAGACATGTTGTAACATATTTCATGAATGCGAGGACATGTGAATTGGTCATTTTAAAGGTCATTAAAGCATTCAAATCTGGTGGTTTGCGATTTGGAGAGTCTGACTGGACATAATAAATTGTCAGAGTCAAATGGGTGTAACTCTTGGAATACTTGTCCAAATATGATGAGATTTTGAGGGTAAACGTCTAGGAAAATTATGAACAACATTCAAGAAAGTTGAAATGTGTGAAGATGCCATTTATTGGGGATAAAAGGAATCATCCTTCGGGTGAAAGATTGTGGATAGAAAAGGAGGTGATCCCCTCCTTGTCAAAGCATCTCATTCCATCTCATTTCTTCTTGGACACCGAGGAGAAAACCTTTCTGGGATTATTTCTTTTTTATTTTCATTTACATATATTTTTAATACCTTTTTATTCCCCATTCATCTCGACTACCCTTACTAGGGTAGGGTAAACATTTTGAGTGATGGGGGAAGGTTTGGTTCTCAATTTAGTAATTCTTGAGTTCTTGGACATAATTAAATGAAATTTCTTTCTTCTTCAAAGTTGTTTTCAATTTCTTACAGTGGATTTTATTATCAAGTGTGATATTCTTGAATATTAATTCTATTATTTATTTTTTCCATGGTTAAATAATCATTATCTCCCTCCACTAATTCTTTTTTTCTATACGATGGAATAGACAAGGTATTAGTGGTGAAGTACTCGACGATCGTCATTACAACTAAAAGAGGTAGTGAATATTCTTGATTGTTTGGGATAAAAAGGACCTGATCAGGTATTGCCTAATTCAATTGAGTATATTCAATAAAACTCTTTCTCACATGGAAGTAATGTTAATAAAAATGAGATTTTGGTAAGGTTTTCTCTCACCATCATAATTTCAGTAAGAAAGTGAGAGGAGACAATTGTGAAAACAAACTAGAATCCAATATGAAGAAGAGATTTGAATTAAAGTTAACAAGAATAGAATTAAAATTGGGAAACATAACTTAACACTATAACCCTTTTAATATCATATTTTTTAATCCTTTGATTTTAGAATTTCCATTCAATAATTTTCTTATAAATTAATTATAAAACACACCATTGTAACCTTGTTTAAAAGTGAAAAACTGTTCTTTGTACACTCCTCTTCGGGAGACATCCTATGTAAACCAAATTACTACATTTTAACTTAGGAAATAATTGTTTTTCAATTCCCTATGATAGGAATTCGTCAAACTTGGCACCACTACCGGGGAGGTAGTGCTGCAATATAATTATAAATTTTTAACTCTATTCTTTTTTTTAAAAAAAATAATAACAAAAAATTTATTTTTCCATGATGTAACACTGCTGTTATTACTCTTTATGGAATGAATACTCACAGGTACATCAACTACAAGAAATCAATGTTTTTCAGTACAAAAAATCTCAAGTGAAGGAACTCAAATAAGCAATGGAAGGACTAAAGGGTCAAATATGAAGGCTAACCGAATGTGACCATTTGGCCCAAGAGAAATCATAGAATGAGCTATATGGTGGGGATAAACAAGAATTGAATGAATTATAGAACGGGTGTTAAGAACAACTTGACCACCAAACAGAGAAATATATGGACCCATTAGAGGGAGAAACCACAAACCTGGTGGAATTTGAAGAACAATTAGAGGATCCTTACAACCTGCCTCTATCTTCTACTACTCAACTACAATTGGTGATTTCAAATGAAGAAGATATTGAAGATGAAAAACTCAGGGAGATAATAATTTCATTAACTAATTTTCTTTTTTTCTTATTAAAAATGAGTTGAGTATTACCTCCCCTTGATTAAATTTTTCAGATTCCACCAACAATTGTATTTCCTTTGTAGAAGAAGAGGAAAAAGAATTTTCATCTAAAGCAGAACATTTGGAGATCCCTAAACTTGATGAACAGTTATTGGAGGTAGTACATGAGAAGAAAAAAGTGCATATGCTGGAGGAAAATGAGACAAAATATGCTTACATTGAAAGGGAAGAATTTGATTTTGATTATTCATTGTAATGTTTTTTTCAAATAATATTGCACAGGGAAATTCCATTTTATGATTCCATTAATGCATCATACCTTTAGAAATCACTAGAGAATGAAGAAGTAGTTGGGTAAGTTTTAAACAAGGAAGAGGACTCATTCTATATCATACCCCCACCTTTTACGTATTATGTAATTCCCATGGGGTGGATTTATTGTGCTATATACTTGGAGTACTCAACAAAGAGGAATACATTCTTGCTAGAAAAAAATAATTTTTATTATTTTATGGGAAAAAACATCACACCACCATCAGATTGGGGATAACATATTAGAACTTCCTCTCTGGAGGCAGTCAAAACCCAGGGACCACATGGGGGATTAAACCAACATATATCCTTCTATTCTCATCCTATTTTTAAATTTGTTTCTTTCAATACATATATTATGTTTTATTTTGTTCTTATTTTTTGGTTTTCAAAGTGCAACACTTAGGAGCTTAACTTAAGGTTGTTCTGTGAATAAGTCTGGTTCTACCTCTCTTTTATACTTACATGTTTGTTTTGAATCAATCAAAAATATTATTACATGTTAAATCCATTTTAATGAACTGAGGACATAGTATCATTTAAGTGTGGTGTAGGGAAACTGTTTAGCATAGTATTTTTATTTGATATTTGGTTTAATTTTTAAACAAATATTATTTTGTTTTTTTTTCAAATTTTTTTGTGTTTGTTTTTTAGTTTTTTCATGATTTTTGAAACTTTTGAACTGAAATGGTTGTCATTTACATTTCTGAAACCCTTTTCAATGATTGAACCAATCTATTTCATGAAACAAAGCTTAAATGAATGCTAAAATTACTTTTTTCAAGTTGAAATATTTTTAAATTTAATGATAAGTACTCTAATATTTTAAATTTCATGCCACATCTCACTGTCATTATTTTTGAAATCCCATTCATGTGTGGCTTTTTTACCATTTTTATTCACAATATTTACATTCAAATCATTTCTTGAGAGAACCAAACCATGCTCTCTATAATTATAATTTTATTTATTCTTGTCATAACTTGTGGGTTTGAGGTACTTGTGTTTTAAATTATTGAGTCATTTATTGGGTTTTAAGCCCCATTTTGAATATAGTACCTTTTAATATAGCCTACCTTATACATTAATCTTTTTATCCCTTTGAATCCAGGAACAACATGTTAGGTTAGACACATTAGAAGACAATTTTCTCAATCTAACCTAAACTTGATGTGAAATTTCATGATATAGTAGAACTTAAGCATGTGAGAAGATGTATTGTGGTGTACTACCTCATTTTGTGATACATTGGGTGGGAATTAAAATTTTTAAGTGTTGATGTTCCTACTAAAGATTTCAATTTAATAAAATATGATCATTTTATGGAGATTTCATGATAAAATAAGTTGTGCCTTTCTAGGGCTTCCAATGTAAAAAATAAAGTTGGGCATATCTAGAGATTTCAAGAAAAAATATTTTTGAGAAGAAACTTTTTCTGGTAAAAGGATAAATGGTGTGAACTTTCCTTGAGTTCTCATGATGATGGACCTGATTTTCTAAAATTGTGAAGAGAAAAATACCATACTTGTGTGAAATTTAGAACTATGCAATATTGCTTCAAAAAGATCCAAGACCTCCTTTTTTGGCCTCAGAGTTTTGAATATCTAAATCCTACCAACTGTAAGACATAGAACAACCCTATAAAGTCCTCATGACAAACACATGTCCTTGACTCAAATTGGGTGGAGATATAGTAATTTATCAAACCTATAGTGACTCTCGCATGAGTTGGGATGTTAAAATCCTTATTGAAGATTTACAATTGTGGGATAAGAGAAAATTCATGTGAGGTAGGTGTTTTTGTGTGCATGGAATAATAAATGAAGTGGAAATATAGTAAATAATATAAAATAGATAACTTGAAATAATTGTTTTTGATGAGGCATGATATCTTTTTATTTCTTATTATGGATTTCGTAGATCTAGTTGGTATGTGTTTTGGATTTGATTTGATTTAATTCTGATTTTTACTTTCCCTGGAGTCCAAGTGCTATGTTTGAAGATATTGATAGATAAAATATTTTCAACCAGTTTACGTTGAATTTCATTTTTTTAAATCCCATCAAAGTGTTATCTTATAATAAATTGACTCATTTTATTATATTGGTGATATTTCGAGCTTAATAGTATAAATGGCCCATTTTGTATTTTTAACTATTTCTAATTATTTCAGTATTTTGTTCATAACATATTCTACATTAATGAAAATTGAAAAATTATTTTTTTCTTCAGATTCTACAAATCTGTGGATTAATTTCATCCTTTTGAACAAAATATGAATCAACCATATGGAAGCTCAAAAGAAGCTCACAAGTTGGACCATGAAAACTATTTACAGATCTGTCGATTTTTGGTGTGGGGTCCAAAACTAGTTCATGTTGGGGCCAATCTCTATGAAATCACATGGATGGATGAAAAAGAAGTTTTGGAACATCGTTTATGAAGGATAGGACATGTTAATTTGCGATTTTAATGGTCATTAAAGCATTCCAATCTGGAGGTTTTTGATTTGGAGAGTCTAACTGGACAGAATAAATTTTCAGAGAAAAATGGGAATAACTGTCGGAATACTTTTCCAAATACGATGATATTTTTAGGGGAAACGTCCAAGATAATTATGAACAAAATTAAAGAATGGGGGGATGAGTGATGATGTCATTTAATGTGGCAAAAATTCATCATCCTTTGGGGGAAAAATTATGGCTATAAAAGGATGGGAGCTCATCCCTCTCAAAGCATCTCATTCCATCCCATTCCTTTTGGGACACAATGAAGGAGAAATTTTTGGATTTATTTATTTTATTAGTTTTCCTTCACATATATTTGAAATTCATTCTTATTTCCCATTAATCTCAAGTACCCTTACCATGGTGGGTTAAAATTTTGAGTGATTGGGGAAGGGTTGGTTCTCTATTTTGTAATCCTTGAGCTCTTTGACATAATTGAATGAATTTTATTTCTTATTCAAAGTTGTTTTCATTTTAAAATATAGGACATAATTATCAAGTTAGATCATTATATAATTTTATTTCTTTTAATCATTTTATACTTTGTTAAAGAATCATTATCTTCCTCCACAAATTTCAGATTTATATATGATGGAATAGACCAGGGATTTGTGGGGAAGTACTCAACGATCATTATTACATGTAAAAGGGGTAGTGAATGTTTTTGATTGATTGGGATAAACAAGACCCGATAAGGTATTGCGCAAGTCAATTGAGGATATTCATTAAAAAAAATTCACATGGAAGGAGAGTTGATGAAACTAAGAACTTGTAAGGTTTTCTCTCACCATCGTTATTTTACCAAGTAAGTGAGAGTAAATGATTATGAAAACTTACATTAATCAACTTAAAAGAAGAGAATTGAATTAAATTGAACAAGGATATCATTAAACATGGGAATCCAAACCCAAACTAATCACCCTTTTAATATCATAGTTTTTAATCCTTTGAATTTTGAATTTTCATTCAATAATTTTCTTATCAATTTAATCTAAAAATACATCATTTTTACCCTCGTTTAAAAGTGACAAACTATTTTTTTTTCACTCCTCTTAGTGAGATATCATAGTTCAACCACATTACTACATTTAAACTTAGTAAATAATTGTTTTTTCGTGCCCTATGTGTGGTGTGTGTCAATGAATCTCATGTTTAGCACCCCCATTTTTAGGTAATTAACCCTTCATTCATGAATTTTATGTATATAAAGTGTTCGAGTTATGTTTGAGAGGGTTTATAAACCTTTTGGAACGCATTTTTACTTTTCTAAATATGGATGGTTAGTGAATGGTTAGTGAAAACCGTGAAACACCTATAGGAAACCATGAACAATGAGAAAGAGGCTAAGGGGAAGGCACATGGGAAGGGGAACGATTTTTCAAAACTGTGCGTCCACAGATGAGAAACAATGAAAATTCATAGAATTGTATTTCTCATGGTTGGAACACCATTTTTATAACCATGGGGGTTAAAAATATGTGGTGGTAATTAAGGCTATCGAGGGTACATGGTTAGCACAAGTTTTTCCTAACTTTAAACTATGTGCGGTTTAAAAACAAGATCCATATAAAAGTTAAACTTTATCGGGATTCAGGTTCAACACCTTTTTTTTCTCCAAAATAGCCCAAACTCAAAATTCATTCCTATAAAAGGTACTGTAATATTCCCCAATCGAATTAAAAGTGATTTTGAAGTGTTTCTTAGTGCATTGAAGCCAGATTCTCATGACAAGTCATCATTTATGGTTGTTTTTAGTGGCTTTTCCTAGATATACTTCTCCCTATTGATTTTGTAGATCTAGTCAACTACAAATGTATTTAAATTTCTTTATGAAAATAATTATTATATTTTTAATTGTTGATGATATGGAAAGATATTTAAGGTACGTTTTTGGTGATTCAACCCGGTTTTATTGGCGTTTTAGTGTTGTACTTCATTTTCACCATAAATCCTAATGTAGGTGGATTCAATCTCGATTCATGTTGTTTTAAATAGAAGTATTAGATTAAAATTGATTGTTTTTATTTAAATTGGCTATGAAATATTCTTGAATTTACTTTTGGAAACCATCTTTGAGGAAAGTTTATATAATTGTAGAAATTGGGTGTCATTATAGGAAGTGAAATTGAAAAATTGATTTTAAAATGGTGATTTAAAAATGGTTATTTGTTTATGATGCATGGAAAACAATTTTCAATAAAAAGGGTTTCTTTTATTGAAATTTTTTGTTGAATTGGTTTTCTATAAAGGGTTGGTTTTATTAAAATGGTTTATTATTATTTTTTCGATATAAATTCGATTTTATTGAAATTGAAAATTTTGTTTGGAAAATATTGAATTGCATGTGTTTGTCTGAAATGGTTATGCATGTATAGAATGGGATTGATAATAGTAATGAAAGTACCACCTTGAATGGAATGGGTTTTGGATGTGACAATTCAGTCATCAATGGTAATGCTAATCTTATGAGTAGGGATGTGTTTGGTCTTGTGATAGGGAAGAGGAGATTCCAATTGAATTCCTGAAATGACTTGAATGACTTGTTTGGGTTCTTTCCTTGGGAATTCGTTTATTTGAGAAAAGTGTTTTAGTATGAACTATTTTGGATGTTATAAATTGTTGAATTGTTTTGAATTGTTTTTATAATATTGATTTATTTAAATGTGATTACTTTTTTTCTCCTAGTGGAGTGAGTAGGTAAGTAATTTGCGTAAAGCCTACTTAGATTCGTTACTCACCCTTACATTGGAACATTGGTCCTCTTGCATATGTTTTCTATAAAGACACATTGAAATGTAAGGAAAAACACATCTTTTTTGGAGACCCAAAGCAAGACGTACATGGACATTACATTACTTTTGCAGAATACTAAATACATAACAAAAACCAACACTCAAGGACCGTAATAGTTTAGTGTCTTTGATAACTCGGAACATAATCTTCTAATCATGGTGAAAGATCTTCAACATCTCCCATAAATATCTTACCCTTTTGTTTTCTTCCCTAAAACCATTTTTGTATCCTGGGGAAAAGAAAACATATAAAGGGTGAGCTCAAATGCTCAGTAAGGGTAAGAATGGAGAAAATAAAGCAAACCGTATAAATTTGAACTTAAAAACATGAACATAATATTTAAACATCAAAATCTTGAGTAGTGAAATACATCTTGGCAGTATGTAAGGCATAGATCATAATGGAACATCAATCATTATAAAATAGCATGGGAATAAATCATGTAATTGGGGAAAACCATTAAGAACATGACATGATATCCATATTAGCCAAGGCATTTCTGCCAAGACCATCTTAGTGGACAAAGTCCCTTTCTGAATCGAGTTCACTCCTCGTTCCAGTCCTGTATCACTGAACCAGATTAACTTACCATTCCAGCCATGTCTATCTCATGAGATATAAATAGTTACCCAATGAATTGGAGGTAGATATAGGTCCCACCCATCTCATAATGAAATCATTCTTACTTGTGCCACAACATAAACATAAATAATTCATCCAAACCCAATGAATAAAAATGGGTTTCATAACCAACATCTCGTTATAACATAATCCACATAAAACAAATGGATATCATTTCATCATAAGAAAAGTCAAACCATGTAAATCATAGAGACATTATACTTGAAACATACACATATGAAATAATGCCATCTTATATAGAAAATGGTTTTCATAAAACACTTGAAATGAATTCTTGAGGAAAATATCTTTTTTTCAAAATCATTTTCTTTTCACAAAATGCCATGAAAATTTAAAAGAAAATGATTTTTTTAAAATAGTCATAAAATATTGTATAGAAAGCTTCATGAAAATAAGGTGTTATGAATCCGTATAAATCTATTCATGCTGTATAAGTTAAAAAACATTCTTCTCGTACTTTTTTCAGAAAAGTCAAAAATTACCTTGTATGATTTTCAAAAGAAAGATTCCTTCCATATGATGTGGTAAAAGTAAAAAAGGGTAAAAATAACTTTAAACAAACATGGAAGAAAAGTAAACTTGTTATGAAAACATTTTGATAACATTTGGACATGGATGATAAACATAACCCCAGTAAATACTTACAAATAAACAATCTCAGATAAATACGAGATTGGAAATGTTATCCCTTACCTTATGTCCAATTTCTTCTGTACGTGTCTAAGACTCCTGTATAGTGGGTGTAATCATATTATTAACTTGTAACAGAACCATAATAATATTTATGATATCATATATGATTCAATTACAACTTTATATTACCCGTTCTTTTGTAAATTCCATGTTAAAGTAGCGTTTTGGGTAAAATTATTTCCTTTATCGTCCGTGTTTTGACTTGTAATTATTAATATGATTACTTAGATAATTATTAATTAATTCAAGAATATAAAACATGATTTATATATGATATATATTCAGAATATACAAATATATAATAGATAGATAAATGGAAATAAATACATTGTTCATGGAGACGGTAGGTCGTACGTACGCATGAACACTGTTTTCATTTCCTTATTGAATTGAATGGAATTAAGTAGATGAAATACATATATATATACATAAATACAGTAGTATTATTATTTCATATATTTCATTATTACTTATTATATATACTTTATAATCATTCTTGAATTTTTAACATGGAAAATGAATCTCATCGCGTCGTGGAGACGGTAATCTATACATACGCACGAGCGATGATATCATTCACATATTTATTGAATGGAATTGGAGTGGATTATATAATATCTTATAATCCTTATGATGTTATAATAACCGTATATAGTTATTCATTACACCATTATACCAATCCAAGTAAGGTGGTGGTGGTAAAACAGATTACACCAAGGCGTGGAGACGGTATTCCGTGCGTACGCACACGTAGTGATTTCATTTTCTGTAGGATGGATAGAAGGTGAAATAGAGGTTTTTATATTTATAATAACATATAAGTATATAATTAATACTGATGTTATTACGTTATAATGAAACAAATAAAGAAGAAGATGTTTAATAAGAAAGAAACTTGAAAGAATCGGTAGAAGAGATTACCTCTTCTTCGATGCACCTCCTTTAAACTTATTCTTAGGGCACTAGAGTTGGTATTTTGAGAAGACCAGAACCTATATGATATAACTAAATAGGTTTAGAAGAGTAATTTTCAGGGTTTGGCCGAGCTTCAAGTCTCAAAAGGGAGTAAAGAGAAGAGGGAAGGGGTGCCCTTTTTATAAGGGAGGAGAGGGGAACCCTTGGAAAAACAAAACATATTATTTTATAATGAAGTAATATTCGGTTTATAATAGCTAAAAATTAATTTATTTCGATGCTAAAGTGGGTATGGGTATAAATCCTCTCAATAAATATGTTTTAGACAAGTTTAGGTTACTATTTTAACCTTATCATTTAGATTTAACAATAAGTAAAATAATTTAACTTTTACCGTGTCTTCTTTTTTTATTACACTATATGGTTAATAAACATATTATAAAAATACAAAAGATCACAAAGTGGTTCATTATTAATATATGTAATCTTATCTAAGTTTTTTGGCCAAACCTTAGATTTTTATAAATATAATAACAATTAATAATATAATATTTGTTTTAAAAACTATTTTATGTCAACGGTGACACTATTTGGTAATTTATTTTTGTTAAAATTATAACAGCTTAATTAGTTCTAAAACAGTTAATTTAATAAATAAAAACATGTCATATTAACCTAGAAAATTATTTTAATTCATAAAAAGTCTCAAATTACATTTATTTGGATATTTATAACATCACTTATGTTAATATTTCATTAATAAGGTAATTACTACATCATCATTGTGTCATAAATAAATTAAATTATTTAATTTATAAAAATTATAAATAAAATACCATTATGTAGGAAATATTTTAATCCTTTTAATGAATATTTATAGTCAATTTTATTTTATTTATAACCCTATATTAAAAATGTTTTACTAATTAAACATGGATTTTAACTATTTTAACTCTTCTTTAAATAAAATAATAATAAGTGTCATAATCTAATCCAAGTGGACATAAGGGTAATATTTCATTACTAAGGTTGTTTTTGGTCGAATTACACTTATCCAATAGAATTAGTACATGTATTAGGGTAATAATAATATCATTTTTACCATTAATTGCCGTATTTACTTTTAACTGTGGTAACAAAAGTAAAAAGTTACTATTCACCAAAAATTATATTTATTTTATTGAACCACATTTTACTCCTTGATATTGACCGTGTCTCTCGGATTTTCGAAATTCCACTCAAAAAAGTTCTAAAAATAAGTTTTATGTAAATTTTCAAATTCTTCTAGGAGGTGGGTAAAAGATGGTGAAAAGATCAATAAAATTTATAGATATCTCAAATTATTATAAAATGACTCAAATTAATTACATTGAACTTATATATCGATTATGTATCAATTTTGACCTAATATAAATTTAAATAAAATAAATAATTATTTAAATAAAAATTCAGTTTTTAAATAGTAACCAGTGATTTCCCTATTCATTAAAAATTGAATGTTTTCAGAAAAAATACCAAAAATTCACCCTGGGATAATTTCCATATTTCGAATCCAAAAATGAAGTCCATTGTGAATGATAAAATTTATAAAATTTCAAAATGTGGGTGTTACTATTCATAACGGCTAGTTCATAATAATATTATAATAATATCTCGTTTAGTGAAACCTGGTATTGTGTACTACACACACTATTGGAGAAGGTCTTGATTACGTGTAATACAAGGCAAGTCAGTGTTGTGTGTAGTGAATGCTACATTTGGTGTTTCATATAACATAATCAAAACTTATTTCATATATACATTAAACAAAATCTATATTTAATGTTGTGTGCTATAATTTCTACAAAACGAACTTGAAATTCTGTGTAACATGAGCCAAGAATAGTGTTGCGTATACTGCAAGCTAAGACAGTGTTGCATATAGTACAAGCTAATCTTGGTGTAGTGTATAATATAAGATATCATAGAAATTAAAAATAATATATCTCATAAAATCTCGGGGTGTTACATTCTACCCTCCTTAAAAGAAATTTCGCCCTTGAAATTCGTCGGGGTTATAAATGGTTTACTACTTGAATGTTTCTTTCATAAAAACCCACATCGTAAAAATGAACACTAAACCTTCATTTTAAAAAAGGGAAGTTAGAATCAAAAAATTCACCCAATGTAACTCAGCACTAGGTTTCCACATAAGACAACATAGGTGAAAATAAGGATATGGAAGAGAAATATAACCATCAACTTCTGATGAAGTGTGGTAGAGGGCGTGGCTATGAAAAATCCAACAATCACAAAGCCATAAATTTGTTATGATCTATGGTATCATCTAATTCATCAGATATAAGGGCACTAGGACAACATTTTTGGTTTTCAATATCATTTCCCTAAAGTTGAATAAATTGGAATTAGAAGAAATACTTTCTTGATTTTGGTACAATCTCATCATTGGCCGTTCCATGGACAATTTCCACTTCATCTCTTAAGGAAATAAAGTTGAATTTGTCATTCGTGAGTGTTTGTAGATCATGTGATAGAATGATGGGTCATTCCATCTGTCTCAAACAAAAGGTTAGAAAAAGTTATCAAAAATAAATAAGTCCATCTATTTTGAGATTAATCATAAATGGTTCCAGAAATGGACTTATACTTCATATATCATAATGATTAATATAATAAAACTAGTTTTTACAAACCAGGGACTTCATGTAGGCTAGTGGTCGGTGATAATGGCCTGTCACACTTCGCTTGTGGGTTTGATTCCTACACCTTTGTCCGATGCGATGGGTTTTCGCCTATACTGCAGGTTGTCCTTTTTCTAAAAATAAATTATTATAACATTCCATAAATAATATCGAAAAAAGTTCTAGCCTTAAACAATACAGACTCATGTCCAACATAATCCATTCCAATATTTTGGCATATCCAAAATACTTTTTTCCAAGCTCATAGTATAAAGAAAACAATTACAAGAAATGTCATATGTTGAGCATGTTAATACCATCCTTTATCCCCTATATATCATACGATATATCTTGTTGGTAAAATTAAAAACATGTGAATACCTTAATCTTGTATTCTCTTGAAAAATGAATACCCATTGACCCATAGTGAAAACAAGAATGCTGTCAAAATTTAACACTTTCCACATACCAAAATCCCAAAATTTGTATATACTCAAACCATGATACAACCGTGTCCTTATATTAGTCATGAGCTCATTTTATTTTTTCTTTATCTCTTCATTATGCACATATCATCTTATTTCCAAAAATATTTCATTCACTTTTCATGGTTACTGGTACCCTATAATTATTGAAAACCAATACATAGATATTCCAAAATTCAACGATGCCATAAATGAGATTCCATGATTGTAACTCCCCGACCCCAGTTACACAGAGTCGGTGCATTATTGCGTAACATCGACATGATCACAAAAGATCAAGTCTCGAAAGACCGATTAGTTTAGTAGCCTTGGAAACACTAGATACTTTCATAAATGTCACATTACATCATAAATTGAAAAATCACAATAACATAGTCTCCATAGTCCACACATCTATCCCCTTCAGACTATCCTTGTAGATCAGTCCTAAAATATTTCTTCACATGCTGGGAAAAATAAGACATTGAAAGGGGTGAGGTCAGATGCTTAGTAAGGGTAACAACATAGAGGAAGGTTTCATAAATAAACATAAACATTTAAGGCAATGTATGACTAAAACAATAGCCTTTTAAACATTAACTTCAACATAATATGGAAAAAGTAAAATGAGATAATGCCATTTACTTATTCACATGGATATTCTACTGGTCAAATAATCACATGCAATATCAATAACCACTTTCATAATGATGGAATGCATAATGCCAGACTATCATAACCACGTATCCAAAGCCTCGTTCCAAGACTACAAATAAGATTTTTGTCAAGGCATCGTGCCAAGACACTAGTTTGTCTCATGAGACCGGCCGATTCAAATTTGTTAGAATATAATTACATTTAAAATTGCTCAAATATACTCCAGTATTTTTCTGAAAACATTATGCAAGCTTCTGAAAACAAAATAACTAATTCTAAGACTGCTTGCCTAATTACAGGCCATGATGGGTCCACGCCCAATCCCTTCATGTCTACAACACACGAGAGATGGGTTTTCTGAAAACATTTTTAAGCTTGCGTTAAATATGTATACATTTTCACATGATTTTCATACATTTGAGTGAAATATCTCTCCCTTTTTTAAAAATCATTTAAAAAAAGTTATGGCTTGCAGAGGAAGCCGAAACTCAAATAATGGTCATGGCGGCGTAGAAGTCATTGTCTCCGCATATGTACGATAAGAAAACATTCCTTTTTTTCATTTAGTAAAACACTTTGTATAAAAATATTCCTTTTGAATAAACCTAAAAGTCAAAGGGGTTTATACACCGTATAGGAGAAACTTGTATATAAAACAAAATATGCCTCAATGAATGGAGATTGAGACGAAGTCCCTTATAAAGATAATTTATTAAATAAAATAGATCTATTGTGTGTATTTACTATAAGTACACATGAAGAAAGTACAAATAAAAGATAGGACATAATAATATCCTTACATAATTTGAAAGTAGGATATTAACCCAAAGAATGGAAATTGGGTTAAGAAGTTTCCTTACCTCGTGTCCGACTTGACTCGATCATTCTTTAATCTCCTGAATAATAAAATAGAGTTAATTTATATTTTCTTAATAACCTTTTTCATGTTCATTATTCCTTAATATCACTTATTACCATGTTATGAACATTATGTAATTATTTAAGTTAATAACGGTCATTTTGTCGATCTTTGGTACTTGAGTCAAAAATAAATTTCTTATAATTACAAGTTGTTCATGTGGTGAAATATCCATTATATCCAGAATTATATTCATGATGTAGATATCTTATATATCATATATATCCAGTATATACATGAATTTATAATATTACATTACATTTAGAGGTAAGAAATGAAATGCACCGTTCATGGAGACGGTAAAACGTACGTACACATGAACACTACTTTCATTTATATTTCGTATTTACTGGAATAAAATTGTAATTAATTAACGGTATACTATAATTCCAGTATAATATAATTTATTATACCATTTACTCCATCCTTTATATATCCCACATATGGAATTAACGATTCAAATCACTTTGAGGGGGCAGTAGTCCGGACATCCTAAAATGAAATTATCGCGTTTACCCATAATGGAAATCATAAAGGTATTCCATAAATGAAAAATAAAGAATAATAAGGAATACAAAAACATAATATATATAATATATAAAAATAGTGTCACCATAATGTCCACCATTAGATGTGTTAAAATAATATTGAACAATCATCGTTTCGTGAGGCAGTATTTCGCCACCCACAAAAACAGTATATTCTTTAACCATTAGAAGAATGTGTGTGTAAGTGTAAATCAAATCCATATAATAACATCATCCTAGTATATTTTAGATACTTTTTCTGTTACATAAGAGAGTATTAAAAAGACTTTAAGGGGTTGGATTGGCAAAACAAAACAATAGAACATAAGGGAAGACATTACCTTAGAATCGGGTAACTCTTTTTGATTTGAGCCAAAGGCATCCTTGGGAAGAATTATGCCTAAAGTGAGGCTTCTATGAGTAAGAGAGGGATGATGAGAGAGTATGTTGACAGAGTTTTTATGATCCAAATGGCTTTTATGGTTTGAATAAGGTGGTAGTGTTGGGGACCTTTTATAAGAGGAGAGGAGGGGCACTCTTGGAAAGTCATGAAATGTTACTTTATTATATAATGAGTTTCGGATTTTAAAGGTCCTAAACATATATATTTCTAAGAAAAGGTGATAAGGGTTAGAAATATACTCATACAATAGGTTTTTTACAAGTCTATATCTTAGATTTTACATTATCTTTATATTTTATTTAAATCATTAATTGATGAGGTAATCGATGCATCATCATGGTGTCATAAATAATTTAATTTATTTAATGTCTAAAAATTATATTACAAATATCATGATGTAGGAAATCTTTTTATATTTCTAATGAATTTTTATATTAAAAAATATGACTTATATATCCCCATTTAAAAATTGTTTTAGAAAAACAACTCTTGTTTGTGACATTTTTATTTTAACATTAAATAAAAAGTTTTTAATGTCATTTTCCTACCAATGTGGCTTCATGGGGTCCCCAAGTTGAACCAGGGATTGTATTGGTCGTCCATGACTCATCCAATAGGGGTAGTAAAAGTGCAAAGGTATTTTCATATTTTTATAATATCATTTTTACCTTATATTTCACTAATTACCATTAATCGCGATTAATTAAACATAAAATTTACTATTCACTAAAAAATTATTTTAATACCATTGAACCACATTTTACATCCTAATGACAACCATGTATGTTGGATTTTTTAAAACCAAATCATAGAAGTGGTAATGTTTCATTTAAACGAAAAATTAGTTTTTTAACTACCACTTTGTGGTTTCACTATTCATCAAAAATTGAAGTTTTTCAGAACAATGCCAAAATTTCACTCTAATCTTTAATTGATATTACGAATTCGAAAATGATGTCTACTTTACAAAATTTCAAACATATAAGTTTCATTATTTAATTTTATAATTAATTCCCGTTGTCACAACAAATAGCATGTTTTTAAGAAACAATATATTTCAAAAGATTGAGAATTGTTTATGTCCAATTGCAAACTGAAATTAATTCTAATGAACACCATTGGATAAAATGGTAAAAATATATTCTAATTATACTTTAAAACCACTCGATATTATAATTTATCATTATAAATTTTTTTTATTAAAAAGTTGTTTTTAAGTATTTTTCACTATTCATAAAAAATTGGAAGTTCTCAGAAAATTACTAAAAATTCAACATAGGATAATTTCGATATTCTGAATACTAAAATGAATTCCATTTTGAAATATAAAATTTATACAATTTCAAAAAGGGGGTATTACTATTCATAACTGCTACTTTGATTGGCCGCGGTGTGTTAGAATCTCGAACTTGCGTACAATGCAAGCTGTTGCATTATTGAAAGAGAAGCGTATCATGAAAGCATGGGGTGTTACATTCTCCCCTCCTTCAATAAATTGCTCCCTTGAAATTTGAAATTTTTCTTTGAATGTAATAGGTTGAAAATAGAAAATACCATTGTGGAAAACCCACATCGGAAATAAGGTTAATAAAATTTAGCCTTAATAAGAGGGAAAGGGAAATGAAAAAGTCACCCCCAAATTATGAACTCAATAAGAAGAACATTGGTGGAAATTAGAGACATATAATTGGAGGAAAAACATAAATATTTGTAAGGATTGATTGAGGTCATCAATCACAAACAATTGTAAAATTGAGGGCCTCAAAGCCTTCAATCTATGTTGATTTAAAATATTATCAGTTCAACAAGACATAAGATATTAGGATAACACATTTTTTTTTTAATATCCCTTTACTAAATCATAGGAATTAATTTATTCATATCATAAGAGATAGGTATATATATATTTATGCTTGAAAAGTAGAGTTACAACCTTCAACTAATTTCTACCACAAACTCATCTTTTACTCAAAAAGATAATAGAACTCAAAAATATTATATTTATCCTGATCGTACGAGGTTAAAAATATTAACACATACCATTTAGATTAGGAAAAATATTTTTTAATAACCAGAGACTTCCTATATTATAGTGGTAGGTAATAAAGGCATGTCGCACTATGGTTGTGGGTTCGATTCCTGCAGCTTTGTCCGACGCGACGGGTTACCCCCGACCTACAGGTTGTTCTTTTCCTAAAACTATAGTATTATAATATTCAAAAAGTAATATTCAGAAATTTTTTTAACCTTAAACAATACTATCCAAGGTTAAACTTAATCCATTCCAGCCTTTATAGTTATCCAAAATAAGCCTGTCCAAATCACAGTCCAAATTTAATATGGAAGGTAAACATAATGAAGATCCTTTTTTTCTGTGTAACAACATCTGAACACCTTCATCATGTATTCTTTTAAAACATTGCAACATCCTGAATTACCATGATCCATTATTCCTTATAGAATACTAGATATACTCCTTCTATCCAAAAATGTATACAAATCACTAATCATTGTCAAGGAAGTTATGAATATCCAATATAATTTATCCAAATCAATCATGTCTAATTCCAAAATCACTATCTCGGTATTAGAACCATATTATTATGTTTATCTTTCTCTCAACCATATATTTTCGAAAAATTTAACCTGCTGTGGAGTCACTTTTCATGGTTCCACACAATCTCAAGTCCTTGATGAAATAGTAATGCAGTACAATCTTTATACATATCACATTATTCTTATAACCAGAATATAATCCTTGAGTCCAAAAGCACCAATACATTAATTATTCCACTTAAACTGTAGTAATAGCATAAGATTTTCCTTGATCCCTTGCCCTTTTCTGAGGTAAGTTTCCCCAACTCTTAGGATATTCATTTTCATAATGCCCAATTTCCCTACAATTTTAGCATTCAACATTTACAGCCTCTTTCTTTCCCATGCAATCATGAGCCTGGTGACTTTTTTTCCACATTTATAACAAACTCCCATTACTTTTAGGCAAGTACTGGGGTGATTCTTCCCACAATTATCACATAATGGATAATCCTTCTTTCTCTTTTTCCCTTTATCTATCACTTGTTCCACCGTTCTCTTCTTCTCTTACATTACTTTATTGTCATAAGATTTACAGAATTCCTTTTCTATCTTGATAGAACACGCGACTATATCTTCGTACGTTGAGAAAGATTGTGATACTAATGCTCAATGGAGAAAAGGTTTTATCCCATCAAAGAAATGATCAATCTTACTTCTTGAGTTACATATATAATCTGAAGCATGTCTTGCTAACCTTGTAAAGTTGGCCTCATACTTTGCGACATTCTCATCCTCCTTCTGCCTCAGACTCAAGAAATTGACTTTCCATGTCTTCTCGATGGTCACGAGGAAAGTATTTTTCTATGAAAATTACCTTAAACTCCCTCCATTCCATACTTGATACTTCTTCATCTTCCTTTGTGTTTTGAATCAGCGACCACCATTGATCGGCATCTCCAGTGAGCCGGTAAACAACCATGATAACCTTCTCCCTTTTGCTACTCCCCAAGGCATGGAATATTTTCTCTAGAAGTTTATCCATTGCTCAGCTACTAATGGATTTGTACCCCCATTAAATGTTGGTGGTTGTTGCCTCATGAATCGGCCTAATGTTGATCCTCCACATTGCGGATCAGTGTTCTCCATACGGGTAAGTTTATTATTCATAACTTGAATGAGTTGTCCTAGTATGGTGATAAGTTGATCAGCACCAGTTGTATCTCCAGCTCCACAATAATTATCTTCATCTGGAGGGAAATCCCTACATGGAGTGTGTGCATATATACGGTTTCCATTCCTCCTACTAGGCTCCATTTCTAAACAATGTCATAAACTAGATTAGTTTATTATTCAAAATACATAATTCCATACTTGTAAACCACTTAACATAAATTGAACTATTTATGGCTATAATCCATAATCATAAAAAGAAATGTTTTCTTTGAGGAAGTATATACTCATAAACACTTCATAATTGTTTGTAATGAAAATGAAAATTATCCTAACTATATCCCCCGGGAGTGTCGTAACCAAGAGTGTAGCAAGGCCCATTGTCGTGCACCAGTTCCTGTTCGAGTCTAGATCAAAACGGAGTTTTCGGGTTTTACCCCTAGGTACATCTGTGCCAGAGCCGCCTCTACCTGCTCATATCCAGACATGGATTTATTTCTCAGAAAACTCACAAAATCTCTATAATACCAAAATTCTATGAAGTTCATCTATACTAATCCTCAATGTTTTTCTTAGGTCTATTTTCTATAATCAGAGTTTATCAAAATCTGGCTTCCAAGGATAGTACTAAACTTTCTCTGATACCAACTGTAATGCCCCAACCCTAGTTACCCAGAGTTGGTGCATTGTTGAATAACATTGGCACAATCACAAAAGATCATGTCTCGAAAGACCAATTAGTTTAGTAGCCTTGGAAACACTAGATACATTCATAAATGTTACATTACATCATAAAGTGAAAAATCACAATAACATAGTCTCCACAGTCCACACATCTATCTCTTTCAGACTATCCCTATAGGTCAGTCATAAAATATTCCTTCACATCCTGGGAAAAATAAAACATTGAAAGGGGTGAGCTCATATTCTCAGTAAGTATAACAATATAGCGGAAGCTTTTATAAATCAACACAATCATTTAAGGCAATGTATGACTAGAACAAAAGAATTTTAAACTTGAACTTCAAAATAATATGGAAAAAGTAAAATAAGATAATGCCATTTACTTATTCACATGGATATTCTACTGGTCGAATTATCACATGCAATGTCAATAACCACTTTCATAATGATGGAATGTATAATGCCAGACTATCATAACCACGTTTCCAAGGCCTCGTGCCAAGACTACAAATAATATTTTGTCAAGGCCTCGGGCCAAGACACTAGTTTGTCTCATGAGACCTACCGATTCAATTTTTTTAGAATATAATTACGTTTAAAATTACTCAAATATACTCTAGTGTTTTTCTCAAAACATTATGCAAGCTTTTAAAAACAAAATTACTAATTCTGAGACTGCTCAACTAATTATAGGCCATGATGGGTACACGCCCAATCCCTCCCTGTCTACAACACTCGAGAGTCGGGTTTTTTGAAAATATTTTTAAACATGCGTTAAATACATATACATTTTCATTGGATTTTCATACATTTGAGAGAAATATCTCTCCCTTTTTTTAAATCATTTAAAAAAAGATATGTCTTGCAGAGGAAACCGAAACTCAAATAATGGTCATGGCGGTGGAGAAGTCATTGTCTCCGCATACATATGACATGAAAACATTCCTTTTTTACGTTTAGTAAAACACTTCATATAAAAATATTTTTTTTGAATTAATGTAAAAGTCAAAGGGGTTTATACACCGTATAGGAGAAATTTGTCTATAAAACAAAATATGCCTCAATGAATGGAGATTGAGACGAAGTCCCTTACAATGATCATTTTTTAAATAAAATGGATTTATTATGTGTATTAACTATAAGTACACATAAAGAAAGTAAAAAAAATATAGGACATAATAATATGATGACATAATTTGAATGTAGGAGATTAACCCAAAGAATGGAAATTGGGTTAAGAAGTTCTCTTACCTCGTGTACGACTTGACTCGACCATTCTTTAATATCATGAATACTAAACTAGAGTTAATTTATATTTTCTTAAGTACCTTTTTCATGTTCATTATTCCTTTTATATCACTTATTACCATGTAATGAACATTATGTAATTATATAAGTTAATAACGGTCAATTTGTCGATCTTTGGTACTTGAGTCAAAAATAAACTACTTATAATTACAAGTTGTTCATGTGGTGAAATATCCTTTATATCCAGAATTATATTCATGATGTAGATATCATATATATCCAGTATATACATGAATTTATAATATTACATAACATTTAGAGGTAGGAAATGAAATGCTCCGTTCATGGAGACGGTAAGCCGTACGTACACATTAACGCTACTTTCATTTCTATTTCGTATTTAATGGAATGAAATTATAATTATATAATGTTATACAATAATTCCAGTATAATATAATATATTATAACATTTACTCCATCCTTTATACATCCCACATATGGCATTAACGATTCAAATCACTTTGAGGGTGCAGTAGCCCACCCTTCCTAAAATGAAATTATCGCGTTTACCCATAATGGAAATCATAAAGGTATGCCTTAAATGAAAAATAAAGAATAATAAGGAAAACAAAAACATAATATATATCATATATATATAAATTCTATCATCATAATGGCCACCATTAGTGGTGTTAAAATAATATTGAACAATCATCGTTTCCTGATACAGTATTTCGCCACCCACAGAAACAGTATGTTCTTTAACCATTAGAAGAAGGTGTGTGTAAGTGTAAATCAAAGTCATATCATAAAATCATCCGTGTATATTTTATATACTTGTGATATTACAAAATAGAGTAATAAAAAGAATTTAAGGGGTTGGAGAAGCAAAATAAAACAAAAGAACATAATGGAATACATTACCTTAAAATTGGGTAACTCTTTTTGGTTTGTGCCAAAGGCTTCCTTGGGAAGACTTATGCCCAAATTGAAGCTTCTAGGAGTAAGAGAGAGAAGTTGATATAGTATTTAGGAAGATTTTGGCCGAGCCAATTGGCTTTGATGGTGTGAATAAGGTAGTAGTGGTGGGGGCTTTTATAAGAGGAGAGGAGGGGCACTCTTGGAAAGTCATGAAATGTTACTTTATTATATAATGATTTTCGTATTTTAAAGGTCCCACACAAATATATTTCGTGGAAAATGTGATAAGGGTTCGAAATATACCCATAAAATAGGTTTTTGACAAGTTTAAGTCTTATATTTTACATTATCATTTCATTTTATTTTAATCGTTAATTAATGAGGAAATCGTTGCATCATCGTGGTGTCATAAATAATTCAATTTATTTAATGTCTAAAAATAATAAAAAAAATATCATGATGTTTGAAATATTTTTATATTTCTAATTAATATTTATAATCAAAAATATGACTTGTATTACCTCGTTTAAAAATTATTTTAGCAAAACAACTCATGTTTGTGACATTTTTATTTTAACATTAAATAAAAAGTTTTTAATGTCATTTTCCTACCAAAGTGACTCCATGGGGTCCCCAAGTTGACCCATGGATTGTCTTGGTCGGACATGACTCATCCAATATGGTTAGGACAAGTGTAAATGTATTTTCATATTTTTATAATATCAATTTTACCTTAAATTTCACTAATTACCTTTAATCACCACTAATTAAAATTAAAAGTTAATATTCATCAAAAAATTATTTTAATCCCATTGAACCACATTTTACTTCCTAATGACAACAATGTATGTCGTATTTTTGAAAATAAAATCATAGAAGTGGGAATGTTTCATTTAAACGAAAAATTAGTTTTTTTTCTGCCACTTAGTGGTTTCACTATTCATCAAAAATTGATGTTTTTGAGAACAATGCCAGAATTTCACCCTAAGCTATAATTGATATTAAAAATTAAAAACTGATGTATATTTTACAAAATTTCAAAAATATATGTTGCATTAATTAGTTTTATAATTATTTCCCGCTCTCACAACAAATAGCGTGTTTTTAAGAAACAATATATATCAAAAGATTGACAATTGTTTATGTCCAATATCAAAGTGAAATTAATTCTAATGAACACCATTAGATAAAATGGTAAAAATATAATATAATTATACTTTAAAACCAATAAATAGTATAATTTATCACTATAAATTATTTTTATTAAAATGTTTTTTTAAAGTATTTTCCACTATTCATAAAAAATTGGCAGTTCTCAGAAAATTACAAAAAATTCAACATAGGATAATTTCGATATTCCGAATACAAAAATGAAGTCCATTTTGAAATATAAAATTTATATAATTTCAAAAAGTGTGTATTACTATTCATAAATTCTACTTTGATTGGTCACGGTGTGTTAGAATCACGAACATGCGTACAATGCAAGTGATTACATTTTTGAAAGAGAAGCGTATCGTGAAAGCTTGGGGTGTTACAATGATACTATTTGGAAATCCCATTACATAAACACCTAATCATTACAAAAATTCATTTTCATACTCAACTTCACAAATATTGATCACATGTGACTTCCCTTTATCCTTTTTCTTAAGAGGTTTCTCATGTTGATCATCATTAACCCTTGGATTAGGGCATTGATTAGCATAATGACCTATTTCCTTGCATTTGAAGCATTGAGGTTGTAACACCCCGAGATTTTATGAAAAATATTCTTTTTAATGTCATTAATGTCTTTTGTTATACGCTACACCAAAAGGAGCTTTCACAACACACATCTCTGACCTGGCTTGAATTACAAGCAATCGCGACCTTCCACGATAGCGTGTGTTGTAGGCAACACCAAGTTTCGCTAAACAACGATATGCTATTAAGATATTATTAAAACTAGCCGTTATGAATAGTAATAACCACTTTTTGAAATTTTTTAAATTTTATTTTTCAAAATGGACTTCATTTATGGATTCAGAGTATCAAATTTAGCCTAAGGTGAAATTTTGGTACTTTTCGGATAACTTTCGTATTCTGATGAATAGTGAAAATTACTAAATTTTAATTAAAAACAACCATTTTAATCGAAATAATTAATAGTGATAAATTATTAATTTGAGTGGCTTTAAAGTATATTTATAATATATTTTTACAATTTAATACAATGTTGGTCATTGAATGTAATTTCACATTTAAACCAGTTATAAACAAGTGTCAATCTTTTGATAGTTATTATCTCTTAAAAACACGCTATTTGTTGTGACAGTGGAAATTAATTATAAAATTAATTAATGAAACTTATATGTTGGGAATTTTGTAAAATAGAAATCATTTTTGAATTCGGAATATCAATTATAGCTTAGGGTGAAATTTTGGCATTTTTCTGAAAAACTTCAATTTTTGATGAATAGTGAAACCACTAAGTGGTAGGTTAAAAACTGGATTTTGCATAAAACATAATTTTACCGCTTCTGTGGATGGAATTTCGAAAATCCGACAGACACGGTTGATATCAGTAAGTAAAATGTGGTTTAATGAGATAAAAATAAATTTTTGGTGAATAGTAACTTTTTACTTTTTTTACCGCGGTTAATAGTAAATAGGGTAACTAAGGGTAAATATGATATTACTATTTCCCTAACACATGTCCTAATTCTATTGGACAAGTGTATCTCGACCAGAAACAACCTTCAGTGTAAAATATTATCATTTAGGCCCACTTGGATTAGATTAGGACATTTATTATTATTTAATTCAAAGAAGAGTTAAAAGAGTTAAAATCAAAGTATATTTACTAAAACATTTTTAATATAGGGTTGTACATAAGATAAATTCGATTGTAAATATTCATTAGAAAGCTAAAAAGATTTCCTACATGATGGTATTTTATTTGTAATTTTTAGACATCATATAAGTTAATTTAGTTATGACACAAAGATGATGCAGTAATTATCTTATTAATGAAATATTGACATAATTGATATTATAAATACCAAAATAAATGTAATTTAAGACGTTTTATGAATTCCACTAATTTTATAGGTTACTATGATATATTAGTGTTGATTTAATCAACTTGGTTCGAACATATAATTCTGTTATGACTTTCACAAAAAAATCATATATCAAATAGTGTCAAAATTGACACTAAATAGTTTTTAAATCAAATATTATATTATTAATTGTTATTTTATTCCTAAAAATCTAAGTTTCGGCCAAATGACTTAGATAAGGATATATGTATTAATAATATACAATTTGGGGTTCGTTTGGCATGTTACAGTAAGTGTATTAACCATATAGTGAAAGAAAACAAAAAGACACGGTAAAAGTTAAATTATTTAACTTAGAGTTAAATCTAATTGATAAGGTTAAAATAATACCATAAACTTGTCTAAATCCTATTGGATGATAGGATTTCGACGTATCCCCACTTTAGCTTCGAAATAAGACCCTTTGGAACCATTATAAACCGATTTTGACTTTAATATAAAATAATATTTTGAGATATTCCTAAGGTGCCCCTCTCCTCCCTTATAAAAGGGCACTTCCTTCCCCTCCTCCTCACACCAATTTGAGCACTCAAGCTCGGAAAACCCCTGACATTTTCTCCTCTACACTTCCCTAGAATAATCCTAGAGGTCCTGGACTTATTCAAAGTCCAATATTAGTACCCTAAGTGGAGGATTCAAAGAGGTGTTCCAAAGAAGAAGTAATATCCATTACCGATCTTTTCAATTTCTTTCTTCTTCAACTTCTTATTCTTTAGTTGTTTCATTATAAAGTAATAACATCAGTATTACTTACATACTGATATGTTACTATAAATATGAAACAACCCTAATTCACCTTCTATCCATCCTACATAAAAATGAAATCACTGCGCGTGCGTACGTACGGAATACCGTCTCCACGCCGTGGTGTAATCTATTTTCCACCATCACCTTACAAGGATGGGTATAATGGTGTAATGAGTAACTATTTATGATTATTATAATGTAATATTTATACTTAAATAATATATATATACTCAAATACAATTCCACGATCATAGGAACGATATCATCACTCGTGCGTACGTACGGAATACCATCTCCACGATGTGATGCGACTCGTTCTACATGATCATCATTACATAGTAATTATATAAATGAATTGAATGAATAAATATTATATATGTTACACTAATAAAATTCTGGATATAAGGTATCTATAACCTTAAAAGAAGAATAAGAATTTATTCGGCAAAACACGCATAAGAACAAAAGGCAATAAGGACCCGAGTAACAAGTAACAATGAAATATTACTAATAAGAAGCTATGAATATAACCATATATGATATCATATCAATATGTATGATTCTGGAATAAGTCAATAACATTATTTAAACCATTATACAGGAGCTTCAGACATGTACAAAGCAAATCAGACCTAAAGTAGGGGAAATATCACAATCTCATTTTTATCCGAGATTGTTTATTCGTAAGTATTTACTGGGGTGTATTTTATCATCCACATACATGTTTCATCAATATGTAATATTATTTCCATCCACCTAAAATTTTTTAAATCCATTTTTACCCTTCGTTGAGTTTTTAGAAATATGTATGAAAGGATTCTTTTGTCGTTTTTCGTATGAGGTACTTTTTGACTTTTCCGACAAAAGTACGAAAAATGTTTTTTAACTTATACGGAATGAATGGATTTTTAAAACATTATTTCCAAGAAACATCCTTTAAAAGTTTTCAAGTTTATTTTTAATCAACTTCTTTTATTTTAAAGTCGTATTACTTGTTATTAAAGGAAAAATGTTTTTGAAGTAGAAAGGATATTTTCCTCAAGAATGGAGTTCAAGTATTTTATCAAAATTATTTTCCGTCTAAGATAATAAAAGGGTTCTGTTTTTATCCCTATTATTACATTGGTTTGATTATGTTGTGATGGAAATATTTTTATGAATTACTTTATCTTATATGAATTGTTTTATGATGTCATGTTGTTTAAGAATCCCATTTTTATTACATGGGCTACGCTATGATGTATGGTTTATGATTATGTGGCACACATAAGAAAGGATTCATTATAAGATGGGTGGGACCTATATCTCCCTCCAATGCATTGGGTAAAGATTTTATATCTCATGAGATAGACATGGCTGGAACGGTAGGTTATACCGGTTCAGTGAAACAGGACTGGAACGAGGGTGACTCGGTTCAGAAAGGGACTTTGTCCACTAAGATAGTCTTGGCAATGAGTCATGACTAACAAGAAATGATTTTCCATGATTATGTGTGCATGCCACAAAGTTTCAAGTTTCATGTTATGATTATGGTGATCTCATTTTCACTTCTATGATTTGTTCCATGTTAAGATATTATGATCTCTTTTGCAGATTATGATTTTCAAAAAGATATGATATGATTTTTATTTTTTTTATTTGCCCTTGCTGAGCATTTGAGCTCACCCTTTTATGTTTTCTTTTCCCCAGGATATAAAGAAAGGTTTTAGGTAAAAAAAAGGGAAGATCTTTATGGGAGATATTGAAGATCTTTCACCACGATTAGAAGATTACGTTCCGAGTTTCCAAAGACACTAAACTATAACAGTCCTTGTGTGTGTGTTTTTGTAATGTACTAAGTATTCCACAAAAGTAATGTAACGTACATGTACGTCAGGCATCAGGTCTATACAGAGGTGTTGGTTGTGCGTTCTCTGCAGTATTTTTTTTATTCACATCATTAACAACCCTTTTTTCCATTACTTTGACACTCATCTGCTCGATGACATTATTTTCCACGCTTAAAGCATTTTCTAGTCCCTTTAGGACAATCTCCACTATGCTTCTTTCCACAAATTGAGCATAAAGAAACATTCATCTTCTTTTCACCATTATTCTGAGATTTCTCCTTGAACTCCATCTTTCGTTTCTTTTCAAAACCATGAGATGGATATATAAAACTAACTTCTATATCAACCATGATAGCACAATGCACAATTTCTTCATAGCTATTGAAGTCTCTTATAGATAATTCCCTTCGAAGACTTGATTTTAAGCCACTGAAGAATTGATCAAATTTACATTCAGGTTGGATGATAAAGCCAGATGCATACCTTGAAGGCCATGTAAAATTCACTTTGTATATACCAACAAATTCATCATCCTTTCGCTTAAGCTCAAGGAAATCCTTTTCCAACTTTTTTTGAAGTATACGAGGGAAGTAATTATTGAAAAATAATTTCTTCAACTCATCCCATTCCATGGATTCAATTTCATCTCGAGGCCCCGTATTCTTAATTATATTCTACCATTTATCTAATTCACCTTCTAAACGGTAAATATCCAGAATGAATTTTTTCAGGTTCTGAACAGCAAAGTATGGAGAATATCTTTTCAATGGTACTAATACATTGTTTAGGAACAGGTGGATCAAAAGACCCACTAAAAGAAGGTGGAAGTTGCCTCATGAAGGACTTAATAGAATATTGTTCCCTTCTCTGCTCATTTGGAAGTCCAGAATGACTTATAGCTTGTTTAAGTATAGCAATAAGATTTTTCACTCCATATCCCATAACATTGGTTTGTTCCGGAGGATAATCATTGTATTGTCCATTACATTGATCAACATGGTTCATTCGGGTTCCATCCATTGTCTAAAACCCAAAAAGAGTAGTGTGAGAGGAAAAAATCAGGCTAGGGAAATCAAGATAATAAAGGGGGAGTACATAAAAATCATAGGGTTAATTCTAATATTTTTACCATTATTATAGGACTATAACCTACACTTATACTTAACCTTAAGGATATACCTATACATACATTAGAAATATATCTAGGGATCTCACTAAAGTTTTCGCATCATAGTTTCCAAAGGTTGACTAAACCATTCCTCTCATACCAACTGTAGAGACCCAAAACATGATGTACATGGACATTACATTACATTTGCAGAATACTTAATATATAAAAAAACCATCACTCAAGGACCGTAATATTTTAGTGTCTTTGGAAACTCGGAACATAATCATCTAATCATGGTGAATGATCTTCAACATCTCCCTTATAGATCTTCCTCTTTTGATTTCTTACCTAAAACCTTTCTTTATATCATGGGGAAAAGAAAACTTATAAAGGGTGAGCTCAAATGAATAGTAAGAGTAAGCATGGAGAAAATAAATCAAATCATATACCTTTGAACATAAAAACCTAAACACAATGTTTAAACATCAAATTCTTGAGTTGTGAAATAAATCTTGGCAATACATAAGGCATAGATCACAATGGAACATCAATCATCATAAAATTTCATGGAAATAAATCTTGTAATTTTGGAAAACCATTAATCACATGATATGGATTCCTTATTAGCCAAGGCATTTCTTCCAAGACCGTCTTAGTGGACAAAGTCCCTTTCTGAATCGAGTTCACTCCTCGTTCCAGTCCTGTCTCACTGAACCAGATTAACTTACCATTCCATCCTTGTCTATATCATGAGATATAAATATTTTCTCAATGCATTAGAGGGATATATAGGTCCCACCCATCTCATAATGAAATCATTATTACTTGTGTCACAACATAAACACAAATCATTCATCATAACCCAACGAATAAAAATGGGTTTCATAAACATCATCCCATGATAAAAAAATCCATATAAAACAAAGGGATATCACTTCATCATAATAAAATTGAAACCATGTAAGTCATAGAGACATTATACTTGAAACATACACATATGATATGACGCCATCATATATGGAAAATGGTTTCGATAAAACACTTGAAATGAATTCTTGAGGAAAATATTATTTCTTTGGAAACTCATTTTCTTTTCACAAAATGCCATAAAAATTTATAATAAAGGGATTTTGTTTTGAAAATAGTCATGAAATCATGTAGAGTAAGCTTCATGAAAATAATTCATTATGAAACCGTAAAAATCCATTCATTTCGTATATGCTAAAAAACATTCTTCTCGTACTTTTGTCAGAAAATTCAAAAAGTACTTTGTATGATTTTCAAAAGAAAGATTCCTTCCATACGATGTGTTAAAACTAAAAAAGGGTATAAACAATATTAAACATACATGTAATAAAAGAAAAATTCTATGAAAACATTTTGAGAACATATGGACATGGATGATAAAGATAACCCCAGTAAATACTTACGCATAAATAATCTCGGATAAAATGAGATTGCAAAAGTTATCCCTTACCTTATGTCCTATTTCTTCCATATGTGTCTGAGACTCCTGTAAACTGGGTTTAAAAATATTATTAACTTGTAAAATAACCATAATTATATTTATTATATCATATATGATTCACTTACGACTTTATATTACCCATTCTTTTGTAATTTCCATGTTAAAGTAGCGTTTTGGGTAAAATCATTTCATTTATCATCTGTGTTTTGACATGTAATTATTAATATGAGTAATTAGATCATGATTAATTAATTAAAGAATATAAAACATGATTTATATATAATATATATTCATAATATACATATATATAATAGATTGATAAATGGAATGAAATACATCGTTCATGGAGACGGTAGGTCGTACGTAAGCATGAACACTGTTTTCGTTTCCTTATTGAATTGAATGGAATTAAGTAGATGAAATACATATATATATAAATAAATCTAGTAGCATTATTAAGTCATATATTTCATTATTACTAATTATATATACTTTATAATCATTATTGAATTGTTAACATGGAAAATTAATCTCATCGCGTCGAGGAGACGGTAATCTGTACGTACGCACGAGCGATGATATTGTTCCCATATTTATTGAATGGAATTGGAGTGGATGATATAATATATTAGAATCTGTATGAAGTTATAATAACCATATATAGTTATTCTTTACACCATTATACCCATCCATGTAAGGTGGTGGTGGAATAATAGATTACACCACGGCATGGAGACGGTATTCCATACGTACGCACACGTGGTGATTTCGTTTTCCGTAGGATGGAAAGAAGGTGAAATAGGGTTGTTTTAAATTTATAATTACATATAATTACATAAGTAATACTGATTTTATTACATTATTATGAAACAACTAAAGAATAATAAGTTGAAGAAGAAAGAAACTTGAAAGAATCGGTAGAAGAGATTAACTCTTCTTCGACGCATCTCCTTTAAACTTCTTCTTAGGGCACTAGAGTTGGTATTTTGAGAATACCAAAACCTCTATGATATAAGTATAGAGGTTGAGAAGAGGAATTTTCAGGGTTTGACCGAGCCTCAAGGCTCAAAAGGGTGAGAAGAGAAGAGGGAAGGGGTGCCCTTTTTATAAGGGAGGAGAGGGGCACCTTTGGAAAAACATAACACATTATTTTATAATAATGACATATTCGATTTATAATAGATAAAAATTGATTTATTTCAAATATAAAGTGGTTATGGATCTAAATATTTTCAAAAAATAGGTTTTATACAAGTTTAGGTTACTATTTTATCCTTATCATTTAGATTTAACTCTAAGTTAAATAATTTATCTTTTACCGTGTCTTCTTGTATTATTACACTATATGGTAAATAAACTTAATATAGCAAGACAAACTAACCCCAAGTGGTTTATTATTAATATAAATAACATTATCTAAGACATTTAGAAGAACCTTATATTTTTATGAATATAATAACAATTAATAATATAATATTTGTTTTAAAAACTATTTTATGTCAATTTTGACACTATTTGGTAATTGATATTTTTTAAAATCATAAAAACATTATTAGTTCAAAAAACGTTAATTTAATCGTCAATAAAATTTCATATTAACATATAAAATTATTGTAATTCATAAAAAGTCTCAAATTACATTTATTTGGGTATTTATAACATAAATAATGTTAATATTTCATTAATAAGGTAATTACTGCATCATCATTGTGTCATAAATAAATTAAATTATTTAATATCTAAAAATTATAAATAAAATACAATTATGTATGAAATCGTGTTATCTTTCTAATGAATATTTATAGTTGAATTTATCTTATGTATAACCTTATATAAAAAATGTTTTAGTTATTAAACTTTGATTTTAACTATTTTAACTCTTCATTAAATAAAATAATAAGAAGTGTCATAATCTGATCCAAGTGGACCTAAAGGGTAATATTTTATTCCTAAGGTTGTTTTTTGTCGCATTACACTTATCCAACAGAATTAGGACATGTATTAGCTTAATAATAATATCATTTTTACCCTTATTTACCCTGTTTACTTTTAACCGTGGTAAATAAAAGTAAAATGTTACTATTCACCAAATATTAACTTTATCTTATTGAACCAAATTTTACTCCTTGATATTAACCGTGTCTCTTGGATTTTCAAAATTCCAGTCACATAAGTTGTAAAATTATGTTTTATGAAAATTTTCAAATTCTCCTAGGAGGTGGTTAAAGACAGTAAAAAGTTCAACAAAATTTTTATATATCTAAAATAATTATAAAATTACTCAAATGAATTACATTGAACTTATATAGGTATTATGTATCAATTTTGTCATAAAATAAATTGAAATAAAATAAATAATTATTTAAATAAAAGTCGGTTTTTAAATAGTAACCTAGTGTTTTCACTATTCATCAAAAATTGAAAGTTTTCAGAAAAATACCAAAACATCATCCTAGGATACTTTCGATATTCCGAATCCAAAAATGAAGTCCATTTGGAAAGGTAAAATTTATAAAATTTTAAAAAGTGAGTATTACTATTCATAACGTCTAGTTCATAATAATATTATAATAATATCTCATTTAATGAAACTTGGTATTGCGTACTACACACGCTATCGAAGAAGGTCTTGATTGTGTGTAATGCAAGGCAAGTCAAGGTTTCATGTAGTGAAAGCTTTGTTTGGTGTTTCATATAACATAATCAAAACTTATTTCATTTATACATTAATCAATCTCTATAATTAATGTTGCGTAGAATAATTTCCACAAAACGAACGTGAAATTGTGTGTAACACGAGCCAAGAATAGTATTGCGTATACTGTAAGCTTAGACGATTTTGCATATAGTACAAGCTAATATTGGTTTAGTTTATAACTGAAGACATTAAAGAAATTTAAATTAATATATATCATAAAATCTCGGGGTGTTACATCTTTAGTGGTTCTTTGTGATACTTGGGACGTTTTTTGGAATTCGAGCATAGAGCGTGTCTAGAGATTTTGAGTCCTATTTAGTGTCATTCTATTTTTTTGGTTTTGTGTTGTATTGGGTACTTTGTTATTTATATTATTACAATATGGTACTATATTATTATTATTTTCAATGGAATTATTTTGATTTTTTTTACCTTATTATCATGCATCATATACTGTTTTTGGTTATGTAATTTTCAGTGATTTTTGTTTTACATTGAAAGGGAAAATCATACCCCACTTGTTTTCAGATCCCCCAAAATTTACTACTATCCTATAGCATATTAGGGATGACTCTTAAGTCTAATTAGGTATTTCACCTTGAATCAAATAAACGATGATGGGTGGGATGTTATAGTTGGAATCAGTTTTTTGGACCTTAACATGAAAGTGGAATTAGTGTTGGTTATTCTTTGATTTTGTTTTTGTCGTTGTTCTTCGAGTTGAGAATTCATTCTGGTTATTTATTATGTTATGATTATAGAAAGAAGTAGGATTATTCGACATGAAATTTAGATAATAAAAAGTCATATCAATCCATTTTGTGTTGAACTTCATGTTTTAAGAGAGTTAGGTACATAAGTGTTTTAGAGACCCATATAGGATTTAGAATCTCATTGTCATGATTTTATCCAATGAGACGAGCCTGAAATGCATAGAGAAATGACATACCACTAGGATTTCAAATTTTATTTTTAGTAATGATTTATTATTTTAAACAAACGTGTTGAATTTTTAAAAATGATAATGTTTTTTTCAAATGTGAGATTTGGTAAAGAACATGGTTATTTTATTTTGAAAATAGTTTAATTTTCAAAATAAAGTTATAATTTTTTCGAAAAAACAGTTAAACATAGAAAAAATATGATGTTTTGAAGGACTTGTTGTGATACATGATGTAGTAGTGTTTGAAATTTTTAAGCCTTCTGTTTCTAGAGAGTGTGACTTATAAAGTTTTTTTTAATGAAATGGCACCTAGTAGATATCATGTAAGCCAACCGGAAAAAGATGTTAGGAATGTAGTGGCACATGAACCACAGGTGAACCCAAAGCAGATTTAGAGTACCATCCAAGCATTTTGAGAAATGGTCCGTAGAAATATAAGGGATGGACCAAGGTAGGGGGGTCATTTAGTTCAGTTCCAAAATCATTATCCTCCCATCTTTTAGGGTGATTCAGATATAGAGAAAGAGGATAAGTGGCTGAACAGGATGGATTTTTCATTGATTTCCTTAGAATTCTAGTGGAACTGAAAGTGAAGATGTTAACGTATACTTCAAATTATCATTCAAACAAATTGTGGGATTTAGTTGTTAAATCTAAATTAGACAAAGGCCTTACATGGTAGTATTTTGAGGAATTGTTCAATAAATAATTTTATCCTCATACGTTCAAAATTACAAGAACAACATACTTTTATAGATATAAATGGGAGAGCCTCATAGTGATACAGTATGAGGCTAAATTTAAGAATTTTGCCTACTTTTCTCTCGATGTTTCTGTTACTGCATCCATGAAGGCATGCATCTCTGAATCAAGGATGCGGTGGGAGATTCACTCAAATATTTTTGTGATATTTATAATAGATTACAAAGATATGGTCAATAGATATAAATTCAATGAGTAGGACATATCAGGAGATACATAAGGAGGAATCATGTTGATACATATGATACGTGGTGGAAACTCAAATGCTGGGAGCAAGAGAATGAGGGAAAACTATTTCCGGGGTGGTAGCATAACTCAGAATCGAACAGATGGATTAGTAAATCTTCCTCTAAGTCCAAAGAGAAGTCTAGGATGTTTCCAATCCTTTTTTATTAGTCATATGAAGTAAGGGTGTACATAAAAACCTAGAGCATTCCACAATTGAACCCATATGGGGCATCGTCAATGCTATTGTTGCAGTGATTCGAGGTCCTGTGTTTGGGACACTTCTAAGTTGTAGCAGAAATCATATGCTTCGATAGGTTGAGGGAAGCAAAATACATTTCAACAATAGAACACATCTATACAGGGTGATTCTTGGAATACCAGGACTCCTCAGAAAGGTAAATCTCAATAAGGATTTAAAGAACAAAGTACAGTGATGAATAAATTAAATGAAGTAATGAAGGTCATTAGAAATGGTCAATCTAAACCATCAACCATGAATTGTACCATTATTTTTAATTCCACCCTATAAAATATTTTTTTATAGGTGTGTCTCATTCCCTTATTTTTTTGCATGATGTTGATTATATGAGTTTAAATGTTGATATGATACCTTCTTGGTTAAAACTAGAAACACACTTGGTTAAAGAGAATGTCAAACCTTTAAGTGTAAGGAAAGTTCTATAACTGTTAATGGATATGAGATAAAATGGAGTTTCTCAATGCTTATGATGGATTTCGATGATAAAATCCTAGTTATGGATTGGTTCACTATGTTCAAGGATCACATAAACTATTATACGCAAAGGATTAGTTTTACGACTAAAGATGGAATTGAGAATTTCTTTAGAAGAGACTAGAATGTAAAGGTAGTAACAACATGATTGTGGAACCAATGGTTGAATTGATCTCATAGCAGTTGGCAGCGTGGGATTTGGCACTGATAGAAGAGATCAAGAATTTATTTTTTCCATTATATTTTGATCAATTTCTTGATGTTTTCTATGATAATTTCTCTAAGATACCTCCTACGAGACAAGTGGGCTTTATGATTGATCTCCTTTTAGAGATCAGTCATATTTCCCTTCCATCTTATAGAATGGAACCAATAGAATTAATAGAATTGTAAGTCATGTTGGATGAGATATAAATCAAAGGGTTCATTCAGCCTAGTACATCTCCATGGTAATCACTAGTCTTATTCATGAAACATGTGTTCAGAAATCTAAGGTTCTGTGTGGATTATTATAAACCTAACCAATATAGAATAAAGAATTGGTATCCACTTACATGATTTTATGATCTATTTAATCAGTTGATGTGAGCTTAGTAGTTCTCTAAGATCGAATTGCGATCAAGATATCATCATTTGCAAGTGTGAAAGGAGGATATTCCATAGATAGATTCACAATTAGATGTGGCCATTATGAGTATGTGGTAATTCATTTTGGTCAAATAAATTCACTAGTTGTCTTTATGGAATTGATCAATAATATAATTAAAAGATATATATATTATTATGTGGTGGTGTTTCTGGATGAAATGTTGGTGTATTAAATGACAAGGGCTAGGCATGATAAACACTTAGATACACTGTCAGTAATAATGATATATCATCATTAATATACTGAATTCTCAATGTTTTATTTTTAGATACAAGAGGTACTCTTTTTTCATGTAATTTTCGAATGATGTGTTTTTTGTGAATCTGGAAAACATAGATCTTATTACCTCTTGTATACTATTGAAGAATGAGTTCGAGATATGCAGTTTCCATAGTCTAGTTGGTGATCACTGATTTTTTGTTAGTAATTTCTGATAACTGGTTTCATGATAAGAACTACCCATCACATGATATAGAGTTAGTTTTCTTGGTCCATGATACTAAGAGTAAGGATTGCTATCTTTTTTTGAAAAATTTATAGTGTTTATCGATCAAAAAATATTAAAACATATTTTTCACAATGGGGTTTGAACCTGAGACAAAGAGGATGGATGGATTATCTCCAAATTTTTAACGTTGACATAATGTATATGTCAGTTAAAGGCAATGTGGTGGAATATGGATTAATCTTAAAGTCATTTGCTCAGTTTGAAATAGAGCCTTTTGAATAGTGGTGGTTTATGTTAGGGATATTAGACATGAACCAAGAATGTGGTGAATGAGGTGATGTTGTGGTTTATTTCTAGTTTCATTCATTCCTAATATTGTTGTGATAGTTAAAAATTCAAAATAATTTGATTTATAATGTGATCCTATGAGGTCAAAACTCAATGGTGGGAAGAAAATTGAGGTATGGTAGCCAGATGGATGTCTGAGGTTGTGTTTCAGAAATTGAATGGTCATACCTATGGCTTTTCATGAATAGGATTTTCATGCTTACCACCATTTAATATGGGTAGTTCATCCTTTTATACATATGATTTATAAGGTGCTTAATGTACTGTTTTAGTGGGTTAGTGTGAAAAAATAAAGTGGTTGAGTTTGCCTTGAGATGCTTATCTAGTCATCAATTTATGGAAGAACATCAGCAACCAGTTGTTATGTTGCAATCTTTACCTATTTCTATTTGGAAATAGGAGTAGATAGCCATGTATTTTGTAACAGGTCTCCCAATAATGTCTCGGAAAAATGGATTAATATGGGTGATAGTGGATTGGCTCACAATGTCAACCCACTTCATTCCTATTCTATAATATCATATGGTGGAGGTCGTTCAAAAATCAATATCTAAGAAGTGGTAAAGAGTTTTGGCATACTAATTTTAGTATTTTCAAATAGATATCGGTGGATTACATCTCATTTCTAGAAGTCCTTACAGAAATACCCAGAACGTAATTTACTATGAGTACGTCATATCATTCTCAAATGTATAGGAAATCTAAAAGGATGATAAAAATGTTGGAAGACATGACATGGGATTGTTAATGAATTTTGGTGGCTCGTGGGAAGAACACATATTGTTAGTGGAGTTCATTAATAACAATAGTTTTTAGGTCTCGATACATTTGGCTACATTCAAATATTATTATGAGCGTCCTTGTTGTTATACAATTTGTTGGGTGGAAACAGGAGAGACTTCACTTGTTAGGCAGAGCCTTGTCCAAGAAACAATGGATAAGATTCTATTAACAAGAAATAGTATGGAGATGGCACAAATTCCTAAAAAATCAAATGTGGATCATCATAGATAGGCATTGTTATTTTTGGTGAGTGATCATATGGTATTGAGGACCACTCTAAGTCTTGGGCATCATTGTTTTGGGAATCAGGTCATGTTATATCAAATATAAAAATTCCCATTGGAGATACCTGAATTGGTAGTGAGGTGGGATATCATTCGTCATTGCCTCCATGGTTTAGTATTGTGATAATGTGTTTCATGTAACTTAGTTGAAAATGTATCAACCTGATCCTGACCAATTGATTCGATGGGATCATGATGGCCTTGAGTTGGAGGCTTTGTTGATTCATTTGCTGATATAGATTCAAGATAGGCAAGAGAATACATTTCTCGGAAAAATCATTAGCCTAGTTTGGGTTTTGTTGATACATAGTCATATTTTAGAAGAGACAAAGGAATGGGAGTAGGAAATGAAAGAGAAATGAACAAATCATTCATAACAATGTCGTTTTTCTATGTTCTTTGGATGGAAAAGACAATGGTGGAGAGAATTTAGCACTCCCATTTTCATGTAACTAACTCTTTATTCATGTATTTTAATTATATAATGTTTATAGGTGATGTTTAGGAGGGTTTGGAAACATTTCAGAATGTCTTAGGGACTTTTCTAAAGGTACATTGATGGTGCACAGTTAGTGAAAACCATTAAACACCAACAGGAAACCATGCATTATGAGAAAGGGGCTAAGGGGGTGGTGTAATAGAAGGCGCACGATTTTTCCAAACCGTTTGACCACCTAAAAAACTATGAAATGTCAGAACATGGTTTTTTTCATGGTTTTCACACGGTTTTTCGAATCCTTTGGTCCAATTCTGCAAGGTATACCTTGAAGTAGAGGCATGGACATGGTTACTGCATAGTTTACCTAATTGTGTGGCCAACTCTGCATGAATTTAAACAAGACCCTAAAAAAGAGGATCTAGTTTGGTATTAAGTTTTAAATACTCCTTTTCTTTCACCAAAAGATCCCTAACAATAAATTCAATTCTTAAAAAGGTATTATAATATTCCCCCATCAAATTAGAAGCAATCTGAAGGCATTTATTGGTGTGTTGAAGCCGGATTCTCATGGTATGTAATTTGTTATAGTTGTTTTTGGTGTTTTTTCTTAGATCTAATTCTCTTTCGCTCTTGGTTTCTTAGATCTAGTAGATATCAGATATATTTAAGGTGGTATATGCCAATAATGGTCATATTTGGCCTAGTTGATGATAGGGGAAGATTGAAAATGCATGTTTTATAGATTTGACCCAGTTTTGGTGGCGTTTTAGGGTCGTTCTTCATTTTTTCCATAAATAAAAAGGTAGGTGGCTTCACTCTCGACTCCTATTTTTAGAAATAAAAGTATTAGTTTCAAGTTAATTGATTTTATAAAAATTGGTTGTGATGTTATTGTGAATTTCTTTTTCAAAAACCTATTTCGTCATCGATTATCAAATTTTTGAAATGAGTTTTTACAGGAAATTTTTTTTAACTTGATTTTAAATTTTTTGTTTTAAAATAGTTGTTCGGTTTTGATACATTGAAAAGTGGTTTCAATAAAAAGGGTCGGTTTTATTGAAATGGTTTTTTGAATTGCTGACAATAAATGGTTGGTTTTATTGAAATGGTTTATTGGTTTGGTTTTTTATAAAAATTTGGTTTTATTAAAATGGTTGAATTGATTTGGAAATGATTGAATTGCATTTGGTGGGCCAAAATGATAAACCATGTTTGGAATGGGATGGATAATGGTCATGAAAGTACCACTATCAATGGGTTCAGTTATGGGTGTGAAAGTTCCACTATCAATGGTATCACTAAGCTTGTGTCTAGAGATGTTTATGGTAATGTGATATGTAATGGGTATTGCCAATTGAGTTCATGAAATGGTTGGAATGACATGGTTGGGTGATTTACATGGGAATTGGATTATTTTATCTTATAGTTTTAACATAGAATTTTTAAGCTATTAAAAATTGTAGAACTGTTTGTAATGGTTTTTTATATAAATTGTTTTATATAAATTTTTTATCTTGTTCTATACTTTTTAAGTGAATAGGGAAGTCATTTGGGAAAAACCTACAATGTTTTTTTTAAAATCCTTCTTTTTCATGTTGGTGCCCTTGAATATGTTTTCTTTCATGATATGGGAAAAGGTAAGGCATCACCTTATTCATTAGTGCAACATAATACATGGGATGTTTTGTTGACTTGGAGTCGGGAGTGTGTATGGAGATTTGTAATACTATTTGGTGTCATGAAGTTTTTTTAGTATGTTCTTTAACTGGGTAATTTGTTATTGGTTGTCTTCTATTGTGGTACTCAGTTGTAGTTTTTATATTATATCAATGGAATTACTTTGAGTGGTTTTACCTTGTTATCTTGCATCATATAGTGGTATTGGTAATGTAATGTTTGGTGATAATTGGTTTACATTGAAACTGATAAGGGTCCAAAACATGTTTATGAAGCCCTCGTCATTTATTTCTTACCACTGGCATCTTGTGGATGTTACATAAGACCAAGTACCTATTCGTCCTCTACTCAAGCCAATGAGTAGGGGTTTGATGTAATACAATGTGTGTAAAACATTTTTTAAAAATAAAAGGAAATTAGAGTTGAAATCATGAAAGAACTTTTTGAAAAAAAAATTGATTTCAAATACAAATTTATATGTCCCATTAAAAATTTACTTTATAAAATACAAAGTAAAATATTTATAAAAAATTACTCTTAAAAATAATATCCAATAATAAATCCTTGAAAATGACATAAATTGTTTTATAGGAAATATGGAGAAAAATATGTCACTTTTTATTATAAAATGAATCTTTTTAATACTTTGAAATTACCATTAAAGGGTATCTACCATATAAAAAGTATAATAAAAATATTTTTTAATTAAAATCACATTTTTTCAAATAGGATTATAAAATTTTATATATTCAAAATTTAAGGTGGATAACCCAAGCATATAAGAACAATGTTCAAGAAATAACTTTATAACTCAAAGATAGAATATTTGAGGTATCAATATTCTATTAGAGGAAACATACTCTATAAGTTAAGAAATATTTTAAAATTATTTATGTGGTATGAAATTAAATACATATAAAAAATTATATAATACCAAATAATACAAAAATGTTTTGAATGTACCCAACATATAAGAAATAATTTCATGAGAACGAACATAAATCAATGAATGAAATTTGAGTTGCAAAAAACTTCTTACTATTAGGGTACCAATTGAATCAATAACCATTTGAAGAATAGAATATAATTTATGTGCATCACATGAAATAAAATAAATTATTATTCAAATAAATCCATGGGAATTAAATTCAACATAAAAGGAAAACATGGTGCACAAAATGTATTATTTCTCAACGAATTGAAAATAAAACCCAGAAAACACTAAAAAAATTTGAAACATATAAGTAAAAAACCAATTGAAGGAAATGAAAAAAAATAAAACATAAATATCATGAAAAAATATAGTATCATGTTCAAAAATATAAAAGGATAATTAGATACAACATTCCAAAAAAAACTTGGTGTATGATAATAAAAAATGTCTCAAAGAGTAAAATTTAGATAAAAACAAAACTTTACCATAATTCATACATAGAAAAAATACTAAATAACCTCCTATATAAACAAATGTAACTATATTTATCATGAATTTAATGAAAATTAGATTTTTTCTAATCTAATCCTCACTTATACTTATTCTCATATTTATATTAGTTAGTTATTATCTATTTTTGATATCGAGTTAGAGTAATCTAGATCATTTTTAACTAGTTTTATAATAAAAGTGTTTCTATTGATTATTATCCAAAATTTTATCACTCTTAGATCATGAATATACATTTATTGGTGCCTTATAATTATTTATAATTTTATAATTTCATTGTATAATTTTTTTGGTTGTGATCCCTAAATATGAACCTCACAATTATCATATTTCGATGATTCTTAGTGAACAAATGGTGTTTTATTAAATAATGATGAAACTACCAAACTTTTAAAAGGATATCCAAATTATCTTTAAAATAATTAATATTTTCAATAAATAATATTTATCCATTAAACCCAAAATCATTCCCATCTATATAAGTTGGTGATAAAAAAATGGAAACCGATTATTTCATGGAGGCGGTAGAGCATACATATGCATGGATAATGATTTATTTTTTACATAGAATATGGAAAATTAATAATAGGTTTTAGTATTTAAAAATATAAAATATATCATATATATCATAATTATATATTAAATTTAATATTAGGACTATCCTTTCAAGGTGGTTAATGAAAATGAAGCATGTTGCATCATGATCGTGGTAGTCCTTACAACGCATGAATGGCGGTTTCATTTTTCTAATTGAAAAATGAAACATGGTTATTTATTATACCATAATTATAATAATATAAAAATATAAAAATATTATACGTATTATCATTATAAAAAATACAATATCATTTGAGGAAGAATATGTATACATAAAGAAATAGATATGACAAAGGATATATTTGAAATTTATACCTCACTTCTTAGATTACATCTATTACAAAGGGGGTTGAACCCTAGAGAGGTGGTATTTTGAGAAGATGAAAAAATATTAAAGGTATATAGGATTGATTATAAGATCAAAAGGTATAGTTTGGGCCTAAATAAGTGAGTTTTTGTGTGAGGGTAGATGAGGATCTGATTTCCCATTTTTAAGTTAAAAGGGATTCTTTTTTGTAAATACTCCGAACTTTTTAATCATGGGAAGTCACTCTCAAGGAAATTAGATCCAAAATTAAGAAATATATTATTTTAAAAGATATAATCTCTTTAAATTCCACAACTGTACATTATTACACATGTCTTCAACTCCATTCCATTTGATTTTATTCTTTTACCATTTTAACTTTTACCATCGTAACAAGTTTTTACCTTTGCAAATCATTTTTATACAAAAAAATAAATTGAAACTAATTATTAAATTTTTATATAGTGATTACAAATTTTAAATACATATTATGAGATTACATTTCTAATGTTTATATATGTTAATTTAAAAATATTAAATGCATAAGGCATTTATACCATTTTAGAGAAAAATGTGACCTAAATGTGAAAATATCAATTATAGATTTATAAACTAGAATAAATATTTAAATATTTATAATTTAACGTATAAATTAAATATTTTTTCATAGATGCCTCCCAAAAAAGATACCACAGTGAGGGGATATAGGTAGGGACTTCTCGATTCCTGCCTTCAGTAGGACCTTGGGTGACGACTAGCACCGAGGATATAATATACATGATAATGGGAGGCATTGCCCGATAAGAGAAACATCTGGAAGAGAGAGATAAGAAGGATATACTGAAAAACATGATCAGACATATTTATATAACCCAATTTCATACATATTATTTCATACAGCACTGTAACAACTGAAAGGAAAACTACTAGTACCAAAAGGGAAAAGATGGTAGTGACCATGAAGACTAAACAACTCCTACAAATACAATGAACTAGTAATGTCCATAAAAATCTACAACATTATGCGGATTACCTGAAAATAGTGTGAGTATTAGTAGGATGAGTATAAGATTATACACAATAGTATCCTCACTAGAACCTCTCGTACAAAAGGTAAAGAATGCATGCAAAAGGGTGGTGAACAACAGTGAAAGTAACTCATATATAAAAAGGGTATGCTAAGTTCCCATCCTCACCATGGATAAATCCCACCAATTATCACAGATAAGATAGAATATAAAATAATAATGGAAAATAAAGGGAACCATGCTCCCACTAACCCATTAGATCCCATTATTCTTCAATTTTGCACGTCCAGATCCATCTCTCTACTAAATACGAAAGTTGAAAGACACATGGGCATGGTATCAAAAAATTAACCTCATGCATCACATCATCACGTCATTCCATAACAAATCACCAAATATAGTAACCAATTAGTGTCTAGAAACCACCATATCCCATATGAAATTTGTCATACATTGGGTATTATATCTGAAGTCATTACATCCCAAACATAGAGTATATAACACGATCCAAAAAACCTATAAATGTCAAAACTATAACAATCCTTTGCATACTATATCCAGTAATACATGTTTGTCAAATAACCACAAGCCATCACATCTATATAGGAAGATATATGGGAAAACATACAAATATTTGTACCAGAAATACTAACTTCCAAGACAAGAGACTGGTTCGAGAGGTGGTATTCATCCATCTATCCGCCCATCTGGATATTAAGGAAAACTAATAGATTTGGGTTTAGTAGAAGAATTCATAGGTTTCAGATATATTAAAATTTATTTTAATAAAAATTGAATGAAACTAAGGGAGAGAATCTTGCACGTCAAAATTCTACTTAATTCATTTAATATTTGATGAAATAAGTGTCTGGGTAAAGGAACTTTCTTCGTTGGTAAATGTTGATCATCCAAAAAGACCATTTTCTATTAACATCATCACTCAATTAGGATCTAAGGATTATTCCCTCTAGTAGTGATGCACACATTTTCTTATGATCTCTGAGAAACACCACTCAATCACCAGGTGCAATCCTAGCTAGTCAATGGTATTTTTTTCGTTCTTGATCACTCGTTCTTCAGTCATGAAGAAATATCTTTTCACTTATCATTATTAAGAGGGATTTGGAAGGAGTAGTTGGGAGAGAATTTGTTGTGCGCAACAATTCTCTATTCTCAGTTTTTGGATTCTCTACACAATAAACATAGCCTCTTATTTATAGAGTTGGGATTTAAGTTAAAACATTATTTAATTTCATCCCATCCATTAAATTAAAATTATTTCTTTCAATAAATCTCATTTCGTATAATAATAATTATATATTTAAAATTTTGTGATTTATTCCCACTTTTGAACACACTTATTGTGTGACCCACTAAGATTATTTCATGGTGGTATTAGGTGGGCTTGCCTAAATTCGAAGATTACTCCCTTGCAATGGGTCAAGAAACCTAAAAGAAAGAACGTAATGTCATAACATCGACAACCACAAATGTACACTCATTGCGTAATATAAACCCTTTTTCACAATATCCCATTGAGAAGGTTGTGCATCCATGTCACCAACCTATATACTCGATATGAATTTTTTGACTGTTTAAAATAAACATGTCATTGCACCATGTCCATGGAATTTAATGTGATGATTCTATTCTAATACAATGGATATGATATTAGCTTCCATAAAGTTGGAAGGAAAAAATCCTTCCCCGACTTATTCATTACAGAAATGTCACTCAATATGCCCTCAACGTATCCAACTTCACCATGAACTGTTATTTTCATGGTATACCAAATATATCTAAGCATGCAAGTTGTAACATTCATTAATAAAAATCATAATGTCTAAGTAACATCAATAGCTCTCATAGATAGGAATTTCTCATGACACCAAAACATATGGAATTTCTACTGGTGGGTATATTCTCATAATCTCCCCTCTTAGAGATTACCAAGTGTGAAATTCATGATAAGAAGCCACATCTACATATGAGTACTCAAACGTAACAGCCTATGTACTATGTGTCATATCATAATATGTTACCCAACTATAGAACAGTAATTGTGAATATATCCATAGCACATCAAGGTTCTCATCCGAGAGGGGAAGTGTTGTGACTTTATTACTACAACCTATACTCTAGGATATTATTACTTTGGAGTGATGAAAAACAAAAAAACAATGTGTAATAATAATTTTTATTAATATTAAATACATCAAATTTTTATGTAATCAATGTAAAAATAGTTGGTCCTAGGACACCAACTCCCAGAAAAACTCCCACGTGGACTGGAGATAACTTCCTACGACCTTTAATTTTCTAGACCTCACATGATAGTAATTTTCTATGGAAGTAAGTCTTTATTCAGGGGTTCAACCATGTTTTCTTCCATGAAAATACTACTCACTACAACTTCACCAATCTAAGAAATATAAATTAGGAGATTATGCTAATAAATTATATGTTTTGTTCACTGATGTGTTCCTGTCTCTTTTACAAGAGTCATCGCTAAAGTATTATCATAATAGAGTACGATAGGATATTTATAACTAGGTACTAAATCAACCTATTTTATGATAATTCACATCAATACTACTTCTTTATATTCCTTAGAAGTTATAATATGCTCGAAGGCTACTATAGAATCTAAAACCACAACCTTCTTTGAGTTGTTCTAGCTCACAACACCTCCATACAAAGTGAAGATATATCCCATTTGTGACTTCATTTCATCTTGATCAGTTTGGAAACTAGAATTTATATATCCTATGATGACTAGTTTTTTATCTTCTCTATAAAATAGGAAAATATCCATAGTTCAACTAAGATACATAAGGATAGTCTTGACAATCATCCAATGGAGGTCACCTGGATTAGCATGATATCTTCCTACCGAGCATAATATGTATGCTCCATCTAGCCTAGTACATAGCATAGTATACAAGATTGACCCAATAACTAAAGTGTATGGAATCTTGGTCATTCTATTTCTTTCTTCATGTGTCTGAGAACACATTGTCTTAGAAAGATGAATGCCATATAACACTTGAAACAATCCCCTCTTCAATGGTTCTATATTGAATCTCTTCAATACCTTGTTAATGTGTATACATTGACATACGCCTAGAAACCTATAGGATCTATCATGATGGATATTGATCCAATGAATATATTTTTCCTTTTCTGAGCCCTTCATAGAGAATTATTTATTCAACCACACCTTAATAGAATATAAGATAGGTTTTTCGTTTACAATGAGTAATATATCATTAACATATACTATTAATAAAAGAATTTCACTCCCACTGAACTATTTATAGAAACATTGCTCTCATTCCATCTTTATGAAAAAAAAATTCGTTTTGGCCTTATCAAAACAAATCTTTCATGACCTAGATACTTAATTTAATCTATAAATGGATCTTTTCAACTTTCATAACTTGTTGGAATCCTTCGGAGTCACAAACCCTTTTGGATATTTCGTATAGAAATCTTCCTGAAGTATCCCATTTAAGTAAGGTTTTTGTAACATCAATTTACTAAATCTCATTCTCATGGAAATCCACAATAGAAATAAAAATTCTGATATATTTATTCATTGAAACTATTGAAAAGGTTTTTCCGTAGTCAATGCCATAATTTTGATTAAACATTTGCAACCAGACACACCTTACATGTACTGGATTTTCCTTCCAGGTCATGTTTCTTCTTGAATACAGATTTGCAAACCACAAGTTTTATATCTACTGTAGGGTCTTCCAAAATCCAGACATGATTTTTATACCTTGAATTCATTTTATAATTCATGGCTTCTTGGAACATGAAAAAATATGTTCCACATACTAACTCCATATAGATTAAAGGATCATTGTTATCAACTAATAATGAGTCACCATTCCCGGTAACTACAACACCATATCGTTCTAGTTCTTTTTCATCTCTAGTACAACTAAGGAGTAATTGTATCTCTAGAATAATTTCTTCTCCAATTGGGAATTGTGAACTAATTTTATATTCCAACTATTTTGTATCATGATCCTAGACTTCATCAATGTCTATATTTCACCCACTATATATTCTATAGAAAATATCATCCTCAAGATATCTGGGATTTCTGTCAACCACAACCTTTTTTTATTAAGGATTACACGGGTGGTATCTCTTTATTTCTTTGGGATACACTATAATGATACACTATGTTCCATATAGAGAAATATTTTTACCGAAAGTGACCTTAACAAATGTTTCACAACCCCACACATGTAAGTAAGACAACACGAGTTTGTTTTCATTCTATAATTGGTATAGTATACCATCTATTTCATTATTTGTCACTTGGATTAGTATGTATGATGTTGTTTTTAATGTGTATACCCAAAAGGTTATTATAAGACTTTCATGACTCCCCATTGATCACACCATCTATAACAATTCACAGTTCCTCCTTTCACTTACACTATTCCACTTAGGCGTATAATAAATATTGAGCTGAGATAAAATCCCAAAAGCTCATAGTTAATTAATTATGTCTTGGTTAAGATATTATCCCCCACGGTTGGAGTTAAGTTTATTAATCTTCTTAACAATCTGTTTCTCAACATCATTCTTGCATTCCGTAATTTTTTTAATATAATATAACATATACCACATTATGTATACATATTTCTATCTACTAAATCATGAGAAATACTCAAGAAGCAGGAGTAACCATCACTTACATCAATAGGAAATGGTCCACACACAAGAGAGTGAACTAATTCAAGAAGATCAATTTCCCATTATGCGTTCACATTAAATGGTTATTTTGTCATTTTTCCATGTAAACAGGTGTGACATACATGAGTGGATTTTGTTCCAAAGAATCTAAACATTCAACTTGATTTAATTATGTCAAGTTCATTTCAATTACATATATCTTGTGAATCCAATGTTAGGTGTGGTATGATTCATGTAATGTAACATTGTTATCGATTAACACTATTTGGTTCATGTAATTCAACACATCAAGAACATAATTTAAATGTTCCTTACAATGAAAAATTATATCATTATAAAATAAAAAACATTAATTCCCAAATTTGAAAAAAAATCCATATGTATCATGTTTGGATACATATATAGTGTTTTCGGCAACTAAAGGAACATAATAAAAAACCATTTAAAACCAATATCATTTCGGTTGGCAATGTGAGGTGGTAGTCCCTGAAAGCTACATCAGCAAGTTTAGCAATGTTGGGTACTCAAAGATCTACAACTAATTGGTCCATTATTTTTAATCTAGTTGGTTAATATATCTGAATATTTATGTGAGAACCAAAATCCATATCTAATACCCACTTTTTAGAAACAGATAAATTCCAATAGATAAAAAATGCACCTGAAGCATCCCCTTACTTCTTTGGCTGGGTGTAGTGTTTTTTTCCAGTGGCCCTACTTGCAACATATGAAATCGACACCATCATGTTCCCTTAATTTCAAGGGGATCTTTCCCTTCATGAAGGTTGGGAAGAAGATTTGGCATTAAATATCTTTTCTTTCCCTTTCTGTTTGTTCACTATAAGATGGATGGTTGTTCACACTTTATATCCTTATCTACATGGAAAAGAATATTAAGAAGATCTGGATGAGAATTCTCAATGTTGTTCATATTTAAATTCACAATGATGATGGAGAAGGTCTGAGGGATTGATTATAGAATGGCATGAATGCCATGTTTTTTAGGGAGTATAAACACTAGGACCGCAAAGTGCTTGATGTATCCTATTATCTTCGCTATATGATGCCTTGATGGGGAACCCACTACAAGATCTCTTTAAAAAAGTTCCTTAGAAATCTCAAACTATTCCTATCCATATCTCTCATGGTAATGACCACATAGGTTCTTAAGCAAGCTATATGCATCCTTTTTTTCATGATATTTCATTAGTGAACCAAACAACGATAAAATAATTAAATATTTAATGCTGACTGCATTGCTCAAATGTTTTTCATGTATAGGTAACACTTCATCACTCACCTCTTTTGTAGGTGGATTAGGAATTGAGGATTCTAGCACGTAAGATTTCCTTACATGGTGCATCACAACATGAAAGCATCTAAAACACTCTTGGAAGTTACTGGTAGTTAGGATGTTAACTTTCTCCAATATTGATTGTAGGGATAGTGTGGTTAATGAACATTTAATTTTATTATACATCAAAAAATCATATAATTAGTACTTTTCTTTATTACAAAATAAGTGAGATATAATAAATTAAAAATTTTCATTTTATTATTAATTAATTCTCCTATTATTTTATTAATTATTAATATGACTAACCATTGAACATGATAGTCCTAGATTATTTAGAATTATAGTCGAAAAGATCCCCATTACTTATATTAATTATCCAGACTTTGTCAATGAAACCCATAAAAATGTACGTAGGTATGCGGCCTTACCAACTGCGGACCTGAAGCTCCTTGATCTGTTTAGTGGATTCCTTTATCCTAAAATCCTAAAATTGATTTCTTTAACAACTACCTCCAAATTTGTATTGAATAGACATTGATCATTAAAAAAATACAATTTTACTTAAGTAAAACCAAAACTCTCATAAAAACTACCTAATAAAAGTAACTATATAGAATTTTTCCTTCTACTACACATTGTTCTAGGCTTCCATTCTGAATCATGTAATGGAAGTCTTAGTCTGAATTAAGATTTAATTGAGTGATTTTTTATTAATATTCATACATTTTATATTTTTTTATCCTTTACAAGTATTTTTAATATTATGTGGATGTTACTTAATTCATTAACAAAGTTGGATAAAGAATTTATACATAACTTATTTAATTAATTTCTGTCTTTAAACATTAATTAATTAATTTATGTGATTATGTCTTAAAATCTAAAAAATAAATAATTTCATAGATAGAAATAATTAATTAATTAAATGGATAATTCCTGAGATTTATCTAGTGGTTGATGTAATGAGAGAACATTAAATCAACCTTTGACCTAGGAGAAATAACACTTGTGGCTGGTCTTGGCGTGAGTTATAGCTTTCCATATATCCATCAATGTATCACCTAGGATAGTATCATTATGGTTCCATCTTGAATAGCCGCAACGCACCTTGGTATGCTCTTTTAATTATAAAAATTAATTACTCACATGTAGTTGAGAGGAACCTAAGGATCAGTTAAAGGTTGTTATAAAAATACCCTTACACACATAGGTCATACATAATAATGGATGGTGGGATGAAAAAAAATTAGATCATGTAATTTAATATAAAATAAATGTGAACATGCGAAATAAATTAAATTAAAATATCGAACACATACATAGGTCCTCATCGAGCTATTGAATGATCCTAAATGCAAAGAATACACAAAAGTAAATAGATAGCATCCATTTCATCATTCATTATTTTTTTATTTCAGAAAAAACACACTTGAAATAATTAATTAATTAATTAATTATATATTTAATTCCCATTCATCTTAATGATCTTCTGATCTTATTTACAGATACACGTCATTAATAGAATTTAGGGAAGATAATCTACGGAACCAATAATGACATGTTAATTACAACAATTAAATTGAGAATTTGAAAATCCTTGAAACCATTATTAAATTGTAAAAAACACAATGGTGTTCCAATTAGTAGAATAAATATTAAATTCTAAAATTTTAAAATTTAATGTAACATTAATTTCGGATACTAGTGGGAGACTACATGGCATGTACATATAGCTAAATGCCATGTAACTCGGATGTCATTTATCCAAGTCACATGCATTAGGGCTTTAGCATGTTAACTCGGCCAGATTACAAGGCGTGTTCATGCTAGTTACACACCATGTATTCACTTGACGTGTCCCAAGTTGGCCCGATCATCACGTGGTGTGAATTAAAAGCACAGTGTGTAATAAATTGATTACTGAATCTAGATACAATGCACATGGGTATACATCATGTTCTCTGGAAGCATGTTCTATTACCCAATTTTACTGGCCAATGATTTAGAACATCTCGATGGCATCTTTGGTCATTAATTCTTTTTTTTAATCATTTAATGAAATGAAACCCTTAATGAAAATTATCAACATGTCATGAATATGTTAAATAAAATTGGATTAAAAATGGAATGACGAGAACTGAATATCTAACCACAATTGTGAATTGATAAATAATCAAATAAATAATTATAAATTTAAATGTCACTGATCTAATACCAATTGATGGTTTTGGGAACATTAGATGTGTGTGTAAGTGGGTGATATATTAAAATTTATTTTACTAATCATTTCCATAAACCAAGAGCATTGATCTTTCATGTCAAAATTTTAATTAATATATTTAATAATTAAATAAATAAAATAATAGGATTTGGAACATTCTTCCATGGTGGATGTTGATCATAAAAAATGACCCTTTTGGATTACCGTCATTGTGTTATGAGTATAAAACTATATAATCCCCCTAAAAGTGAAACAAACATGCTCCTATTATCTCAAAGCAAAACCACTCGTTCTCCAGGTGTTAACGTACCAATTAGAATGTCTTTCATTATTCGTTCTTGATCACTCTTTCTTTGGTCTTGAATAAATATCACATACACTTCTTGTTATTGAGAGGGAGAGAAATGGAGTAGTTGAGAATTAACTCATTTTCAGCAATAATTCTCTATTCCAAATATTTGGATGCTCTACGTAATAGAAATAGATAACTATTTATAGATTTTTGATTTATGGGAAAATATTATATAATTGCATACGTTTAATTAGATAACTTTTATTACCTTCAATAAATTATCTACCTCATATATAATTATTATTTTGTGGTGTGTTCCAACATCCACGATAATAAATATTATATAATGGTGTTTTTAATTAATATTTGAGAACAGAATTGGTCTTGGTCAATTTAAACTCCTCTATAATTTATTGAACAACCAAAAAATATTTTATTCATAAACAAATATTTTATTCACAATCTAGTTAGTAAATAATTATTAAAATAATCAACAAATAAAATAAATATTTTATTCATATTCTAGTAAATAAAAATTTATTTAATTTATGTGATCAATAAAAAATTCTTCCTCATAATTGAAAATAATATTTATTCCATTAACTAAACTCATATACCCAGCAATTCTATTCAGATACAAATCCTCTATCTATTTACTAAAAATAAAAAAAAGAGTCAACAATGAAATTAGATGGGGAAGATAGCCTTTTCCCACATCCAGAAATAGAAATTTGTCATATCATAGTGTGACAGGTCATTTCCATAACCATATTCATCAGTAGTTTCCTATTTTGATAGATAATTTTAGTGATTGATGATCTTGAGGATATCAGCATTGTCTCTTTTTGACACAATTGAGGAATATCTGGTAGTCACAACCCTTGGAGTATTGGAGTAGACCTTCCTTGGCCTTCTCTTCATGGGTAGAGTTGAAGCACTCCTTATCAAAGAGATTATTCTTTCCATGCCTCTCAATATCCTTGAATGAGGTTTTACCACTACCCACAAACATAAAGGGGGTTTTCAATCACTTTTTCATCAATAGAGACATTCTCCCACTTGTTTGATGTTCTCGAATAAGTGTATAATTTATGGATCTCATCCTAAAATTTATTGTTTTGTGCAGAAGGAATAGAGTTATCAATTGGATCATGTGCTAACATATTAGAATCATTCAGTTGAATGAAACCATGCCTCATAAATGCAGGTGTCATGTAAGTATACTCTAGATCTAAACACTTGGTATCTTTGAAAGCATTATGATCAACAATAGCTATTACATCCACCTCAATAGTGTTAGATAAGAAGACCCCCCCTTCACTAATTTTGACAAAATTAGTCTGAGACCACCTTATGTTCTGATCAGTATCCAGGGCTTCCCAGGCTACCTAAATATAGTAAAATTTCAGCGCACCAGCATTAAGATCATAATCCCTTTCAAAACCATCCCCCAAAGCATCTTCCTCACCCTGAATCACCAAAACCCCTAGAGAACTCCCCGCTCTCAAATCACATTTCAACAAATCATAAAATTTGGTTACATTAGGTTCAGGTGGTAAAACCTGTGTTTCCTTTGATACCTCACTTCCTACCTAATTCAGAGTCATGGCACCGCCGTCCAAATTATGAGTTTGATCATAATCAACCAACTCACAACTTATAATTGGTCCACTGAAATTTACATCCATGGGGATTCCATGAACTATATGAACCTTACATGGAACCATATTCATATAATTTTCACTTGAGGTAATATCCTTATGTGTTGATTTACCATGCTTGTATACCTCCAATATATTCCCCGTTTTCATGCATAAGGGATATAAGTCACACAATGAATCAAAAACAACAGATTGTTTATATTGGAATTCCTCCCCATCTGTGAACAAAAAATACTCAACAGACAGCTTTGACACATAAACTTTATCACGGATTCTAGGTGAAATCAGAAGGAGTATAGACCAAGTTTGGATATATGAATAGTGGTAAAAATCTATGAGATTTCCTAATATAAAAATAATGGAAGGATTCTGAGAATGAATCGAATGTTCTGGAAGTATTAACCATATCTCCATGGTTAGTGAATCATGTTTCATATGAAAGTTGTATATCCATTTAAAGAAAATAAATTGAGATCTATTATAGGTTTGATGTTGACTCGAGCAACCCAAAATCAAATAATCAACTGAATCAAATCTTATAATGATATTCTTGGAGTCAAGGATACCTACTATAATGCAATCCTTTAGTCCTCAGAATACAAAAATGAGACAGTTGAAGGAATCCACCCATGTTTGTTGATCACCGTTTCATGTAATCATCATCAGATGTAGTAAAAAGGAAGCTTTAGTGAACTCCAAATTTGAAATCGAAAATTTTAGGGCTCTATCAAATAATTGTGAAACCTTCAGACTAAGAGGTGTCTAAGGGAATGAAGGGATTCATAAACTCATGTAGAATTTAATTGAGATTTGAAAAAATACATAGTGTATAACCCTATATGTTTTTTTCTCATTACCATTAGGTGAGTTTTCTTAAATTTTAAGATTATTATCTAGAAATGGGTCAAGGAACCCATGAGAAAGAACTTAATGTCACAACATCAACAACCACACACAAATGTTCATTGTGTAATATAACCTCTTTATCATAATATTTTTCAAGTGGGTTACACATCAATGCAAATTAACATATCTGATTGATATGTATTTTTTTACTATTTGAAATAAATAGGTCATTACACCATGGCCACAGAATTTAATGTGATGGTTCTATTCTAGTAAAATGGTCAAGATATCAGCTTCTATAAAGGTGGAATGGACAAATCCTTCTGTGCCATATTCATTAATGACATGTCACCTGTGACACACCCAATGTATACAACTTCACCATAAAATATTATCTTCATGGTTTATGGAATACATCTATGTACGTGAGTTATAAAATGAATGAATAATAATCATAAATGAAAAAGACCTTCACAAATAATATTAGATAGTAATATTTGATGACACCAAAACATACAGAATTTCTATCAGTGGTTATGTTCTCATAATCTCTCATCTTGGAGATTACAAATTGAAAACATCATGAGAAGAATCCTTGTCTTCTTATGAGTACTTACACCAGACAGTCTATGTACTATGGGTCCTATCATAGTATGTTATCTGACTGAAGAATATTATTTGATAATATCATCATAGAATATCAAGGTTCCAATCATACCAAGGAACTTCTATAACAATATCAATGCGATGTATATTCTAGTAAATTATTACATTAGATTCATGTAGAACAAAAAAATATGTAATTATAAGCATTATTAATATTCAATACATCAAATATTTATAAAATAAAAGTATAAAAAGTTGGTCATGGGACACCCACACCAACAAAAACCTCCAATAGTCAACTCGGTGTCATTTGACCTAACCAACATGGATGGAGAAGCATATGAAATCCCAAAATATATGTAATATAATATATCTCACAACCACACTATGGATATAACCTAGTATTAGACTCAAACATAGATGACGTCGCTCGGACTCCAGGATTCCACTATTAAGACCATATGTAGTTTAAGCACACGATAATTTTTAAAGAGCTATAATAAATTACAGGTTTTCATTAAAAATTTATCATTACATTAATGAATTCATTAAAAATTAATTGAACATTGATATTAATCCGCATCACACTTCATTAAACATCAAAGTGAAGCCCACACCCTCTAGGAATAATCCAAACTGAGACCATGGTTTATCAAGTTTGACATCATTTCATCATTTACATTCCATCATCAACCAACCCTGTGTGTTAGGAACTATTTATTCTGTATTATAATCATTCCATAATCCGAGTACTCTAGGTAAACCATCATAAGTAATTACAAAGATAAAAAATTAAACCAATCATATCAAACTACCTTATGTGGTGGAGAAATGAATTTAGAAAAAATAAGAAAACTCGACATCATCTATAAAACATATTCATAAGTGATCATCACTACTCTCAACATCACATCAACAGATAAACCCAACTAAAACCAATTCCATCTTCTCTGGTACCATCCCTGAAACCTACTTTCATTCCCCAATGCATCACTCCATCACAGGCATCAACTATTTCTATATCATCAATGCCTCCCCATCCACATCACATCTTCCATCCCATGCTCAACCATCCAAGGATTATATTACATCTGGTCCTACCCACACCATATCACATCACATATTAGTTCTGAAAATCATAGAACATGATAATGAAATAAGAAACAAAAAACAAAATCATAGGGACATTTGGTCCATACAACAAGGAATTCATCCTTCACCTGAGAACGAGCTCTCACAATTCCAAAATAATCCACTCAACCATATCAAGCAAATAGGAAACTCAGGCCCTAGAAAATTATCATTATCATCTAATAAGTTCTTATTCAATCTTGAATTAACCAAATAATTTATCACTGGTTATAACTATGGGTAACCAAATTCATCTAGTTATATCAAGCCACCAAAATATTAAATATGCTCTCTAGAATTTAAATCAGTTTTATCAAACTGTGAGAAGTTCCATTCTCATTTAACATTTGTTTTATTTATTATCAAAAATAATAAACATTCTCCAAATTATTTGTCAATTCTATTAATCTTATAGAAAATAATTTTCTATTATACTTGAACAAAACATCAATTTCATTACAATCAAATTACATCAAACATTGGATTGAAACATCCCACTTCATTAATAACTCTTTAGCAATAAATTATAAATTCATTCTAGATTTACATTTTTTACCAATTTAAACATGATTCTACAAGAATTAGAAAATCCTAAAAAAGAATAGCATAGATATCACACTATCAGGAAAATAAAAAGGTATCCCTCTATCACAGTACACAGAATTGACATTAACATGTGATATCTATCCACTTACTTTAATCATGTTAAATATTTATTACATTAATTTAATTAACAAACCATGGAAAAAACCATGTTCAATTTATAATTTCATATAAATAAAATAAGATAAGAAATGAATCCCTTACCTCAAAGGCATCAACGATCATCGCATGAGAATGGATCAATGTCGTGGATCCTAATAACCTCTCCCATAAGAATATAAATAACTCTTTGGTCTTTATGGAATAACCATACCAACAAAAAACCAAGAAAACACATTTGGAAACATGGGATATGATCTAACATTTCATGGAATGAAGAAACATGATGAATCTGATTGAATAACCATAAGAAAATAGGTAAAACGTACCTCGAATCACCATAGATCAAAATGAGAAGTGAAGAAACAATCCCTAACAAAGGAATCTAAAAATATAGAGTAGGTAACTAATAGATCCCTTATAATTGAGAGGACAATTGAAGGTTTTGAGAAAACATGATCCACTCTATTATTTATAAATCACTCTATATTGGAAATTTACATAATGTGTATCCCTTACACATAATTTAATTGTCAGTTTTTAGATCATATTGAAAAAACACATCACCTAGAATATTTTGACCTATAATTAATATATGGCATGAATTACCCCATGAACCATCCTTACAAGAGACATTAAACTCACTTAAATGGTGCGTAACGATTACATGATGTATAATCTTCTAGCTTCTAGGATTTAGAAATTAAACCACTCAAGACTCACTATAGGCCTCCTATAAGCACTGAAAGGTTAGGAAACACACAAAGGGTAGGACTCTAAGGATTCAGGTCCTTATATTTGTTTTCTAGTGAAAATTTTTATAATTTTCAAAGGCATGCCTACATATAAATAATTTTATTAAATCACAGTAATATATCTAAATTTTTTATTAAGAAAATATTTTCATTATATGAAATAAAATGGAATTAATTTTCTAAAATTAAAATTATAAAAATTTCGAATTTATCATTTAAATAAAAATGACAAATATTGACAAAATTTGAAAAATCTTTTTTTAAAACATTAACCATTCTCACTCATATTTCCTATCATAATATAATTTAATTTGTATTAACAACTTTTTAATATCATATATATATTATCATCATTAATCAAAATTTTCTTGTAATATAAATGCACAACACATAAAAAGGTAATATTTTAAAAAATAAGTTTCAATGAAAAAAATGATCGTATTAGTCATTTTAACTATATAAATTATCATTAACATGTATTAAAATTAACCTTTATATTAATTTCTAAAAATATGGTATGAATTTGATAATTCTATTTATTATTTTTTAATTTAACATCTAGGTTTTAATGGTCATACTTAATATTTATATTTGTATCAAAATAATTATTCTTTCATTTAAATTGGAGTTATGTGTAGATAATAGTGTCGAACTATTTGAATTATATAAATGTAATCATATATTAAAACATTGTTGTGTTATAAGTGTTATAGGGGATAAAAAAATTAAAATATATATTTTCATAAAAAAAAATTATCATAGAATAGATTTATAAATCATCCTCCTCTATCAATTCTAATAAAAATAATTAAATTTTATTATTCATTCAAAAGTAATTTATAATAATAAATAAATGTTGATAAATATTTACATTTCTATTTAAAGAAATAAACCAATGTAAATACACTAAAATCCTCAACAACAAAAAATATATATTTCTTACCACCCAATATTTTTGTTTAAATAGGTCTCAAAAGTTAAAGAAGAACCAATTCACTGGTCAATATAGTTTAAACATCCTTGATAGATCTTAATGTTTCTCTATGATTTTTCCCTTCATTCAGAAATAACACATGTGATTTTCATCGGTGGTTAAATTGAGTAGTTCCACAACTCGTCCAGTGTTTGATAGATTTTTTTCAGTCATAAATTTACATGAATGAGTCTCATATACCATAGAATATTTTATAAATGTACATAATTTAAACGCTAAAAATATTTCTAATTGAGTTCAAAAAAATTATTCGAATGAATTATTTCTTTTAAATCATCAAACAAAAATATTCAATTTAAAGAATAATTCACTTTTAATCTTGATATTTAACAAACATACCATAAACAAACAAATTTTTTAATACAAATTATATTATTTTTTAAAAATTAAATATATAAAACTTTAGATACAGTAACAGGTTTATAAATATTAACATCTCCAAATCCTTTTACCTTAACTTTTCAGTTTTTAAAATATGTCACATTACCTTCTTCACAAATATTGAATGATAAAAGTTTGAATCATCTCCTTTCTTGTGTTGAGAGTATCCACTATCCTTACCCCAAGACTCCTTATTAATACCTCAAAAGAATACATCCTTAAAAATAGAATTAATATAGTTTTGGTACCTATGTATATTTCATTCTAATTGGATTAGAAAAATAAAATTTTGGAACCCAAACTAATTCCATACATGTATTCCTAAATAATTTTGAAGTTAATGATTTAGAGAAAAAATATTTTATATGTCCCAAAGACTGTGGAAATATTAAGGAACATTCATTTTTATAATATTTTACTTGTAATATCCTTCAAGTGTCATGAGAAATATTTCAACTAGATACATGTATAAATATATTTCATCAAATTTCATAATATAAACAGTCATAACCTTATAATTTAAAACATGCATTATCTTATTATATCCCATGAAAGATCCTGGATCTACTTTAGGTAAATTTTATTATTCATAGCATGATATTATAATGATAAATTCTTATCTATTTGACGAAGGCTTCGAATAAAGATTAAAAATTTCCATAGTCAGTTCCATCAAATATACATGTTCATTGAGGAATCAAAACATCAGTTGAACTTGAACCATCCATCTCAAATGATATTTTCACATAGTTTATTATGTCTAATAAGTGTTTTGTAGAAAATATATAAATATTTACTAGATAAAGTGTCGATCACACTAATAATAATCACTTATGAAATGGAAAATTAAAATATAAGAAAAATAATTTTTATAGTAGTTAAGATCAAAGTAATCATATGTGTACACTCCACTTCTCTCTATCCTAATAAAAATGGAACACACTAAAACCACAACTATACTAGGGTATTCACATCTCAATTACAACTTCCATTTCCATTGGGGGAACAATCAAAACAAGTTGATTTTTAATGGGGGTCACAACCCACTTTAAGTGATATTTTAAACTAAGAGTCACAAACCAGAACCTACCATTTCCCCCAAGTGGCATAACCCAAATAGTCCTTCCTTTTTCAGTTGGAGGCATAACCCATCTGATGCATACCTTTTAATGTATAGTATAATTGAGTTAGTCATTATATATAATAAAAGATTATATACCCAAATTAACAAACATAAAAAATAGGATGCATTTATATATTGTTTTAGAAACTAGAGATAAATGATGATGTTTAGAATGTTGAGGAAGAGGAAGCTTTGATCTCATTACTAGCATTCACTTTCACCATTGTGTTTGAATAAAAAATCACATAATGTAAGTAGTAGAATCAAATATAAATCACTTATTTTAATGTAGGTATATTTTTGTCATTTTATAAGACACTATTTATAGAGTTCCTTTATGGATTTCATCATCAAAAATATTATATACATGCAAAACTACTTTAAATATTCTAGTCATTACAGTTCATCATTCTCATAGAAATAGTCGTGGATATATTTTTGAATGATATTGAAATACATTAGAGTAATTTAAATATCTATAGTAATTTCAAAATTATTTTCTAGATTCTTCATGTGTCCTTTCATAAATAATATCACCAAACCTCATATCTTTAATTATCTCCCATACTCTATAAATGAAAATTTTCACGAAAAAATAGCTATTAATAAAAAAATATTAGTAATAAATAAAAATAATAATATATCTTTATTCATGGGATTATTTCCTCTAATTAATGTGTAATTACTTTCCTCTATATATCCATTAATATTGGAATTTAAACATATATATTGATACACAATAATAAAAAACATAAAGGAGTAAAAACAATCTAATTCATTTCTACATATTATTCATATTTATTATAATATGTGCCTTTTTCAAAGTTTTCAATGTAAGACGCAATCTATAATTATGGTAAGAGTCATTTATATAAGATTTATTTGAGTTGTACTATGTATAGTCCAATTGCATAAAACTGTGTGTGAGTTATTTGTGTAAGAGTAACTAGTCTGCCTATATATCACATTATAAGACATTCTAATTCCGTGTATGAATCATTTTGACATTTTTATGGGCAATTTAAACTTATGAGTACTTTTGACATGAATATGTTTTATCTTACACATATTAAATTTAAAATATAAAAATTTTCTATGATCCATTTACAATCGATGTATGGGTCATTTGATTGTTCATATGTTTCATTAATCCGAATCATAAGAATAAATTTTCAAAATTGTAGGGATGAATTAACATAAGAATAATAAAAATTGTAAGCATTCATTTTGTAATGATAAATCTGGAGTTTTATTGATAATTTTTCCTTTTTGCGTAAGGACGTTAAATCATTTTACCAAAAACTTCAAAAACATTAAAAAATATAATTTTCACTGAATATAAAAAAAACTCACAGACCAAAAAATAATAACAATAGATAAATTATAAATATTTTAAAAATTATTTACCAATAAAAAATAAGAAAAAATAATAAAAATAATAAACAAAATTATTTTCTTATACAATTATTGCAAGCTTCAATCATGAAAATCCTTTATCCAAACTCATGATAGAGAAAATAAATAAAGTGAGGTTTTGTGATTATCAAAATGTAATTATCAAAACACAAAAAAAAAATTGAAATGGGCACAATAAAATACTTATCACTATTTTTTAATTAGAAAACTTTGTAATAATGAAAAATTATCCACTTTTTTTGTAATAATCAAAAATAATAAATTAACTTTTTTTTTCAAAACACACCATGTTTTTAAAAAATAAAATGTTAATTTTCTTAAACTAAAATAAATATAATGATCATAGATTATAAAATGTAATACCCTCTATGTTAACAAATATTAAACTGAGATTGAAATTAGTATATTTGACAATATTTAAAACTAAAGTATCAAATTTGAGTATTTAATACATATTTGAAAAAAAATTAAAGAATATGTTAAAATTATTGTATCATTATGCTTAAGGTGGTCTGATAATCAAAACTCCAACTAAAATCATGTATTATATATATATATATCAACATAAATTAAAGAAAACAATTGGTCAAAACTCCCTCTTTGTTTTTTCTTCTTTAACATTAAATAAATAAAACCTTGTAAGAAATTTTGGAATTCCATATCACATTAAAAATTGATAAATCCACCTAAAAAACATTTTAAAATATTTAAGTATCTGGTAAATTATGAAAATATATTCCAATAATTATACTATGATTTAAAATAAAGTAAATAGAAACGAAATAATAAATAATATAATAGAAAACAAAAAAACTAAGTAGATCCCTAACCAAAATTTAATGAAATAGAAAATAAATATAGAATACAATTTCATATAGAAGTTTTATATTGAACTTTAATCATAACATTCTTGAGAAAAAAATAATCCTTAAACATTTCAAAGTGTCCCCAACAAATTTGAAACATTTTAATGGTCTTTTTAATTTGGGATTTTTTGATAACAAATTCACTTTGTGTAATAATCACCAAGGGTTGAATAGAATGGGGATCCGTCTTGATCAGTGTCTATTTAATATTTAGGGATTGTATAATTTAGGTTTTTCATTCATGACTCATCTAAAGAGGTCTCTCTATAAACATATCCCTCTTCTAGTGGAGTTGAAAATGAGTGTGTCTAGGAAGAACTCCTTTTTCTACCCGTCTTCCTGAAACTAGTGTGAGGGTTTCCTTAAAATGACGATATTGTCCTAGGAAAGTGATTTACTGAGAATAAAGTAGGATGGTTTATACAACCATCTTAGGAGGCTCAAGAGATGTATTCAGGACTAGCTAAAGGTGAAACCAGTGGAGGATGCTAACTTGGAGGATCTAAAAGGGGAGATTGGCACTCTAGAGGCAGATCATCAGGACTGCTGGGATGATGATAATTTCTCTACATCAATCAAAGGTGGAAACTATTAGTAGAAAAATTATTGGAGATTGAGGAAATTTATACACTAAAATCGAGAGCATTGTAAATTAGGGAAGGGGGTCTAAATTTAACTTATTTTCATGCTTGTCTGAATGAAAATAAAAGAAATATGATGATGAATATTGAATTTGAAGACGGATCCTTTACTTTAGATGTTGAAGTTGTGGAGAAATTGTCCCTTGAACATTTTTAAAAACTCTTGTCCAACCTTGTTCCACTGGGAGAGATGACCCTATCATTTTTAATGTTGATGTTAATTTTATGAGATTAATTAAATAACTTTTTAGTGCTAATGACACCATATTTTTTTGAAATCCCAAAGGATGATGACGTGATGGAAACAGTGATCAGTTTGAACCAGGCTAGTGCCCCAGGTTTGGATGGTTTACCAAATTCCTTTTATAAGGTGTCTTGGGATTTTTAGAAGGGGTAGGATGTGGGTTCTATTCCAGAACTTTTTAGAGATGTTTAGTTTCCTAGAAGGGTGTGTGCCTCTAGAGTGGTCTTAATTTCAAAATTAAAGGATCATGTTATGATTAATAAATTTAAACACATATGTTTCTGTAACTTTCCCTATAAGATTCTTTCCACTCTTACTGGTAGAAGACTTGTATACTTCTTCCTAGGATTGTCGCATAGAAACAACATCGGTTTGTTAAAGGAAGTGTCATTCAGGGAGATATCATTATTTCTCAAGAAATGGTTGGGGTCCTCAACAAGTGTGCTATTAGATCCAACATTATCATTCAACTAGATATGGATAAATCTTAAAATTGTATGGAATGGAGTTTTATCATTCATGTGAAGAGAAACTTTGGTTTTTTTAGTGGTTCTATGACTTTTGTTTTTAGTGTTATTCATCTCCTTGGAGCACTATTTCTCCCATGGGTAAAGGATTAGGATGTTTCATGAATGTGATAGTTTTCAGATAGGGAGACCATTTATCTCTCATTCTCTTTTTTCAAGCTGAGTAGGCACTCTCTAAGAAAATTCACCATTTCATGGAAAATAGGAGGATTTCATCTTTTATCAATAGATATGGAAGTAATTTTATCTCACATATTTTGATTGTTGATGATGTTATTGTATTTACCAATGGAAAGATAAGATCCTTAATTAAATTCTTGGGAATTATGTAGACTAAAGGAAATATGAGTCATCAATCCAACAATGTTAAAAACAGTAAAGTTTTCATCTCCAACAACCTCTCAGGTCGTCGTTGTGGTGTTATCGAAGATATCTTGTGTATCCATAGAAAATATCTTCTTAGGCCCTACCTTAGATCTCTTATTTCAAACGGCTAGATAATGAAGATTCATTTTCATGGTCTCGTTAACAGAATCAAATGAAGAATTAGAAACTAGAAGAAAAAGTTTCTATCCTTTGCAGTGAGGGTTAATTTAATAAACATTGTATTGTCTTCCATCCTGGTGCTTGTCCTATAGATCATAAGGCCCCCAATGGGGAAAATTATCAGGATTGGTAACATCATGAATTATTTTCTATAGGATGAAAATCAAGAGGGACGTTTTCATTGGGCCTCATAGAAGCATATATCCATTTCTATTGGAGAAGGAGGAATCGGCCTTCAGAACATTACTGAAACTATAAGCTCCATGAAAGGACATCTATCTTGAAAACTGATTGAGTGTAAATCTCTATGGGAATGATTTATCAATGATAGTAATGGAGACATGTGGGGGGACTGGGTAGAGAATAAGGTTTTCTCCAGACTCTCTAAATTCATTCTAAGTGAACTGGATGATTTAAAAGACTATTCCAGATGGGTGATTGGTAGAGGGGACATCAATATTTATAAGAGAAACTGGGTGGTAGATAAACTATTTTTTCCAGGATGTCACATCCCTGAGACATCCATCAATGAGGACCGTAGATATCAAACTTTAATGGATGCCATTCTGAATGACGATCAAAAGGTTATTTTTTATAGTATTTTCTTGATTATTAATCTACATATGTGATATTTTACTATCTCCTCCTCTGTACAGTTCTCTATCAGGGACATCAATCTTATATTCCATGTCTAAAACGTGTTAGATGAATGGGTTTCAATGTTGTGGTGAAAATAACTCCCAATTAAAATAAATTTCCTTATTTTGTATATCAGAAATAAAGCTCTTCTTATGTAAGATAATGTTTAGTGGATTGCTGTCCTTTTAGCTTCTCGGTGCCTCTGGTTCACTTATCATAATAGGGAATCTTTTGTTCACTAGTTTTTTCATAGTGAATGGGCTAGTGACTTATGAGATATTGTCGATTTCAATAGCAGGTTGGAGGGGCAATATTCTACTGATTTTATTGCGGAATGGTTACAGATATCAGGACCCCACGAGCTGGAAATCCAGGTTCATGTGCTAATTGTAGTCATTTTATGTTGGATCCTTTTGGAAGCACACAACACAACTAGGGAGGGCATCCAGTATTCCTTGAACATCCTCCAGATTCACTTGAGGGCATTACTGGTTGAAGTTGGTTTACTCATAGAAAATGGATTCCATTCTGCCATTATTAATAATTTTCCTAACATAATTTCAATGATCGTGGGGAATCCTCTTCTTTTGCATGGGTGTTGCATTAAATGTATTCCTTTAAGAAGTGTCCTAAAATTAAATTTGTATATCTCTTACATAACAAGACTAATGAGGGGAGGTGGATGGGTGAGAGGCATTTATAGTTTGGTTATCATTGGTTTTAGCACGATTTAGGGAGAGAGAAAAGCTTTGGTTATGGAGGTAAGAGCTTTTATCCCTGGTATGGATCATTATGATTGGTTAAATATATTGGTGGCTGAAATTCAATTTTACTATAAAACTCTTGTTCGAATTCTCCAAGGGGCTACTGAACAACCATTGGATTTAGAGTATATTTTCAGGAAGTGCAAGATATGTATCAGACAGGGAAGCAATGTCGGGAACATTTGGAGAGACCAACAATTTTTGGCTGATGGGTTAGCTCATACAGGTAGAATAGATCGGAATCTCACTACTTATAGCACTATTGTCTCTTTACCCCTCGAGTGTAAGATGATTATAAAAGGTGATGCCCGAGGGTTACATCAATTTAGGCCCCCTAACCTGATTCTTTTTTGTTTTTCTAGTTGTGCTTGTATGACTCCTATTTTATTTTGAATAAAAATTTAAATTTCAAATCATAACAATAAAAAAGTCTCAATTGATTGTAAATTGAGATGAAATCAATTACCTTGTGTCTGAATTGTCACATGTGCCTTTATCATCTTGAATAATAAAGTTATATTAATTATTTAAATGATTCAAAAATATTTTTAATGTTTATTAATAATTTTACTTCACTTATTATGATGTTCTATAACACTGCATAATAAATTTATTTCTTATTGGGTGTTCTGACCAAATTCAATTTGTGTGTTAAAAAGACTTTGGTAGGTCAACAATTCTCAATGATGTCATTTAATTAACAACACCAAGATAATATTCATGACATGATTTTAATATTTAGATATCAATTATAATTTTAAAACCAATCATGAAAGATGGTTCTCGAAAATTAACTAATGTTACAATCATGGAGATAGTAGGACGTACATACGCAAGATTAACATTACCATTATTCAATAATAGTTATGGAATAAAGGAAAGTAATAGTATATCTTTATAGAATGATAATTATATCATAAATACCAAGTTATTTATTCAAATATACTTATATATATAACTCATGTGATCCAAATGGAATAGCATCATGTCAATGAGGCAGAAATCAACATGTCCACGAACAACGTTATCACTTTTAGTGTGTGAAAATGGTAATAGGGAGAATGATATATTCTATTTTGAGAAAGGTAATTATGTCCTTTATATCATATATATATAATTTATGTAACATTTTTTAAATTAAATCCAACCATTATATATTCAATGTATCATGTAATCAAATCACATCGCGTCGATGAGGTAGTAGTCCACACTACCAAAAATGATGTTATCATATTCCCATAAAATAGAAACCATAACGGTATGTGATATATAGGAATTAAATAGGAAAAAATAACTTATATATATTATATATATCATATATAAATAGAGTTCCATAAAAATTCCCAACCACCAAAATTAGTAAAGTAAAATTAAATAACATCATTTCGAGAGGCGGTAGTTCTCCGTACACAAGAATGGTATGTTCATTACCCATTAAATGAAAGTGACAGTATTTTTATGTCAAAAAATTATAATAAAAATATCTCAGTATAAATATGATACTGATTTTATTATTTAATCATTCAATAATAAGAGTTTAGGGGTGTAAAATGAAAATAAAATTATGGATCTTGATGAAGGATGTTACCTCTTCTTTGGGTATCTCCTTTTGATTTGCACAAAAGCGATCCCTTGGATGGATTTCCTACAAAATTAAGGTTTATTGGATGATGGAAGGGATGTTGGATGATTATTTGAGCATATTTTGGGTGATCCAAATGGCATTAGATGTGTGAGTTTGTGGGATGGGTGATTTCCTTTTTATAGTCGAGGGGGAGTGGCATTCATGTAAATATTTTGAATGGGAATTTCATGCCAGATTTTTCCATTCCAAGTGGCACCCATAATAGTACCAATTCAATAAAATAGAGTATAGGGTAAAAATATAGCCATAAAATTTTATTTTTACAAATTTATAGGTCATTTTGGTAGATAAGATTATGGTTTAGTCTCTTGTTAAACTCATTTTCCACTTAGTTGTTGTAATTCATTTTAATCACAATCAATAATATTATGCGTCAAAAAATAAGTTGAAATTAATATAAATTTTAAATTAGGATGATTCAAAATATGATTTCGTTTTTTACAAATTCAAATCGTATATGTGACAGAAATTAATTTAAATATAATCCTGCTGATGGAAAGAGCATTTGCTCATGTTTTGATAGTGTTAGTGCCATGTGCTTCTGCCCTACTTAGAGGTGTGTTTGGTGTTTGGAAATGAAACACGAACATTTTAACAAGAATTCAATGAATTTTTAGTTTGGTTGATGATTTTATTTTTTCCTCCAGGATTCTTGCATATGAGAAGTTCTAAGTTGGGGAGTTTGTAAGGTCCCATGTTTTTCAACCAGACAAAATTCCAAGGGAATTTGACTTTTGGTGACTATTGGAAAGACTGTGTTATAAATTGAGCTTTACAATGTAATTTTGAGTGTAGTTACAATTAATTTTTTTTAGAATTGGATGATGTTGTGAGAGGTCCCTTAGATGTCTCATTGAGTTTCATGAGTTTTAGGCATAAAAAATCATGTTTTATAGGGGCTTTAGAGGGTGCACAGTTTATCTAAAACTGTGTGGCCCCAGAAGAAAATTGTTCATTCTTGATCAGAGGATCAATTTTTTCCTACAGATCATTTGAATAGTTTTACTAAACTTTGCACCCATCCCAAATGGTTAGTTCTAATTAGTAAGTACTTCAATACTATTAATAATTTGGTCTACACATAGTCAGGCTAACCTTGAGGGACAAACCATGCGAGGTGTTTTCATAAGCAGGGGTATTACACAGTTGGCACATGATTTGTCTAAGCTATCCTGAGAAACTATGTGACTTGATTTTTTGGTGGTGAAAATGACCATTTTACCTTATTAAGGTTAAATCCTCATTTTTTATTTTCTTCTCTCCCGGGATTCAGCATGATCTCCCCTCCTCCATGGGTATCTCCTCATATAAGCATATTCTAGGCATGAATATAACTAATTTATTCATCATCCAAATAAAGATTCTTCGGTCTCTGTGGATCTACATTGGTAAACTTCTGATTCCTTTTATGTCGTTCTTCATTTACTTTTTTATCAACTATGATATATAGGTGCAAGCTCTTTTTCCCAATTTCCAGGGACTTCATATGTTATTAATTTTTCTATATATCTAAGTCAAATTGTGATTTGATATTGGATAAGCAATCTACTATGGACCTATAGTAGGTGTTCTAGTTATTTTCATTTAAAATAGAGTGATTTATATATATTTTTTTGTGTTACGTGCCCAATTTATGGGAGACTCCATAATTAGATTTAGATCCTTCAGTATAATTGATTAGTTTAACCTATTTCAATTAATGATTCACATTGATAATAAACATATAGGTTATGGACCTTCAAACCGGATCCACCCCATTGGGTGTGACGCTTATTTAAAATGTCCATTTTTATGGAATATGGAATTGGATGCCTTAGATTGTTCCCTTTACCCCATTATTGGGTTGTCAAATGTGAATTATGAATTGAATTGTAATTCAAGGTGTGAATTGTAATATAAATTGAATTTCAATATTGAATGGATTTTAATTGATTGAATTAATAGGAAGGTATAGATGACCAAGCCCTTGGATTCGGCAATGTAGTATATTGTTGAAGCTTGATGTACTTAGTTATTGTTAATTACCCATGTTAGATAATTAAAGTCACATCACAATAAGATTAGAAATGATTTTATCCACCTTTTTAGGGGAGGTATAGATTGATTTGATTGTGGTTTTGACCATTGGATAATTACAACAGTGTAGGAATGCTTATTACCACTTTAGTTAAATGAAGTCAATGCCATGTGATAGTTTTTAAGCATGAGATGCTTGTTATAATAAAATGTTCCTTGTTAGTAGTTAAATGGAAACCCTTTTAAGCATTTCACGTTAAATTTTTTTGATTAAATTTTTTTGTATTGTTAATTTTAGTTGATATGGATTATAAATGTTATAGCTATATAAATTGTGAATTGAATTGTTAAATAATAGTGAATGGATTCCATGACCCTAGACCCTTGCCTTGTAATGGCCTGTTATAGCACGTGACATTTTTTATGATTAAAATCTCACATGGGTAGTTGAATGGAAAGCCTTCTAATCTAAGACAATGAATTGGGTCACATTTTCAGGTGGGATTTAATTGAATTGGATAGGGTGATAACCCTTGGTATATTTGAAATTTTTAATTTCTATTGAATATTATATTCCTTGGGTTACACATGGATTCATATGATGAATTCCATGGCTGGACTCAATTAGCATTTTTCATGCATATTCATGAGTGATACTTGGAATCCTGACATAGACTACCATGGACAGTCTCATGAGGGGCTTCACTGTTATATACCAAGTGATACATGGATTATTTTGAGAATTATATGTATGGGCTCAAAGGTAATTGAACATATATGACATGGCTGATACTTGGGCTCCCACAGTGGACCGCCAAGGTTGGAATCGAGTGGATGATAAATTATACCACACCTAGAGCAATACATATGTTCTTGAAATGTTTTCCATGGATGAACTCATAGGGTATGGGTTCAAATTACATGTAAAGTGAGACATTGATTCCAATATTGGAATTCTAAGGATAATATCAGCATCCAAATTGAATGTTGGATGAATCAATTTATACAACGTATCTGACCAGACAAAGGAAAAGCATGGATTTGGTAGTTTTTTATACCTTTTATATGGCCTTATTACGCATCTATTGTGATTATGGTTATACAGGGGGCACAAGGATTGCATTGGGTCTTGAGACTTTTTAATTAAATGAGATTTAATTGTTATATGAGAATGTTTGTAAATGTCAAAGGCCTGACTATTAAATTAGAGAATTATTTCAAAAATGAAAATGATTAGATGAAATGGTTTTGAAATGAGACACTAAAATTATAGGATGTTAACTTTTGAGTGCTTCCTTTACTTTTTATATATCTCCATAAACATTTTTTTTATATATTCACTGACTAGATGGCATAGACCATTGGTGGATTCCTATGGGGATTATTTCTCAAACCCTATTCAGGCCACCGTACGAACATGAACAGACCATATGTTTGTAGGTATGGATAATTGATAAAACTATACTAAATATTCTTGATTTTATTCATAGGGTTGGGGATAATGGGATAGAACTAAGGCTCGTGCTACTATTTGGGATATTATTGGTATTTTCACTTTTTTACATATATTATATATCTTCCTTGTGAGCATATTTTTTCTACATTATTTGAAATTCATGGCATTTTCATCTTTCTGTATATGAGATGAATTCTATTATTATTTAGCTATCATCCTTCCGATGTTACTTCTTGTCTGGTTATTATATTACTTCTGATACTTGTATGGAACTGGTTATTCTCTGTTAAACTCTCATAATGGATGAATAATCACCCCACAAAGACACAAAGGCCCTCACTACAGGTTAGCAGCCTCATCCATTTGGGGAGATGCACTTAAGGCCATGTGACCAATAGGGCTTGGGGAACTATTGACTGGAATCCATGTTCTGGATGTTACAACAGGAATAATTAACCTCTCTTCATCTCAGTTGATCTTTCCCAAAATAATATTAAATCCTGGGTTACTAAGAATCATGATATTTTTAACTCAAGGGCATATATTTAGTGTCTTCATATTTTATTTCCTAAGAATTATAAACTATAGAAACTCAAATTTTACACATTAAAATTCACTCAAATTCCACTTTCATTGTAATTTTTTTATTTATTAAATAACATATTATTATTTAATTCAATAATATTATCAAAAACAATTTTTGGGGTCAGTGATGTATAATAAACATAATACTATCATTGATATCATCACATTGAATTTCTACTTAAGATATTAAATCTAGAAAAACATTTTTTAATTGTATAATTATCCAAATTATTTTAAGGAATGATGTATTCATAGATGAAGTGATGCTTTTCAATATATTGATTAGGGTTATATAGATAGTAGTCATGGTTATATAGTAGTGCATAATGATTTTACAGAGATATCATATCATAATATGGGTCTTCCTTATCATTACATGGGCCTAGATGATATCTATATCGATAAGGGAATAATGCTTTCATAGAAAATTATTCATTACTACGTAAACAAGATGATTTTTACATAGATTATTAAATCATTATTACAAAGCACAAGACCTTTCCATTTTTCACTAAACTATAATAGATGATGGTTATATATTACATAGATGGTCCCCATGTAGACTCCATAAATAGTCTACATTTTTTGAAATTCAACCATATTGGTTTTAAGCCTCTTTAAACCCACTTCATCCTTCTCATCCATTCATCAAGGAGTGTATAAACCCATAATATATTATCCATAATTATATATACTTCTAATATATTTCAGCATAATTTTGGACATCCTATGCTAGTATAGTATCTCCCAAATAGCTAAAATCACTCAAAACTACATACCAACTTTTATAGATAATACCAAATTTCCTTGGTACATGTAATTCTCCTGATGAATATATCTCTAAATTTATATGTAATGGTTTTCTCAACAAGAACCCAAATTAAATCAACCGTACACAAATTAATGGTAAGGATTGTCACATCCTTTTCAAATATGAGGTAAATAATCCTTCTCATGTTAAATGGTAGACATTCCATTCTCCTTACGAATACATTTAAATTATTTATATTGATATATATATATATATATATATATCTAGCTCTCTAAATCCAATGAAAATTCATTGAGTTTTTAAGTAAAAGGGAAATTTGAGAATTAAAAGTTGGTTTTTTATGAGAGTTAATGTTTAAAGAATGTGGGTGATATTTGGAAATGGGTTTTTTAGAACTTTTAAAATTTGGAGATTTTAAATAATGTTATTATATTGTATTTATAATTGAGGTGAAATATTCTTTTTGGGGTTTGATTTTTTTCTAAATCATGAATGTCTATCTGAAAATGAACTTGGTATTCTTCATGGAAATGGGTAATGTTTAAATAAATATAAGTTTTAAAAAATGTTTTTTGTATGTATTTTCCTATTAAATGTGTGTGTTTGGGGGTTTTCCCATTATATTAGGACTATTTTATTTAGTTTTTAAAATTTTAATGGGTTACATTCATCTTTCATTTCAATTAGTAGTTCCTACTAAAAATTCTTTGAGAAAATATTTAAATAAAGTTTTCAAGGATGATATATTGGGTGAATCCTTTTATCACATATGAGAATCTTCATTCTAGTTGTTAACTCTTACCTGACTCTGAATTGGGTGATGTATTTGGAACCTTCTTTTCTCTAGGAAATCTTAAATAATCATCCTTACTTCCATGGTAATAAGTTCCTTTTTTGGAAGTAATGTGGTTATGTTGTTAGAAATATTTTATAGTTAATTTCATTGAGTATTATTTAGTGGTTTTTCGTAGGACTTGTTTTTATTGTGTTTAGAGTGGGTTGTGGTTCTATATCTGGTTTTTTAGTATATATTCCCTGATGCTTTTATGGTTCCTCATTTATGAGGTTTTGTTAATGATGGTTACACAAATACATTATTTATTGATCCTATCATTGAGGATTATCATTGGTTCTATATATTGTTGTGTTTTGATGGTTCTAGACATGGTAAGGCTATGGGTGCCTCTTTCAGGTGACTGGGATAGACCTATCCCTATTTTATATTATACACTGGATAGTGTTGGTTTGGATCTTATTAGGTTAATTGGAGGATATTTTTCTTTGTATGAGGTTCTAGATCATCCTTTCCATTAATTTTTATAAACTATGGTTAGTGTCCTTATTATTTCTTTTTGAGAAGTGGATTTGTTTAAGGAGTCTTCTCCCTTTTCAACAAAATGAATTTAGTGAATTGGATAAATTTTCTCTGTCATCGGTTCCTTATTCCTTGGTTTAAAATTATTTTATATTTCTATTAATTTTTTCTCCCTTTAGGAATATCTTTTTGATTCCTTCATGGATTTTGAGGAAAATGGAGGTTTATTGTTTCCATTAGGTTCTTATTCATAGCATAGATTTAATGGTGGTTTTTTCTTTTTAGAGTGTTTATCTCATAACTCACCACTTTATAGTAACTCTATATTGTGCGAAGTCCTATAAAAACACTCTATTATAATGACCCATACTTTACATACATTGTTAATACTTCAAAATTGAAGCACACTTATTACAACATATGACAAAACCACAAAGGACCGTATAGGTATAGTGTCTTTAGAAACTGGGAAACATAAACAACTGGTTCATAAATCTTCTACAGTGTCTCCCATTTATTTCATCATATCTAGGGTCCCTTTTAGCATATTATACTTAATATCCATCTTCCTGACCTGGGGAAAAGAAAACATAAAAGGGTGAGCTCAAATGCTCAGCAAGGGCAAATAAAGGAAATAAAAATCATATCATATCTTTTTGAAAATCAAAACCTGCAAAAGAGATCATAATATCTTAACATGGAATAAATCATAGAAGAGAAAATGAGATCCCCATAATCATAACATAAAACTTGAAACTTTGTGGCATGCACACATAATCATGGAAAATCATTTCTTGTTAGTCATGACTCATTGCCAAGACTATCTTAGTGGACAAAGTCCCTTTCTAAACCGAGTTCACTCCTCGTTTCAGTCCTGTATCACTCAACCGAAATAACCTTCCGTTCCAGCCATGTCTATCTCATGAGATATAAAATCTTTACCCAATGAATTGGAGGGAGATATAGGTCCCACCCATCTTATAATGAATCCTTTCTTATGTGTGCCACATAATCATAAATCTTACATCATCACATAACCCATGTAATAAAAATGGGATTCTTAAACAACATGACATCATAAAAAAATTCATATAAGATAAAGGAATTCATAAAAATAATTCCATCACAACATGATCAAATCAATTTAATAATAGGGATAAAAACAGAACCCTTTATTATCTTAGATGGAAAATAATTTAGATAAAACACTTGAACTCCATTCTTGAGGAAAATATCCTTTCTTCTTCAAAAACATTTTTCCTTTCATAACATGTCATACAACATTAAAATAAAAGAAGTTGATTAAAAATAAACTTGAAAACTTGTAAAGGAAGCTTCTTGGAAATAATATTTTAAAAATCCATTCATGCCGTATAAGTTAAAAAAAACATTCTTCGTACTTTTGTCGGAAAAGTCAAAAAAGTACCTCGTACGAAAAACGACAAAAGATTCCTTTCATACATATTAATAAAAACTCAACGAAGGGTAAAAATGGATTTAAAAAATTGTAGGTGGATGGAAATAATATTACATATTGATGAAACATGGATGTGGATGATAAAATACACCCCAGTAAATACTTACGAATAAACAATCTCGGATAAAAATGAGATTGTGATATTTCCCTTACCTTAGGTCCAATTTGCCTTGTATGTGTCCGAAGCTCCTGTATAATGGTTTAAATAATGTTATTGACTTATTCCAGAATCATTCATATTGATATGATATCATATATGGTCATATTCTTAGCTTCTTGTTAGTAATATTTCATTGTTACTTGTTACTCGGGTCTTTATTGCCTTTTGTTCTTACGCGTGTTTTGCCGAATAAATTCTTATTCTTCTTTCAAGGTTATAGATAACTTATATCCAGAATGGTATTAGTGTAACATATATCATATTTATTCATTCAATTCATTTATATAATTACTATGTAATGATGATCATGTAGAACGAGTCGCATCACATCGTGGAGACGGTATTCCGTACGTACGCACGAGTGATGATATCGTTCCTACGATCGTGGAAATGTATTGGAGTATATATATATTATTTCAGTATCAATATTAATTTATAATAATCATAAATAGTTACTCATTACACCATTATACCCATCCTTGTAAAGTGATGGTGGAAAAATAGATTACACCACGGCGTGGAGACGGTATTCCGTACGTACGCACGCGCGGTGATTTCATTTTTCCGTAGGATTGATAGAAGGTGAATTAGGGTTGTTTCATATTTATAATAACATATCAGTATGTAAGTAATACTTATGTTATTACTTCATCATGAAACAACTAAAGAAGAAGAAGTTGAAGAAGAAAGAAATTGAAAAGATCGGTAATGGATATTACCTCTTCTTTGGAACGCCTCTTTGAATCCTCCACTTAAGGAACTAAGAGTGGTCTTTGGAGAAGAAAAGGACCTCTAGGACTATTCTAGGAAAGTGGAGAGGAGAAAATGGCAGGGGTTGGCCGAGCATGAGTGCTCAATTTGGTGTGAGGAGGAGGGGGAGGAGGTGCCCTTTTATAAGGGAGGAGAGGGGCACCTTAGGAATATCTCAAAATATTATTTTATATTAAAGTCAAAATCGGTTTATAATGGTTCAAAAGGGTCTTATTTCGAAGATAAAGTGGGGAAGGGTCGAAATCCTATCAACCAATAGGATTTAGACAAGTTTAGGGTATTATTTTAACCTTATCAATTAGATTTAACTCTAAGTTAAATAATTTAACTTTTACCATGTCTTTTTGTTTTCTTTCACTATATGGTTAATACACTTACTATAACATGCCAAACGAACCCCAAATTGTTTATTATTAAAATATATATCCTTATCTAAGTCATTTGGCCGAACCTTAGATTTTTAGGAATACAATAACAATTAATAATATAATATTTTATTTAAAAACTTTTCTGTGTCAATTTTGACACTATTTGATATATGATTTTTGTGAAAGTCATAACAGAATTATATGTTCGAACTAAGTTGATTAAATCAACACTAATATATCATAGTAACCTCGAAAATTATTGGAATTCATAAAAAGTCTTAAATTACATTTATTTTGGTGTTTATAACATCAATTATGTCAATATTTCATTAATAAGATAATTATTGCATCATCATTGTGTCATAAATAAATTAAATTATTTAAAGTCTAAAAATTACAAATAAAATACCATTATGTAGGAAATCTTTTTATATTTCTAATGAATATTTATAATCTAAAATCCAACATATATAACCCTATGTAACAATTTTTTTTCTAAAAGATATATGCTTGTGTCATTTTTGTATTCATTTTAACTTAATTAAAATAAAGTGTCATTATCACTTACAAGTGGATCAATGAGGTCCCAAAATCGACCCAAATATGCCCATGGTCGACCATGTATCAACCAATAGGGTTAAGACACATTTTAGGGTAATTTAATATTATTATAATATTATTTTTTAACCCTTATTTACCGGATTTACCCTTAACCATGGTAAATAAAATATTTACCGCAGTAATTATTCAAAATGTCTAAAAATAAAAGTTACCTATTTACACAATTTGAACATTCTGATTCCAAATATGGAATCAATTTTTCTAAATTCAAAACACAGAAGTGGCAGAAATTAATTTAAAATTAATTCCCGCTGTCAAAACAAAAAGCGTGTTTTTAAGAGATAATAACTATCAAAAGATTGACACTTGTTTATTTTCGGTTTAATTGTAACATTGTGTCCAATGACCAACATTATATTAACTGGTAAAAATATATTCTAAATATACTTTAAAACCACTCAAATTCATAATTTATTACTATTAAATGTTTTGATTAAAAAAGTTGTTTTTAATTAAAATTTAGTAATTTTCACTATTCATCAAAATATTAAAGTTATCCGAAAAGTACCAAAATTTCACCTTAGGCTAAATTTGATATTCTGAGTCCAAAAATGAAGTACATTTTGAAAAATAAAATTTATAAAATTTCAAAAAGTGGTTATTACTATTCATAACGTCTAGTTTTAATAGCATATTGAAACTCGGTATTGCGTACGACGAAAGCTATCGAGGAAGGTCGCGATTGCGTGTAAAGCAAGCCAAGCAAGTGTTGTGTAGAAAAAAATTCCATTGATGATTTATATAACATAAAAGTCTCAGGTGTTACATTCTACCCCCCTTAAAAAGAATTTCGCCCTCGAAATTCGTCACTTTGTAACAAACAGATGAGGATACTTCTCCCTCATCATATCCTCAAGCTCCCAAGTAGCTTCTTCAAGTTGGTGGTTCCTCTATAAAACTTTCACCAATCGAGTGGTCTTGTTTCGTAGAACTTTTTCACTACGATCCAGAATCTCTATCGGCTGTTCTTCATAAGAAAGATCTTGCTCCAGCAGTACAACTTCTGAGCTGAGTACATGTGAAGGATCAGGTATGTACTTTCTCAGGAGAGATACATGGAACACATCGTGAACTTGAGAGAGATTCAGTGGAAGCGCCAATCGGTAAGCTACCTTCCCAACACGATCCAGTATTTCAAAAGGAACGATATATCTAGGGCTCAACTTCCCCTTCTTTCCAAATCTCATAACCCTCTTCCAGGGAGATATTCGTAAGAACACTTTATCACCCACTTCAAACTCTAGGTCTTTTCTTCGGTTGTCAGCATAACTTTTCTGTCGACTCTGAGCTGCTCTTATGTGTTGTTGAATAGATCTGACCTTTTCTGCCATTTCATCAACGAGATTAGGTCCTAATAGATTTCTTTCCCCAACTTCATCCCAGCAAGTTGGAGTCCTGCATTTCTTTCCATAGAGAGCTTCATAAGGAGCCATCTGAATACTGGAGTGAAAGCTATTATTATAAGAAAATTCCACCAAAGGTAGGTGTTGATCCCAACCTCCTTTGAAATCCATAGAGCAAGCTCTCAACATATCTTCTAGGGTTTGAATTGTTCTCTCAGACTGACCGTCTGTCTGGGGATGATAAGCAGTGCTGAAACTCAACTCTGTATCCAAAGTACGCTGAAGACTTTGCCAGAACTTCAAGGTAAATCTTGGATCCCGATCAGATATAATAGAAAGTGGTACTCCATGCAATCTTACCACTTCCTTTACATATATCCTGGCAAGCTGATCTAGAGAGAAATCCTCTCTAATAGGAATGAAGTGTGCAGACTTTGTAAGACGATCAACTATGACCCAGATAGCATTCTTGCCTTTGGATGTTTTAGGAAGTCCTGTGACAAAGTCCATAGTGATGTTTTCCCATTTCCATTCGGGTATGGGTAATGGTTGTAACATCCCCTTGGACTTCTGTCTCTCAGCTTTAACTTGTTGACAAACCAAGCATCGAGAGACATATTCAGCAACATCTCTTTTCATGCCATCCCACCAGAAGTACTCTTTCAGGTCCCTATACATCTTCGTGCTTCCAGGATGAATAGAGAATGAAGAACTATGAGCCTCATCCAGCAGCTCCTTCTTTAATTCGGGGATGGAAGGAACACAAACCCGATTCCTGAACTTTATTATCCCATCACAATCAAGGTTGAATTCAGGAACATTTCTCACCTTCTTTTGTAACTCGACATCTTCTTTCTATGCCTCTTTAATCTTCACATGTATAGATGGTTGAACATTCATTTGAGAAAGATAAGATTTTTCCCCTTTATAATTCCAAGATCCATCCTTTGTAAATCCATAAATATTGGATCTTTTGTGATCCTCATCATGGATAAACTAGCATGGTCTTGTCGACTTAATGCATCTGCCACCTTGTTTGCTTTCCCAGGGTGGTAATGGATTGAGCAGTCATAATCCTTAATCAGCTCCAACCATCTTCTTTGACGCATATTCAACTCCTTTTGTGTGAAAATATACTTTAAACTTTTATGATCAGTATAAATATCACACCTTTCACCATAAAGGTAATGCCTCCAAATCTTTAATGCAAAGATTACCGCAGCCAACTCCAAATCATGTGTTGGGTAATTTTTCTCATGGATTTTCAACTGTCGTGAGGCATAAGCTATCACCATATCATTTTTCATAAGAACACACCCCAATCCCTTCTTGGATGCATCACTGTAGATCAAAAACCTTTCTCCACTACAAGGCAGTGTGAGCACAAGTGCACTGGATAACCTTCTTTTCAACTCCTTGAAATTCTCTTCACATTCCTCTGTCCAGACAAACTTAACTCCTTTCCGAGTCAACTTGGTGATTGGATTAGATAATCGTGAAAAATCTTTTACAAAACGTCGATAATATCCAGCCAAACCAAGAAAACTTCGGATCTCAGTTACTGTTGTTGGTCTCGACCATCTTTCGATAACCTCTGTTTTTGCTGGATCCATAGATATCCCCTCTTTTGAGATTATGTGACCCAAAAATGCAACTTTTTGAAGCCAAAATTCACACTTGGTAAATTTGGCATAAAGCTTCTCCTTTCTCAGGGTCTTTAATATAATTCTCAAGTGATCTTCATGTTCTTCCTTGCTCTTTGAATAGAAAAGAATATCGTCTATAAAGACTACCACAAATTGATCAAGATAGTCTCTAAAGACTCTATTCATTAGATCCATGAAGATAGCAGGGGCATTAGTAAGACCAAATGGCATCACTATAAATTCATAGTGTCCATACCTTGTACGGAAAGCCGTCTTTGGTATATCCTCCCTTTTGACCCTTAATTGATGATTCCCTGAATGAAGATCAATCTTGGAAAAGTATTGAGCTTCGCGTAGTTGGTCAAACAAGTCATCAATGCGTGGGAGAGGATATTTGTTCATGATAGTGATCTTGTTAAGTTCTCGATAATCAATGCAGAGTCTCATTGATCCATCTTTCTTCTTAACAAATAGAACAGGTGCTCCCCAAGGTGACGCACTAGGGCGTATGAATCCCTTATCAAGATTCTCTTGGAGTTGCTTCTTCAATTCCTGCACCTCAATTGGGGCCATTCTATAAGGTGTCTTTGAAATAGGCAAAGCACCCGGTACGAGTTCTATTGAAAACTCAACATCACGATTTGGTGGAAGACCTGGTAATTCCTCTGGAAAGACATCATCAAACTCTCGTACAATGGGCATATTCTTGATCGTAAGTTTCTCTCCAACCATTTGAGATAAATAACCTTCATTTAGTGGAATCATGACCCATAATATGGAAGGAATTTCCACTGGAAGGTTATGTTCATCCTTGCATTGATAGACGATCGTAGATTGATCTGGAATATGAAATGTGACTTCCCTTCTTTGGCAATTGATATGAGATCCATGTAGAGAAAGCCAATACATCCCAAGAATCACATCAAATTCCACTAAAGGAAGGATCACAAGATTTGCAGGAAGCACTTTCCCACAAACTTCGATCGGAGAAGAATTATAAACTTTTGATGCGATTGATGTGCCATTAGGTGTTGTCACAGCTAACTCAACATCTAATTGTTGAGGTAATACAGTGATACCCTTAGAAAATTCTTCAGAAATAAAAGAGTGGGTGGATCCAGAATCAAATAAAACATTTGCTACTTTAGAGTGGATGGTAAGTGTACATTTCACCACTTCGTTATCGTACTCCACATCGCTGATAGAAATTGCATGTGACTTTCCTTTGTCTTTAGCCTTAAGATTTTGCTGACGTCGACCATCATCATCAACCCTTGGATTTGGGCATTGATTGGCATAATGCCCCATCTCCTTGCACTTGAAACATTGAAGTGTAGTAGGTTCATTCTGTGTATCCCTTCCTTTTTTTGCGTCATTAGACATCTTCTTCCCATTATCACGGCATTCAAATGCCCGATGACCTTCCTTTCCACATTTAAAACATTTACTTGTCCCTTTAAGACAACTCCCTCCATGTTTCTTTCCACACTTTGAGCATAAGGGAAAGTTCATCTTCTTTTCAGTGTGCTCTTTAGAGTTTCCTTTGAATTCCATCTTCCTCTTCTTATCAAACCCATGTGACTGATGAGTTACTCCAATCTCCATCTCGACGTTGAGAGCACATCGAACGATTTCCTCGTAGCTATTGAAGTCCCTTATGGCTAACGCCCTTCGATGACTTGGTTTTAAGCCACTAACGAATCGATCGATCTTACTCTCAGGTTGGATAATAATACCAGAAGCGTACCTTGCATGTCTTGTAAAATTTGCTTCATAGGTACTAACAGATTCATCATCCATTTGCTTCAGTTCAAGGAACTCTTTCTCCATCTTTGTTCGGAGAATACGAGGGAAGTACTTATTGAAAAATAAGTTCTTGAACTCGTCCCATTCCATAGACTCAATTTCATCCCTTTGCCTCATATTCTTAATAAGTTTCCACCATTGATCAGCATCACCTTCCAAAGGACACACTGCTAGGATGACTTTATCATGTTCAGAACATTGAAGAACTGAAAATATCTTTTCAGAAGTACTAATCCATTGTTCAGCAACTAATGGATCAGTAGACCCAGTGAAAGAAGGTGGACGCTGCCTCATGAAGGATTCAACAGAATGTTGCTCCTTCCTTTGCTCGTTTGGAAGTCCTGCATGATTCATAGCTTGAGAATGTTGTGTGAGCATGGCTACAAGATTTTGCATTCCAGCTCCCATATCGTTTGGTTGCTCAGGGGGACAATCATTGCATTTCCCATCGCATTCCGCATTAACACGGTTCCTTCGGGTTCCAGCCATTGACTAAAACCAAGAAGAATAGTGTGAGCAACACTAATTATAATAGGAAAACCACATAATTCCAGAATAAAATTTTCATGCTTAAGGTCTTATCCTAGGTTATTCAAGGACATTTCTAAAACACTAAGATTGTGTTCTATGCATAGACTTATCCTTAGGGTTCTTACTAAGGCTTTCACATCCTAGTTTCCAAAGGTTGACTATACCTTTCCTCTGATACCAACTATAACGACCCATACTTTACATACACTGTTAATACTTCAAAATTGAAGCACACTTATTACAACATATGAAAAAACCACAAAGGACCGTATAGGTATAGTGTCTTTAGAAACTAGGTAACATAAACAACTGGTTCATAAATCTTCTACAGTGTCTCCCATTTATTTCATCATATCTAGGGTCCCTTTTAGCATATTCTACTTAATATCCATCTTCCTGACCTGGGGAAAAGAAAACATAAAAGGGTGAGCTCAAATGCTCAGCAAGGGCAAATAAAGGAAATAAAAATCATATCATATCTTTTTGAAAATCAAAACCTGCAAAAGAGATCATAATATCTTAACATGGAATAAATCATAGAAGTGAAAATGAGATCCCCATAATCATAACATAAAACATGAAACTTTGTGGCATGCACACATAATCATGGAAAATCATTTCTTGTTAGTCATGACTCATTGCCAAGACTATCTTAGTGGACAATGTCCCTTTCTGAACCGAGTTCAATCCTCGTTTCAGTCCTGTATCACTGAACCGAAATAGCCTTCCGTTCCAGCCATGTCTATCTCATGAGATATAAAATATTTACCCAATGCATTGGAGGGAGATATAGGTCCCACCCATCTTATAATGAATCCTTTCTTATGTGTGCCACATAATCATAAATCTTACATCATCACATAACCCATGTAATAAAAATGGGATTCTTAAACAACATGACATCATAAAACAATTCATATAAGATAAAGGAATTCATAAAAATAATTCCATCACAACATGATCAAATCAATTTAATAATAGGGATAAAAACAGAACCCTTTATTATCTTAGATGGAAAATAATTTTGATAAAACACTTGAACTCCATTCTTGAGGAAAATATCCTTTCTTCTTCAAAAACATTTTTCCTTTCATAACATGTCATAAAACTTTAAAATAAAAGAAGTTGATTAAAAATAAACTTGAAAACTTGTAAAGGAAGCTTCTTGGAAATAATATTTTAAAAATCCATTCATGCCGTATAAGGTAAAAAAAACATTCTTCGTACTTTTGTCGGAAAAGTCAAAAAAGTACCTCGTACGAAAAACGACAAAAGATTCCTTTCATACATATTACTAAAAACTCAACGAAGGGTAAAAATGGATTTAAACAATTGTAGGTGGATGGAAATAATATTACATATTGATAAAACATGGATGTGGATGATAAAATACACCCCAGTAAATACTTACGAATAAACAATCTCGGATAAAAATGAGATTGTGATATTTACCTTACCTTAGGTCCAATTTGCCTTGTATGTGTCCGAAGCTCCTGTATAATGGTTTAAATAATGTTATTTACTTATTCCAGAATCATACATATTGATATGATATCATATATGGTCATATTCTTAGCTTCTTGTTAGTAATATTTCATTGTTACTTGTTACTCGGGTCTTTATTGCCTTTTGTTCTTACGCGTGTTTTGCCGAATAAATTCTTATTCTTCTTTCAAGGTTATAGATACCTTATATCCAGAATGGTATTAGTGTAACATATATCATATTTATTCATTCAATTCATTTATATAATTACTATGTAATGATGATCATGTAGAACGAGTCGCATCACATCGTGGAGACGGTATTCCGTACGTACGCACGAGTGATGATATCGTTCCTATGATCGTGGAAATGTATTGGAGTATATATATATTATTTCTGTATCAATATTACTTTATAATAATCATAAATAGTTACTCATTACACCATTATACCCATCCTTTTAATGTGATGGTGGAAAAATAGATTACACCACGGCGTGGAGACGGTATTCCGTACGTACGCACGCGCGGTGATTTCATTTTTCTGTAGGATTGATAGAAGGTGAATTAGGGTTGTTTCATATTTATAATAACATATCAGTATTTAAGTAATACTGATGTTATTACTTCATCATGAAACAACTAAAGAAGAAGAATTTGAATAAGAAAGAAATTGAAAAGATCGGTAATGGATATTACCTCTTCTTTGGAACGCCTCTTTGAATCCTCCACTTAAGGAACTAAGAGTGGTCTTTGGAGAAGAACAAGACCTCTAGGACTATTCTAGGGAAGTGGAGAGGAGAAAATGGCAGGTGTTGGCCGAGCTTGAGTGCTCAATTTGGTGTGAGGAGGAGGGGGAGGAGGTGCCCTTTTATAAGGGAGGAGAGGGGCACCTTAGGAATATCTCAAAATATTATTTTATATTAAAGTCAAAATCGGTTTATAATGGTTACAAAGGGTCTTATTTAGAAGATAAAGTGGGGAAGGGTAGAAATCCTATCAACCAATAGTATTTAGACAAGTTTAGGGTATTATTTTAACCTTATCAATTAGATTTAACTCTAAGTTAAATAATTTAACTTTTACCATGTCTTTTTGTTTTCTTCCACTATATGGTTAATACACTTACTATAACATGTCAAACGAACCCCAAATTGTTTATTATTAAAATATATATCCTTATCTAAGTCATTTGGCCGAACCTTAGATTTTTAGGAATACAATATAAATTAATAATATAATATTTGATTTAAAAACTATTTTGTGTCAATTTTGACACTATTTGATATATGATTTTTGTGAAATTCATAACAGAATCATATGTTCGAACCAAGTTTATTAAATCAACACTAATATCTCATAGTAACCTAGAAAATTATTGGAATTCATAAAAAGTCTTAAATTACATTTATTTTGGTGTTTATAACATCAATTATGTCAATATTTCATTAATAAGATAATTACTGCATCATCATTGTGTCATAAATAAATTAAATTATTTAAAGTCTAAAAATTACAAATAAACTACCATTATGTAGGAAATATTTTTATCTTTCTAATGAATATTTATAATCTAAAATCCAACATATATAACCCTATGTAACAATTGTTTTGCTAAAAGATATATGCTTGTGTCATTTTTGTATTCATTTTAACTTAATTAAAATAAAGTGTCATTATCACTTACAAGTGGATCAATGGGGTCCCAAAATCGACCCAAAGATGCCCATGGTCGACCATGTATCAACCAATAGGGTTAAGACACGTTTTAGGGTAATTTAATATTATTATAATATTATTTTTTAACCCTTATTTACCGGATTTACCCTTAACCATGGTAAATAAAATATTTACCGCAGTAATTATTCAAAATGTCTAAAAATAAAAGTTACCTATTTACACAATTTGAACATCCTGATTCCAAATATGGAATCCATTTTTCTAAATTCAAAACACAGAAGTGGCAGAAATTAATTTAAAATTAATTCCCGTTGTCAAAACAAAAAGCGTGTTTTTAAGAGATAATAACTATCAAAAGATTGACACTTGTTTATGTTCGGTTTAATTGTAACATTGTGTCCAATGACCAAAATTATATTAAGTGGTAAAAATATATTCTAAATATACTTTAAAACCACTCAAATTCATAATTTATTACTATTAAATGTTCTGATTAAAAAAGTTGTTTTTAATTAAAATTTAGTAATTTTCATTATTCATCAAAATATTAATGTTATCCGAAAAGTACCAAAATTTCACCTTAGGCTAAATTTGATATTCTGAGTCCAAAAATGAAGTCCATTTTGAAAAATAAAATTTATAAAATTTCAAAAAGTGGTTATTACTATTCATAACGGCTAGTTTTAATAGCATATTGAAACTCGGTATTGCGTACGACGAAAGCTATCGAGGAAGGTCGCGATTGCGTGTAAAGAAAGCCAAGCAAGTGTTGTGTAGAAAAAGATTCCTTTGATTATTTATATAACATAAAAGTGTCGGGTGTTACATCTATCCTATTAGAGCTCTATATCTGGTGGTTCATAATTATATTGTGTTTGTAGTTATTTATTATTGTTTTATTATTGGGTTTGTGGTATTGAGGAGATGGATTGTTTCTAATGTTTTTTATCTCTGAACATCATTATGGTTCACCACCCCTCCTAAATCTTATGAAGGTGTTGAGGTTTTCAATTCTTCTTTGTTCTTATACTTATAAATTATTTTTGGGGGGAAAAGTTGTATGGTTGGGATAATTATGACACCTCCATATCACTATTATTATATTTTTTATATTATTTTGGTGTATTTGGAATTTTTTAATGCTTAATGATTGAAATTTGGTTATTATAGAGTTTTCTATTTGTTCCATGGTTGGTACACATGGGTAAGGGGGTACCAGTTGAGAATTATTAGATAGGGATATGTACGGTTCATTTTGTTAGAACATGGTTGTTGTGAATGGGTATAAATTTTTTTTTTCCAAGCTGTGTAAAGTCCAGTGGAAACCATCCCAGACCTTTTGGGCTTGGGGTGTTGGTGCACGGCTTGCACATGGTTAGAGGAACCTGTGTGAGAAAACCATCTATAATTTTGTAGTTTTAGCAGTGTGTTTTTTATGGTTGGATCTTGGATATTAAAATATGTATGTAGACCATTCATGGTGTCTAGGATGGTCCCACTGTGAGCTGTATGATTGGCACAAAATTTGGTAAATCATACATCATAGTTTCATAATTCTTTCAAAATGACTAAAAATTAATTTTCACATATTTCCCCTTTTTAATTTCTTAGGTTTTAGACATTTTCATCTCCCTCACTAATTTATTCAAGTATAGAGAACACACAACCGCACTCCACCTCCCTTATCATTTTATTTTAAGCCTCTTTCAATTGAATTTAAAATAGATTCATGTACTAAAAATTTCCTTTTTTCCATTATGATATTTTCTATAGTCATTTCTTCTATTCTCATTTATCTACAAAAAACAAAATGGGTTTTATTGGATGAGATAGGGTTCGCAGGGGATATAATTATGGGTTTTGGTTATTTAGGGCTTTGAGAAGGTGTATTCTTCTTCAGTTTGGAATTATCTATCATAGGAAATGTGATGCATCGTGATTTCCAATTAATAGTGTTAGTTGTTTTTCTGTGTCTTTTATAAACAACATTTCTTCAAATGCTTAATTTTGAATAATTCCTTTCTTACTAAATTTTGATTATTTTTTATAGTTGCTTTTGATTTCATAAATGATTTAAGGGTTTTATCAATTCGCATGATAATGTTTTAGGTTTTTTAAAAGTTTTCTAAATTGTTTCTTTGAATTTTTTGTGTATAAAAAGATTATAAAGAGACTATTTTAAATTGAATTTGATAATTCATGGTTTTTTATCACATTTGGTACATGAAAAAATGGAAAGGAATGGTTTATATAGAGTTTATTGAAAAGAAGGACATGGTTAGATTTCCAAAATAATTTTGGGTAAAAAAGTTTCATTTATAAATGGTTTTAAAAGAAGAGCGGTTGGTTTTAAATTATTTTATGAATTTTTTTCCATGATTTTATTTTAATGAATTTTTTAAAGAAATATTACCATTTTTTGTAAATTACATGTAATTTTGATCCTGATTTGAAAGAAAATCATGGTTGACACATTATAATTTCTCTTTCATGATATATGTGTCACCCTCATTATGACCCATGTTTGAATTGATTGGTATATATTATATAACCCAAGGGTAATGTTATATATATACTTTTTATATTTTATAATGATTATCCAAATGAATAATGGTTTGTTTCATGTGAGGGTATTGAAGGTGGGGTGTGGGATTTATTTATTGTGATTCATTCTTGATCCTTGTGATGGTTTTTTTCTTGTATGATCGCCTCACTTTTGAGTTATATAATGAAAATACTAGGAACCAATAGATAGGTTGGATGAGTGTATTCCATGTTATAGTTTTTCTGTTGACTATAGAGTGTTTCTGTATTAGAGTGGATGACATATAAGGATATGGATTATGTGGATTATTATAGACTAATTTCTACTAGGATTGATTATATGGAAAGAATAGTTATACAATACTATGAGGTCATTGGTGAACTCTTTAGAAATATAATGGGGTAACAATCACTAATTTGGGTTAGTATTACCTTAGACCTAAGTAGTTTCCCATGATACCATTTTCTATTAAGATTTACCTATGGTATCTCGTTATATTCCTTGTGTTTATCCCTTAATCTATATTGTTTTTCATGGTACCATTGATTCAGTTGTTTATTTTGTTATGCCTTATGGATACCTTGGTTCCTGGTTATTTTTTTCATTTTAGTTATGGATGTAGTTTTCCTTTAAATTGATATATAAAACGGTTTGAAAATGTTGGTTTTGGGTGCAGTGAAAGCAGCGATGGGGGATGAACAACTCATATTTTTATCATATTTGATCATTAATTTGAGATACACATCGAATAATAACATCATGAACAACAAGATTGAATAATATATTATTTTACATTAGAATGTTAGGACCAAAACATAGGATCATGACATAATTATTTATAATTAATTTTAATAGTTAAATAATTACCTCGTTACAAATTCGTCCTTTGTTGATGAATCTGACAATGTGTCTACATTATATTATCTTTTTAATATAGGAATCATGTGTAGACACTATTTTTCAGGGATATACATGTGATACCTGACCCTTCAAACATCGTTTTAGGAATATTATGATGCTATCATGGAAGATCCTAATGCATGTGTCATTTAGTTGCACAAGAATCACTTTGAATAAGGAATATCCTTAATCTTTTTAAAATTGATAAAGGTGGAAGAGGTAGATCACTCTCCGTTTTTGAATGTGTTCTTGGTGAGGTTATTTCAAGGGATTGATAGGGTTCTTGGGAGATTTTGTCCACAACCAAAATAAATGGAAACCCTTATGGATAGAAATAATATAATTAGGTTTAAATTGTTCTAGGAGTACAAAATAATAATCACTTATGTGCCCTTATTATTTAATTTTTCCCCATTGAATCCCATGTTTATAATAACACTATTATTATTCCATGACATGGGAAAAAATTGTGAATTAATTAAATATTATTTCTTTAAAAAACATTTAAATTTTATTCCAATAATATTTAATATATATTATTTTTCATTGGGCTTTTAAACTTTATTCTCCATTCCTCCATAATAATTACCATCCCTTTAACACTAACTATTTATTTAAAAAATAAATATCAATTAATTATTTATCAAGAAATAATTTGGTTTTATATTCACGAATTAAAGAATAAATATTTATTAAATATTCCTCTCACAAAATATTCTCTCGAATAACATGTAACTTAATATATGTTATCAAGAAAAAATGAATAATTATTAAACCATATAGGGAATAATATTTATTTTTTCAGTTTAACTAATAAACAATATTATTAGTTAAATGAGGTACTAGATAACTGATATTTTAGATACTCATAATGTATGACTCTTTAGGACTCGTTCTCTATGGCATTAAGTAATGTCTCCCATGTTCTATGGTCTTCATCTTGCAACAAACAAAGGAACCCATAGATAAAGAAGATAATTTTGAAATGACAAAAAACCTCATACATATTATTAATATGTAATATAATCACTTATCATGATATTTCTAATCAATAAAATTGTTTGATGGTTTCATCAAACTACGTATACATTGTATCTTCCATTGAATTTATATAAATAAAAAATCCCACAAAACAATATGGATATGGATTTATTTGGGTTTTTTTTTGTTTTCATAAAAGAGAATGAGATATCAAATTCTATTAAATAAAAAAGGTACAAATATTTTCGCATATTATTTGTTAATTAAATATTACAAATAATACAACAAACGTATACTACTTCATAGTGACCCTATATAATCACAGTTTTCATAAATAGATAAATTTTCATAAATAATAATATTCATTAATAATAATCATAAGGTACTCAGAAAAATACACACATCCAGGGATAGAAACATACAATGAACATGTATATGTGGATTTCCTACTGTAGATTCATATTCTCATAATCTCCTCCCCTAGAAATTACCAAGGGTGTACACTATGAAAAAGTGCATCAAAGTCCTATCAGTCTACACCCATGATAGCTCATATCATTTGGGTCCATTGAAATGATATCAATCACCTATATAAAAAAATATTCAATTATTTGTTCAGGGAACTTATAGGTTCTAATCATAGTGATGAAATTTTTTGTTCTTTTAGTGTGATAGTTACTCATATTCAAGGGGTCCACAATGTTTTCTTTCATTGAAATTTTTTTTAATTAAACTTAACCCCTCTCCAAAAAATCTATCAAGTGGTGATACTTTTGGAGTATATTATTTGTTGTTGGGGTGATGATGCATCCTTTGAGAGATACACCACTATAGTATTATCACAATATAATGTGATATGTTCCACATCAATCTCTTAGAATATTTTTTTTATCAAAATAGCATATTTTTTCACATAATAAGATCAATATACTCAGACTCAAATATAAAAACTGAAAAAATTGGGTACTTTGAACTCTTCAGGCTCATAGATCCTTAATTGAGAGTAAAAACATATCATGACTATATCCTCATATCATTATGATGGGTTTGAAAACTCAAATCAGTAAAACCCACGAGTACCAGATCTTATTCTCCTCTATTCACTAGGAGCATATTTTTTGTTCTTCTTGAATGCTTTTGGATATCCTTAATTGCATACTAATATTGTTCACCTAGATCAACTTGTTAACTACCTACTTGGTCAAGGCATTTGAAATATCAAGCCTAGTACATAACATGGAATAATTAATTGGCCATATCATTAAACTGTATGGGATCCCACACATTCTTTCATTCTCCTCTTCTGTATGGGGATGAATTTTTCTGAAAAGATGTATATCATGTGACACTAGAAAGAATCCTCTATTAGATTTTTCTATTCTAAATTTCCTTATTATTTGGTCAATGTAAATACCTTGTCTTATTACAATAAACATCTTCGATCTTTCCTGAAAGATTTGGAAACCAAGAATATAGACTGATTCTTCTAATCCATTCATGGAGAAGCAATTCTTTAACCATCGATTAATTGTCTATGAGACATGAACATGATTTCCAATAAGTAATATTTCTTCAATATATACTACTAGGATGATTTCCACACTCCAACTAATCTACTTGTAAACACATGTATCACATTGATTCTTAAGGAAACTAAACTCTTTTTCAACATCATCAATATTAATGTTCTATGACTTAGATGCGTACTTAAATCCATAAATGGATATTTACAACTTGAAAACATATTTAGATTTATTTGGAGTCACATAAATATTCGTTGTGTCATATATACATCTTCTTAATGGTTATCGTTATTGAAATTGGTTTTCGCATCCAACTTCGAAATTTGATATTCACGGTAAGCTGATCTAGAAAGTTGAATTCTAATGGATTTAAACAACCAAACTGGAGAAAAGGTTTCATCATAGTAATTTCTTTAACACTATTTAAAACCTTTAACCACAAGCCTTTCTTTATAGGATATTAATTTACCTTCTATGTCGAGTTTTCTATTGAGTACCCATCTACACTTAATTGGATTTACATAAACTAATGGATCAACTTAAACCCAACTTGGGTTCGGATATATGGAATATGTATCTGAATTTTGCAATTCTTCCAATCATGTGGCTTCAGATCTCCATACTACCTCTTTTTAGGATAGAAGATCATTAATGATTCTCTATAATGATCCACCATATTTGGTGACTAGAAAATCATTTAGTTCTGGTTCTTTTACCTCTCTCATGCATCAACATAGTACTAGTATTTTGGGAATAACTTCTTCCACAGAGACCTATGTGGTCTCTTCTTGTAAAAACTATTATATATCTTGAGCATCAACTACATAAAAGTCAATCTTTCTCCAACTATCCTTCATGAAGATTTTATCCATCTTTATAAATATATCTTGTATTGTAATAGTCTCTTTCTCTCCTATCGGGTTATATAGATAGTATCCCCTTATTTTCGTGGGATACCCAATAATGATTCACTTTTTGCCTTGGGGTTATAGTTTATTGTCGGTGATAGAGTCATAAAATTCCTTTCAAACTATAGCAACCCTCTATTTTTATACTTTGACATTATATATATTTTTAGGAATACTTATAAATTTATACAAATAGACTCTAAAAGATAGAACTAGTCATGTGCCTTTGGAAACATTGAAACATAAAAATTGATACATAAGTGAGTTACATTATACCTCACAAGGTTTTTCTAGACTACAAACCTTATTAGACACATTAAAATAATACATATCATCATAACCTATTGATGTAAACATAAGAATGGGTGATCTCATATGGTGAGTAATGGTAAATAAGGGAGATCTGTAAGCACAATCATGAGCATTAGTTTATAAGAACGTGAAAGTGAGAATAAAAGATCATACCATGTATATAAAATATCATATGCATAAAAAATGGAATAAATCATGGCAATTAGTAAGACATGAATCATAAGGAAATAAATAAAATAATTCCACGAAATTATAAAATTTGAATAAAACATGTAATTTGGGCCGACACATAACCATATAATATAATTTCCATAGTAGTCAAGGCATCACTTCCAAGACCATCCTAGTAGTATGGGTTCAATCCCTGTACCATCTTGGTATTCATGGTTTACTCACATTTCCATATTAATAGAATGAGTTCAAAACTCATACTATCTTGGTATTCATGGTTCACTCCCATGTCCATCATAGTATTCAAGGTTCATTTCCAATAACATCTTAGTCAATATCATGAGATATAAATCTTTTCCCAATGCATTTGAGGGAGATATAGTTCCCAACCATATCATAGTTAAATCATACATACATTTCCTGAAAGATCATAAATAATCATATCATAACCCATGAAATGAAATGGGTATTTTAAACATTTAATCATATCATAACCTATGGAAAAAAAGATAGGATTCATAATCATTTTATCATAAACACAACCCATGAAAGAGAAATGGGTTACATAAACTTCATGCAATAAAAAACCATACATTAAAAAAAATATGAATGGAAATATTTAATAACATCCATATAAAGGAATTAGTAACACCAATGGATGTTATCTTGTATGGGAAATAATTTTTAAAGATATTTTAAAAACATTTCTTGAGAAAAATATCCTTTTCGCAATGAAAAATGATTTTCAAAACATAAAACCTTTTGGAAATAACTTATTTCAAAACAGCTTTAAAAAATTATAAAGGAATCATTGAAAACCATAAAACGTTTTTCAAATTATTACTCATTAAAAAAGGCCTTCAAATATTTTTGGAAAATATTTTTTGAAAATATGGTTTTTGAATATAATAGATTTCTGACCAAATAGAGAAATTATCAGATTTTACTTCCAAAACATAGTCCTTAGTAAAAAGGGGGTATAAAATGGTACTAATAGATTAGGATGTCTTGACTAACTAGAGGACAAGAAAATTTGTGAATTTTCTTGAGATATGGTTCATAATATTTCTTCAAAGTAAGCATAAACATAAACAATTTCAGAAAGTGATGAGATTGTTTCAATAAACACTTATAACATGGTAACCTCAGATCATAATCTTCATGTAATAAACTAAAATTACATAAAGCATAAAATATCATGAAAATATTTATATTCATTATATAACATGTAAAATGGGTGTATATAGACCTCTAAAATATTTTTTTACAAAACAAAACTTTAGTCTCCAAGAAGGAAAATTGAGACAAAACAATTTTACGATTTGGTAACATTTGGAACATAAACCCCATGAAATAAAGACCATAAAATGGATATTTAAATACCCATTAATCTAACTATAATATTCATATAATAAATTCGTTTGAATTATATACCCCACATAAAATAAGTGAGTGGTGATTGAGGAATGTATCTCAGAGAAATAATAGTTAGATGAAATTACATGACCTTGTGTCTTGAATCTTGTCGTACTAATTCAATTCATCTGTTTAATAAATATATATATATTATTAATCTTTTACAAAACCATATTTTTATATCTAATAACATATATGGTTTTATAATGGCCTTATATTACCCTATTTCTAACAATCCTATGTTAAGTTTTCATTTCAGGTAATATACGCTTTGTTCTTCTCTAATGTCTTAATTTATTATATATTTGGGCCTTATACTTATATCATGACTTCCTAAAATTACACCACGATATAAATATAATATATATTAAAAATATTTTTATTATAATAATCTATAAAATATAGAATTATTAAATGATATACACTGTTTATGGAGACGGTAAGCCGTATCTACGGATAAATGATGTTCCCATTTTTATTGTCGTATTGAATGAAATAAGGTAAATGAAATATGTTTATATATATATATATATAATTATTAATTTATCATTATTAAATCATATATATCATATAAATTCACTAAACCCGTCCTTAATACATTTCATGTAATGTGTGAACGAATCATATCCTTTGAGGGGGTGGTAGTCTAAACATCCTCAAATAAAATTATCGTATTTACAGCAAATGGAAAGTATAAGAATATGTTTTTTAAAAGGATGAAAGAATATTAAAAACATAATAAATATAACATATAACATATTTAAATATATTATCCATCATAATTTACACATAGATAGGTATTAAATGAAAAATGAACAATCGTCGTTTAGTGAGGTAGTAGTTTGTAGTAAAAATAAACAGTATGTTCATTACCCATTAGATGGAAGTGTGTGTAAGTGTAGGTAGAACCCATAGAATAAAAACATCCAAGTATATTTAACATAATTTCTTTGTTTTACAATAATTTAATAAGTATATTTCATGGGTGGATAAATAAAATAAAATAATTGATCTTGAGAGAAGACGTTATATTTTAACCGAGTAACTTCTTTTGGTTTATGCCAAAATGCTTCCTTGGATTGATCTCATACAAAAAGAAGGATTCAAGGGGGAATATTGGGATGTTGGGATGTTTTTTTTTCCAAATACTTCCTGAACCTAATAGGTTTGATATGTGTAGATAATAGGGATATGTGGTGTCCATTTATAATAGAGGAGGAGTTTAACATTGTAATATTTTAGAAAAGGGAAACCCCACCCAAGTTTTTTATTTAAAGTTGATAAAATATTGATTAATAGTATTTAAAAGGGATTATAGGGTCAAAATATTTCCATAAAATATATTTTTTAATAGTTTATATCTCGTTTTGGGCCTTAAGGTTATGGTTTAGTCCCTTATTAAGCTTAATTTATCCTTAATTTTTGTAATTAATTTTAATCACTTTCACTAATATTATTGGTAAAAAACAAATTTGACCACATTATAAATTATAATCTATGATAATTTAAAATATAGAATAAATTTTTAAAAATTATAACAAAATAATTGGTATAAATTAATTTAAAATTAACCTCACAGTAGGTTCCACAAAGCAGGTTTAAATGTAAAAACATTCAAAAGGTTCCTACGTTTTTATTCTAAAGTTCAAAGTGAAATTGATCTTAATGAACTCAATTGAGTTAATTTTTACAATTTATTTTTATTCCTCACTTTTTTTTAACATCTTCTCCTGAGCAAACACAACTCCATGAAAGGTCTTCCTAAGCAATTACTGGCAATGTAGTTTCATCAGTGCCCTCGGATTTTGATTCCGAGCACCAGTTCAAAAGTTAGGAAAACCCGATCTTCCGTTCACTGAACGTACTCGAGTTAAACTTTGGAAATTGATTCCGGGCATACCGGGCCTCGGAATCAGGTGCCGTCAGAAACTGCATACTCGTAAAATCTCAAAGAAAATGAAGAAATAAAAATTCCCTTGAAATTTATTTGTCTATAAATTTTAAACCAATTTAAAAATAAATTTAATCTTAGAAATAAATTAGATGAAATGGAAGTTCTGAATTAAAATCCGGTATTTTTAATTATTCATCCAAAAAAAAGTTTCATAGATAAATAAAACAAATATAAGCTATTTATTAAAATTATAAACTCAAAAATGAAGTTTATATTTCAAATTAAATTTCTAAATGTGTCTAAACATAATTTTTTTTATTTTTTATAGAATGGCATAAAAAGAATTTTATATGATAAAATGGTATTTTTGAACGTATGATGACTTTACCGAAAATTATTTATTTTATTATCAATATGTTTTATTAATATAAAACAATTATAAACAGTATTTTAATTTTATTTATTTATATTCGTATAACCGAGTTTAACAGATACATTATAGTTATCTCATTTATATAATTAGAACAATAAAATGATGTTTCTTAAGAACATCAGTGTTGCGTGTAATGTACGCCAAGTCTGTGTTGTGTGTCACATACGCCAAGAAAATATTCAGTGTAAAGTATTCCTATTTGATGTTCCATGTAGCATAAAATGATTCAATACCATGTGAAATAATGTTTGAGTAAGTGCATTGCAATTAATAAATCAAAATTGAATTTATTCAACAAAAAAGGTCCATAAAAAATATGTTATTACATTCTACCCCACTTAAAATAAATTTCTCACATGAAATTAATCACTAGGGTAGAAAAAAGTGAGGATGATTCTAATTAATCATATACTAATGTTCCCATATATCTTCCTCTAATTGGTTATTTCTCCATAAAACTTTAACCTGGTGTTTGGTGTTTTTTTGTAGAAATTTCCCTGTAAGATCCATAATTTCAATAGGTTGATCCTCGTTATAAATATCTTTCTCCAAATGTATGACCTATGAGTTCATAACATTTAAAGGATTAGGTACATAATTATTAATAAGAGATACGTGGAACAAATCATGGACATGAGAATATTTGGAGGAAGTTCTAAGCGATAGACTATCTTCCCAATGTGATCAATAATTTCAAAGGGACTGATTTACTTGGGTCATAGTTTCCCTTTCTTCCTGAATCTAATAACCTTCTCTAAGGGTGAGATTCATAGAAACAAATTTTCACCTACTTCAAAATCTATTTCACACTGTACGTTTTCAGTATAACTTTTCTGCTGACTTTGAGATAAATTAATATTTTATTGAATGGTTCTAATATTTTCAACCATTTCTTCCCTTATCTCAGGTCCCAATGGATTTCTTCATCCAACCTCATCCCAACACAATAGATCTCTATATTTCCTCCAATATAGGGAATAATTTGGGGACATAATAATTATTGAGAGAAATATATTATTGTAATTAAACTCAAATAGAGGTAGGTGTTGATCCCCACCACCTTTTAAATCTATAGAACAAGATCTCAACATGTCCTCTAGGGTTTGAATTGTTCTTTCAGACTGACCATCTATCAGAGGATGATGAGTAGTGTTGAAACTCAATTCTATATCCAGGGATTTCTGAATACATTTCCAGAACATTGAGTTGAACATCAGATATTGATTGGATACAATAGAATGTGGTACTCCCTTCAACTTACCACTTCCTTGATATATATCTTAGAAATATGATCAAGTGAGAATCCTTCTCTGATAGTGATGAAGTGTGCAGACTAAGTAAGGAGATCATATACCAACCAAATATAATTAAAACCTTTATAGGTTTTGGGTACTCTAATGACACCATCTATAGTGATGTTCTCTCATTTCCATTTTCTTTGGGTAATAGATGCAACATCCCATTTGAATTATTTCTTTCATTATTAACTTGTTGAAATTCCAAGCACAAAGATAGAAACTCTATGATTTCCATGTCATCCCACCAGAAGTATGTAAGGGTTGGTGTCCTGGGAACCAATTTTTTTGTACTTTGATTACATGAATATTCACTTATTATATATTGTTTAGTGTTCTGGATTACAATAATATAACAATGTCATGGAATATTTTTTACATTAATAAGGTCATGGCAGATCCCCGCTATGATGAGAACCTTGAAATTCTATAACAATATTCTTAAATAAATATTTTTGGTTGGATGAAATACTATGATTGGACACATAGTATACAAACCTTCATGTGCGAGTACTCGTAAGAAGACGAGACTCTCTCTCATTGAGTTTTCACTTGGTAATCTCCAAGATGGGAGATTATGAGAACATACCTGCCAGTAGTAATTGTATATGTCTTTGTTTAATCGGACATTACTATTTGTGAGCGTGTGTAATGGTCTTTATACTGGAAGATTATTATTAACGCATGTCATGACTCGCGTACTTAGATTTTTTGACGAAACCCATCACGAAGACAATTGGTGGGATATAGGGTATGTTGGGTGCATCACGAATGACATGTTGTTAATGGATAAGTCGAGTAAGGACTTGTCCCTTCCATATTTATGGAAGTAGATCTCTCGGGCACTTCTATTGAAATAGAACTATCAAAAAAATTCCATGGCCATGGTTTAACGATGAGTTTATTTCTGGAAGTCATAGAATGAAAGATCAAGCATATAGGTTTATGACACTACCATGATACCTTCTTGATGAGATATTGAGACAAAGGGATTAAATTACATAGTAAGTGTTGGTATTAGGTGATACATCAATGCGGCGTCAAATTCTTTCTCTTGGGTGCCTTGACCCGTTGCTAGACAGTAATCTTGGACATTAGGAAAACCCGCCTAATGCCAACGAGAAAGGGGCCTAGAGGGTCACACACTAAGTGTATTCAAGTATCTCAAGTAAAATAAAGATTATTCCCATATTTGGTTTAATAATTATTCAAGGAATCCTAAATCGTTTTAATGTTGGAGGAAGAATAAAAAAATAGGTACACGCTATGTATCAAGGTTTACACGCCGTGTAGTTATATTTTGAGAACAAGTACACATCGTGTATTATTAAAAGTGTAGGCCATGTAGTTTTCATTTTGGAAAGGAAATGAATAAATAAAAAAAGATATAAACGTTGTGTACATTGAATGTACACACCGTGTAGTTTTCAATGAAAAAAAGTACACGTCATGTATTTATTAATACACACTCTGTAGTTTTTTCAGTTAGGATTTTGAAGAAATATCATTTTATTAAATGATATTTATTATAATCAGTGTGGGCGCATTTCAAGGAATTAATGACTCGACATGGGGTTTTTAAAAGGGAGCTAATGAAATAAATTAAATGTGTAATGTGTTTATTTTTTTTCAAAACTCTACAGCCTCAAATCCGATTATAAATATCCACACAACCCCAACTCTTTTCCTTAGACAAGGGAATCATTGTGCACAACAATTCTGAAGAAGTCATTCAAGGCTGAAAGAACCCCTTCCTCTAAGAATACTCTCAAGTCCAAGAGAGATCCTCTTTCATCGGATCAAGATGATCTATGGTAGACAACACAAGCAATGGTTTTTCTACGCTAGCACCCAGAGCCTCCTTTCACGACGTCCAAAGATATGAGGTGCATGTGTGGACCAGTACTAGGGGAAGTCTATACTTGGCTTATTCGACGCAATGACGAATCACACCAGAATGTGATCTAGAATATCAATGAAGAAAGAACACCAAAAGGTACTTATTTTCAATTTATTAAATTAATTATAATCAACCTGTAATAATCCTACTTTGTGGTTTTGGGACATTCCTTTTCCTTGTCTATTTCTATGATTCGATCGGTGGAGACTGGCGTTTATCGTCGTATTGATCTCAGACTGATAATTGTTAAGGACAAAAGGCCAAGTGGTCACATCCACCCATATGCCTCCACTATGCCTGGAAACAACAATTGGTATCAGAGGGAGGTTAAAACATTGATTATAGTTATTTAATTTTCGTTGATAATTTATGCATTTTTATTTGATTCAATTCGAAATAAACCATTACATAAATCTGAATAAACGAGATCTGTTCTTCCACCATTATTTTTAGATTCATATAAAAAAATGGATTTTTTAATTTTAATTTCGATTAAAATAAAAATGAGGAACTCATCCAAAGGATCTTCTCTTTCTGTTTTTACAACACAGAAATACACGATGTGTAATGAAAACTACACGCCGTGTACTTATGTTCAACGAACCGGTACTGGTCTGCTAAATCGTGCCGTCGGAAATAATTACACCTAATAATTTATTACCTCGTGTTGACCAGAAATGAATGGAGCGTGGGAACAGGAATACACGACGTTTATGTTGGGGCAACACATTGTGTAGTCCGATCCAAACCATGTGAAACCGTGTAAAAAGGAGAACACATGTACCGCATACACGGGATTGTCATGCTAGTTATCGCCTAACAATGCAGTACGTGATGTGTATGATTTATCTACATGTCGTGTACTCCAAAATCAAAAAATTACAGAAAACATGCCAAAGCCCTGGCGTGTACTTTGGATAATGGGTGAAAAGAAATACATGTCGTGTAAATATAAACTACAAACCGTGTAATTTCCAGAAATTTCACCAATTTTACTCCAAAAGTACAAATACATGTACAAGGAATATGGATGAGAAGAATGTCAATGAAATTATGAAATTAATTTAAGATAAATAATTGATAAATTATAAGATCATAATTAATTGAATTCGAGCGCATCTTATCCTAAATGAAAGAAGGATTAAAAGAATTTGAATTCTAAATATGTGTAAATGTCATTGCATGCTATGGATGATCATGAGTTAGACTAAAGACCCCTTGTATGTGCGTATGGTTTTATTTAAATTTGTTTAATTTAAATTCTTTGGCCTGCGATCCTTCTTCTAATAAAATGTAGGGCCTGCATGCCCATGGTTTCTTTAATGTAAACACTATGTAATGGAGGATCTCCCAAGCGAGAGGAGGCAGTTCGAAATCCAAAGATGAGGTGAAACCAACTCAAGAAGATATAAAGGTGGACAGTTGGGAGCTGCAAAACACGAACCATCAGGTTTGAGGTTGTTTCCCTAGGTCAGGGTTACCTTATCAAAACTGCTGGATAAGATAACCAATAGAACCTCATGATCATGCCATCTTATTTTATTTATATCTGATTGCATGGTTTATTTATTACCTATGTGTTGTCACGATCACATAGTTAATGAAATGAACAAGCATGCAGAGATGGAATAAAATAAAACCGAACTATGCATAAAAAATATCAGAACATGGTTAATCACTTAATCTATAATCACTTAATATTAACAAGCATGTGATAAAGCAAAACTATGCATAAAAGATTAAAATCCCTCAACACAATATTAAGTAATACCAAGCCTTACATTACTTGATTAATGTCAAGACACAATAAAACTATGTGTTTGACCAACCCTTGTTGGGACACTTACTTTTTTAAAGGAATCCCTTATTAAAGGTTTCGGGTTGACTTAACTATATTACATCAAGAGGAGTATCCCTTGCTAGACATGATGTAATATTGGATGAAAGAGTTGAGGAAATCTAAGTCAGAATTTCAAGATTGGGGAGTCCACTCAATAGATCAAGGAACTGTAAGCTCACAGTTGGCAAAGACCTGCCTACCTAAATAGCTTCAAATAGCTTGTCCAACCCTTTTTGGGGTTATGCGAAGGGGAATATGGATCCTTGCCACTATAATGTCAAAGAAACTATAAATTCCAAATTCAATGGTGAGGGTCATTGGGACTTGAAAAAATAGTGGGAGAATTAATAAATCCATTTATTATTTTTCATTAAATATAATCAAAAGGTACTGATAAATATGCTCTTTTAATTTGATGAATCGAAATGAAATACTCGTCAAACACATTTTTTCTGTGATCAATTCTGGATAATGATAATATCCTCAATGGCAGTAACTTTTAGGAATAGTTTAGGTGCCTTCGGGTTATCCTATGCCATGAACGAATGTTTTAGGTGCTAGAGTCCTCACTTCTTGATTCTCCTTCCCAAGGGGAAAGTGATAAATATTTCTTGGTATGTGATCAAAATTTGAGCGATGCACTCGACGTTCAATGTTTGATGTTGTCATCAATGTCTAGTGAGCTCATGAAGTCTCATGAAGACATGGATGACTACAGTATGCTCTAAAACCTCTGTGGTCTATACCAGGAGAGAGCAAGACAACAAAGCTTTGAGATCTCCAAGGCTCTATTTCAGAGCAATCTTTGAGAGGGTGCCCCAGTCGGGCCTCATGTATACATTCTCACTGTCAACATTGAGCGCTTGGAGGTTCTAGTGTTTAAAATCCCCGAAGAACTGGGTACTGATCTCATTCTTACATCACTCCAACAGAGCTTCTCAAACATTGTTGTGAACTTTAACATGAACAACATTGAGAAGTCTATATCTGATCCTCTTATCCACATTCGCCAAGTGGACAATGAAATGAAGCGTGAAAAACCTTCTATCCTTATGGTGAATAAAAGAAAAGTGAAGGCGAAGTGATTTATGCCCAAATCTTCTTCAAGGCCTTCCAAGAAAAGTAAGATCAAAGGGGAGGAAAGGGAACATGATGATGTTTGTTTCGCATGTGGCAAGAAGGGCCACTGGATGTAAAACTGCACCTATCCAAGGAAGCTAGGGGATGCTTCAGGTGATTTTGTTATTGAATGTGATATTTCTGTTTCTAATAATTGGGTACTAGATACTTCTTTTTGTGATCACATATATTTCCAAATATAAGAAGCATGTTAATTCAGAAAGATTGATTGAGGTGAGGTTGATCTACGAGCTGCCAATTGCACCAGACTCGCTGTTGTAGCTATTAGAGACTACCACCTCACATTGTCTACTGGGATGCTCTTGGTTCTAAAAGGATGTTATTATGTACACTATATAACTCTAAACATTATTTCAGTATCCATATTAGATACTAATATATTCATATTCAAGTTCGGAGGTGGATGTTTCTACTTTTATAAAGATAGCATTTGTTTTGGTAGGGCACATTTATATAACGTCCTTTATGTGGTAGACTACACAAACCAAGTAATGGCACTTGATGAAAAAGTTAATTCACATGGCTCATACCACACCCAACTTTGGAATCACCAGCTAGGTCATGTCAATGAGAAATGTTTGACAAAATTACATCAAGGTGGGTATTTAGATTCTTTCGAACAAAAAACACTTTGTGTATGTCATGCATGTCTACAAGGAAAAATAACCAAATCCCCATTTAGTGGGAATTGTGAAAGGGCTAAAGTGCTTTTGGAATTAGTTCACAGAGATGTGTGTGGACCATTCCTAGTTGTAGCAAGGGGTGGGTTCTCATACTTTATAACTTTTACTGATGATTTTAGTAGATATGGATATATTTACTTAATGAGGTATTAGTCAGATTCCTTTGATCGGTTCAAAGAATACAAAAATGATGTTGAGAACCAGCTTGGTAAGAAGATTAAGGAACTCCGCTCAGACAGAGGTGGAGAATATCTTAATCAGGACTTCATTGATTTCTTACAGGGGTTTGGGATTCTATCTCAACTCACTCCTCCTTACACACCTCAGTGGAATGGTGAATATTAAAGTAGGAACCCCACCCTGTAGGACATGGTGAGATCAATGATGAGTCATGCGAGTCTTTGATTATCCTTTTGGGGATATTCATTACAAACAGCAGCACACATACTAAACCATGTACCAACTAAATCAATAAATGGTATTCCATACGTGTTATGGAGTGGATGCAAATCCATGTTATCGAATTTATATGTGTGGGGTAGCGAAGCATTTGTTATGTCCTCTTCAGGTAACAAACTAACACCCCAAGGAACAAAGTGTATCTTTATAGGATATCCCAAGGAAACAAAGGGATATTACATATACAACCCCTCAGACAAAAAGGTTACAGTGGAATGACACACCATATTCCTTGAGAGGGAGCACATCTCCAAATGAGATAGTGGGAGCGAGATAGACTTCGATGAAGTCAAGGCACAAGATACATAGGATTTGGTACAAGAACAGATTCCACAATGCCCCATGGAAGAACAATTTGTTCCAGAGACACAAGATCTATATAGGATAATGATAGAGGTGAGAGAACCAGAACGATATGGTTTTCTTGTCACCGAGGATGGTGACTCATTATTGGTTGACAATGATGATCCTCTTACCAAAAAAGAAGCAGTTGAAGGCCCAACCGTTTCCAAGTGGCAAGAAGCCATGAATTATGAAATGGATTCCATGTACCAAAACCAAGTCTGGATTTTGGTAGATCCTCCAATTGATGTAATGCCTGTTGGTAATAAATGGGTATTCAAGAAGAAACTGGACATGGTGGGGCAAGTCAGCACCTATAAGGCAGGACTGGTGGTAAAAGTTTTTAGATATCATTAAGGAATTAACTATGATGAAACCTTTTCCCCAGTTGCGATACTGAAATCCATCAGAATATTATTGGCCATCTCTGCTTACCATGACTATGAAATTTGGAAAATTGATGTAAAGACAACATTCCTTAAAGGGAACCTCCTGGAAGATGTCTACATGACCCAACCTGAAGGGTTTGTGACTCCAAAGGATGCCAAAAAGGTATGAAAGTTTCAGAAATACATTTTTAGATTAAATCAAACATCAAGGTCATGGAAGATTCATCTTATGAAGACATAATGGAATTTGGATTTGTTAGGAAATAATGTGAACCTTGTGTCTATAAGAGGTTTAGTGGGAGTGTAGTCATTTTTCTAATAGTATATGTTGATGACATATTACTAATTGGAAACGAAGTACCTGTCTTACAGTCCATTAAGGAAAGGTTAGATAAATGATTCTCCATGAATCACTTCTGTGAGGTAGAATATATTCATGGGATCAAGATCCATCGTGATAGATCCAAGAGAATGTTGGGCCTAATTAAAAGTACATACATTGACAAGATACTGAAGAGATTCAGCAGGGAATAGTCCAAGAGTGGATTGTTTCCAATGTCACATGGAATTCGTCTTTCTAAGAAAATGTGTCCTCAGACACATGAAGAAAGAAAAGGAATGGCAAGGATCCCTTACGCATCCACGATTGGGTCAGTCATGTATTATATGATATGTAAGAGGCTCGATGTTTCTTATGCATTAAGTGTGGTTGGAAGATATCATGATGATCTAGGAGACTGTCATTTGATGGCAGTCAAGACTATCCTTAAGTATCTGAGGCGTACTAAGGATATGTTAATGGTTTATGGAGGAGATGAGGAACTTGTAATGAGAGGAAATTTAGATGCTAGTTTCCAGACTGATCAAGATGACATGAAGTCACAGACTGGATACATATTCAGTTTCAATGGAGGTGCTATGAGCTGAATGAGCTCGAACAATGTGTGGTGTAAGATTCTAAAGTGGAGTCTGAGCATATCGCAGCTTCTGATGTAGTCAAAGAAGTAGTATGGATGAAAATCTTCATACAAGAGATGGATGTAGTACCGATCAGTAATGATCATATCACACTCTATTGTGATAATACTGCAGTGGTGGCACTTGCAAAATATCCAAGGTTACATCAGCGAACAAAGCAGATAAGTCAGAAGTATCATCTCTTGAGGGATATTTCTCAGAGATGTGAAGTTTCAGTGAGCAGTATTTCCATAGAAAACAACATGGCAGACCCCTTGACTGAATCCTTGACTCAGCAGAAACATGATCATTATGTGAGGTATATCAGACTAAAAGTCATAGGAAGTTGGATCTAGTCCATGTGGTAGTTTGTAAGGGTTGTTGTCCTGAGAACCAACTTTTTTATACTTTGATTACATGAATGTTTAATTATTATATATTGTTCATTGTTCCACATGACTATAATATAATAATGTCCTGGAATATTTTTTGCATTGATAAGGTCATGGAAGATCCCCACTATGATGAGAACCCTTAAATGCTATAAAAATATTCTTAAATAATGTTTTGCGATTGGATGACATACTATGATAGTACACATAGTATACAGACTGTCATGTGCGAGTACTCGTTAGAAGATGAAACTCTATCTCATGGAGTTCTCACTTGGTAATCTCCAAGATGGGAGATTATGAAAACAGACTTGCCAGTAGTAATTGTGCATGTCTTGGTGTCATCGGATATTAATATCTGCGAGTGTGTGTAATGGTCCTTAGACTGGAATATTACCATTAAATCATGTCATGACTCTCACACATAGATTTGCTGACGAAAACTGTCACGAAGACAGTTGGCAGGAAGTAGGGTACGTTGGGTGCGTCACGAATGAAATGTTGTCAATAGATAAGTCGAGGAAGGATTTTTACCTTCAATATTTATGGAAGTAGATATCTTGGGCCCTTTGATAAAAATAGAACTATAAAACAAATTCCTTGGCCATGGTGTAATAATGAGTTTATTTCTGGAAGTCAACGAATGACAGATCAACATATAGGTTTATGACACTACCTTGAAACACTCTTGATGAGATATTGATACAAAGGAATAAAATTAAACTATAAGCACTTGTATGAGGTGATATGTCAATGTGGCATCAACTTCTTTTTCTTGGGTGCCTTGACCCATTGCTAGACAGTAATCTTAGACTTTAGGCAAGCCCTCCTAATGCCAACGAGAAAGGGGCCTAGAGGGTCACACACTAAGTGTATTCAAGTATCTCAAGTAGAAAAAATATTATTCCCATACATGGTTTAATAATTATTAAAGGAATCCTAAATTGTTTTAATGTTGGAGCGAGAATAAAATAAAACAAGTACGTGATGTCTATCAATGATTACATGCTATGTAGTTTTATTTTGAAAACAAGTACACGATGTGTATTATTAAATGCACACGTCATGTAGTTTTCATTTTGAAAAGGAAATGAACAAATTAAAACAAGATATACATGACGTGTACATTGAATGTACACGCAGTGTAGCTTTCAATGAAAAAAAAGTACATGTCATGTATTTATTAATACACACCATGTAGTTTTTCCAGTCGGGATTTTGAGGAAATATCGTTTTATTAAATGATATTTATTATAATCATTGTGGGCACATGTCAAGGAATTAATGACTCGACATGGGGTTTTCAAAATGGGTTTATTTAAATAAATGAAATGTGGGATGCATTTTTTTATTGTCATAACTCTATAACCTCAAACCCAATTATAAATATCCTCACAACCCCAACTCTTTTCCTTAGACAAGAGAATCATTGGGCACAACAATTCTGGAGAACTATTTCAAGGCCTAAAGAACCTCTTCCTCAAAGAATGATCTCATGACTTAAAGAGATCCTCTTCAATCGGATCAAGATGAGCAAAGGTGGACATCATAAGAAATGGTTTTTCCACGCCGGCACCCGAAGACACCATTGGCGACGTCCAGAGATACAAGGTGCACATGTGGATCACCACTAGAGGAAGTCTACACTTGGATTTTGCGACGCACCAACAAATCACAACAAAACATGATCTAGAATATCAATGAATAAAGAATACCAAAAGGTACTTATTTTCAATTGATTAAATTAATTATAATCAATCTATAATCATAAAACTTTTTGGTTCTAGCACTATCCTTTTCCTTGTCTTTTTCTATGATTTGATCTGTGGAGATTGGCGTTTATCATCATATTAATCCCATATTGATCATTGTTAATGACCAAAATCCATGTGGGCACATCCAACCATAAGCTTCCACTATGCCCGGATCCTTCAATTGGTATCAGAGGGATGTTACAACGTTGATTATAGTTATTTAATTTTTGTTGATAATTTATGCATTTTTATTTGATTCAATTCAAAATAAATCATTCTATAAATATGAATAACAGAGATCTGTTCTTCTTCCTTCATTTCTCGATTCATATCATAGAAACAACCTTTTTAATTTTAATTTTGATTAAAATAAAAACGAATTACTCGTCTAGAGGATCCTCTCTTTCTAACTGTATAATATAGAAATACACGGTGTGTAATGAAAACTACACGTTGTTTACTTAGGTTCAGCGAACCGGTACTGGTCCGCCAAACCACGCCGCGTGAATTGATTGCACCTAAGAATTTATTACCCCATGTTGACCAGAAATGAACAATGTGTGGCAACAAAAATAAACTATGTGTATGTTGGAGAAACACACCATGTAGTCCAATCCGGCCAAAGTAAAACCATGTACAAAGGAGAAGCCGCATACCACATACACTAGATCTCCAGGCCAGTTTCCGCGTAACAAGGAAGTACACGCCATGTATGATTTATCTACACACCGTGTACTCCAAAATATCAAAAGTACAGAAAACACGCCAAAGCCCCCGACGTGTACTTTGGATAAAGGGTGAAAAGAAATATACACCATGTAAATATAAACTACACACTGTGTACTTTCCATAAATTTCACTAGGTTTCCTCCAAAAGTACAAAGACTTGTACAAGGAATATGGATGAGAATAATCTCATGGAAATTGAGAAAGGAATTTAAGATAAATAATTGATTAATTATAAGATCATAATTCATTGAATTCGAGCGCTACTTATCTTAAATGAAATAATGATTAAAAGAATTTTAATTATAAATATGTGTAAATGTCGTTGCTTGCTATGGATGATCATGAGCTAGACCAAAGACCCCTTGTATGTGTGTATGGTTTCATTTAAATTTGTTTAATTTAAATCTGTTGGCCTACGAGCCTTATTTCAATAAAATGTAGGGCCTACATGCCCATAGTTTCTTTAATGTAAACCCCATTTAATGGATGATCTCCCAAGCTAGAGGAGACGGCTCGAAATCCGAAGTTGAGAAGAAACCAACCTAAGAAGACACAAAGGTAGACAGGTGGGAGATGCAAAACACGAACCATCAGGTTCAAGGTGTTTTCCCTAGTTCAGGGTTAGCTTATCAAAACCACTGGATAAGCTAACCAATAGAATCTCATGATCATGCCATTTTGTTTTATTTATGTTTGATTGCATGGTTTATTTATTATGTGTGTTTTGTCACGATCACATAGTAAATGAAATGAACAAGCATGCAAAGATGGAATAAAATAAAATGAAACTATGCCTAAACATTATCAGAACATGGTTAATCACTTAATCTAGCATCACATAATATTAACAAGCATGTGATAATGTAAAAATATGCATAAAAGATTAAAATCCATTAATATCATATTAAGTCAGATCAAGCCTTCCGTTACTTGATTAAGGGCAAGACTCAATAAAACTATGTGTTTGACCAACCCTAGTTGGGACTCTTGCATTTATAAAGGAAGCCCTTATAAAAGTTTTCTGGTTGACTTAACCATATTACATCAATAGGAGTATCCCTTTCTAGACTTGATGTAATATTGGAGGCAAGAGTTGAGGAAATCCGTGTCAGGATTTCAGGATTGGGGATTCCACTCAACAGATCTAGGAACTGTAAGCTCACAGTTGGCAATGACTTGCCTACCTAAATACCTTTAAATATCCTGGCCAACCCTTATTGGCATTCTGCGAAGGGGAATATGGATCCTTTATACTATAATTTTAAAGTGACTAGAAGTTACGAATTCAATTGTGAGGGCCATTGGGACTTGATAAAATAGTTGGACAATTAAAAAATTCATTTATTATTTTTCATAAAATGCAATCAAAAGGTACTGATAAATATTCGATATTAATTTGTAGAATCGAAATGAAAAAATCATCAACCACATTTTCTCTGTGATAAATTCTGGATAAAGACAATATCATCACCGACAGTAACTTTCAGTAATGGTTTAGGCACCTTTGGGTTATCCTACGCCATGAACAAAAGTTTTACGTGCTAGAGTTCTCACTTCCTAATTAGCCTTCCCAAGGGGTGAGTGATAAAGATTTCCTGGTCTATGATCAACATTTGAGTGATGCACTTGACGTTCAATATTTGATGTTGTCATCAATGTCTAGTGAGCTCATGAAGTCACATGAAGAAAAGGATGCCTACATCATGCCCGAGCACCTCAATGGTCTATACCAGGAGAGAGAAAGACAAGAAAGGATTGAGATCTCCAAGTCTCTATTTCAGAGCAATATTGGAGAGGGTTCCCCACCTGGGCCTCATGTAGTGAAACTCATTGTCTACATTGAGCTATTGGAGGTTATTGGGTATAAACTCCCCGAAGAACAGGGTACCGATCTCATTCTTGCATCACTCCCCCAGAGCTTATCAAATATTGTTGTGATCTTCAACATGACCAACATTGAGAATTCATTGTCTGATCTTCTTATCCTCATTCCCCAAGTGGACAATGACATAATGCATGAAATTTTTTTGTCCATATAGTTTATAAAAGGAATGGTAAGGTGAAGAGATTTATGCCCAAAGCTTCTTCAAGGCCTTCCAAGAAAAGGAAGATCAAATGGGAGGCAACATAACAAGATGTTGTTTACTTCGCATGTGGCAAGAAGGGAAACTGGTGGGAAAAAATAAACCCAGCCAAGGAAGCAAGGGAAAGATTCAAGTGCGTTTATTATTGAATGCAATCTATCTATTTCTAATAATTGGGTATTAAATACTGCTTGTGGTGCTGACATCTATATCCAAATACAGGAACCAAGCAGATTCAGAAAGATTGACCAAGGTGGGGAGGATCTACGAGTAGCCAATGGATCCAGAATCGCTATTCTAGCTATCTGAGACTAGCACCTCACATTGCCTACTGGGATGGTCTTTGTTTTGAAAGGATGTTATTTTGTAACCTCTATAACCAAAAACATTATTTCAGCATCCATATTAGATACTGATGGATTCATTTTCAAGTTTGGAAGTGGATGTTGCTACTTTTATATTGGTAGAATTTGTTTTGGTAGGGCACATTTATATAAAGGCCTTTATGTGTTAGACTACACAATCCTAGTAATGGAAATCGATGAAAACGTTAATTCACATGACTCATACCACACCGAAATTTGGCATCACCAGCCAGGTCATGTAAATGAGAAACGTTTTCCAAAATTACATCAAGATGGGAATTTAGATTCTTTTGAGCTAAAACCACTTTGTGTATGTCATGTGTGTCTACAAGGCAAAATGACCAAAGCCCCATTTAGTGGGAAAGGTGAAAGTTCTAAAGAGCTTCTAGAATTAGTTCACTCAGATGTGTGTTGACCATTTCCAGTTGAAGCAAGGGGTGGGTTCCCATACTTCATAACATTTACTGATGATTTTAGTAGATATGTAATATTTACTTAAGGATGTATAAGTCAGATTCTTTTGATCAGTTCAAAGAATACAAGAATGAGGTTGAGAACCAGCATGGTAATAAGATTAAGAAAATCACCTTAGACAGAGTAGGAGAATATCATCATCAAGACTTCATTTATTTCTTACGGGGGTTTGGGATTCTATATCAACTCACTCCTCCTTATACACCTTAGTGGAATGGTGTAAATGAAAGGAGGAACAACACCCTATTGGACATGGTGAGATTGATGACGAGTCATGTGTGTCTTCCATTATCCTTTTGGGGAAATGCATTACAAAAAACATCAAACATACCAAACCAAGTACCAACTAAATCAATAAATGATATTCCATACGAGTTATGGAGTGGACGCAAAGCCATGTTATCGAATTTACATGTGTGGGGTAGCGAAGCATTTGTTAAGGCCTCTTCAGGTAACAAACTTGCACCCCAAGGCACAAAGTGTATCTTTAAAGGATATCCCAAGGAAATAAGTGGATATTACCGGTACAACCCCTAAGAAAAAAGGTTACAGTGGCATGACATGACATATTCCTAGAGAGGGAGCACATATCTAAAAGAGATAGTGGGAGAAAGATAGACTTCGGTGAAGTCGAGGCTCAAGATACACAGGAGTTGGTACAAGAATAGATTCCATACAGCCCCATGGAAGAAAATTCTGTTCCAGAGACATACGAACTGCATATGAGCATGAGAGAGGTGGGATAACCAGAATGATATTCTTTTCTTGTCACCGAGGATGGTGACTCATTATTGGTTAACAATGATGATCCACTTAACTATAAGGAAGAAGTTGAAGGCATAAATGTTGCCAAGTGGAAAGAAGCCATGAATTCTGAAATCGAATCCATGTACCAAAACTATGTCTGGATTTTGGTAGATCCTCCAGTTTATGTAAAGCCTATTGGTAAAAAATCGTTATTCAAGAAGAAACTCGTCATGGAGGGACAAATTCAGCACCTATAAGTCACGACTAGTTGCAAAAGGTTTTAGACATCGTCATGGAATTGACTATGATGAAACCTTTTCCCTGGTCGTGATACTGAAATCCATCAGAATACTATTGGCCATTATCGATTACCGTGACTATGAAATTTGGAAAATGGATGTCAAGACAACATTCCTTAACAGGAACCTCCAGAAAGATTCCAACATGACACAACCTGAAGGGTTTGTGACTCCAAAGGATGCCAACAAGGTATTCAAGTTTTAGAAATCCATTTATGGATTAAAGAAAAAATCATGGTCATGGAACATTTGTTTTGATGAAGCCCTAATAGAACTTGGATTTATTAAGAAGAATGTGAGCCTTGTGTATATAAGAGGTTTAGTGGGATTGCAGTCATTTTCCTCATAGTATATGTTGATGATGTATTACTAATTGGAAACAAAGTACCTATCTTACAGTCAGTTAAGGCATGGTTGGATAAATGATTCTCCATGAAAGACCTGTGAGAGGAAGTATATATTCTTGGGATAAAGATCCATCGTGATAGATCCAAGAGAATGTTGGGCCTGAGTCAAAGTACATACATGGACAAGATACTGAAGAGATTCGGAATGGAACAGTCCAAGAGGGGATTGTTTCCAGTGTCAAATGGCATTCATCTTTCCAAGAAAATGTGTCCTCAGACACATGAGGAAATAAAGAGAATTTCAAGGATCCCTTACGCATCCATGATTGGGTCAGTCATGTATATTATGCTATGTATAATTCTAGATGTTGCGTATGCATTAAGTACGGTAGGCATATGTCAAGTTTATCTAGGAGACCGCCATTGGATAGAAGTCAGGACTATCCTTAAGTATCTAAGGCGTACTAAGGATTTGTTCCTGGTTTCTGGAGGAGATGAGGAACTAGTCATCAGAGGACATGTAGATGCTAGTTTCCAGACTGATCAAGAATACATGAATTCACAGACTGGATACATATTCAGTTTGAATGGAGGTGCAGTGATCTGGAAGAGCTCAAAGCAAAGTGTGGTGGAAGATTATACAGTGGAGTCTTAGTATATCACAGCTTCTGAGGCAGCTAAAGAAGAAGTATGGATGCGAAACATCATCCAAGAGCTAGATGTAGTACCGAGCAGTAAAGATCCTATCACACTCTATTGTGATAATACTGCAGTAGTGGCACTTGCAAAAGATCCAAGGTCACATCAGCGGACAAAGCACATACTTTGGAAGTATCATCTCTTGAGGGATTTTTCTCATAGAGGTGAAGTTACAGTGAGCAATATTTCCATGGAATACAACGTGGAGGACCCCTTGACTAAGGCCTTGACTCAGCAGAAATATGATCAGCCAGTGAGGTCTAGCGGACTAAAAGTCGTATGCAGTTGGCTCTAGTCCAAGTGGGAGTTTGTAGGGGTTGGTGTCCTCAAAACTAACTTTTTTGTACTTCGATTATATGAATGTTCACTTATTATATATTGTTCATTGTTCTGCATGACTATAATATGACAATGTCCTGGAATATTTGTTGCATTAATAAGGTCATGGAAGATCCCTTATATGACGAGAACCTTGAAATTCTATAACAATATTCTTAAATAACGTTCTACGGTTGGATGACATACTATGATAGGACACATAGTATACAGACAATCATTTGTGAGTACTCATAAGAAGAAGAGACTCCCTCTCATGGACTTCGCACGTGGTAATCTCCAAGATGGAAGATTATGAGAACAGACCCACCAGTAGTAATTCCACATGTCTTGGTGTCATTGGACATTACTATCTGCGAGTGTGTGTAATGGTCCTTAGACTAGAAGATTATCATTAACTCATGTCATGACTCGCGCACTTAGATTTGCTGACGAAAACTGTCATGAAGACAGTTGGTAGGAAGTAGGGTACATTGGGTGCATCACGAATGACATGTTGTTAATGGATAAGTCAAGGAAGGATTTTTCCCTTGCAGATTTATTGTAGTAGATATCTCAGTCCCTTTTATTGAAATAGATCTATCAAAAAAATTCTGTGGCCATAGTGTAACGATGAGTTTATTTCTGGAATTCAAAGAATGACAAATCAAGCATATAGTTTTATGACACTACCATAAAACTTGCTTGATGAGGTATTGATACAAAGGGATTAAATTACATAGTAAGAATTCATATGAGGTGATACATCAATGAGGCATCAACTTCTTTCTCTTGGGTTCCTTGACCCGTTGCTAGACAGTAATCTAGGACTTTAGGCAAGCCTGCCTAATTCCAACGAGAAAGGGGCCTAGAGGGTCACACACTAGGTGTATTCAAGTATCTCAAGTAGAATAAATATTATTCTCATACATGGTTTAATAATTATTCAAGGAAGCTTAAATTGTTTTAACGTTGGAGGAAGAATAAAATAAAACAAGTACACACTGTGTAGTTTTATTTTGAAAACAAGTACGCGTCATGATTAATTTAATGTTCACACCGTGTATTTTTCATTTTGGAATGGAAATGAATAATTGAAATCTAGATATACATGTCGTGTATTTATTAATACACAATGTGCAGTTTTTTCAGTCAGGATTTTGAGGCAATATCATTTTATTAATTGATATTTATTATAATCAGTGTGGGCGCATGTCAAGGAATTAATGACTCGACATGGTGTTTTCAAAAGGGAGTTAATGAAATAAATGAAACGCGTAACATGTTTATTTATTTTCATAACTCTATAACCTCAAAGCCGATTATAAATATTCTTATAACCCCAACTCTTTTCCTTAGACAAGAGAATCGTTGTGCACAACAATTCTGGAGAATTCTTTCAAGGCCAAAAGAACCTCTTCCTCCAAGAAAGCTCTCTAGACTGAGAGAGATCCTATTTCATCAGATCAAGATGATCTAAAGCGGACAACACAAGAATATGTTTTTCCACAGTAGCACTCGAAGACTTCTTCGGAAACATCTAGAGATACGCGGTGCACGTGTGGATCATAGCTAGAGGAAGTCTACACTTGGCTTATGCAACGCAATGACGAATCACACCAGAACGTGATCAAGAATATCAATGTATAAAGAACACCAAAAGGTTATTATTTTCAATTTATTAAATTAATTATAATCAACCTGTAACGATCCTACTTTGTGGTTTCAGGAATTTCCTTTTCTTTGTCTATTTCTATGATTCGATCTGCGGAGACTGGCATTTATCATCATATTGATCATGTATTTATCATTGTTAATAACAAAAACCCATGTGGTCACATCCAACCATGCGCTTCTGCTATGCCCGAAACCTTCAAAGTATTCTTTAAAATATATATATATATATATATATTAATAAATCCATGATAAATAAACAATTAAGAACTATGAAATTATTCTAACTGCTCCATCTTCAATTCTAGTATGAGAGGAACACATACATGGTTCATAAACCCCATTATTCCATCCTGATCAAGGCCAAACACATTAATATTTCAAACTTTATTTTACAGCTCTACATCTTCTTTATAAACCTTTTTAATCTTCACTTGGATAGAGGGTTGAACATTAATTTGAGAAAGATTATATTTTTACCCTTCCTTTAGGATTTTAAGATCCATCCTTTCCAAATCCTAAAATATCGGATCTTTTTTTATCATCATCATGGATAAACTAGCATGATCCATCTAACATAAATAATTGGACACCTTATTTACTTTTACAGGGTGGTAATGTTTTGATTATTCATAATCCTTTATCAACTATAACTATCATTTCCGGCGTATGTTCAACTCCTCCTGTGTGAATATAAATTTCATAGTTTATGATCGGTATATATATAACACTTTTTTTATAATGAAAATGCCTCCATATATTTTATGAAAAAATTGTTGTTTCTAACTCCAAATCATGATTTGGGTAATTTTTCTCGTGAATCTTCAACTACTATGAGGCATAATCAATAACCATGTTATTATACATAAGAACACATCTCGGTCCCCAATTAGATACATCAATATACATTGAAAACCCTTATCCACTATATTGTAACGTAATAACGGGTGAAATCACTAACCTTCTCTTTATTTCGTTGATATTTTCTTCACATTAATCTATCAAAAGGAACTTGACACCCCTGTGACTTAACATGGTCATAGGATTAGTTAGTCAGGATAAATTATCCACAAACTATCGATAATATCAAGATAAAACAAGAATCTTTGGATCTCAGTCACCATGGATGGTTTAGGCCAGCATTTAATAGCCTCCAACTTGGATGGATCTACTACTATACCATATCTTGAGATTATGTAGCCAAAAAACTTTTTTATAGCCAAAATTCCCAAATTGTAAATTTTTCATATATCTTCCCCATCCTTATGGTCTTTAGTACTATTCTAGAGAGATCTTCATTTATTAATTTCTCATTGAATTGATAAGAATAAAATCTATAAAGACTTCCCCAAATTTATTGAGGCAATCCCAAAACACTCTATTCATTAAATGCATAAAGGTAGCAGGGGAAATAATAATACTAAAATGCATCACTGTATATTCATAGATCCCATACCTTGTAAAGATTGATGTCTTGGCTATATCCTCCTTCATGAATCTCAAATGATGATATCCAGAATGAAGGTCAATCTTGGAAAAGTATAGTGATTTGCACAGTTTCTCTGACAAGTCATCAATACAGGGAAGATGATACTTGTTCTTGATTGTGATCTTGTTAAACTCTTAATAATCAATTCAGAGTCTCATTGATCCTTATTATTTTTACAAAAAAATTAATGGGTTCACCCCAAGATGACAAACTTGGATGAATAAATCCCTTATCAAGGTTTTCTTGGATTTTATTCTTCAATTCCATCAACTCAATTTAGTCAATTATATAAGGAGTCTTTGAAATTGGTGTGGAACCAAGTATGAGTTCTATTGAGAAATCACATTTTCATTTTGGTGTAAGTCTATGAAAATCATCATAAAAGACCTCCACAAAAACCTGAACAATAGGAATATCATTGATGAAAATTTTCTCCCCAACTATTTTAGATAAACAACCCTTTTGAATGGTAATTAATACCCAAAAATTGGATGTAATCTCTACAGAAAATTCATACTTATCATCCCATTTATGGATAATCATGTGAGGGTTTGAAATATCAAATATAACTTTCTTTATTTGACAATTGATGAGGGATTTAGGTATAGAAATCCAATCCATACAAAATATGACATCAAATTCAACCAAAGGAATAATGACATGATTTTATGGAATCACATTACTAAATACTTCAACTAAAGAGGACTCATAGTCTTGAGATGAAATCATCATAACTTTATGTTTCTTCACTTAAATTCCACATATAATTGTTTTGGTTTAATCTTAACACCCTTAAAAAATTATTTAGATATGAAAAAGTTGGTAGATCTAGAATCAAATATGACATTAGTAGTTCTAGAGTGGATAGTACATGTACCTTTCATCACTTCATTGTCACACCCCTCATAAAAAATAGTGATTACATTATATATCATCTTATCCTTCAGCTTAAGATGTTTTTTATTATGTTCATCATCACCTGACCATCATTTTGGGAAATTTATTGCATAATCCATGTTCTACTTTTACTTGTAGCACATAATCATGGGATGTTCATTTTGTGCCATTTTTTTCAATTTGAATCATTATCTAACTTTTTACTATAACTTCTGTAATAAATTTCCTGATGGACATCATTTCCACACATAAAAAATTTATTAGATCCCTTATGTAAATTTCCTCTATTATTCTTCCCACACATAGATCATAACAGGAAGATCATATTCTTCTCTTACTAGTTTTTAGTTTTTCCTTTAAATACAAACTTGTTCTTCTTTTTGAACCCATGGGGTTGATATGAAACTCCAAACTACATATTAACCTTGATTACACAACTCAAAATCACTTCATAGCTACTAAAGTCTCTTATGGAAAATGATCTTCTGAGACTTGGATTTAATCCACTGAAGAACCTATCAACATTACATTCAGGTTTGATGATAATTCATTAAGCATCACACAAAAGTCTTATGAAATTATCCTTATTGGTATGAATAGATTCATCATGACTTATATTCAATTAAAGTAAATATTTATCCATCTTATCCTAATGAATTTGAAGAATTTAATTATTAAAAAATAATTTCTTGAAGTTATCCCAATACATGGATTCATTCTCATCTTGTTTAATCATATTATTGATTAGAGTTCATAACCGATCTCCTTCACCTAATAACCAATAGAGAATAAGAATGACTTTACCATGCTTTTAAGGGTTGAGAAAGGAGAATATATCTTCATTACTAATGATCCACTATTCAGAAACAAGTAGATCTGAAGACCCTCTGAAATAAAGTGGATGTTTCCTGAGGAAGGAATCAATAGAATTTTATTCCCTCGTTTTCTCATTTGGAAGTACACCACGATCCATACCTCAAGAAAGCTATGTAAGAATAGAAATAATGAATTTAATTCTATCTCCCATTACATTCAATTTCTCATGAGAACAATCCATTCATTGTCTAGAATAATCACCATTATGATGATTCCTTCAGGTTCCCACCACTGACTAAAACCAAAATGCATAGAGTTAGAAACATTTTTCATATTTATGAATCATATAATAATTAATATTAAATTATAGCATGTCTAATTTATGAAACATTAATTGATCTATGAAACCATACATTTATCCTAGGTTATTAATAAACAACTTCTATTTCAATACTTCATGATTGTTCATAAAGAGTTTGTGAATTCGAAGAGCATATCCCCCATGAGTGACAATCCAGGTGTGCAGTAAGTCCCACTTTCGTGTAACAAATTACCCTATGTCAGGCTCGGAATATCATGGTGGAGTTGTTACCCCTAGGTATATCTATTCTTGTGAAAAATCCAATTGTAGTATCCAGAAAGAGATTTATTTCCAGGAAACCACTCACTCTACCCTCAACCAAAATTCCAGGACATTTTCTTATATTTTTCATATCCTTAGACTTATACCTAGACATGTCCTTAGAGTTATCACTAAGGTATTATCCTCATAGATTCCAGAGGTTAAATAAAAATTTTCTCTCATACCAAATATACCAACAATCACTTTTCATACATTAACATTAAATAACTTTTGTGCAGTACTTAAAACATTATACAAACAAACTCTAAAATTTTGTACAAGCCTAGAGCCTTCGGAAACATGGAAACATAAAAACTAATACATAATTGAGATACATTATCTCTTAAAAATTTATTTCACGAAAATAACCTTTCATAGACACATAAAACATAATACATATCTTCATAAACTGGGGAAGAAAACATAAAAATATCATATCTCAGATGCTTAGTAACCGTAAATAAGGGATATATGTAAGCATAATCATGAGCATAAGTTTATAAGAGCATGAAAATAGAATATCATATCCTACATATCAAAGAATATTTTCTTGAAACATGGTATAAATCATGGATGTTAATAATACATCAATAATAAGTAAATAAATGACATAATCCATGAAATCATAATATTGGAATAAAACATGAAATTGTGTTAGACACATAATCATATAATAATATTTTCATAGTAGACAATTCATTATTTCCAAGACCATCTGGATAGTATGGTTTCACTTCTCGTACCATATTGGTAGGCATGGTTCAATCCCATGGTCATCTAAGTAGAATGAGTTCACTCATCAGACCATCTTGGTTGTTAGGTTTACTCCCATAGCCATCATAATAGTCTAGGTTTATTCCCAAACTCATCTTAGTCTATCTCAGGAGATATAAATTCTTACCCAATGCATTGGAGGGAGATATAGGTCCCACCCATAATATAGTTAAATCATACATACATGTTACACAAGATCATAAATAATCATATCATAACCCATGAAATAAACTGGGTATTATAAATAAGTAAACAGATTATAAAGTGTGCAAAATGAAAGGTTTCATAATCATTTCATTACAAACATAACCTGCGATCAAAATTAGGTTTTAAAATCATATAACCCATGAAAGGAAAATGGGTTTCATAAAAAATATTCCATCTAAACATAATCCATTTAGAGATATAATGTGAATAGAAACATTGAATAATTTTCCTAGAAATGAATATGTAACACCAATGGATGTTGTTTTATATGTGAAATAATTTCAGGAGATATTTTGAAAACATTTCTTGATGAAATCATCATTTCTACATTGAATTTTTTTTTAAAAAAACTTAAAACCTTTTAAAACACTTTTCATTGAAAAAATATCTAAAAACATATTAAGGAATAATTGAAAAACCATAAAACGTTTTTCAAATCCTTTTTATTTAAAATGTTCTTCAATGATCTGTTAAAAACATTTTGGAAAACAATGTTGTTAGAATATAACAGATTTATGACTGAAGAGAGAGAATAAAAAATTTTACGTTACATACATTATATTAAATACCAAATAGTGGGAAAATAGTACTAATAACTGTGTATATCTTGAATAACTAGCTGATAATATAATTTAAGAATATTCTTTAGATATTGATCATAATATATCAACAAAGGAATTAAAAAACATAAACCTTGAAAAATGATGAGATTGTTTATAACTTGGTAACTTTGGATCATAATCTCCATGTAAGAAAATTAAATTAAATTAATCTTAAAATATAATGAAAATAATTATATGCGTGATATAACTATAAAATGAAATTATATACAGTCAGGAAATAATTTTGGTTCATAAAAAACATGTGTCTCAATGAAGGAAAATTGAGCCAAACTATTTTATGATTTGGTAAATTTGGATACCGAAACCCCATGAAAGAAATATAATAAAATGGATATGTAGATTAATAAAAATTTAATTATAATATAAACATAAAAAATTCATGGGAAGTACATTCAACATAATAAATAATTTAGTGGTGATTAAGGCATGTATCTCATGGAAATAAAAGTGAGAAGAAATTCCCTCACCTTATGTCTTGACTCTCATCGTACTCATTCAAACCAACTATACAATAAATATAAATTTATGATACATATATTTAAGAACCATATAATTATATATATAACATATATGGTTTTATTATGACCTTATATTATCCTATTGTTATCAATCCTATGTTAAGGATTAACTTCTGGTAATATCTACTTTGTTCTACACATGTGTCTTAATTTGATATGTGTTTGGTCCTTATACTTATATAATTATTTAAAGATTTTAGACCATGACAAAAAAATCATTTATATTCACTATATGTTTATTATAATAATCTATATAATATATAAGTATGAAATTAAATACATAATTCATGGAGACGGTAAGTCGTACGTACGCATGAACATCGTTTCCATTTTTGTTGTCGTACTGAAATAAAGAAGGTAAATGGAATATATGTATATATATAATTATTCCATTATCCTTATTATATCTTATATATCATGTAATTTTACTAAACCCATATTTAATACATTCCAGCTATTTTGTTAATGAACCACATCACTTTGAGGGGGCGGTAGTCCACGCTTCCTCAAATGAAATTTTCTTATTTAAACCAAATGTAATGTATAAGGACATGTTTTTTAAATGGATTAAAGTAACATAAATAGATAATAAATATAATATATAACATAGAAAAATATAGTTTAATATATACTCTCCTCCATGACAGGTGGTAATGCAAAAATTAACAATCATCTTTTAGTGAAGCGATGGTTCGTCGTACACATAAACATTATGTTTGTTACACCTTAGATGGAATTGTATGTAATATTTGTTCAAAAATATAGCATAAAAACATTCTAGTATATTAAAAACCCTTATTTTTTATAAAATATTTTAAAAAATAGATTGGATGGTTAGATATTGAAAATAAAAGAAATGAGCTTGAGAGAAGGCATACCTCTTAATCTGGTAACATTTTTTGGTCTGTGCCAAAAGGTTTCCTTGGATTTATCTCTATGCTAATATAGTCTTAAAGTAGTAATTTTGGGATTTTGGTAATTTTATTTGAAAATTATTTTCAGAGAATAAGTTGTTTGAGAGTTTTAAAAGATAGGTAGAGTTGGGGGCCTTTTATAATAGAGGAGGGTCACTCTTGTAATATTTTCAAAATGGGAAACCACACAAATGTTTTTTATTTAAAATGGATCCAATAATATATAAATGTAGATAAAAGTGATTATAGTGTCTATAAATGTCCATAAAAGGCCTTATGGGAAATTTTATAGGTCTTTTTGGGCCTTAATTTTATGGTTTAGTCTCTTATTAAGCATAATTTATCCATAACCGTTGAAATTAATTTTAGTCACTTTCAATAAATTTTCTAGCCAAAATGTAAATTGGCCAAATTGAATATTATAAATTATTCTGATTCCAAATATGGAATCCATATTCCAAATTCTAACCACATAAGTAGAATAAATTTATTTAAAATTATCTCATAGTGGAGTGGACAATGCAAGTTTTTAAAAAAAATACATTCAAAAGTTTGCTAAGTTTTTATAACCAAGTTCAAAGTTAAATTGATCTCAATGTCCTAAATTGTATTAATTAATAAAAATATTATATAATTAAGCTTTGAAACAAATTTAAATATAATTTAATCTTAAAAATAAATTAGATGAAAAAGAAGTTCTGAATTAAAATCTGGTATTTTACTATTCATCCAAAAATGATGTTTCTCAAAAAAAATCTCATAACTTATCAATAAGATAATTTCAACATTACTAATTAAAAAATGAGATTTATTTTATAAAATTAAATTTATAAATGTTTCAAAAATTCATTTTATTATTTTTCATACAAGGACATAAAAATTAGTTTATTCGAGAAAATGTTATTTTAAACATATAAATAATTAACCAAAAATTATTTCCTTCATTATAAATGGGTTTTATTTATATAAAAAAATATAAAAAATATTTCAACGGTGGTTATTAATATTCATATAACTAATTTTAATGGATAGTTTATAATGATCTCATTTAAATAATTATAACAATAAAAGGATGTTTCGTAGAAACATCACTATTGTGTGCAAAGTATGCCAAGTCGGTGTTGTGTGTGAAATGAATCAAGTATATGTTTTGCGTAACATATTCCATGTTGATGTTACCAAAAAATTATGCTAAGTTTGTGCCGTTTGAATGGAATTTTTAAATTAATGCATTGAAAGACATAAATAAAAATTCAATTTATTCGAGAGGAAAAAATTTCAATAAAATATCGTGGTGTTACACATCCCCAAACATGATTGTGTAAAAATATAGAATTATTTCCATAAATTATCTAATGGAAATGAATTCTTCTCCTTATTTGGTACTCATTTTTAAATGTATGTTGTTGAATTTTAGTAATATTAATAAAAGGATAGTGGAAGATCTATATGAATCATCATCGACCTTACCTTTTCAAGAAAGGTATGGTTACTCCTTTAACTAACACTATTTGATTGTGGGATATAAATACCAGTTATTTTGGGTAGAATCCCAAAATATCTTATAAATCTGAAAAACTATTGGTTAATATATACACCACCTTGATCAGACTGAAGCACATTATCTTCTTTCCAAGTTGATTTTATATATTTTTCTTGAATTATTTGAATTTATAAATGTTCTTAGGATTATACATCATCATGTAGATATACCCATATATACTTAAGAAACTAGTAAAAATTATTAAGTAAAAATATCCACCTCTATATTTTACCAGAAATAGTCCACACACATCAGTTCCCTATAGTTTTAGAAGCTCTAGAGCCCCGTAACCATATACAACATATTGGGGTTTTGTCATTTTTCATTATAAATAAGTATTATATATTTCAAGTGGTCTTAAATAAAAAGAGTTATATACCATATTAACAGAGCTTTTCCAAACACTTCTCATTTACAAGACCATGATGGTGATTCCACTATTGGGTGTTATAAAAGTCGTGAAAACATGATTCAAAATCGATTTCAAATATATTTTTCAATAAAATACATAAAGAACATTATTTAGTAGTTTCATACTATAAAAAATGTTCTATTAATAAAAGAGGCCTTATTTTTTCATATTTGAAAATAAAACCATCATTGTCAAAGAAATAAATAGAGATACCATTTTTAGTAAAATATGACAAAAAATAAAAATTATTTAAAACCAAGACATTTTTGGTTGGAAATGGAAGGATTTAATATAATATTTCCAAGGCATCAATTATCTCTCTATTAAATGATAAAATATCCACCTCTCCTCTGTAAGTCTTTCAAAATTTACTTGCTTCAAACATTTGGAAAGAGATGTGAGAAGCACAATATGTATCTAATACCCAATGCATAGATATAAAAATATTTCACCCAGTAAAGAATTCACTTTATATTACCTGTTATTCTATATATAGTTATTCTTCTAGTGTCCTGGCTTTCTATAAGAAAAACACCCTACTTCCTTTTCTTTCACTAAACTTTGAATCCTTTTCCTCTTGAAAGTATAGTGCTTGGGAGCATTAGTCGGAGAGTGATTATTGGGTACCATTTCGTTGTTCTTAATTTTCTTTTTCACCATATGTATTGTGATATTATCACACCCCTTTTCCCTATCAACTTTGAAAATGAGAGTTGTTAATATCTAAATTTACTTCTTGTTATTTCTTATTTTGTAATTCACCAAAAAAATCTAGTGAATTTTTTTGGTAGTGATGGAAAAATTAGATATGTGTACATATCATCAATTAATTTAATGCACGTGATGTCTAATCAATCTATTTAGCTGATAAGATTAAACACATAAGTCTCATATGGAACTGGCTCTCCAAGAATACATATAAATAGGGAATTAGTGATATTATATATCCCGTTTATCACCCTCTCTTGATAAATATCACTTGAGTGATATATCATTCTTTACGTATCCATATCCTCATGTTGATTTAGAATATCATTTTCCATATAAGATAGCATGAAACATTAGTCATTTGTGGCATCATCCAAATGTTTCACATAGAGAGATGATTCTTCCTCAGATGCCTCTTGGCCAGGTATGTCATGAATTGTGTTCCCCATCACATATTATTTCCTTTCACGGTATAGGATAACGTGAAAGAACCTTTACCATTCATTAAAATTAACTCTAGTGATAAGTTTATACTTCTCAAGTATGGATCACAGTGATATGGTTGAAGTCATAGTTGTCCTTTATATAATTAAGGAGAGAAAAGGTTTAGCACTGTAGCTGATAAAATTAGATAATAAATATTAAATTTATTCATCTCCCACTATATTATTGAAATATAGCATCCATATTAATTACTATTTAAATATCCTAATAATTGGATACTTTATAATTAAATATCCATATGCCTCTTCCCATAAACAAAATATAGTTCTGTTAAGATATTAAAAGGTCTTTAGGCAATCGTAACATTCCATCTACATTAAGACAAAGTTAATTGATATGTTGTGTATACTATCCAATCCTGAAATACTGAATTTGGATTTCCTAAACACTTTTTCAAATAGTTTCACTATGTCTTGTGAATGAAATCAATACTTAATATGAACTGGTTTAATTTAAACCAAAAAATAAAATAGAAATTCCATGACAATTGAAAGCCCCCCAATGTAGGTTGGTCAAGAACTTTGAACTATGGTTTAGTTCCTTCCAATGTAGTGGAAGGATATAGAAACTATATATATATATAGTTGAGTGATTTTAATCTTGATACAAAAATATATATTTTATTTTTATTACATTTTTGTTAATATTATTCGGTTTTACTTAAGTGATTGACCATGTCTTAGATAAAGTTTATGCATAATCCAATTTATTTTAGTTCTATCTTGCTTTCTTGTTCAAATCAATTATTCATATGATCATAAAAAATCCTCAATAATGGAATTAATTATGCATCTTGAAATAAATAAAATAACAAGAGTTGTATGATAATGACATTTTCCTAATAGATTTTTTATTTAGAGAATGATAAACTAACCATACACCTTGGGTAAAACACCTTGAACCATGACATGGTATATGTTTCATACTTCCACAAATCCATCCATGGACCTCTTAGATTGGTTTATCCGCAAATCCAAACAAGAAATACCTACAGTAACCTAATAGATCCATCCATTACATAAACTTTTACCTACCTACATTTTGGGGAGCCAATTATTTGCTAAGGATGTTTACATAAAAGGATATCATGATCATTCTGAGTCCTTTATAATAAGATGAGGGATGACGTATATACCATCAATTTAATTTAATAATAAATTAAATGTAAAATAATCAAATATACAGGTCTATAATATTCTCAATATCATCCATATACTTGTAGTGAATTACACATTTAACTAAATATCACTCAATCCTAATCATTATTATTTAAAATAAATCATGTACAAATCAATTGATTATATTCTTTAATCGATAAATTATTTTATCTTAATTCTCATCAAAACATTATTCATGTTCTTATATATTAAAATTTTAAAAAATTACTTAAAATTGTCAATGTAAAAAACATGTACCTTGGAGGCAGCACATCGAGTACCTGACCAAACTACCTAGTGGGTATTATATTAGTATAATATTTACTCAAGCATGATGTATAATAAAAAAATTATCATGTAATTTAATGGTGTTTACGACTCAATTAAAATTCAAATGGAAGATTTTTTATTTACTTAGCATGTTATGTTTTAAGGTTTATAGAGTAATCTTTTTATTAAAAATTATAAACTATATGATGTTTTGAATATTCTGTAAAAAATAATTTAAAGTCTAATATAAAGATATATATTTGTGTGTGTGTGTAACCTATCACATGGAATGTATAAGTCAACTTAGTGATGTACGAAAAAACATGTTAATAAGTTATAAGTAGTATAATGAATTAATATTAATTATTTTAATAATATGGTAACATAGACAACATATATAATCTAGCTACATGTCATGTATATTTCTTCACCATCTATTAGTGAAACACGTCTAAGGACTTATTGTGTGGTACTACCTTGAAATTTAATAAATTTCATGTCATATACATGGGATACATGTAGTGTTGTCTTTGTGTTAAAAGGTTACAATTCACACATCTCATGTGGGACCCCACAGATCGTATTTGACTAATGGACTACATGTTGTGTACACAATTCACACACTATGTATTCTAGTTAACAATGCACAAGGATGGCCTGATCAACATGTTGGGTGTTAATTACACACCATATGTAATAAATTCGCATGTTAAATATTATTTCCAAAATAATTCATGAGTTTTCTTGGTGGATTAAATATGGGTACTTAGAATGTACCAATGGGAAACACTTCCTGTATTCTTATGTAATCCATCCATAATCCCCAATACCTCTAGATAGGTATTTTAAATGTTATTTTTTTATAATTAATCTATTCCTTTGTTATATTTGTGAGAAAAAAGTAGAATAAGAGATGATATGAGGGATTGGATTAAGGTCTGATTAAACAAGAATTGAAAAATAATGATAAATTCAAAAATAAATCAATAAAATTTGATTAGTTATAAATAATTGTGGGACTTCTCGTATACAACTTTTTGGTTATGGGGATAGTAGAAGCAGATAACTAATATAAAATGTATATTGAAAAAGAATATTGTGACCAATGTAATTAAACACAATATTAATTGACATGAGAATACTGGATCCAAAATGAAGGATCATCACATAATAATTTACAATTACTTTTAGAAGATAAATAATTTCCTTATGATAAATTCATTCTTTGTTGAGGAATCTAGCATTGAATCTATGTCGTACTATCATTCTGTCACTGGAATCATGTGTATATTATCTCTAGTAGTGATCCACATGTGCTCCACAAACCTTTTAACACCGTTATAGGAATTTCTGGGTTCTAACCTGAATTATCATAATTCTTTCATTATTCCCCATTGATCGCTACAATAATCATTTTGGAGAAGTGCTCTCCTTGATCTCTATCGAATCAATAATGTTAGTGGAGGTGGATTGCTCCTCATTCTTGGGAGAATTCTTGGAGAGGTGCTCGGTAGGGATTGAGAGGATTATATAGCACTATTGTGTACAACCAAAATATGGAAACACATAGGATTAGAAATAAATAATTTGGGTTTAAATAGTGATAGGTTTATAAAAGAATAACGGATTATATTCCATTATTATTTCCATAATCCCTATATAACCCCATGTCTATATTATTATTATTATTATTATTATTATTATTTCATAAAATGAGAAAATCTAGAGAATTAATTAAAAAAACCAACTTCAATAAATCATTTAAAATTTTCAAAAAATAATTAATATATATTATTTATCATCGAATCTTTAAAATTAGTGTTTCATTCCTAGAAAATATTTATTAATCCCAAATTATTTTTATTTATTTAATAAATAAATATCACTAAATTATTCACTAAAAAATAAATAAATATTATATTTACTAAATAACATAGAAATACTTAAAAAATATCAAACTCATAAAACATTCTTTCAAATAACTACTGATTGTTATGTATGATTAGTAAAACATGAATAATTATTAAAGCACATACATGAATAATATTTATTCATAATTTTAAATAATAGATAATAATATTATCTTATTGAGGTTTTGGATTAAATTATTGTGTGGTTCTTTAGGCCTCTTCCTTAGTGTCACTAGCCAAAGCCTCCCAAAGCCCAAGGTTGTCATCTAACAACACACTAAAGTACAAATATAGAAATAAGTTAATGTATCAACGATATATAACCTCATAAATATGCTTATTGTGAAATATAATATCATTATCATGGTATCTCTAATCATGACAGTTGAATGCTAGTGACATCGACTTATGTGCTAGACAACTCTTTCTTTGACTTTTTATAAATGAAGTAGCCCAAAAAACATGATTTCTGAGGATTTATTTATACTTTTTAATTATCATCAATGGTTATTAGATATCAACTTCCATTAACAAAAAATATATAAAAATCCTCTCTCAGGGTATTCTTTAATTGAATATTACTCACGAAACACCCAACGTATCCTACTTCTCCTCAAATATTTATCATCATAGTTTTCATAAATATATAAAAGAATAAGACTAATAATATTCATCAATAATAATATTAAATTATATTGATCAATACACACATACATGAATAGAACCATCCGATTACACGAGAAAATGTGGATTTCTTGCTGGAGGATCTTGTTCTCAAAATCTCATACACTGTAAATTATTAAGGTTGTACACAATGAGAAAGTGACTAAATGCAGTTTTAATCACCATTCCTATGTTTAGATATATTGTGTATCCTATAAAATGATATCAACCATCTATATAACATATATTTAAGGATATTATCATGCCACTTCTGATTTCTCATCATAGCAGGGAACTACTATTAACTTTCAGTGCAACTATTACTCTTCGGACAATACACATAATATTTCACATAGAAGAACAATAATAATGTGATAATATATTTCTAAATATTAATGAAATTAGTAAATATAATCATAATGTATATTAATGTTGATTCTAGAAAACTAGCTCAATATAAAAGTGGTTTAAAAATTAAATTGAGGTGTATTTTATAAAAAAAAATTTATAAATTCTTTTGAAAGGAGTAAAGGGTATGATATTTTTTTGATGAATTTTATAATGAATAAAAATTTTCATGGTTTAAAATTTATTTTAATTAGAAGGTTTTGGTTCAGAAATTTCTTTCTCAAAGGAGGGTTGTTATTATAAAAGATATTATGGAATGTTATTGGGTTTTACTAAAAGGAATGAGAAAAAACTATTTAATATTTATAAATAAAACTAGAATAAATGAAATTTATTTTGAAAGGGCATGGAACAAAATCATTTTTAAAACCATACTAGGCATGTGTATTTCACACTATGCATACAAAATTGGATGTATGAAGCTCTTATGTTTTCTTTAAGGTGGCATGGATTTAGTCTCTTATATAGTTTATGTTTAGGTTGGTTTAATTATGAATGGTATTTCATGAAGATAGTGACAGTGGGTAAGAAAAAGATGGTTGGTAGTGTTTTTTGTTTTGAATGTGGTTTTATTTTTTATGTGCGCATGAATCCTTGAGTTTGGATGAGTTTATTCAATGTTTTTTACATCCATAGTATATATATTAATTGATAATGTTTATTGTACTTATGTGGATATTAATTTGTTCATTTATTTACTGCTATGTAAAAATATATTTGGATGTCTTTTTTATTAGTGAAATTTGTTATTATGGGTATGGGCATCTGATTCATAGATGGGTTATGTTAGAGTCATGGTAAAGTTTCGTTCACTTGATATGTTTTTATAATGATGTAGTCATTCCCAAGTGTACAATCTTGATACCTATACACAAGTCTCTAGCCCGTGGAGACTAGAAAATCCCTTTGAGCCTAATGGAAGGGAAATCATATGACATGTCATGTCTGCCTAAGCCAGTTTGTTAGAGGTTCACCCTTAAGGATTCATCATCATCACTTTGAAATGGATTCAAAACATGGAAATTTTTAATAAATCTTATCAATTAGGTAAATGGAAAAATAATATTTATAGTGTATGTAAAGAGATTTCATATTTTGAAGACCTATTTGGTTTCTTATTTGATTTCATTGGGACTTCACATAATAGATATTGCACTAGATTTGTTAACTCTTCCAAAAGAAAATGCAGAATATACTCAAGCTAGTTAGATGAAAATTAAAAAAAATTCATGGTATAATTTTAATTTTGTTATCATTCTAAGATATTGAGTTCTTATGTTTATTGACTATAAATTAGATAAAATTATTTTTGGAAAAAGCGATCATAAGGTCAAGAAATATTATTTGGTGTTTTTTCTGATAGGTTTTAAGATTTATGGATGGATGAAAACAAATCAATTTAAAAATTATTTTTTTAGTGAACATGATTATTAACACTATGTTATGTTAATTTAAAAACACTATCGGATTCAGATTTTCTTACGTTTCGGTATATATACCATTCCCATATTTATTTTCATGATGCATTTCCAAATAATAATAAAACTATATAATTTATAATAATTTTTAAAATATGAATTTGAAAACTTTAATATTATGATATATTCCACAATAAAACCATTTTTCCCATATGATACTTCTAGTTAAACATATGACTCTCTTTGTTAAATACTAGGTTATCCATTGTCATTTTCTTATTTGGTTATCTAACCTAATTATTTAACATCAATAAAAATTTATCATAATTGTTTATAAAGTTAATATAATTAACCAAATAATATCTCTTAGGATTGTGAAACCAGGTGTGCAGTTAGGCCCCTTTGTCATGCAATAAGTATTTTCAATAAAGTTAATCCTAATCCTTAAAAATAATTAATATTACATCAAATTACCTAAAGCTTCATCTATAACATACAAATTATAATCAAACTTAACTTACCATCAAATAAATTATACAAAAATTACATGATAACTACTCAAATTATCTAAACACTTCTATAATACCAACATTGATTCCTCAAACCAATACTCCTAGATCCAATTACTTAAACACATACTTCACACAACGGTTTCAAATCCAAAAATAGATTATCAATCATTACTATCACATAATTATGTGACATAAACAAAACATTTCATTGTATTCATTTCCAATATATTTTATGTTTATAGAATTATACAATTTGGACAAAATAATACATTTCTTTCTCAACCAATGAATATTATTTCCAATATATAAAAACCACTTAATTCTAGACAAGTCTTCAAAATATACCAAAAATAATCAAAATATCTATACCATTAGAAATATAATGTGTAATACATATCTTTATAACTTGGGTAAATATAAAATTATGAAAGGCTGATCTCAAACGCTCAATAAGGGAAATGATACAATTGAGTAAATCATGGAATAAACAAGACCTAAATATTATGTCTGGAATAACTAATCATCATAATTCCATAATCAAATAACACATAGAAAATATTATATCCACAGATAGTGAGGAGAATAAATAGATCACATGGATAATAATAACTTAATTCATGGTGATTAAATTCATAATGTTGTGTGTCTGGATCTTACTATCAGGGCCTCATCCGAAACATCATTCTCTCCATCAAGACCACAGTCATGAAATCATTTTGAATTGGGTAGGCATACACTAAAGATTGGAACATGTTTTTTTATGAGAACAACCAATTCATTGAGGGTACATATAAATTCAAACCCAATGAAAAACTTCTTTAAGTCTAATACATTCATTTTATAAAACAGTGAGTAAACAATACATAATCAACTTTTCTAATAATTATATATATTGGAATAACAACATATAGAACACTAATATTTTTCTTCATGTTAATCAAATGGATACCATTATCAAAACCCATACAGATTAAGTAGTTGGATAGTTAAACATTACATATTCAACTTGTATTAGTTATGAATAAACATTTTCATCAGTATCAAAAATATATGGATTTTCAATAAGTCCCCAACCAATAAATAGAATATAATTCTTTATAAACATCCCAAAAAATACTATACAAAGTATTGGGTGTACAATTAAGTTAATAATTTCTCTAACTAATCATTTCATGGAATTTATAAGAACACCCCTAAATCAATTAAATGGAAAAAGGTTCTTCACAAGGAAAATTAACATGAATAAACGTTTTTCATAATCACAATAGTAGTGATGGATCATGACTTTGAGAGAGAATAAATTTAAATAATCCATCTTGAGAAATAATGTGGATGGATTTAAAATTTCTTATTCCCAATTTAACAAAAGAAACTTATAAATATGTTTACAGGGATAAAAAAATATTATAAATGAACAGTTTAAATTCTATCACACAATAAGGGATCAAGAATCAAATTGTTTAATACCATTAATGAAATAAAATAAATTATAAAAAATTTCATTATTTAGTGGATAAATCATTTAATATTTATTTGATTTTTAAAACCCCCAATTTCATGTATGTAACCCTAAATTTGTGAATTTTAAGTATATAAAGTGTTTGGGATAATTTCAGGAGGGTTTGGAAACCTTTTGGAATGTTTTTGGGACTTTTATAAAGGTGTGTGGTTAGTTCATGGTTAGTGAAAAACATGAAACGTCTATATAAAACTGTGAACAATGGGACAGGGGATAAGGGGAAGGTGCATGGGTTGGTGCACTACTTTTCCAAACTAGGCATTCACGCATGGGAAACCATGAAAAGTATGATAGTGGAACTTTTCATGGTTAGGGCATGGTTTTTCTAACTTTTGGGGCCAACCATGCAAGGTCCTCCTTTAGGTAGAGGAAATTACATAGTTTGCACATGTTTTACCTAATCCTGAACTATGTGTAGTTTAAAAACAAGATCCATAAAAAGTGGATCGGGGTCGGGATTAAGTTTTTCCCCTTGTTTTTTATCCAAAATATCCCTAACTCAAAATTCCTTCCGTAAAAATGTACTAGAGGCTTCTCCCATCAAATTTGAAGTGATCATGAGGTTTTTATCGGTGCATTGAAGTTAGATTCTCATGGTACGTCATCATTTATGGTAGTTTTTAGTGGTTTTCTTATATCTACTTATCTCTCTCTCTCTCTCTCTTGATTTCATATATCTAGTATGTTGAGGATAGATTTAAGGTGTCATATACTAGTCATGGATATATTTTTCATTTTTCAGGATAGGTGAAGAGATTTAATGTAGGTTTTTTGATATTTGACCTGGTTACATTGGCATTTTAATGTTTTTCTTTATTCTATCCATCAATCCTGATGTAAGTGACTTCACTCTCAAATCCTATTGTAAGAACTTCTTGTATTAGTTTCAAATTGATTGTTTTTATTGAAATTGGTTATCAAAATTATTTGAATTTCTTATTGTAATCCCTCTTTAGTGATAGTTTATTTAATTGTATAAATTGGGTGTTTGTAGAATGATAAATTGGTAACTTGATTTTAAAATGGTTATTATATAATGATTGTTCGGTTTTGATGCATGGAAAAAATTTTCAATAAAAATCTTTAGTTTTATGGAAATTGATTGTTGAATTGATTTTCAATAAAGGGTTACTATTATTGAAATGATTTATTGGAATGTTTTTCAATAAAAATGTGGTTTTATTGAAATGTTTGATTTTTTTGGAAAATATAGATATTAATGTGTTTTTCTAAAATGGATAATCATGTATTTAATGGTATTGATAATAGTTTTGAACGTACCACCATCAAAAGGATGGGATGTGGATGTGAATGTTTCATCGTCAATGGTGACACCAAGCTTGTGTGTAGGGATGTGTGTGGCCATGTTATATGGAATGGGTAATACCATTTGAATTTATGAAATGGTTGGAATTAATTGTTTGGGTGATTTACATGGGAATTATTTTATTTGAGAGATCTGTTTTAGTATAGAATGTTTTGGTTTTTATAAGTTGGTGAACTATTTCAAACGGTTTTTATAAAAAATTTATATAAATGTTATAATTTGTTATATCGTAGTGGCATGTGTAGGGAAGTCATTTTGGGAAAACCTACAGAGTTCCATTACTCAACCCATCTTTAGAACATTGGAGATATTTCATATGTTTTCTATCAAGATACTGTGAATGGTATGGAACCAAACTTCTTTAGTGTTTCTTTGTGTTACAAGGGTAGTTTATTAGACTGGGATCATTCTGAGTGTATAAATATTGGGAGTCCTATTTCGTGTCATTGATTTTTTTTGTTTTTGTCTTTCGTTGGGTACTTTGGTATTGGTAGGCTTCCATTATGGTACTCTATTGTAGTTTGTGTTTGATTTTAATGGAATTACTTTGAGTTGTTTTACCTTATTATCATGAATCATATTGTGGTTTTAGTTATGGAATGTTCAGTTATGGTTGTTTTACATTAAAAGAGAAAATTATACCCCACTTTTTTATGATTCCCTCAAAATTTACTATCATCCTTTAGTTAATTGGGGATGTCACATAAGAAGATGTATCTATTCCTCCTTCAATCAGGCCAATGAGGAGGCCTGGGATGTTACAAGTGGTATCAGCTTGTTCGTTCCTTGACTAGTAATGAAATTATTGTTGGTCGGTCTTTGAATTGGTATTGGTCACCATTCTTGGAGTTGAAAATTCATTCATATTTTTTCTTGATTTGGGATCATAGAAAGAAATTGTATTTTCAGGACATGAAATATAGAGCATAAAAGATATATGAAACCTTTTTTTGATTTACTTCTAGTTACCAAGGAGTTGGTTACAATAGGGGTTTGGAGACCGTTTTATGATTTGTAATCTCAGTGTCTTGGGTTTATCCAATGAGATAAGCATGACATGCTTTATAGAAATGACTTCCCACTATCAATGCATATTTAATTTTTAGTAATGAAATATTATTTCAAAAAAACCTATTGATTTTTGAAAAATGTTAAAGTAGTTTTAAAATGTGAGATTTTGACAAGATCATGTTTATGGTATTTTTAAAATAGTATGATTCTCAAAAGAAAGTTGAAATTTTTTTAAAAATGGATCAACTGAGAAAGAAGATGGATGTTGAAAATCCATGTTGTGATACATGATGTTGTATAATTTTAAATTGCAAGAATTAATTTTCTAGAGAGTGAGACATATGATGTTGTGTGTTTGTCAATATGGAACCCAGTATGTTTCATAGAGATCAATAAAAAGAATATATAGGGAATAAGTTTCACCTAATCCACAAGTAAAACCATAGAAAGTTCAGAGTACCATCCAAGACTTTTGGGCTATGGATAGTGGGAATATAAGGGATGTTCCAAGGTAAGTGAGTCATTCCTTTGAATTCTAGAAGTAGAATACACACATATTTTGGGGTGATTCATAAACAGAGAAGGAAAATGTGTGGCTAAAGAGGATGAATTGATTCATCAATTTCCTTGGCACACTAGTGGAACTAATACTCAAGCCGGTGATGTATATGCTAGAATATCATTCACACCAAGGGTGGGATTTAGTAGTTCAATCTAAATTAGACAAAGCCCTTATATGGGATGATTTTGAGGAAATATTCAACAAATAATTATGTCCTCATACATTCAGAATTAAAATAACAACTGAATTCTTCAGATTAAAGCAAAAGATCTTAATAGTGACATATTATATGGTAAATTTTACAATTTCATCATATTTTCACTAAATGTTGATTCTAGTGAATCCTTGAAGTCATGAATCATTGAATCAATGATGAGGCATGAGATTCACTAATATATTGTTGTGCTCTATAGAATAGATTATATATAGATGGTCAATAGAGAAACAGTGGATAAATGGGACATATTAGGAGCTACAAGAGGAGGAACCATGTTGATACCGATGGGAAGTAGTGGGAACTCTAATATTGGGAGAAATAAGAAGAGGGACACATTTTTCATGATGGGATTATAAGTCTGAATCTGGCATATGGATCGATAATTATTCCTCTAGTAACCAATATAAATCTAAAATGTTTCCAATGTGGTTCTCTTAGTCACTTGAAGTGAGTGTGTGTGGCACAACCTTGATCATGACACAACTACAACCAGATTGGGAATCTTTAGTGCTATTATTGTAGTGCTATGAGTTTGTGTGTTTAGGAAACCTCTCAGGTTTCACAAACACCTTATGCTTCCATGGGACGAGGGAAGCAGAATACCTATAGTCAATAGAACAGAGCTAGCCATGGTGATTCCATGAATACCATGACTCATCAGCAAGGGAAATATCAACAGGGAGAAAAAGAACAATGTACATTAATTATGAAATTATATGAAACTGAGAAGGTCATTGTGGATGATGAATCTGAACTATCAACAGGGCAAGGTAACATTATTTTTGAATTATACATGATACAATATTTTTTTTGATACAATTATGTCGCATTCCCTTAATTATTTATGTGGTATTGATTTTCTATGTTTAAATGTTTAGAAATTGCTTCTATGTTAAAACTTCAAACCCCTCTTTGTCAAAGAGAATGTCGATCCTTTGTGTGTAAATCAGGTTCTATAAATTTTTTAGGATATGATATGGTATGGTATTTCTCAATGCTTGAGATGGATGTATATGATAAAATCTTGGGTATGGATTGGTTCACTATGTTCAAGGCTCACATAAACTGTTATACTCAAATGGTTAGTTTTACAACCAAATATTGTGTTGATAAACAATTTAGAAGAGACTATAATGAAAAGGCCGATTAAATAGGCTTTTGGCATCAATGGTTTGATTGATATCATACTAGTTAGTGACATTTGATACGTAATTGATAGAAGATATCGAGGAGATTTTTTTAATAATAGTTGTTGATAAATTTATAGATATTTTGGAATATAATATGAAAGGGTTTCATCCGACAAGAGAATTGGAGTTTATCACTATTCTCCTTTTACAGACCAGTCTTAATTCCCATACATATTATAGGATGGCACAAAAAAATTAATATAATTGAAAGTGGACTTGAAATAGATATAAATATAGGGTTAACTCAGCCTATCACGTCTCCATGGGCAGCACCAGTCTTATTCTTGAAAAATGTGGATGGAAATCTAAGGCTCTTTGGGGATTATCATAAGATTAACCAAACTACAATAAAAATTGGTATCCACTTCCTCACATTGATGATCTATTTGATCAATTTAAGAGAGCTCAGTGGTTCTATAATATTGATTTGGGATCATGATAACATCAACTGCGCATGTGAAAGGATGATATTCCAAGGACATTTTAAAAAGTAGATATGGCCATTATGAGTATGTAGTAATGTATTTTGATCTAATGAATGCACCAGAAATCTTTATGGAATTGATAAATCGGATACTTCAAATATATTTGGACTATTTTCTGGTGTGGTTTGTGGATGACATATTAGTGTATTCAAGCGAATGGTTAAGCATGAGAAACACATAGAGACAGAGTTGGGAATCCTAATAGATTGTCATTTGTATTCCAAATTATCAAAGTGTGATTTTTTGATACAAGTGGTGCACTTTTTTGACACTTAATTTTTAAGAAGGGTGTTGATGTGGGTACCAAGAAGATATATCTTGTTATCTCTTGGAAACTTATGAATAATGTCTATGAGATACATAGTTTTTGTGGTATAGTGTACTATTATCAAGGATTTTTTAATTTTGTTTATGGCTAATATCACCTATGAAAACATTTTCAAGGAATAATGTTCCATTCCAGTGGAGGGAGGAATATCATAAATATTTTCAAGAGATAAAATTTCACCTTACACATGCACCAATCATGATTTCTCTAGAATCAGTACAAGTGTATTTGGTTTATTGTGATTCTTTGGGATCAGGGTTGGGGTTTATTCTCATTTAGGGATATCATGTTATTGCTTATGGCTCAAGATAGTTATTGTTTCATGATAAGAACTACCCAAAACATGATTTGGAGTTAGTTATTGTAGTCCATGATTTGAATAATTTGATTCACTATCCTGTTGGTGAGATATTTAATGTGTTTACAGATCATAAAATCATGAAATATATTTTCTCACAGTGGTGTTTGATCTTGAGACAAATAAGATGGATGGAGTATCTCTAAATTTTTGACATTGAATTGATGTATATACGAGTTAAAGGCAAATTGGTGGAGGATGAATTAAGATGAAAGCCGTGTGATCAGTTAGAAAAAGAGGCTTCAGATCAGTGGCAGTTAATGATAGGGATAGAAGAAATGAACATGGAATGTGTAGAATGAGGTTATTTTGTGATTTTCATTCCAGTTACATTTGTTCTAGATTTGGTAGTAACAGTTAAAGAGACACAAATTTAGGATTCATATTTTGTTCGTATGAGCTGAAACTCAATGATGGGAGAACATTAAGGTATGAAAGATGGATGGAAGTTCAATGTTGTGTTTCGTAAATTGAATGGTCGTACATATGACTTGTTAGGAATATGTAATTCATGCTTACCACCATTTAACATGGTTTTTTCATCCTAGAATACAGAATATGCATAAGGATTTTAAAGCACTATTTTGGTGGCTTGGTATGAAAAGAAAAGTTGATAATTTACTTTCCATGTACCTAACTTTTCAAAAAGTTAAGGTAAACCATCAACAACTAGTAGGTAGGCTGCAGTCATTATTTATCCCTGTATGAAAATGGGGCCATGTAGCCATAGATTTTGTAACAAGTATTTAATGGTCCAGACCTCCCCAGTCCATTCCTCTATAAAAGATAATGTTTGAGGAGATTTGGGAAGTTTCGATGACTCACTTTCTGAGTTTTGCAAACATCTAGTTTTCTATCGATGAGTCAGGGTGTCGGTGAGTTAGGGTGCTGGTAGGTCAAGGTATCAGTAAGTCAATGCATCGGTAGGTCAGGTTGTGGGTGAGGCAGGGCGTTAGTATCCCAAGGTGTCAGTAGCTTAGGGCATTGGTGAGTCATGGCATTTGTGAGTTAGGGCATCAGTGAGATAAGGCATAGGTAGGTTAGGGAGTCGGTAGGTCCGGACATCGATATCTTAGTGCATCGGTGGATCATTGTTGGAGACTCGCATTGGTGGCTCAGTTTATGTGACTCGCATCAGTCGCTTAGTGTTGGCGGTTCAGTTTTGGTGACTCACCCATTGTGACTTCTATCCAGCCTTACCAATTTTTTATAGTTTCTCCCTTATTTGATGTTAAATGAGGAACCAATCAATACTTTTCCATTTTTGAGAACGCTTCCACCATTTCTAAGGGAGTTATATAAATATTGAATACCCTAACATGATGAGACCTTTAAAATAGCTTGCCACATGGTTTTACCATGACCCACCTTTTAATAACTTTGAAATCATCTCCATGATTTCAGGATATATTCTTTTTGTAAGTTGAGATCCTCACTTTCTTGAATCATTAATTGTCTCTTGTTGAGCCCATACCCTTTCATCCTAAGGAGTCAGATTTTTTTTTGTGATTGTAGTTCATGTTTTCCAAGGACTTATTCTTTCTTCTCATGTGAACCTTTGTTTTAGTGCAAGAAGGAACCGCTGATCACATGCTATTCCAGGTAGGGATTTCCTCTATCTCTCTTTACTGGTGTATGATGTGAGGTGGGTAAACTCATGTCTCATTGATAACATGGTTGGATACCAACCTTAATTAACTAGAAAACAAAGATAATAGGAACCATTACAATAATGGAATTATTTATTTTGTAATAAATGATGGGCGGGAATGATAATAATGATGATCATTTTTTTACTGGTTATATTTGATCCATAATATAAATTTATCTTGTCCATATGGCTCTAAAAATCATAGTCATTGGTGGTATTCTGTTGTGCACTAGTAGTGTTTTTGAATACTTGTTGTTGATTCTCTATAGAATGGTTGTTCTTGTGAAACTGATTAATCATGTATGCTTAGCAAAATAAATGGATTCCCATGATCAAACATGTTCTAGGATCACCCTTGAATTATCAAAGTGGAAGTTAAAGCATGAATGTTGGCTAATTCTAAATACACATTTTTTGTTTGGTTTGGCTATGTTTTGTCTGTGGATCTGTTGGTTTCGGTGCTTTGTGTGGGTCATGTGGTGTTGTGGATGGGAGTTTTTGTGTGTGTGTGGGGTGGTGTATGTGGTGTAATGGTATCTCAGGTTCAGAGATATGTTGATTTTGGAATGGATGAACTTTTATAGTAGTGGGACTGCATATTGGATGTCTTATGGTTGTTGGGTGTGGTATGCATGTGCAATAGGACTGCAGCCAGGTTGGGTTTTGCCTTTTTATTAGATATATTAAATGTGGCATGTTTTTTCAGTGGGGATGCAGGGTTTGACTATTGTGTGGCATATTTTTGGATGTTTTTGTGATTTGGGGGGGGGGGGTTTCCTTTGGTTTAGAGGAATTACTTGGATGAATGATGTTAAAAGTGGTTGGCTATGGTGGTTTTTGTGGTTCTATTTCTTATGTGTGGGTTATGTGGTGTGGTTGGTAGTTTCCCAGATAGAGATGGAATAAATAAATGATGTTTCATAACCAATATTGACATTTTTTTAAATAAATTGGTTGGGTCATGAGTTCGATATTAAAAGGCTTCTTTTCTTAATAGATCATCATTCGTGTTGGTGTATGTATTCTAGAGGTTGTACCAAAGGTGGTCTTTGGTGGGCTAGTTGGTTATTTGAAAACCCATAGGTTGGGGTGAGTGTCGGTACTTATATATATAATTATAGTTCCTTGTGATTTCTATACGCTTCCCACCCTTGTTGAGAACCATGTGTAGAACACCCCCATCTCATGGGGAGGGTGTCTTTCCCGACATCTTGGTGGGAGGATGTATGGATGGTTACTTGACTCTTCCTTGATCCCTCTTCTAGGCATTGATCGCCTAAGATTCTTCAAGCATGTTGTAATGGTCTGAGGTTTATTACCATATTTATGGTACTTGTTGTGTGAGAGGTGGTTTGTTTCCCAGATGTATTCGGGATGAGGTCCAGGTGTTTTGGGTTGGATGTGATATTTTTTGTGGGCCTTGTGTTTATAGGATGTATGTGGTGTGGTTATGTCCCGTGTGTTTGTGATAGGGATGTGATGTGGTTTTTCCCTAGGTGTGGGTGGAAAGGTTGTGATGGTGGGGCTTGTGGATGAGTGGTAGAATTATGATGTTTGTCATTTGGATTGAGCAGATAACCAGTGGGAAGTGGTGCAAGGTACCTAAATATCGATGTGGTTATTATGTTACCTGACATGACTTGCGTTATTTGTTGAGTGTGCCTTGGTGAGGTTCGGATGGTTAGTATTCCTTGATAGGTGTTGTTGTTTTCTACTATTTTCTCACAGGTTTATTGGTATGTCTCCCAACCTGTTCATCAAAGAATTTGTATTTTCCTACTGAGTGTACATGTATACATACCCGATGTATATAAAATTGTTTTATAGTTTCGAAAAATGAATTTCAAACCGTGATAGACATTACCAGCTAGGTGTGCCAGGATATTGTTGTATAGATGCATAGCTATATTCTGGTATTTAATTTGGAGTTTTGTTATTATTTTCATCACCTTTACTTTGAAAACATGCTTGTGGGATTGGGTTTTGGATTTAACCTTATATATTTCTTAGAATTTTGAGGTTGATACGTCTCATCTCCCAATCATGTTTCCTATAGAAAGGGTATTGCCTTCCATTTTGTGAGATCTTATACCCTAGGTGTTGGTCTATACCTCGGGGCATACTAAAGGTGGGATTTGGGGTCATAATCTCCCTTTCTTTATTACCATATCAAGAGGGACATCTTCATATGGAGGTGGCGTGGAATAATGGTATCAAAGGTGATGATTGAGATATGGGTTGGAGTTCATATTTAGGCATAGTGAGGATAGCATGGGATGTTAGGAAAGTGGTTTTAGGCGATCTTGGTGCATTGTATATTCCAGGGAAGACATGCTAGCACACGATATTTTAAGGTCCCCCATGATTTGATGCAAGGACTCTGAGACTACTGAACGACCAAGTGATGCTATATCGTTTATAGGGTAGAGATCCTAGAAATGGTACATGCATCATAATGGATTGTGTTCTTTTTTTTCAATTTTTATGTGTTAGTGAAACTTAAGTAATAATAAGAGGGTAAAATGAATTTAAATATAAAATTACATACTACTCGAGATTAGGAATTCCTTGTATATATTTTTAGCTATAGAACCTGGATGTCTTCCATGTGTGGATTGGGTAGTCAAGGCCCATCAAGATGACCCTTCTAATAAGCAGAGGGTTTATCGAGAGGAGTAATATGACTAGAGGTAGAATATGATAAATTATTACTATAGATAGACTCTCATAAAGTTCGAGGGTAGCATTTCAGATATGGAGACATATAGTTTTCTTGAGGAGATTGTGATTACCATCACCTTAATATGGACTCTGATGGAGTATTGGGTTCCTTATATAGTGATCCAAATGATGGGACCATCACATCAGTGGTGGATGCTTTAACTTTGGGTAAGGAATGAGACTGATGTTCTATGGGAAAAAGTTGAGAAGGAGTTATGAATGGAATTCCTTTCTTCGATGATGAAGGTGGAGATGAAAAAGGATTTAATCTCCCTATGGTAGAGGATTATGTTGATGGGGGAGTTGGGGATCAAGTTCTAGGATATCCTACCATTTTCTCTACATCTCTTTCTAAATGAGGAGTCTTGGGTGAGACACTTAGAGGAAAAAATTCTACCTTCTCTTCAATATGTAGTAACTCCCTTCCCCCTACTGATATATATTGAGGTCCAGAAGAAGGATGATGTGCTGGAGTGGATGATCTTGTGAAGAGGTTTACCTTGGGAGGGGAGTCATCCTAGCTCTTCAAAGGGAAAGGAAATCAGCTGCAAGTCTTGGGCTTCAGGGCCTTCCAGGTTTCAGCTAAGAGGGATTCAACCTTTGTAGTTTCAGTTTTGGGCTTCAGGTCCTCATTCCTTTCCCATGGGCTTGGGCTAGAGGTGCTTTTCATGTAGATTCCAAGTTTATGTTGAGATTTAGTTCCTAGTTTGAGCTCAGTTTGGTTGCGTTGGGAAGGTCTAGCGCCCACCTCATTAGTAGTGTTCAGCCAAACCATTTTAACAGTAGTCGTAGGGATAGAAGGATCCTCCTCCACTAAGGGGAGACAGAGTAGGTGGAGTCAATACACATGTTTCACCTCTATGACCTCAACCTAGGAGTGGTGGGAGAGGTGTTAGATATTTAATGGGTAAGGAAGATGGGAATGGTCAGATACATGTTGCATACGAAGCATCCACAACGGTGCCGAATATCATTTGAAGTGTGATTAGTATTTTCAATACTATTACCTATTCTTTGTTTGACATGGGAGCTTTTCACTCCTTTGTTTCACCCGGTCAAGCCCATGATCTAGGACTAGGCATTGAGAGAATTTCCATGCCTCAAGTTTTGAGTACGGTAATTAGATGTTAGATAATATTGTTTTATTTTTTCCAAGGATGTAGAATGATATTGGGGTCGCATCAGTCCCATGGGAATATCTTACTACTATAGGTGTAGTCATACTATGTTATCCTGGGAATTAACTGATTATTTTCTTTACATGATTTCATCGACTACTTTTGGAGGAGGGTCATGTTTTCAGACATCGATAGCCAGTGTGTGGTTTTCGTTGCCAGGAATATTTGTCAGGTGGGAAATAATCATGTGGAGTCCCTCCTTTCCTTGATAGAATCGACGTTAGTTGGATCAATGGATGTTGAGATGGTGCTGGTTCCTAGGGTTGTTGGGGAGTTCTTGGATGTGTTCCCAGAGGTGTTTGTGACTCTACCCCATCAATGTGACATTGATTTCGGGATAGACTTGTAGCCCGTTGGTGTTCTAGATTTGATGGCTCCCTATTGATTGGAACCGTCTTAGTTTTGGGAGATGAAGATTTAGATTGAAAATATGATAAAGAAGGGATTCATCTAACCTAGTGTGTCACCATTGGGTGCTCCAATCTTGTTTGTGAAGAAGGAAAATGGTCGTCTGAGGTTGTACGTAGACTACCAGAGGTTAAATCAGGTAATGGTCCAGAACTGTTACCCTCTCTCGAGGATAGAATATATCTTCCGCCATGTGGGGATAGAAATTTGGTTCTCTATGATCGATCAATGATCTGGTTATCACCAGTTGAGTGTGAAGGAGGGTGTCAACTAGAAGGCTACTTTCAAGTGTAGTTATGGACATTTCTAGTTCATTGTTATGCCATTTAGTGTTATGAACGCACTAGCTATGTTCATGGTGCTCATGAACCCCATTTTACATGAGTTCGTCGACTAGTTCATTTTAATATTCATCAGTGACATTATTATTTACTCAAATTCAAAGGAGGAGCATGTCGAGCATATCATGACTATTCTAGAGGTTCTTTGACAACACCAGCTCTCTGGAAGTAATCCATGTGAAGGTTCTAGATATGGGATGTTCACTTCCTTGGACATTTGATGTCTTAGTAGGGTATATATGAGGACTCGTCGAAGGTTGAGGGGGTTGTTTATTGTGCAGCACCCAAGAACGTGGTGGAGGTTTGCATTTTTCTCAATCCGGCAGGCTATTACCGAAGATTGATTCTTTATTTCTCTCGATATTTAGATCCGTTGATGGATTTTACCAGAAAGGACAAGGCTTTTATTTGGAGAGACCAATGTCATACAGCTTCCAATTATCTGAAGGGAAGGTTAGTCAGTGCTCTAGTACTCTAGTTTCTAGAAGAATGAGTAGTCTTTGAGGAGTTTTTTGATTCTTCTCATATGGGATTGGGATATTTATTGATGCAATAGTGAGGAGTGATCTCTTATGTGAATAGTAAGTTACATCCCCACTAACATAACTATGCCTCCCAAGACCTGGAACTAGCGGTGGTTGAGTTTACGATGATATTGGGGAGGAATTACCTAATTGAGGAGTTCTTTGTGATCTTTAAGGTTCACAAGAGCTTGACGCATATCTTTTACTAGTGAGATCTAAACTTGTGACTGCAGATTTGGATGGAGATTCTCTAGGATTTCAAATTCAATATCTCTTACACCATAGGAAAGGAGAACGTCTTGGCTGGTCGCTTGAGGAGGAAATCATAGAGGGGCGTACTTCAAGAATCAGTGGATTATTGGAAGGTGATATTGTAGTTTTTCACCTTTCACGCAGATGCCCGAGTGGATGATGGAAAAGGATTTTTGTTTCAGATGATAGTGTATTCATCTCTGATGTCGTAGGTAGAGGAATCTCAATGGATATATTCTGAGGAAAAAGTGATTTTTGATTGCATTGACCAGAGTGATGCTCCAGAGGGATGGTTAAAGGATGGAAAACGTTTGATTTTTTCTATGGGAATTTTTTTATTCTGGTGTAAATGCATGAGAAAATCCACTATTAGTTTCATAGCTCACCCTTAACAGTACAAACAGGAGTTTCCAAGATGTATCTAGGCTTGAGGGAACAGTTTTGGTGGCCCATGGTGAAGCGGGCAGTGGTAGAGTTTGTGGGAATGTTCCTTGTGTGTCAGTAGGTGAAGGCTGAGCACCGTGTTCCTAGTGGTTTGTTACAGCCCATAGATGTCCCCAAGTGGAAGAGGGATGACATCTCGGTGGATTGTTTCATAGGAATACCTAATGCTCAGGGAGAACATGAATTTATCCCGGTTGTGGTGGATCAAGTAACAAAATCATCTCACTTATAAGATATTAAGGAGTCTAGCGTAGTGGATACCATGACAATGAGGTGTGTGGATGAGGTGGTGTGGATATATAGGGTTCTGAGATCTGTCGTCTCATATCGGGATTCACGGTTTACCTCACGAGTCTATAGGTGAGTAAAACATGCCTTTGGCACTTAGTTATTCCTTAAACTGCTTTCCACCCATAGAAAAACGGGCAGATTCAGCAGACAATCTAGAAATAGGATGATATTCATTGTGCATGTGTTCTACACATTGGAGGATTGTGTAAATGGAACTTTCCCCAGGTGGATTTCCTTACAATAATATATATCACTCTACAAATGGAATGGCACCATTTCAAGCTTCGTATGGAAGGCTTTTTCGTTCACCCTTGTGCTGGATAGAGAATTGGGAGATAGATCTTCTTGGTCTGGAGGTGGTGAAGTTCATGACTGAGATGGTTCAGCTCGTCTGTTATAGGATGAAGATTGCTTCGAAATAGAATAAGATGTATGTTGATCCTAGGAGGAGGCCTTTAGAGTATTATTTCAAAGACCACACGTTCTCTAGGATTTCCTCTAGACATGGAAAGTGGAGGATCGGAAGAAGAATTAAGCTTTATCCAAGGTTCATTGGACCCTTTGATGTGTTGGGACAAGTTGGTGGGATGGAATATCAGTTGGCATTACCATCACAATTTAATAGGATTCACTATGTCTTTCACATCTCTCAACTTCATCGGTATCTTCATGATGAATCCCATGTCATTGACTGGGGAGAGTTGGAAATCAAGGACTACAAGTCATTCATAGAGAAACCGATAGAGATCCAAGACCAATGGGATATGTTTCTACATTGATGGACCATTCCTTTGGTTTGTGTGTTCTGGAGGCATGGTGGCCTGGAGGAGAATACATGGGAGCAAGAAGAGTAGAAACATTCCCACTACCTAGAGTTGTTTTGAGCTTTTAATGTTCTGATTTTCTTGTAATGTAATTCATGAACCATTTTTCTATGAAATGAGTTATTCCCTTATTCATTAATGGGTCATAAAGACCTAACATATGAGGTGTGGAGGAACTGATCCATTATCAAGATGCATTAATTGGGATGTGACTAAAACAATGTGAGAGAGTTAGTTCCACCCAAAGTGGATTGTATTTTGACATGGGGGAACAGATTTCATAATTCATGTTTTCTGGTAGTATAACCTTTGGTGTTTTTTTGGTTTATTGGGGTAGTATATTTAGGAGCATGTGTTCTTGGATGTCGAGGTTTCACTCCAAATTTTGTAAAACATGGGGTGTTTTATCCTTGAGAGGTATCTTATGAGGTTTTTTTAGACCCTCTTCTTTCTGGGTTTGGTTCTAAAATTCACAAGGGTGAGAATAGTTTGAGAATCATCTTATGTAATGTCCCAGTCCTCTCTAGTCCATTACTTTGTGAAACTCTTGTGTTGGAGGAGTTCTGGGAAGTGTTGCTGACTTAGTTCAACAGTTTTCCAAAAATCCAGATTTTTATCTGTGAGTCTGGGAGTTAGTGAGTCAAGGCATCAATAGGTCAGGGAGTCAATAGGTCAGGGTGTTGTAAGGTCAGGGCATCGATAGGTCAGGGTGTCGGTGATTTAAGGAATCAGTAGCTTAGGGTGTAGAAATGTTTTGGAATTGGTGAGTCAGGGCATTGGTGATTCAGGGAATTGATAGGTCAGGGTGTCAGTAGGTGAGGATGTTGGTAGCTCAAGACATTAGTGTGTCCGCATCGATGTCTCATGTTGTTGAATCCTGTCATTGGCTCAGTTTCATTAAATCACATAGTTATCTCACCGTCATTAGCTTAGTATCAGTGACTCACCCATCAGTGACTCATTTCCATCCTTACCCATTTTTTCTAGTTTCACCCCTCTTTGATATTTAATGAGAAACAAATCAATACCTTCCATTTCTGAGCACATTTCCACCATTTGTGAGGTAATTATTTAAATCCTAAATATCTTTACATGATGATATCTTTGAAATGGTCATCCACATGGTTTGAACAAGACCAAATTCTTTAGTACTTTTGAATCATCTACTTGATTCTAGGATCAGGCCTTTTACTATGTTGATATCCTCTCTTACTTGTATCCTTTGGTTTCTCTTTGTGCACCCAGACCCTTTTTATAGGGCGGTTGATATGGTTCTTTTTTTATGTGTGGGTTATAAGGTGTGGTGGATAGTTTCCCTGGTAGATATGGAATGAATAAACAAGGATTATTAACAAAGATTGAAAATTGGTTAAATAAATTGGTATGGTTATGGGTTGGTTGTTAAGACACTTCCTTTCAAAAATGGTCATAATTTGTGTTTGTGTTTGCATTCTAGAGAAAGAAATAATGTGTTCTGGTGTGGGAAGGTTAGTTTATTGAAACCCCACATGATGTGATGAGTGTCTGGTACTTATATATATACTAATAGTTCTTTTTGATTTCTATACGCACCACATCCATGTTAAGCACCCTGTGAAATACACCCCAATGTCATGGGGGTGTCTTTCCTAACATCCTGGTGAGAGGATGGATGTCTAGATATTTGACTCTTCCATTCTCCCTCTTATATGCATTGATCTCCCAAGATTCTTTGGGCAGACTGTAATGTCATGAGGAATATTTTCTCCCATTACTCATTGGGTAGTTTGTATTGCCTTGAGGATTATTATTATATTTGTGGTACTGGTTGTGTGAGAGGTGGTTCGTTTCCAAGTTGACTTTGGGATAGGTCCCCAGTGTTTTTGGGCGGGATTTATTGTGGTTTGTGGACCAGGTGTCTACGGGTAGGATGTGGTGTGGTTGTGTCCCAAGTGTCTGCGGGCGGGATGTGATGTGATTGTGGCATGGGTGTGTGTGGGAAGGTTTTAATAATGAGGCTTGTGGAACAGTGGTATCATTAGGATGTATCCCATTTGGGTTGAGTAGATAACTAGTGAGAAGTTGTTCGGGGTACCAAAATATTTATGTGATTATTATATTACATTACTTAACTTTCATTATTTGGTGAGTGTGCATTAATAAGTTTGGGATGTTAAGTATTCCTTCAATGGTTTTTTCTGTTTCTACTATTTTCTCATAGGGGAATTAGTATGTCTCCTCACTTATTCAATAGAGACTTTTCTTTTAACAATTGAGTGTACTTGTATGCTAACCCAATGTATATAAAATTGTATTCGGGTTTTTAGGAGGATTTTGTGGACAGTGTTGGACCTTACTAGCTTAGGGTGTTGGTATAGTTATTGTGTCATTATTTAGGTATCTTTTGGTATTTACTTTGGAGTTTTTTTTGTTTTTCATCACCTTTAATTTGAAAACATGCATGTGGGATTGAATATTTGGTTTTACCTTATATATATGTCTTGGGGTTATTGAGGTTAATATGTGTTATCTATCGATCAAGTTTACTATAAATGGGTAATGCCTTCTATTTTGTGAGATTTTATACCCTTGGTGCTTGTCTCCACCCCGGGCCCTACTAATGGTGGGTCTTGGGGGTCATTATCTCCCTTTCTTCATTACCATTTTAGGAGGGGAATCTTATAAAGGAGGGGGTCATGACAAGGTATCCTAAGAACGGTTCAAAAAAAAATGATTCCATGTGGGTGATAGTAGATTGGATAAAAAATTTAGCACATTTCATTCTTATTTGACAATCTCATACAGTCGAGGAATTTTCAACAATCTATATTTGATAAGTGGTAATGATTCAAGGTGTACCAGTTTCAATAGTGTAATATAGAGATCTGAGTTTTACATATTTTTTTTTTGAAATCCTTACAGAAAGACCTTAGAACTCAGTTGAATATGAAAATGGGATATCATTAATGGATTTATTGAATAATAATAGTTATTAGACCTTGAAATATATTTCTAATCATGAATAATTGTATAGGAATCCTTTTTGTTCTCCACATTTTTGAGTAAAAATATATGAGACTTCACTTGTTTTGTCGATCCTTGTCCATGAAACAATGGATAAGATTCAATTGATCAGAAAAAAGGATGGAGATCATACATAGTCATCAGAAATCGTATGGGGATCATCATTGACAACCATTTTCATTCACGGTGAGTGATCATGTGTTCTCAAGGATCTTTCTATGGCATAGTCATCGTAATTTTGGGAATCAGTTTAATTTATCTCCAATATACATAGTCCCTTTTTAGATACTTGATTAGGTTGTTGTGGTGGAATATCCGTCATCATTTCCACTATTGTTCAGTGATGTGACAATTTATTTCATGTATCTCAATTGAAAAGGTATCAACCTAATCCTAACCATTTGATTCGATTGGATCTCCTTGACCAATATTTAGATGCTTCGTTTATTCATTTGTTGATACAGAATGTTGATAGGCAAGAGAAACCCTTCCATGGAAAAAGTATATGCCCAGTAATGGTTTTGTGGAAACATAGTAAAATTAAGAATGATACTTGGGAATAGGAGAAGAAAATGAAAATGAAATATCTAGAAATCTTTCAGTGCAATTTTATTTCTACTTTCTTGGTACGGAAAGGCTAATGGATAAGAGAATGTAGCACCTCAGTTTCAAGTAAGTAACCATTAATTCATGTGTTTTATGTATATAAAGTATTTGGGGATGTTTGGGCGGGTTTGGAAACATTTTTAAATGTTTATGGGATGTTTATAATGGTACGTGGTTGGTACATGGTTAGTGAAAATTCTGAAATACATATAGGAAACCATGTACAATAAGATCGTGGCTAAGGGGAAAGCACAAGGGAAGGTACGTGATTTTTTCAAACTGTGCAGCCACCTAAGAGAAACTGTGAAAAGTATAGTAGTGGATTTTTTCATGTTTGGTATATAGTTAATTTAACCATGTGCACCCAATATACAAGGTCCTCCATGAGGAAGATCCAAGAACACATTTATTGCATTGTTTTTTTAACCATGTGAGTAACTATGCACATTTCAAAAAACAAGATCCTTAAGAAGTGGGTCAAGGTTGGGATTAAGTTTTAACCCCTCATTTTTTTCATTAACATGGATCTACATAGAAATTCATTTCTGTAAAAGGTATTATAGTCTTACCCCATCAAATTAGAAGGGATCTGGAGGCATTTCTTGGTGCGTTGAAGATATATTATCAAGGTATGTCATTTTTATGGTGGTTTTTGGTGGTTTTTCTTAGATCTACTTCTCTCTCTCTCAGATTTTTAGATCTAGTCTATTGTGGATAAATTTAATGTGGTATATTCCAATAATGGATAGATTTTTATGATTGGGTAAGATATCAAAGATGTTTTTTTGGAGATTTAACATGGATTCAATGGAATTTTAGTGTCGTTCATCGTTTCTTCCATAAACATCGAGGTAGGAATCTTCAATATTAACACCTATTTCGTGAACTAGAAGGATTAGTTTTAAACTTATTTTTTTTATTTAAATGGTTTGTAAAATTATTTTTAATTTCTTTTTGGAAACACTATTTGGTGACAGTATATAAAAATTTGGAATTTGGGTGTTTTTTGGAAAGAGAAATTGCTAACTTGATTTTAAAATGGTGATTTTAAAATGGTTGTTTGGTTTTGATTTATGGAAAAGTTTTTTCCTTAAAAAGGGTTAGTTTTATAGAAATGGTTTGTTGAATTTTTTTCAATATAGGGTTGTACTTATTGAAATTGTTTATTAGTGTGGTTTTTAAAAAAAATGTGGTTTTTTTGAAATTATTGAATTGGTTTGGAAAAGACTGAATTTTATGTGGTTGGATTAAATAGTAAATCATGGATGGAATGGGAAGGAAAATGGTCATGAATGTACAACTAAAAAGGGATGAGTTATGGTTTTGAAATTTCAACCACCAAAGGTATCACCAAGCTTGTGGGTATGGATGTGTTTGGTCGTGTCATGTGTAATGGGTAATGACAATTGAATTCATGAAATTTTTGGAATAACTTGCATGGGTAATTTACTTAGTATTTTTTATATTTTAGAAAAAATTATATAGAATTATTTGGTTGTTAAAATTTTCTGAACTATTTCAAATGGGTTTTTTTATAAATTGTTTTATATAAATGTGATAAATTATTCAATCCTTGGGGCATTAGTAGGGAAGTCACTTGGGGAAAACCGATTTATTTTATTACTCATCCCTATTTTGGTATTTTGGTGCTCTTGCAGATGTTGTCTATGGGGATACTCAGAAAGGTAAGGCATCACATTATTTAGTGGTGCTTTGTGATATTTGGTACATTTTGTTGTCTAGGATCATCAAGCATCTCTGGAGCTTCAAATTTCTATTTGGTGACATTGAGTTTTTTTGGTTTTTTCTTCTATTGTGTTCTTTGTTATTGGTAGTCTTATATTGAGGTATTATGTTGTAGTTTTTTTATATCAATTTCATTACATTGGGTTGTTTTAACTTGTTTTCATACATAATATAGTGGTGTTGGTCATGAAATTTTGGGGGATGGTTGTTTTAATTTGAAAGGGAAAACCATCACCCACTTATATATGAAGCCCTAAACATTTATTTAATGAATTTTGAATCTTGTGGATGTCGCTTAAGGACAAGTAGATATTCTACCTCGACGCAATCCAATGGGTAGGGGTAGGATTTTCCACCATTTTTTGTAAATAATTTGGAACACTAGAAGTAAGATATATGTGAAAACATGAAAGAACATTTTGGAAACGTTTTAAACATTGACATAAAATACATACTTGCATGTCACATTCAATATTTACTTTTGAAAATTTTAAGTGAAATATTTTGAAAAAATTTACTCCTAAAAAGAATATCAATTAATAAATCCTGGAAAAAGAAAAAAATATTTAAATAGTAAATGTGGATACGAATAAAAAACTTTTTATTATGAAAGTAACCTTTTTAAAACATTAAAATTACCATTGTTTAATATCCACCATATAAAAAGAGTGATAAATATGTTTTTTACTAAAACAACATTTTCCCAAATAAGATTATCAAATTCCATGTTATAAAATTTTATAGTGGTGGAATATAAGAATGAAAGGATAATTTTTATGAAAAAACTTTATAACTCAATGATAGAATATTTTAGCTATCAAGGTTCCTTACAGGAAACATACTCTATATGGTAAGATATATTTTACAATAATTTATGTGGTAGGAATGTAAATACATATAAATAAATTATAGATAACCAAATAATACAAAAATGGTTCGAATTTCCCAAATGTATATGAAATAATTTCAAGATAACGATCATAAATTAATGAAGGAAATTTGAGTTGAAAAACTTTTTCACTACTAGTGTAACAATTGAATCCCTAACCAATTGAAGAAGAGAATATGATTTGGATTTGTACATACCATTAAATATGATACATTATGGTTAAAATAAATCCAAGGGATGTAAATGTAACATAAAAGGAAAACACCTTGCAGAAAATGCATTATCTCTCAAGGAATAACAATTGAAACCCATAAAACCCTAATAATCTTAGAAATAATTTAAGTCAAAAACCCATTGAAGGAAATGATTTAAAATAAAATATTAGATATCAAGAATAATTATAGTATCAAGTAAAAAAATTTAATTAGATAAAACATTCCAAATAAAACTTGGTGTATTCTAATAAATATGTCTCAAGGAGTGAAATTTTGATAAAATAAACCCTTAACATAATTCTTACATTTTCAAAACACTCTATAACCTTCTATGTAAAAATAGTAACTATATTTCTCACCAATTTAAAATAATATAAATATCTATAAACATTAATAAAATTAACTTATATTTATTCACTGTATCTATATTAGTTAGTTATTATCTATTTTTGATATTGAGTGAGGGTAATGCAGATAATTTTTAAACTATATTTATAAAAAAAAGTGTTTCTATTGATTCTTATACTAAATTCTGTCACCACTTGATCATAAAAGACACATTTTTTGATGTATTATAATTATTTATAATGTTATAATTTCATTTTATTGTATTTTTTGTTATGATCCTAAAAGATGGACCTGCCAATTAGAATATTTTGATGATTCTTAGCGATTGAAGGGGGTTTTCTTAAATAATGAGTAAATTTTTTATATTACCTATAAAAACCCTAAAAGGTAAATGTTTACTTACTAATTTCATATATTTATAGATTTTAAATTCTCATATTCATCCATGATATAAATTTATAGCATTATTCAAGTGGTTAAATGAACATAAACAACAACATACAATAACTAATGGATGATTATATAGTGATTTAGTTGTAATATAATTATACAAAAAAATAGTGATCTGTTTAAATTCTTAATAATCTTATATATTTCAATATTAAATAATTATATGAATAATATAACCTATATAAATTTATTTCATAGTAAGAATAAATAATTATTTTCACATAGAATTCTCTTTTGGACTGTAAAATTTACCAAATTTTTTTATTACTCATACTTTTCAATATTTATCCAATTTATCTTTAAAATTTATTAATAATTTCATAAAAATAATATTTATCCATTAAACCCATTATAATTTCCATCCATTTAAGTTGGTGATGAAAATTAAAATGGAAATTCATTGTTCCATGGAAGATATATAGCACATGTTTACATGTATAGTGATTTTTTTCTATAAATGGGGTAAATGAGTAATTTTGTTAAGCATTTAAAATATAAAATATTTCATAAATATCATTATTATATATTAAATTACATATTAGGACCATCCTTTCCAAGTGTTTATGTAAAATAAATCATGTCACCACATGGCGGTGATAGTCCTCACAATGCACGAATGACGTTTTCATTCTTCTAATTGAAAAGGGGAAGATGGTTAATAATTGGAACATAATAATAATAATATAAAATTATAAAAATGTTACATATATTATCATTTTAAAAAAATATATATAATTGGGTGAATAATAATTGTACATAAAGAAATAGATCTCAGGAAGGAGCAGTTTGAAATTTATACTGCACTTCTAGGATTATCTCCTTTATAAAGAGGGTTAATCCTTCTAGAGATGGTATTTTGAGAATATAATAACATTTGGAATTTATATATTATATTTTAAAAGAGATAAAAATATAGTTTATTCCAAAATAAGTGATTTTTTTAGTGAGAGAAATTGAATATAGGAGTTCCCCTTTTTATGTTAAAAGGGGTGTTTTTTTAAAATACAAAACACTTGTTAATCATGGGAAGTCAATATCAAGGAAATGGAATACCAAATTAATAAATATTTGTATGGTGAAGATATAATGTCACTCAAGTCCATAAAATCACATTATAACACAATTATTTCACACTTTTCCAATAGATATTATTCTTTTACGATATTAACTTTTACCGAGGTAACTAGTTTTTACCATTGTAAATCATTTTTATTCCAAAAATTAAATTCCAAATTATTACATAATATTTAAATAAGGATTCAAAATTTAAAATCCATATATTGATATCATATTTCTAAAATTTATAGAATTTAATTTGAAAATAGTAAATTCAAAAGGTATTAAAATAATATATGTCAAAAATGTGACTAGATATTTAAAATATATAATATAGATTCATAAAATATAATAAATATTTTAATATATATAATTTAACATATCAATTACATATTTTTTCATGGATCCCTCCCCAAAAATATATAGCATTGATGGTAGATATATAGGGACTTCCCAAGTCCCTCCTTTAGTAGACCACGGGTTAGAAAATAGCCCTGAGGATATAATAAACATGCATATGGGATGAATTACCCTCTAAGGAAAACATGTGTAAGAGAGTGATAAGAAGGATATACTAAAAATAGGTCACCATAAACACACACACACACACACACATATATATATATATATAGAAAATCCAATTTCATATATATGATTTCATATAGTATTGTAACAATCAGAAGGAAAAATATAAGTACCAAAATGGAAAAGATAGCAGTGACCATGAAGCCCAAACAGATCCTACAAAACCATGAACTAGTAATATCCAACTCAAAATATAACCTTGTCTAGATGACCTAAAAATAGTTTAAATATACATTGGGTGATCCTAACAATATAATTAGTAAGATCCTCACTAGAACCTATCGTGAAAAGGTAATCAATCCATACTAAAGCATAATAAACAGTAGTGAAAGTAACACATCACCTAAACAGGTATGATAAGTTCCCCACGACACCATGTATCACATAGAATAGATAATAAAATATAAAAATTGAACATCAAGGGAACCCCTCTCTTTCTTACCCATTGGTTTTTCATTAACCCCCAATTATGCACGTCCTGGTCCATCTCTCTCTAAAATAGGCCAGTCAGAAGACACTTGGCATAATATCAAAACATGCACCGTGTGCATCACATCATCACATCATCCCGTATCAAAATAGAAAATATAGTAACTACTTAGTGTCTAAAAGCCACCATATCCCATATGAAATTTGTCACATATTGAGTATTGTACATCAAGCCATTACAGCCCATACATCGAGTATGTACATCAACCCACATAGCCTATAAATGTTATAACTATAATAATCCTTTGGATAATATATCTAGTAATACATGTGTGACAAATAACCACAATAAATCACATCTATCAACACACATATATGGGAAAACTAACCAATTTTTGTTCTAATAACACTAACTACCAAGAGAAGAGACTGGGCCTAGAGGTGTTATTTATCAATCCATCCTCCAATCAAGATGTTTGGGTAAATTAATGGTTCCAAGCATTGCAGAAGCTTGCACAGGTTGGAGATATGTTAAAATTAATTTTAATATTTTTTGATCAAAACCAAGAGAAATGATATTCCATTTTAAATATATAATTAATTTATTTAATATTTGAAGAAATAAATGCCTGGGTTTAGGAACATTATTTTTTGGTGAATGTTTATCATTTATAAAGATCCCTTAGGATTACCTTCACTGCTTTCTTAGGATCAAAGGATATAATCCCTCTAATGGTGATCCACGTATGCTTCAATGATCTTTGAGCCACACCACTTGATCTCCGGGTGCTAGTATGGAAAGTTGAATGTCTTACATTGTCATTGTTGATTGCTCATTCTTGGGTACTGAAGAAATCAATCATCTACATCCCGTTCTTGAGGGAGAGAGAGACAGAAAAAAGGATGACATGAGATAAATTTGTTGTCTGAAACCAGTCTCTATTATCAATTTTATGATGCTCTACACAATATGCATAGCCTCATATTTATATAGTTTGTATTTAAGTTAAAATATTATTTAATTTCAAACTTTCCATAAAATAGAATATATTACCTTCAAAAAATCTCACACCGCTTAAAAATAATTATATAATTATTATTCTGTGGAACATGCCAACTTGTGAAATAAGAAATATTATACAATGGTCTCATTAATTAATATTTTTAATGGATTCAGTCTTGGTCTATTTGAACTCCTTTATCAATTGTTTGAAAACTGAATAAATTTTTTATTCATAAAAAAGTATTTTATTCAAAACCTAGAGAATGAATATTTGTTAAACTATTTAATAACTAAAATAAATATCTTATTCAGATGCCAACTAATAAATATTTATTTCATTTATGTGTTTGATATAAAATTAATTTTTAGAATTGATAATAATATTTATTCCATTAATTAAACTCCAATAAAATTTAATCGAGATCAGCGGAAACTATTAGGGTGCGACCCTTTAAGATTCCTTATCATTGGGATTAGGTGGGATTGCCTAAAGTCCATGGTTACTGTCTTGCAATGGTCTAAGGAACACAAGAGAAAGAACATAATGATGCAACATAGATAACCACATATGAATGCTCACTAAGTAATATAATCCCTTTTTTACAATATCTCATCAAGCAGGTTGCACATCCGTGTCACCAACCTATGTGCTCAATATCTATTTCATTAACTATCTGAAATAAGCACATCATTACACCATGGACATGGAATTTAATATTATGTTTACATTCCAATTAAATGGCCAAGAAATCAGCTACCATAAATATGGAAGGGACAAATCCTTCCTCGACTTATTCATTAATGGCATGTCACTCCATACATAACCAATGTATCGAACTTCAACATGAATAGTTATCGTCATGGTTTAAAAAATAGATCTAATTGTGGTATTTTTAACATGGATTAATAATAATCTTAATGTATAATGGCCATTACACGTGCTTGTAGATAGGAATATCATATGACACTAAAACATGAGGAATTCCAACTGGCGGGTCTATTCATATAATCTCCCATCTTGGAGATTACCAAGATGGAAATTCATGAGAAGAAGCCTCATCTTCTTATAAGTACTCACAAAAGAAAATCTATATACTATGTATCCCCTCATAATATGTTACTCAAATTTATTACATTATTTGAGAATATCATCATAGAACATCAATGTTCTCATCAAAGAGGGGAACTACTTTGACTTTATTAATGCAATGTATACACTAGGATTTTTTACATTATTGTCATACAGAACAAAAAATAATATATAATAAAAAGTTTTATTAATATTCAACACATCATATATATATGTAATCAAATTACAAACAATTGGTCCTAGGCCACAAACTTCAATACACACCCACATAGAATAGAGACAACTTCTTATTATCTTCACTCTATTAGACCTCACATGATAATCATGTTTCTGTTGAGTCAAGGCTTTAGTCCAGGGTTCTGCCATGTTGTCTTCCAAAGAAATACTACTCACTATAACTTCACCTCTTTGAGAAAAATACCTCAAGAGACTGTACTTTTAATGTATATGTTTCATCCAATAATTTGACCTAGTCTCTTTTTCAGTGCCCATCGTGGTAGTATTATCAAAATTGAGTGTGATAAGATCTTTACTATTAGGTACCACATCAACCTCTTAGATAAAGTTTTGCGTCCATAATTCTTCATTAGCTACCTCAGAAGCCAAAATATACTCAGACTTTGCTATAAAAACTTCAACCACAACCTACTTTGAGCTCGACCAGCTCAGAGCACCTCAATTTGAAGAAAATATGTATCTCATTTGGGACTTCATGTTATCTTAATCAATTTAGAAACATGAATTTTTACATCCTCTGATCACTAGTTCCTCTTATTCTCTATAAACTAGGAACATATACTTAGTATGCCTCAGATACTTAAGGATAGTCTTGACTATAATCCAATAGTGGTAACCTTGATCATATTTATATCTTCCTACCATGACTAATGCTTAGGTGAAATTTAGACTAGTACATAGCATAACATACATGATTGACCGAATCACTGATGTGTATAGAATTTTTATCATTCATTTTCTTTTCTCATGTGTTTGAGGACACATTTTCCTATAAATATGAATGCCATTTAATACTAAAAACAATCCCAAGTTAGTTTTTTCAATACTAAATCTCTTTATTATCTTGTCAATGTATATACTTTGATTTGGGTCGAGTAAAATCTTGGATATGTCATGATGGATCATGATCACAAGAACATATGATGCCTTGACAAATTCCTTCAATGATAATCATTTAATCAAGAACACCTTAACATAATGTAAGACTGGTATTTCAATTCCAATGAGTAATATTTCATCAACTTGTACTATTAATAAAATAACTGCACTCCCACTAAACCAACCGTAGACACACGGAATGCATTTGTTCTTTACAAAACCAAATTTCGTTATAGCCTCATAAAAAATACTCCATAACCTCGATGATTTTTTAAATACATAAATGGATCATTCAAAATTGCATACCTAGTTGGAATCTTTTGGAGTCACAAACCCTTTGGGTTGTGTCCAATAGACATGTTCCTGATGTTTCCCGTTAAGGAAGGATATTTTGAAATCCATTTTCCAAATATCATAATCACGTAAAGCCTCAATATCAAGTAGAATAATTATATATTTCAACATTGAAACAAGTGAAAATGTTTTTTTCAACTCAATGTATTGATGATGTTTAAACCCTTTTGTAATGAACCATTCCTTATAGGTACTGAGTTTTCCTTCCATAACTAGTTTATTCTTGAATACTCATTTACATCCATTTGGATTTATATCTACTTGAGATTCTTCCAAAATCCATACATGGTTTTGTACATGGAATCCATTTTAGAATTAATGGTTTTTTCTATATAGAAACATTTGGGCCACTTACTTCTTCCTTATAAGTTAGAGGATCATTATTATCAACTAATAAAGGCTCACCATCCATCGTGACTAGAAAACCATAAAATTATAGTTCTATGACCTATCTATTACTCTTATCCAGTAATTGTGTCTCTCTAAAAATTTCTTCTTGAATGGTGTTTTTTGGAATTTTTTCCTGTACCAACTCTTGTTTATCTTCATACTGGTCTTCATTGAAGTGTATATCTCTTCCACTACCTCTTTTAGACATATGTTCATCCTCAAGAAATGTGGGATGTCTATCAACCAAAACATTTTTACCTAAGGGATCATATAGGTGGTATCTCTCTGTTTCTTTGGTAAATCCTATAAAGATACACTTTGTTCCTTGGGGTGAAATATTGTTACCAAAATTGGCCATAGAAAATGCTTCTCATTCCCACACATGTATATAAGAAAGCACATGTATCTTTATTTTCCATAATTGGTATGGTATAACTTTTGTTTATTTATTTGGAACATGGTTTAGTATGTATTACATTGTTTATAATGCATAACCCTAAAAGGATAATAGAATAATTTCATGAATTATCCTTGATCTCACCATTTCCAACATGGTGTATTTGGTCCTTTCCTTTTCACCATTCCAATGATATGTATAAGTAAAAGTGAGTAAAAATAAAATCCTGAATTCCCATAGACAATCAATGAAGTCCAAATTAAGATATTCTCCACCATGATCTAAGAGAAGTTTCTTCGTCTTCATACCAAGATGGTTCTCTATTTCATTCTCATATTCCTTGAATTTCTCAAAAGAATCCAACTTATACCACATTAAGTAGACATATCCATTTCTACTAAAATCATCATTAAAAGTTATGAAGTATGAATACCCACCCCTATATTCACCAAGACATAGTCCACAGACATTATTATGAATTAATTCAAGAAGCTCATTAGCCCTTTCACCTTTCCCATTAAAAGGGGATTTGGTCATATTTCCTTTTAAAAAAACATGAGAAACACCAAGTGGTTTTAGTTCAAAAGAATCTAAATATCCAACTTGATGTAATTTAGACAAGTGATTTCCATTTACATGACCTAGTTAGTGAAGTAAAAGTTGGGTCTGGTATGAGTCATGTGAAATATTTTTGTTATCGATTTCCACAATTTTCTTCATGTAATTCAATATATAAAGACCACTATTTAAATGTGCCTTAAAAAATGATATCTTTATAAAAAAAGCAACATTTATTCCCAAATTTTAAAACAAATCCATACGTATAATGTCTAAATACATAAATAATGTTTTTTCTAACTGAGGGAACATAATAAAAACCCTTTAAAACAAATATCATTCTGGTAGGAAATGTGAGGTGTTAATCCCAAACAGCTAAATTGAACTTGAAAACAAATTCACCTGAAGCTTCCCCTAGTTTCTTTGGTTGAGTGCAGTTTTTCTTCCAGTGTCCCTTCTTTCCACATGATAAATTGAAAACATCTTGTTTCATTTCCATCCCCTTGATGTTTCTATTCTTGGAAGGGTGTGAAGAAACATTGGGATTAATTTTTTTCACTTTAACTTTATGATTGTTCACCATAAGTACATAAGGTTTTTCATACTTTGTATCCTTATCTACCAATAGAATAAGAGTTGCAAGATATGGTAGGGTCTTATTAATGTTTTCAATATAAAAATACACAAAGAAGCTAGAGAAGGTCTGATGGAGTGATTCCAGAATGATATCAGTGCCTATTCATTAGGAAGTTTAGACACTACAACCTCTAAGTTCTCAATGTATCCAATGATATTGACTATAATAGGCCCAGCTGGGGCACCCTCTCCAAGATTTCTATAAAAAAGTTCCTTGGAAATATAAAATTGTTCCTATCTAGATATCTCATGGGGAAGAAACATAGGTCCTCAAGCATGATATACACATCTATATTTTTATGAGACCTCATTGGTTCACTAGAAATCAATGAAATCCTCAAACATTTAATGTTGACTATTTCACTCAAAAAAATTTCATAGACATGGAACTATTCATCACCTACCTCTTTTGCAGGTGGATCGGTCATCGACAATTCTAGCACATCAAATTTCCATTCTTAGAAAATCACTACCTAAAGACATCTAAACCACTCCAAGAAGTTACTTCTAGTTACGAGGGAATCCTTATCTAATATTTATCGAATGAATATTGGGTTCTTTGTACTTTTCATTTTATTCTGAAACTAAAAGGAGCAGATTATTAGTACTTTTATTGATTACAAAATTAGTGAGATATAATAAATTAATTTTAGTTATTTATTTATTTTTTAAATATCCCATTATTTTATCAAATCTAAATAGTTCTCACTGTTGATCTCATAATGTCTAGTTTCTTTAACATTCTAGCATCAAGTATCCCCATTACTTTTATTAATGATCGAGAATTTTGCTATGAAAACCATAATAAAGAAATTATGTATGCATTCTTTCAAACTGCAGACATGCATCTCCTTAGCTCGTTTAGTGTATTTACCTATCCTAAAATCATGACTGGTATTTTATCAACACTTTCCTACAAATTTGTATTGAAAATACATTGGCTGTTAAACTTAATAAAATTTCAGTTAAGTCAACCCAAAACTCCCATGAGAAATCCCTGATAAAAGTTAGTGTATAGACTTTGATCATGTACTACACTTAGTTTTAAGGTTTCATTCCCAATCAAGTAATGGAAGGCTTAGTCTGAATTAATATTTAATTAAGGGATTTTAATTTATTAGAAATAAATTTTTTCTTATTTTACCCATTACGCATCTTGTTAATATTAAGTGGATGTTACGTAATTTATTAACTATGTTGGATAAAACATTTAGTCATAATTTATTTATTTAACTTCCATATTTTAACATTAATTCATTTATTTCTATGATTATGGCCTTGCATCCATAAAATAAATAATTACATAGATATTAATAATTAATTAAATAAATTTCCCATTCAAGAGATTTATCTAACTATTAATTTAATGATTGGGTAATAAATCAGTATTTGACATAGGATAAATAACCCTTATTTCTGGTCTTTCCTGGAGTTACATCATTCCATAAATCCATATGGGTATCACCTGGGTTAGTGTCATTATGGTTCCTTCTTGTACCTTACCCACGCACCTTGGGATGATCTATAAATTACAAATATTTATCACTCGCATGGATGTGAGGGGAACCAAAGGATTGTTAAAATGTGGTTACATAAATATACCTGAATATGCATGTCTTACATAATAATGGAGGGGGGGATGACATGTAGGAATAATTTCATTTAATATTAAATAAATTAAAACTCATTATATAAATTAAATTAAAATATCCAACACATACATAGGTCTTGTTCAAGCTCTTTAATGGTAATACATGCAACAAATACCCAAAATTAAATGGATATCATTAATTTATTTATTCGTTGTTTTATTATTTAAGATTAACATGCATTAATTATTTTATTAATAAATTAATTAATTCCCATAAATATTAATGATCATTATATATTATTTGGAGATACCCATCATTAATGAAATTCATGGAAAATAAATTGTAGAAACAATAAAGAAATATTAATTAAAATAAATTAATTTATCATTTAAAATTATTTAAAATCATTATTAAATTTTAAAACACTAAACGGTGTGACAATTAATAAAATAAAATTTTAATGTTGTAATTTTAAAATTTAATATAGTTTTAATTTTTTTCTATTAATGGGAGACTACACAGCATGCACATAAAGATACACACCATGTACCTCAGATGTCGTATATCCAAGTCACATGCATGTGGCATCAGCGGGTCAACTCATCCGGATTACAGGGTATGTACATTCAATCCACAGACCCTATATCCATTTTTTGTGTTCTAGGTTGCCATGGTAAACATATAATGTGTAATAAAAGTACCATTTGTAATTAATTTCAAGATTCATCTAGATACAATGCACATGGGTTTACTGTGTGTGCTCCGAACACACTTTGTGTAACCCAATTTTACCGGCCAATGATTTGGAAGTTCCCGGTGGCATCTCTGATTGTTCTTCATTTTATATTAATCCTTTAAGAAAATGAATCACTAAAAACATGATAAATATATCAAAAATATGTTTATTTAAATCATATTAATGAAAAAATTACAAGAAATAAATATCTAACCACAATTTTTCATATATCAACAATCAAATAAATAATTATAAATTTAAATGTGACCACTCGTATACCACCTAATGGTTCCTTGTGAAATGAAAGAATGAATATTTGGTTGATATATTACAATTTTTTTTAATAATTGTTGCCTGAGAACAATAGAAATGATATTGTACGTCAAATTTATAATTAATTTATTTAATATTCAAAGAAATAAACCCATGGGATAAGAAACATTCTTTATTGGTGAATGGTGACCATCCAAAATGAACCATTCAGATTACCTTCATTGTGTAGTGAGGATCCAAGGATAGACTCCCTCTCTCAGTTATCCACACATGCTCATATGACCTTCGAGCAACACCACTCAATCTAAGGTTTCTGGCATAGCAAGTCGAATGTATTGCATTATTCGTTCTTTATCACTCTTTCTTCGGTCTAGAAGAAATATCACTTTTACATCTCTTTTGTGAGAGGGATAGAGAAGGATTAGTTGAGAGATAATTTATTATGCAGAACAATTTTCTATTTTAATGTTTTTGATAGACTTCACAATAGAAATTTTTTCCCATTTATATAGATGGGGTTTAAGGTAAAATATTATTAAATTACAAACCAGCCATTAAATAACGTTTATTACCTTCAATATATCCTATGTCTCATAATAATATTTATATAATTATTATTTTTTGGTACGCGCCAACTTGCGCAATACCAAATTTTATATAGCGGCATTGTTAATTAATATTTGTCAACAGACTCGGTCTTGGTCCGTTCGATCTCCTCTATTATTTATTGAACTACCAAATAAATATTTTATTCATAAATAAATATTATATTCAATATATATTGAATAAATATTTATTATATTATTCAATAAATGAAATAAATATTTTATTAACTTGATAGTGAATAAATATTTATTTAATTTATGTGATGAATATAAAATTATTTCTGGGACAAAAAAATAATAGTTATTACATTAATTAAACTCATATATCAGGAAAGTCCTGTCAGAATCAAAGCTTCTAAACATTTATCAAAAAGAAGAAAATCATCAATAAGGAAAGAAAGATTGGGTATACAACCTTTTCCCATATCCAAAAAAAGAAAAATTACATATCATAAAATGAAATTTCATCCCCATAACCATATTTAATAGTAGTTTCTCATTCATTTTTATAATTACCTTGATTGAAGATCTTAAGGATGTCTGTATTGTCTATTTTTTCACCTTAGTGGAAGATCTGATAGTCAGAGTCCTTGGCATATTGGATTAGTCCTTCCTTGGATTTCTCTTTTGGGGGAAGATATTAATCCCCCATTATTAATGAGATTATTATTTTCATGTGCCAAGATATCTTTGAAAGAGTTTTTACCGCTTCCCAAAAACATAAGGGGGTGTTTTCCATCTATGTTTTATCAATAGAGGCATTTTCAAACTTATTTGTAGTTGTCAAAGAGGTCTGTAATTTCTTGATCTCCTATTTAAATTTATTGTTTTGTACACTAGGACTGAGGTCACAATTTTGATCCTATGTTAACATATTAGAATTATTTTATTGAATGAAACCACACCCCTTAAATTGATATTGTGTGTTAGTGTCCTATAGATCCCCATAGTGTACCATTAAAAGCATTATGATCAATAGGAGTTGCTACATTCACCACAGTAGCATTAGATAAGCAGACCTCCCCTAAAAAATTCTGAAATAATTAGTCTGAAACACCCTTATATTGAAATCAGTATCAAGTGAATCCCCTACTACCTCATTATAGGAATATTTGACTGTACCTTTTTTAAGATAATCTACCCCTTAAAAACCATCACCCAAAGAATCTATAGCACCCTGAATCACCACATTCCTTAGAGAACTCCCCACTCTCAGATTACATTTCAGCCAATTAGAAATTCTAGTGACTTTCAAGTCAGATGGAAGGGCCTTTTTATGCTTTTATACCTCCATACCTACCTTATAAAAAGTCACAGTTCCATCATCTTGATTATGAGGTTGATCATAATCAACCAAATCATGACCCTCAATTGGTCAACTTCAATTCACATCAAAGGGACTACCTCGAATAACAATCACCTTACCTAGAAGTAGATTCATCTAATTTTCCCTCGATCCAAGATCCTTCGGTGTTGATATCCCATAATTGAAAAAAAAATTATTGTTTATATTGGAATTATCTACCAACTATGACCTAGAAATACTCAAGAAGAAACATTAACACATAAACATCAATACAGATTTTGGGTGAAATTAGATGGCATATAGACTTGGTCCGACAATTTGAATAGATGTAGAAAATATGAGGTTCCCTAATATTAAAATGATTGAAATATTCTAGAAGGTAACCAAATTTTCTAGATGTCTTACCCATATCTATATGGTTAGTGAATCTCGTTTCATATGAAAGTTGTATTTCCATTTGAAAATAATAAATCGAGATCCATTTTAGGTATGAGGAGCACTCAACCATGCCATAATCAAATCATCCTACGAATAAAATCTTATCATGATGTTCTTAGAGTAGATTTGACCAACTATCACATGCTCCTTTAGACACAAGGATCCAAAAAAGAGGCATTCAAAGGAATCCACTTATAGTCGGTGATTCATGTATCATGTAATTAGCATCAGATGTAGTAAATAGGAAGAGTTAGTGAGCTCCAAATTCGAAATCAATAATTGGGGGGATCCTTCGAATAAATCTGGAACCTTTTAACTAAGAGGGATCTGTGGGAAGGAATGGATTCATAAACTCATATAGAATTTAATCAAGAAAAGAAAAAACACTTTGTGTGTGACCCTCTAGGATTCTTTCTCATTGGAATTATGTGCAGTTTCCTAAATTCTATGATTATTGTCTAGAAATAATAAAGGCACCCCAAGAGAATGAACTTATTGTAGAACATAAAAAACCATATATGAATGATCAATGTGAAATATAATCCCTTTATCACAAAATATCATCAACCAGGTTACACATCTATGTCACCAACTTATATGCTGGATATGTCTTTCTTTGACTATTTGAAAAAAACACATATTTACACCATCACCATGGAATTTAAGGGGATGGTTCTATTCTAATCAAAGGCATGAGATATCAGCTTCCATAAATATGGAAGGGAAAAATACTTCCATGAATTATTCATTAATTAAATGTCACTCAAAACACAGTAAACATATACAACTTGGCCATGAACTTTTATCATCATGGTTATCAAAATAAATATAAGTACATGACTTGTTACATTCATTGATAATAACCATGAAGTCTAAGTACCATCACACACGCTCATTGATGGGAATATCTGATGACACCCAAAAAAGTGGAAATTCTACTACTGGGTCTATTCATATAATATCTCATCTTGGAGATTACCAAGTGAAATATTCATGAGAAAAATCCTTGTCTACTTACGAGTACTCACACAAGTCATTATCTGTACTATGTGTCCCATCATAGTATGTTATCCAACCACAAAACATTATTCAAGAATATCGTCATAACACATCAAGGTTATCATTGTAGCGGGGAACTACTATGACCTAATCAATGTGATGTAAAATCTAATACATTATTACATTAATGAAATGTATAACAATAAAAAACATGTAATAATATGTTTTATGAATATCCAATACATCAAATATTTATATAATTAATGTACAAATTGTTGGTCCTAAGACACAAAATCCAACAAAAAAACCATCACATGGTCCATAGGGTGCAAGTTGACCTAATTAGAATGGGTGGAGCAGTGTATGAAATCCTAGAATATATATATAATGATATATCTCACAGACAAACTATGGGTACATCCTAGTCTTAGAATCAGCTGCAACTAACATTTCTTGGACTCCCTTCTTCCACTGTTAAGACCATATGTCCTATAAGCATACAAGCATTTTAAAAACCTATAATAAATTTATTCTTTTCATTAAAATTTTAAAATTTAATGAAAAAACTCATTAGACATTAAATGACCCTTAATATCACTCCACATAATACTACATTAAACATCAATGTAAACTCTACTCCCTCTAGGAATAATCCAAACCGAGTTCTTGGTTTATCAAGATTAAAATCTTTTCTGTATTCACATTCCATCATCAACCATCCTCATGGGTTAAGAATTGTTTATTAATAATTAGAATCATTCTATAATCTAGGTAATTTAGGTAAACAATCCTAATTAAACACAAAGAATAAAAATTCAACCAAAAAAATCCAACTGCCTCAGGTAGTGGAGAAAGGAATGTAGATAAAATAAGAAACATGGCCATCATTCATTAAACATATTCATAAGAGAGCATCACTTATCCCAACATCACATAAAAAATTAAGCCCAGATGCAACATATTTCATCATCTTTGGTTCCATACCTGAATCCCACATGCATATCCGGATGCATCTCTCCATCATTGGAATCAACTGCTTCCATATAATCTATAAATCCCCATCCAGTCACAATATCCATCCCAAGATCAGCTGTCCTAGTCTCATATCACATCCGAGACTACCAACCTCATATCACATCACATAGTGAAGCTAACAATAAGAGCACATGATAATGAAATAAGAAATAAACAATATAACCATCTGGGAAATCTAGGATACAGGACAAGGCATTTGGCCTTCACATGCAAACGAGCTCTCATAGCTCCAAAATAAGGCACTCAACCATCTCAATCATACGTGCAACTCTGGCCCTAGAATATTACCTTTATCACCCAATGAATTCTTATTCCATATTCAATTAACAAAATCATTAGTCACGGTTTAAAACTATGGGAAACCTAATCCATCAAGTTATATCAAGCTATCAAAAAATTAAACATGCTCTCTATGATTTAAACCAGTTTTATCAAACTGTGAGAAGTATTAGTCTCATTTAACATTACTTTTATTTATATAAAAATGATTAAACTTTATAAAAATTATTTATCAATTCCATTAATTTTTTATAAGATAATTTTAAATTATACAAGCTCACAACATCAATTTAATTACAATAAAATTAAATCAATCATTGGACTCAAACATTCTACTTCATTGATTACTCTAAAGCCAATTAATTATCAATTAGTTCTATATTGACGTTCTTTACCAATTTCAACATGAAAATAAAATAATGAGAACGTGATTTCAAATAATAGCATATATATCACACTATCTAGAAAATAAAAAGGTAACCCTCTATCAAAGAACAAAGCATCAACAACAACATGCGATCTCTCTCCAATTACATTAATTTTAATCAATATTTATTAGGCTAATTTCATTATAATAAAAAGTGTTAAACCATTATCAATTTATTATTGCACATAAATAATATAAGAGAAGTAATGAATCCCTTACCTTAAAGGGATCAATGTTCTTCACAAGAGAATGGACCAACATTGCATATCCTAATCACCTCTACCACAAGAAGCAATATAACTCCTTGGACTTCATGAAACATCCTAAACCAAAATGGCCAAAACCCCAATTAGAAATATGGGAGATGATATCACATCACGTGGAATTAAGAAATGGGAGGAATCTAATCGACTAAAAATATGAAAAAAGGTAGAAGGTACCCTGAATTATTATGGATCGAAGATATGAATCTATTGATCAATCCCCATCGATGGAATACCGAAATCTAGAATATTGAAACACTAGATCCTCTAGAATTGAGAGGAGGGTTAAAGGTTTTGACAAAACTTGTCCCCCATGTTATTTATAAGTCATGGTACATATAGAATTTATACAATATATAACCCTTACACATCTAGTAAATATAGAGTTTCTGGTATCATAGAAAAAATGCACCACCTCGAACCTTTAAACCTCAAATTAATACATGGCATGAATAACCCTATGAACCAGCCATACAAAAGAAATTAAACTCACATACACTATGTGTAAAGAATACGCGACATGTAATCTACCAGTTTCCATTATTTATAAGTTGAACTGCTCAAGACTCACCCTAGGCCTCCTCCAAGAACCAAAATCTTGGAAAACATGCAAATGTATGGACTAAAAGGATTAAGGTCCTTATATATTTTGTGTATTAAAATATTTTTAGAATTTTCAATGATAAGGTAACCAATGAATAATTTCCTTAAATTATAGTATATATAAAAATTATATATTTCACTATTCTCCTTAAAATAAGTATTTACAATAAATATCTATAAAACTTCATAAGAAATTATTTTCATGATAAGCCTAAAATGAAGTTAATTTTATGAAATTTATATTTTAAAAATTAATGATTTTTATTATAAATAAAAATTACATATATTGAAAAAATCCAAAAATATTTTTTATAACATTAACCATTCTCACTCCTTTATCCTATCATTATCAAATTAAATCACTATTAACCAATTTTTTATATAAAATAAGTCTTATCATTATTAATCAAACAAAATTAATAGAAATTCCTATCACATAAAAACGAAATATTAAAAAAATTATACATTTCAAAAATTAAAAAAAAAATCATATTAGTTATTTTAATTATATTAATTGAATTTAATATGTATTATAGGTAACCTTTATATTAATTTACACAAATATTTTATAAATTTTATCCTCCAAATTATTATTTTTAATTTAACAACTTTGTTTTAATGGTTATATTTAATATTTAAATTTTTATCTAAATACTTGTTAATTCATTTATGTTTGGATTTGTGTGTGGTGAAAGCTATCGAACGCATTAAATTATATAAAGGTAATCATATATAAAAATATTTGGTTGATACAGGAGTTATAGGGGTCAAAAAGTTAAAAAATATATATATATTATTTATAAAACTTTTAAAACAATATATTTATAAATCCACCTCCTCTATCACTTATAATTAACATAATTATACACAATTATTAATTCAAAAGTAATTTATTATTACTAATAAACTTTGATAAATATTCAAAATTATGTTTAAGGTAATAAACCAATGTAAATCTACTAAAATAATCAACAACAAAAAAATAAATATTTACTACCACCCAATCTTGTTGTTTACGTAGGTCTTAATAAGTAAAGAAGAACAAGTTCAAGGGTTATTATAGTTTAAAATTCCTTGATATATCTCAATGCTTCTTTATTCTTTTTCCATTCTAATAGGAATCAAAAAAGTTATTATCATCCATTTTTATAATGATTAGTTCCACAACTTGTCCACTTGTCGATATATTTTATTGCAGTCAAAAATTAACATGAACGAGTCTCATATACCATATAATATTTTAAAATATACATAATTTTGATGCTTAACTTCTTTTAAGATTGTTCAACAAATTTAGTGGAATAAAATTTCTCTTTTCAGTCATTAAACAAAATATATTCATTTTAAAAAATAATTCACATTAATTTTTGAAATTTGAAAAACATGCCATTAACACAAAAATTTTAAATAATAATCATATTATGTTTCAAAAATTATACATATAAATCATTATAGATAGTAATATATTTAGAAATATGAACTTCTCCTAATCATTTTACATTAAATACTATGTTTTAAAATGATGTAATGTGAACTTATTCAAAAATATAGATTGATAAAAATTTTATTTGTCTCCAATCATATGTTGGGAGCATCCAATATCATTACACCAAGTCACTTAATTTTCATTTTAATTTTTAGTATTTTTGTTCCCTAGAGAAAGAAACTTACTTCATTCATCTTTATTATTACTCTTTTATTTTAGTTCCTACTATATATCCAAAAAAATATAATATTGTTTTTTAATCTTTATAAATCATCTTATAACTAATAAACCATATGATTTTCAAAATCACATTAATTGTAATCCTATAAATAATCCATAACCTTATTTAAGGATTCCATGATAAACAAGTTGTCTGAATCATTATTTTTTATATATTCTTCACTAGAATATTAATCCTTAGTATAACTCTAGCCATATTCTAAATCTCTATTCACCTTATTTTTCACCCTCATACTATTTCTTTCATTATTTTACCTTAGTAATTCATATCTTCATATAAACTTTAATTATATATTCATAACAGATTATATGAAGAGCGTCATAAAAAAACACATTACCTTTTCTTCTCCCTTTGTGATCACCTCTAGGATTATAACTTATAATTCTATTAGAATATCCATTATTTATTTTGAAAAATATTTTTACAACAAGAGAAACAATATCACTTTCACTATACTATTACGTAGAAATTATATGAGTAAGAAGTAACATTATCTTTCAATTTAAAATGAAATCCTTCTGTTTTTTGAAACATTTTCATCGACTATGCTATTTAGTTCTAATTTATATTTTAATAATTAACCAAAGAGTTTATCATGATTACATTCTTTTATGTACCTACATTCGTCTATAGAAAACATTTTATCATACCATTTATTCAGGAAAGCTCTCAAAAATATTTCAATATGAACTCTATTATCTAAGTACAATCTTAAAGAATTCATTTCATTTTTAGTACTAATAAAATGATAGAACTTTTGATTTAAAATTTCCAATTCACCCATTTTAAAATCTTGATATTTGACTCTAAACATTCATATTTTAATTTTATTTATTTTATCTATTCCATAATGTGTAACTTATAATATACATCAAATATCATGAGCAATTTTTCCTCTAGATAATTGGATAAATATATATCTTCAAATTTCATATTATAAAATATTCATAACATCATAATTTAAAACATACATTATCAAATTGTAACCCATGAATGATCCAGGATCTACTTCATGTAATTTATATGATTTTTAGCAAGCTATTATGATAATAAATTCTTATCTCTTTGAGGATGGATTCCAATTGATATTTCCAATTTACATAGTTAGTTCCATCAAATTATTGTGTTCATTTAGGAATAAAAACAAAATTAAGACTTGAAATATACTTCTAAAATGGTATTTTCTCTTAGATTAGTATGTCTAATAAGTGTTTAGAATAAAATATATAAATATCTACTAGAGATAGTGTAGATCACACTAATATTAATAATTTATACAGTGGAAAATTAAAATACAAGCACAAGAATTTATATAGTTATAGTGATCCAAGCCTTTTACTTAAAAAATTTCAATATTTTAAACATAATTATACATCAGAGTACAATCTAATGATCATTAAGTCTAGTTTATAGGAATACTAGGTACATAAAACAAATAACATGGGGATAAAAAAGCATTTTTATTTAATCTCCACAATGAGCTCTTAACTTCCTTTGAGCCCTTAGATCTTCATAGGGTACCCTAGGGAACAAATGAACAAAGGGATGAGCTAAAAATCCTATTTAGGGAATGAACATAATGATACATCTTAAGCTCATGAGTTAGGAGGCATGACATAATGATATCCAAAGCATGGAACATATAAAATCATATCATATAATCATGAAATCATATAAACAAGGAATCATATAAATTTATAATTATCATAAAACATGTCTTTATTGCAGGTCAAGGATAACCGCCAATCCCATTTCCCATTTTAGTATGGGTCAAGGCTAACTGAAAATTTAGTTTCCTCTCTTACTACGGGTCAAGGTTAACTGCCAATATTGTTTCCCATTTTAGTATGGTTCAACGCTAACGGCCAATCCCATTTGAAATTGCATATAATGAGACTTAACATTACCCAATGCATTGGGGTGAAATCTGGATGCCCCCATCTCAAAATTTTTGTGAATATCCTTTCCACTTAAAAAATATTACATAAAGATAAGGGTACCCATGGAATGAAGTGGGCACCACAATCATGACATAAAGCATAACCCATGGAGGTATCATGAAAGTGTCCATGAAATAAAGGTATTAGCACATACAGGGATGTTAATAAGGTAAAATTGGAATATAACATGGTATGTGATGTCAAACAGAAGTGAAACTATATAAGGAATGTATTTTAGAAACATTAGCATTAAAAAAAATTTGTACGGTTTTAAGGAAAATACAATAGATCTTTTAAAATGGAAAAGAGGAAAATCTTTTATATAAAATCATAATTTAACAAAGAATGTTTTAATAATAAAAATACCGATTGTATAAAGATAATGGTGTCTTAAAATAGAGGAAAGAGTGCACTTGAAATTGGGTAAAAATTTGGGAACCACACATAAAATGGGTTTGCTTATCAGAAAGATCTAAGGATGGAATATTTTAAAAACATATATATCCCCAAAAGAGAGTGATGATAGGGTATTCATAAATGAATTTTTTAAAACTAAACAGAATTAATAATATGTACATAAATAGATAAAATAATTCCATTTTTATATAAATAATGATAAGGCATCCCTAAAGAACAAAGAAGGTTCAGTTAGAATTCGTTATGGTTATCGACATGGTATCGGGTGAACCTAAGAGGAATTTATGAGAGTTAAAATTAGTTTATAATTACTTATACATCATTAAGGATGTATGGGGGAGGTTTATAATCATACCCCATTATTAGTTATTACACATAAAAGGTGTAGCATTGAGAAATTTTTTGATTAAGGGTGAAATGAAGAGTATCCCTTACCTAAAATCAATTGGTGTTCTCTCCATATTGTTAAAGACCTGAAAAAAACATTAGTATTATTAATTAATAATTAATAAACCTATTATATATTTAATTGGTTAATTATAATCATTTTAAGTTCATTTATAACTATTTTGATTGGTTATGAGGTTCAATTTGATTGTTCGGGCTCGTTTGTTTACTTGGTTTTAATGGCTGGTTCGTTTATATTGATGTATGGGTAAACATATAAGATGAAAGTGGTTGTATAGAATTGAAGATATATTCTATTAGTTAAAATCTAGTAAATTAAATGGTTTTAAATTTAATTTGGTTACTTAGAGTGAAGTTTAATTATTATATAAAAAATAGTGACAATAGTTTTTGTTAATCGGTGGGTTTGATTACAAAGAACATGTTTTTCTTTATAACATTATACCATTTGTACAAAAGGATTGAAGAACCAAAAATAGGATAAATTACATATATAGTAACCTGGTTCAACCATAACACAAATGGTTTCATGACCATAAATAAAGATGAAAATAGAAATTGATAAACCATTGTCCTTGATTTTGCTAAATAAGCACGTCTCAAATGGTGCATTCATTTCTCTCAAATAAAAGATTGGGAAATGAGGGAAGATAATGAATTATCCCATTAGCATAATATAATTCCAGTACATGTATGTTACAATAGTTATTATACCATTTGGGTGAAAGGAGTTGAGAAAAGAAACAAGAAGAAAATAACTTAAAAGAAATTAAGGAATTGAAAAGATGAATTCACCTATTGAGACTTCCTCATTTGAAAACTTCTTAAGGGGAGATGTTTTTGTATATTGAAGAGACTAGGGACCTTTGTACGTGGGTAAGGGGATTGGAGAGATGTTTGGATAGAATATTGGTTGGGCACAAGGCCTGAGAAGAGTGAAGAGAATAGGTAAGAATGGGTGGTATTTATAGTGGAGAGGAGAAGGGATTTCATAATATTATAGTCATTAATTTATTATTTCATTACAAGAAAATGAATAGAACATATTACATTTCCAAGAATTGTAGTAAATTCATGTCAGTTAAATATTTGGGTGCTTTCATCACTCGTGATTTCAAGAATAGTGGATTTTCACTATAGTGTATTTATACGGTAAATTGATGTCTTTTACTATTCACTAAAAATTCAAGTATTTCAGAGAAATTTCAAAAATTCATACTATCCATTTTTTAAAGTTTAAAATCCAAAAACGAAATCCATTTTTCAAAAATAATTTTAAAAATATTATTATTTTAATATTTAATTAAACTTATAATTTATTATCAAAAATCAGTTTTAAAACATTCATTTACTTATTCTAAAATATAGGTACATTGTACTTTCAACATGAATATTCGTTATATATTATCATAGGTAAGTTTACTACTCATTAGGTTATATCACTATTCATTAGTGTATATCACTATTCATAAGGGTATGTTACTATTCATAAGTGTAGGTTACTATTCACCAAAAAATATGTTTTTCTTATTGGAATCCAAATAACTTACTGATTGCAATCGTGTATGTCCGATTTTTGAAATTCCAAACACATAAGGGATAAACTTAAGATTAAAGGTAATTTAGCACTTATTATTTCATTATGATGTGTTTTCATGTGATTTTATGACATATTTATAAGAAGGGAATTTCTATTGAAAATCATCGGGTCGTTACATTCGTCCCCTTTTAAGAAATTTATCCCTAGAAATTTGATTTTACATTCTAGCCCAAAAATAGGTGGTGGTACTTTTTCTTCATCGCTTCCTCCAGTTCCCATGTTGCCTCTTTATACGTATAGTTTTTCTATAGTACCTTGAACTTATGAGTAGTCTTGTGGCATAGCCCTTTGTCTCTATGATCCAAGATCTTCACTAGCTTCTCCTTATAGAAAATTTCATCCTCCAACCGTACTAACTCTCAAGGGAGTACATGTGAATGATCTGGTATGTACATCGTTACGAGGGATACATGAAAGACATCATGTACTTTTCTGATGTTAGGTGGAAGTGCTAGTTTATAGGCCATAGGTCTGACTCGATCAAGGATATCGATGGGACCTATGTACCTAGGACTTAAACTTCCCTTTATTTCCAAACCTCATAGCCTTATTCCATTGAGATATGCGTAAAAATACCATGTATCCTACTTTAAACTCAAGGTATTGTGGATATTTTTTTGCATAACTTTTCTATCAACTTTGGGAATCCTTGATATGATGTTGAATGGTCATCAACTTCTCTACCATTTCTTCAACCATTTCAGGTCCTAGTAGCTTACGCTCACCCACTCTATCCCAACACATTGGTGTTCTTCACCTTTTCCCATAAAGGACTTCATATGGTAGCATTTGGATAATCGAGTGAAATATTTTGTTGTCCGATAATTCAACCAGTGGAAGACGTTGGTCACATCCTCCTTTGAAGTCTGTTGTACATTCTCTCGACATGTCTTCTAGTTTCTTAATAGTTCATTCAGATTGGCCATCAGTTTGAGGATGATAGGATTTATTAAAGATTAGTTCAGTAGTTAGAGCTTGGTGGAGACTTTTCTAGAACTTTGAGGTGAATATCAGATCATGATCAGATACAATAGATAGTTTTACTCCATGAATCCTTACCACTACTTTGATGTAAATCTTGTGCATGTTGATCCAATGAGAAGTCCTCTCAAATCACCATAAAGTGATTTGTCTTTGTAAGACGATCCAAAATGACCAATATAGCATTATTTCTTATAGATTTCCTTGTAATTCAAGTGACAATGTCCATGGTAATGTTCTCCCACTTCCATGATGGTATGGGTAGTGGTTGCATCATCCCCTTAGACTTTGGCCTCTCAGATTTTACTTTCTCACATACTAGGAACTTTAATGTATATTCTGTAATCTCCCTTTTCATATTGTCCCACCAAATGTTTTCTCATTGATCACAATACATCTTCGTGCTCCCTGGGTGGATAGAGAAGAGTGAGCTATGTGAATCATTCAGAAGATCCTTCTTTATCTCTGAATCAGATGGTACACATAATCGTGTCCCAAATATTACAACTCCTTCCTCATTAATTTTGAAATCAGAGGTTTTCCCATTTTTTATAGCTTCCACCCTTTTAGGATTTCCACATCTTTTCTTTAAGCATCCTTTATTTTATCCAAGAGGGATGGTTGAGAAATCATTTGAGAAAGGATTGATGATTTTCCTCCCTTAATGATTCCCATGTCCATACTATTCAAATATAATAAGATCATATCCTTTTCAATTATCATCATTGATAAAGATACATGATTCTTTCTACATAGAGCATTTTCCACCTTGTTTTCCTTACTGGGATGGCAGTGGATTGAGCAGCCATAGTCCTTGATAGTATCTATCCATATTCACTTGCGCATATTAATCTCTTTTTGTGTTAATATATATTTGAGACTCTTGTGGCCAGTATATATCTCACACTTTTCCCCATAGAGATAATGCCGCCAGATTTTCAATGCAAAGATCTCCGCTGCCAACTCCAGATCATGCGTGGGATTGTTCTGCTCATGTATTTTCATCTACCATGAGGTGTAGGCTATCACTTTATCACATTTCATTATCACATAGCCTAAGCCCTTCTTAAAAGCATCACTATACACCCCAAAGAGTTCTCCCCTTGTTGGAAGTGTGAGTACTTGCACAGTGATAAGCCTCTTTTTCAACTCTGTGAAACAGTCTTCACATTCTGGAGTCTAGAAAAACATTACTCCCTTCCATGTCAGCTTGGTCATTGGGTTTTAAAATCATGAAATGTACTTAAAAATCATTGATAATACCATGCTATACCTAGAAAGTTGTGGATCTCTGTTATATAAATTGACCTAGGTAACTCTTCAACTGCCTTCTTCTTGGATGGGTACAAAAATATCCCTTTTCTAGTGATAACATGCCCTAATAATGATACATCCTCAATCCAGAACTCACATTTATTATACTTTGCATAAAACTTATCCCTTCGCAATGTCTATAATATAGTATTCAAATTCTGCTCATGTTCATCCTTGCTCTTGGAGTATATCAGAATATAATCAATAAAGACTACCAAAAATTTGTTGAGGTAATTTATAAAGACTCCATTAATCAAATCCGTGAAAATTGATGGATAATTAGTGAGTCTGAAGGGCATAACTATGAAATCATAGTGTCCATACCATGTTCGAAATCCAGTCTTGGGAATATCTTCCTTCCTCACCTTTAATTAGTGATATCTTGGCCAAAGGTCCCCCTTTGAGAAATAATTGGCCACACGAAGCTGATCAAACAAGTCATATATCTGAGGAAGGGGATACTTGTTCATTATCATGATTTTATTGAGCTCACATAATTAATGCAGAGGCACAATGATCCATCCTTCTTCATGATGAAGAGGACTAGCACACCCCAAGGTGAGACACTCAGTTTTATAAAACCAATCTCCATATTCTCCACTAACAACATATGCATCTCTTCCTACTCTGCAGTGGCCATTTTGTAAGGTTTGTTTGATATAGGCAAAGATTCAAGGATATGTTCAATTGAGAACTCAACCTATTAGTCAAGACGAAGTCTATGAAACTCTTTAGGAAAAACATCGGTGTAATCCCTCACGATGGGAAGGTCTTCAAGAATGATTCTCTCTTTTGCCACAATTATTTGAACTAGATATACCTTCTCACAAGGTAGAAATATCTACAACTGAGATGAATATTCTAAATGATATTCACCTCCTCTTTAAACCTATAAAGAATTGGAGGATGCTTTGGGATGTGCAGAGTGATCTCCCTTTTCTGACAGTTGATGTAGTCTTTGTATAAAGATAGAAAATCCATGCTCATGATAGCTCTGAACTCCACTAAAGGAAGTATGGAGAGATTTTATGGGAGGATCAGTCCACAAACTTTACCAAGGGATGAGTTATAAACCATGGATGCATTAATTTCTAAATTTTTAGTTCTCACAGATAACTTTTCCTCCAAATTTTGAGGTTGTGTTTGAATACTTCTAATAAACATTCATGATATGAAAGAATTAATAGAACCAAAATCAAATAGCAAGTTCACTATTCTTGAATGAATAACTATCATTCCTGTCAACACATCAATTTATGGCTCCACCTCAACAGTAGTGATAACATACACCCTTACTTGTTTCCATGGAGGTTGTTTCAGATTGCCTCTGACAACCATCAGTTTGGGGAAATTGTTTGCATAATGCCCATACCCCTTTCTATTGTAACACTACCATACATGTTGATTTTTGATCTAAACCATCCTTTCTTATTCAACATTAGCGGTATTTCTCATATCCCTTTGGTAGTTCAAGGCCAGATGACCAAACTTTCTGCATTTGAAGCAATTCTTGGTTCCCTTGAGATAGTTACCAGGATGCTTCTTCCCAAAACTTTTACAATGGTAAAAGTCACGCTTCTTTCCATCAAGGGATTTGTTCGATGAACCACCCATTTTGTTGTCCATTTTTTTCTTCTGGTCATCGGGCCCCCGATACAACTAGGAGTCTCCAATCTCTATTTCAACCTTGTGAGCACAGCAGATAGTATCCTCACAACTGTCAAAGTCTCAAATCGCCAACGCTTTTCATAGACTTGGATTTAGTCCTCTAAAGATGTGATCCACCTTGATTTTTGTATTCATGACAAAGCCAGAGGTGTAACTTGAAAGCCTTGTAAATGTTTCTTCATATGCCCCAATGGACTCATCATCCTTCTGCTTGAGTTTGAGTAACACTCTTTCCATCTTGAGACAGAGGGTTTGAGGATATATTTGTTGAAAAAAATCATCTTTAATTCCTCCCAATCCATGGAATCAATTACCTCTTGGGATTTTGTATTATTGATTCGTGTCTATAGCTGATATGCTTCCCCATAAAAATGATATACTTCCATTACAACCTTTTCTTCTTCCGAGCATTGGAGGATGTAGAATATCTTTTTAATGGTGTTAATCCATTGTTCTGCGAGGAGGGGATTAGAAGATATGCTAAACATGGGAGGACATTTCTTCATGAAGGATGCTACAGAAACTTGCTATTTACTTGGAGGTGGAGGTTGTTCTACATGATTCAAGTTATTATTAATAACTTGAGCTAGCTGAGCATGTATTGTCATGTGGTTTTGAGCACTTGCTCCTGTCATATCAGTCATATAATTAGAAAAATATTCAGATTTCCTATCACATTGTTTGTTGGAGCATGTTCTTATATATCCCTCCATTAACTAAGAAAAAGAACGTATAATTAGAGGTTTTGAATACATAGCTACTGAGCATAAAAATGTTACGATGAACATAAAAGGATAAACTTATAAATAAGAATTATATACTAAATTTTGATTCCTTAGGTTCAAATCTATGTTATCCTTGACCTATTTCATAACTTATATTCTTGTGGGATATTTTTATTTTGTCCCTTAATAATGGTTTGTACTATGCTCATTAATCTACGAAATCATATCCCCTGGGAGTGTCGTAACCAAGAGTGCAGCATGGGTTGATGTCGTGTACCAGGATACCCCAGGTCAAAACCAAAACTACTTGTCCGAGTTTTTAGACATAGGTACATTTGTGCCAGATCCACCTCTACCTTCTCCTATGTAAACAGGGATGTTTTTTCTTGATAAAACATTAACTCAATACTCAACAAATTTTAGGAATGTTTTCTTATACTTAGTCTCATACTTAAGGTTCTCTATTCCAAATCTCCAAAAACAACTAGACCATCCTCTGATACCAACTATGGTGACCCAAGCCTTTTACATAAAACATTACATGATTTAAATAATAATTATACATCACAGTACAAGACAATAACTGTTATGTATTGTGTCTTGGAAGACTAGGTATATAAAAAACATGGGAAAAACTTTTTTATTAAATCTCTATAATGATCTCCTAACTTCCTTTGAGCCCTTACATCTGTATAGGGTACCCTTAGGGAACACATGAACAAAGGGATGGGATAAAAATCCCAATAAGGAAATGAACCTAAGGATATGTCTTAAGAAAATGACCTAGGAGGCATGACATAATGATATCCAAAGCATGTAACATATAAAATCATATCATATAAGCATGGAATCAAATAAACATGGAATCATATAAATGTAGAGTAATCATAAAATATTTCTTTATTACAATTCAAGGATAATTACCAATCTTGTTTCCTATTTTAGTATGGGTCACGACTAACTGCCGATCTCATTTCCTATTTTAGTACGGGTAAAGGCTAATAGCCAATCCCATTTCCCATTTTAGTACGGGCCAGGCTAACCATAAATCCTGTTTCACATTTCATATCATGAGACATAACATTACCCAAGTCATTGGAGCTCTATATAGGCACACCCATCTCAACATTTCCATGAATATCCTTTCCAAATAAATAATCATAAAAAATCAACCATACATAAACATAAGGGTACCCATGGAAAGAAGTGGGTACCACAATCATGATATAAAGAAAAACCAATGGGTGTATCATGAAAGTGTCCATTAAAGAAATGGATTAGCACATACATGGATGTTTATAAGGTAAAATAATAATATAACATGGTAAGTGAAGTCAAACCGAAGTGAAAACATATAAAGAATGTATTTGATAAACATTATCATTAAAACTTTTTTTTATGGTTTTAAGGAAAATACTATTGAGCTCTTAAAATAGAAAAAAAAAATATTTTATATAAAATAATAATTGAACCAAGAAGGTATTAATAACAAAAATAATGATTTTATAATGATGGTGGTGTATTAAAATATAGGATAAAGTTCACTTGAAATTGGGTAAAAATTTGGGATGTTTTCATAAAACAGGTTTTCTTATTATAAAGTTCTGATGGAATCTTTTAAAAACATGTATATACCCAAAAGAGAGTGACGAATGGGTATTCAAAGATGAATTTTGTAAAACAAAACAGCATTTAGAATATGTACATTAATATAAAAAATAATTCCATTTTTATGTAAAGAAGGATAAGGCTATCTGAAAGAACAAAGAATGTTCGGGTAGAATTTGTTACGGTTATCAGCATGGTATCAGGTGTACCTAAGGGGGATTGATGAGAGAGAAAAAAATTTATCATCACTTATACATCATGAGGGTAGTATGGGTGAGGTTGATAATTATACCCCATAATTAGGGAGTACACATAAAAGGCATAGCATAGAGAACAATCATGATTAAGAGTGAAATGGAGAGTATCCCTTACCTTCAATACATTGGTGTTATCCACTTGTTGTAAAAGAAGTGATTAAACAAATTAGGGTTTTTAATTAATAATTCCAAAAACTCTTTTATATTTAATTTGTTTATCATAATCATTTTATGTTTATTTAAGACCATTTATATTGGTTATGAGGTTCAATTTCATTGTTCAAACTCGTTTGTTTACTTGTTTTTAATGACTGGTTTACTTATATTCATGTTTGGGTAAACATGTAGGATGAATGTGGTTATCCAGATTTAAATTTATTTGATATTAGTGAATATCCATGATATCAAATGGTTTTAAATTTAATTTGCTTACTTAAAGTGAAGTTGAATTATTATATAAAACCATAGTGACATCCATTATTTTTAATCTGTGGGATTGAATACAAAGAACATGTTTGTCTTTATAACACAATACAATTTGTAAAGAATGATTAGAGAACCAAAAAGAGGATATATTACATTTATAATAATCAGGTTCAACCATAACACAAATGTTTTCATGACCATTATTAACGATGAAAATAGAAATAGATAAATTGTTGTCCTTGATTGTGCTAAATTAGCACATCTCAAATGGTTCTTTCATTTATTTCAAATAAAAGATGGATAAAGGAGAGAAGATAATGAAGTATCCCAATAGTATAGTAGCATTACATTACATATATGTTACTGGAGTAATCATTCCATTTGGGTGAAGGGAGGTGATGAATGAAAGAAGTAGAAAAGAACTTAAACGAAATGAAGGAATTGGAAAGAGGAATTAACCTCTTGATACTTCCTCCTTTGAGAACCTCTCAAGGGGAGAGGTTTTGGTATATTGAAGAGAATAGGGGTCTTTGGATGTGGGGAAGGATATTGGGGAGATATTTGGGCAGAATATTGGAACGTCACAAGGCCTAACAGGAGTGATGAGAAGAGGTAAGAATGGGTGGTATTTATAGTGGAGGGGAGCAGGGGTTTCATAATATTATAATCATTAATTTATTATTTCTTCACAAGACAAGGAATAGTAAGTGTTCAATGACCAAGAATAGTAATAAATTCATGTTATTTCAATATTTGGGTGCTTAAATCACTTTTTATGTCAATAATAGTGGATTTTCTCTATAGAGTATTTATATGGTAAATTAATGTCCTTTACTATTCACTAAAAATTGAAGTATTTCAAAAAAATATCAAAAATTCAACCTATCCAATTTTCAACGTGTAGATTCCAAAAATTAAACCAATTTTTCAAAAATAATTTTATAAATATTATTATTTTAATATTAAATTAAACCCATAATTTATTATCAAAAAACATTTTAAAACAGTCATTTACTTATTCTAAAATATAGGTATATCGTACTTTCAACTTGAATATTATTTATATGTTATCATAGTTAAGGTTACTATTCATTAGGGTATATCACGACTCATCATTGTATTTTAATATTTTATAAGGGTATGTTACTATTCATTAAATAATATGTTTTTCATATTGGACTCATAATAACTTACTAATTTCAACTGTGTATGTCAAATTTTCAAAATTCCAAACACAGAAGTGAAAAACTTATGCTTAAAGGTCACTTAGCACTTAGTAGTTCATTATTTTTTTTCATGTGATTTTATGACATATTTATAAGAAGCCAACTTCCATTGAAAAACATTGGGTTGTTACAATAATAGTTCAAATCCATGTAATCTTATGTCAACTCTCCACTTCTCTCTATCCCAATAAAAACGGAACACACTAGAAACCCAACTTTATTAAGGGATTCACAAATCAATTACGATTTTTATTTCCATAGGATGGACAATCAACACGCGTTTATTTTAATGGTGGTCACAACCCACTATAAGGGATCTTTTAAACTAATAGTCACAACACAAGACTTACTATTTTCACCTAGTGGAAAACCCCAAATAGATCTTCCTTTTTCAGTTGGAGGCACAACCTAACATATACATTTTTGTTGAAGGGTAGTATAACCCATTCATTCACTATTTATAATAAAAAAAAATAAAGCAACATTAAAAACCACCAGAATAGGGTTTCGTTATAATTCATTGTAGAAATTATTGATAAATGATGATGTTTAGAATGATGAGGCAGATGAATATTTGATCTCCTTAGTAGTGTTCACTTCCACGATTGATTTCAAATAAAAAAATTGAATTATATAAGTAGAAAATTCACTTATTCATCACTTTATCTTCATGTATATATCGTTTTATGGTTTTATAATACCTTATTTATAGATTTCCTTCATGAATTTCATCTTCAAAAATATTAGCTACATGCACAACAACTTCAAATATTCTAGTCATTCTAGTTCCTCACTCTCACAAAAACAGTCATATAGAAATTTTTGAATGATATAGAACTAATACAGAATAATTAAAATATATGTAGTTATTTCATGATGATTTTCTAGATTCTTCATGTGTCATTTCTTAAATAATATCCACATGCTTCTTCTCTTTAATTGTCTTCCATACTCCGTAAAAAAAATTGTTGTACAAAAAATTATTAATAAAAAAAAATATTGTAATAAATACACAAACTAATCAATCATTAATACAGGGAATATTTCCTATAATTTATGTGCAATTACATTCCTTGATATATCCATCGATTGTCACAAGCCATCCCTATGGGGTCCATGTCGTAACACCCAAATCCCGCCTCCAATAGGTCAGGGCTGGTGACTAGCACCGAGTAGTCATATCACTCAAAATGGAGGAATTGGATAAGTACTTACACACACATATATCCCAGCCCAAAAATTATGAGATGTAAAAAAACACAACGGAATAGAATGCATGCATACAACTAAACCCATTCAACAGTGTATAATAGTAAAGTAAATTACAGTAATGAAAACTAGGCCAAAATAACATCCCACGAAAAGGAAGAGTCTGCAAACTACAAATTCCAACTTGTAAACAAGATAGGTAATGAGATTTCTACACAGATTGATAGAAACACCTTGGCCAATATGGAACTCACAAACCTCTATTTTGTCCTATTCCACCATAGACTCTATCAAAAGTTTGCTCGTCTTCACAAGACACAACACGTGGGGGGAAAGCCTGTGCATGGATGAGTGTAAAAACTCTCATTAGGCCACCCCCAAAACCAAAATCAATACACAAATTAAAGGTACAATAAGCTCTACACAGTATATGTCTACAATACATATAACAAGAATGTATCCAGATATACTAAGAATCGTGACCCATAGTCTAATGGTAAGTCACAATGAATGCACACCCATGCTAGGGATTTAATCTAAAGATTCCATGAACCACTCATCCCAGATAACAAAATCCTGATTCTGATAGCACTGATCTCATCCATTCGATAGGTACTATTCTACAAAACCCATCATTATAGATAAATAAAATGAGAGATCTGAAGAGATAAAATGATACACTCATTTCAGGTGAACCAACTACTTGAGTGAGGAAGATCATGATATGAAGATGAGTATCCATCCTAGGGCCTTAGAGTATACCACGACTCATCCAGACTCTCCTAATAAGTAGAGGAGTTATGTCCAATAGGATTGGTCATGTTGATACCTAACTCTACTTGGCGCCAATAATGGATAGGGGATCATACTCTGGGACTCTCAAATGGGACTCCTGACTTTATCCAGAAAGTCTAGCTGAAGGGGTCATACTCCTATATATAGAAAACTATACCAATAAACCATCAAGGGAATAATCAAGGGGCACCAACCCCAAAGAAACTGGATCAAGATATATTTTAAAAGAGGTCAATCCATGTAGAATAGAGTACACTACATTTAGAAGGGTCGCACATCGTGTCCCTTCAGACCGGGTACTACTCATGTACAATGACTTGTTTCAGAAGAACATGTCATTTAGAAAAAGTTATAAATGGAATATATAAAGCATTACATGACATGCCCGAAGATCCATGGTGACCTCACCCTTCCAACGCTGATTCTTTAGGTTTTGGGCCTTGTATAGACCCTAAAAACTGATTCCTATCATCTGAAAAAAGAACAATCAAAGAAATATATCTTCCATAATATGTTGATCTATCCATAGTTATCATTTTTATACCTCCACTAGGTCTTCATGATGTTAGATATATGATTTTAGATCATTTCACCACAAAACAAATGTGCAATGATCCATCATTCATAACCCTATGATAAACAAAGAACGTGTGGGGATAAAAGGGGGAAGAAAACACATAAACAACCTAAAGAAGGTAGCTGGGTATTTGATCATTATTTCCTTAATTTTCTCCCATTAAAAGGATCATGAAACAAAATCAAAACAGAAATTAGTTCCCCAAATCAAGCAAGCAATCAAACCCTCCCATAAGAATGATTGATCCGCATGTCAACCTATTTGTGGGTTAATATGTGTTTGTTGTTAAATAAAAGTATAGGGAAAAATAATTTAAAATAAAACACACGTCCTTAGGGATGGATCGATCATTGATAGAGAACAAATTCTATCGACATAGATGTGTTCAGACAACTCAACTGGCACAAGGATTCACAATCAGTTGATCCATCATCGTTGTTTGTCAAGAGGTTTCTCCACATGGTCTCCTCTCCATGCTTCCAGGTATTTCTCTAGGGTTATGAAATCTAGTTCTGGACCTGCCATGCTATTTGTTAAAAATGTAAAATGTGTCACTATGTCCTCATAATGTTAAAATAAAGAAAATCTTAATTTATTTTATTTCCTTAAAACGTCCAAAAATTAACTTACGTAGCCGACCTACACCGGCCAACTTTAGGCCTCACCTGAGGAAAAGTCACAATTACAGATGCAATGGCACCCTCTAATTTTTAATCCAGGAACCCATTTAGATGTTATTCTACTTTTTTAGGAAAATCACTCATGCGTTCTATTTAAAAGTTTAATTATTTAAACAATTAATTATAGACACCCCGAGCCTCAGAATTTCTTTCCTTCATAGTGGCTGGTCTCGAATGTATTCCATATAATATATAAAAATAATAAATTGAAAATCAGGTACATTAAATTCTCCCCACCTTAGTGATTCATGTCCTAAAATGTCAAAAAAATGGATAATACAAAAATTTGTGGGTACTACATATTGATTTGAGCCACCTGATGCTATGTTCTCTCTTAGAGATTCTTATGCTACCACCGAACATGTACCAAAGGAATAACTCTCTCACAAAGTATCCTTTCCTACTGATCCTTGATCTCTACTGGGTACTCATCAAAAATTTCTCCATCCTTGATTTCGAGCTCACCCAAGTTAAAGACTTGTGATGGTTCATGCACATACCTCCTCGGTTGCGATAAGTTGAAGACATCATGTACACGGTGTAACTATGGTGGTAGAGCTAGGTGGTATGCCACCTCAAAAACATTATGTAGTATCTGAAAAGATCTAATAAACATCGTAGATAACTTGATTCCCGTGAAAAATCTCCAAAACCCTCATCGAGGTGAGACCCAAAAGAATACATGGTATAATTCCTTGAACTCCAAATGTTTCTACCTTTTGTCAGCATAAGACTTCTTCTGACTCTGTGTAGTCTTCATCCACTCCTGGTTGATCTAAGCCTTCTTGGTGGTATCTCATTCCAACTGTATGCCCATCAAAGCTGAATCTCCTGAGTCATTTAACCAATGTGGTGACCAACAATATCTCTTGTACAAAGCCTCGAATGGTATCATACCAATGGTGGAGTGGTTGTTATCTTTTTACGCAAACTCCACCAGGGGTAGGTGGTCCTCACATCTATAAAAAAAGACAAATATTAAAGCCCACAACATATCCTTTTGGAACTGAATGGTCCTCTCACTCTGGCTGTCTTTCGAGGGATGAAATGTTATGCTCAAGCATAACTGTGTCCCATATTCCTCCTACAATCCCTTCCACAACCGAGATGTTAAATGAGCCTCATGATTAGAAACTATTGTTGATGGGACTCCATGGAGACACACTATATTTTACAAGTAGAGGAATCCTTATATATCTAACTAAATATTCACTCATAGAGTAAGGAAGTGGGCTGACATGGGGAGTAAATCAACAATCACCCAGATGGTATCGTGTCTCTCGAAAATACATGGTAAACCCGTCACAAATTCCATATTTATTCCATCCCATTTAAATTTTCGATACCTAAAAAGAGTGAGATAAACCCACTGGAACTCGGTGATAAGAATTCACCTACTGGCTCGTAAGGAATCAAGAAATGAACTCTATTACTGCCTTCTTTATCCCATTCCACCAGAACAGACATCAGAGATCCTGGTACATTTTCTAAACTCCAGGATGTACCTGCAATGGGGTGTATGAAACTCCCTCTCAACCTCCACCCACAACGCCACTGCTATTACTGTACATGCTCTGAAAATAATGATATAATCCCCAACTTGTGAATATCCATCAGGAGCATTACCTCTGGACGTCAGATCTTGTAATGTCTCACAATTGGTTTCCCTAAGTTGTGCCTCCCTGACTTGCTATAATAGTGGAGGGATGACAGCCATCGACAGGAGGTAAGCTACATCATCTCCATCCCTAAAGGATAGAGGTAACATGCCCAACTTCTCTAACACCTCATTCAGTAGATAAATATTAGATCACCTTCTGATAGCATCAACCACCATGTTCTCTTTCTGAGGAGTATATACAATCTTGAAGTCATAGTTTTGGAGGAACTCTATCCATCTCCTAAATCTCATGTTCAGATCATTCTGAGAGAATATATACATGAGACTCCTATTAATGGAGTAAATGATAAACCACTCGCCCATCAGGTAGTTTTTCCACATCTTCAATGTGAGGACAACCGCTGCCAACACAAGATATTGGGTCACGTAGTTCTACTCATGTGGTATCAAATAGATAAATCCATGGGAAATCACCACTATCTTCAAAATTAAAACACAACCATGTCTGGTCCCTGATGCATCACAGAACACTATGTACTCGACACCCTCCTCCGTAAATCTCAAGATCGTGGTGCTCGTCCAACTCTGCCTTAACTACAGAAAATCATACTAGAAATTCTCTGTCCATACAAAATACTACCTGTTTTGATTAAAATATTTCATCGGTGTTGATATCTATGGGAAATTAGATATGAATCTATGGTAATAGCCTTCCGGTCAAAGGAATCTCTCCACCTTCACCATGGTCCTTGGTGGCTCCCATTGTAACACTGCTTTCACCTTGTCTAGGTCCACTACTACTCCATCGTTTAAGATAATATGTCAAATAAAGTGGACCTCTTCAGTCCTGAACTAGTACTTCAAGATTTTCCCATAAATCAGGGGCTGTTGGAATGTGTCCATAACCATATATAGGTGTCTCGCCTGCTCTTCCTCAGATGTTGAGTACAAAATGATGTCTTCGATGAAGACCACTATGAACTAGTCAATGTATGGCATGAAAATCTAGTTCATGAGTCCCATGAACACTACTTGGGAATTTTTCATGCTGAATGGCATCACTGTGTACTCATAATAACCATAACAAAATCTGAAATTTTTCTTCAGTGTATCCTTGTCTCAAAATCACCCTTTGTGATAGTCTGATGGAAAATCAACATTTGGGGACCATCTTGTCCCTCTCAACTAATCGAAGAGTTCATCGATCCTTAGTAGTGGATACTTGATTCTCACTATCACCTGATTCAAAATCTGGTAGTCCCCATATAACCTCAAGATCCCATCTACCTTCTTGGAAAACAAAAATGGGGCCACCTAAGGTGGAACTCTAGGTATTATGAAGCCCTTCCTCCATAATTCCTTAAACGGTACACTTTTCTCATGAAGATTTGCAGGGGCCATCTGATATGTTGGTGCTAATATTGGTGTCGACATAGAGGAAAACAAAATATTGGATATTATCTCTTGGTGGGGAGGTAATCCTAGAACACCTTCAGGAAAGACATCATCACACTTCGCCATTAGCACTGAAAACTGGAAACTCATAAAATCCATTATATCAAGGGTAAAGCTAGCCAATTAATGATCTATAGGCTACCCCCTCCTATAAATGAGTTTATCCAATGATTCTTGAGTTTCTATTTGCACTAAAAAATATAAACACCATTCTGTCACTACAGACACATCATACCCTTCACATAAAATAGTCAATTTGGGAATTGACCAAAGATAATGAACCCATACCAAAAATGATGTCTTCAGGCCTTGATGTTGCTACCAAGATATCCCAACTGAAACTCTTGCCTCCAAGGGTTAGGTCAAACTTTTGTAATTGGTTCATAATCATTGGGTATTCTCTAGTAGGATTCTCTACGCGTGTGGGTCAAGACAATGGTTTAACAAAAATCTCTTAGTCTCAACCAAGATATGTGGAAATAAAGGAATAAATAACACCCGCATCTATCAACATGGTATCTAAAGTGAATATTGTCATAGATTATACATTGAGTCATTTCTGGATATCCTGGGCATAAACCATGACCGCTTGTAGCTATCCCTTCCCATTTATACCAGCTCATTGAGCCTGCTGTGGACTACAAGGGGTGGTGGTGCTAACATATTGAAACTCTGTCCACCTCCTATTGCACTCCAAGCCCATATTCCACATTTTACACCCTGAAAACCTATTTGATCCTATCAACATATATGCCTCATTTTTCTATCAATTCTCTCCAGGTCAGTAGAATGACATGTTATACAAACTCAAACGACATGTCCCCTACAATCAATTGTATAGAACCACCTCTCTCAAGGATGAATGAACCCACCTTGTGATTCCTAAACCATATATCTTCAATATTGTGGTCTCCTCTTGAAACAACTCCCACACATAGATCATTGAGACTGACATCATCCTCCGGTTGTTGTGGTATCTGCACCTGGCTGTCCACTACTGACCGTCACTTGCTGTATCCTCTTAGTAAAGAAACCTCCAACCCCAAAATCATTCTCAAGCACCCCATCATAAGTATGAATACTCATAGGGATAACACATGATCAGATGTCTCCAAGAAGGACTTGCTTGAAGGTCTGTGCTCTGAAGTATTAATCCTTGACCATGTCCTTAGAGTACCTAAAGTGGTTGGTTAACCTCGATGAATATTAAAATATCAACTTGTCACTCTGTCAGAGCAGCAGAATCCTCGGGATACGCATAGACCTAATCATATAAGGTGAGAAATACTCCCTAAATAGGTTCTCAAACTTCATCTATGGATGGGTCACCTCATCGTAAGATCGGGTAACTAAACCCCACCACTATTCTTCTTAGATGTGAAATAGTCTCGTTGCCAAGACCACCATTTGATCCATAAGTTTCTTGACTAGATGGAATACTCCTGTCACCACCTCAAGCTATCCTTCATCTTCCATTGTTCTGGGATCATCTCAGTACTTGGGGGGGGGGGGGCTCTGTTTCTAAAACTCATGAAACATAGTCAACTTGTTCACCTCATATGCTGGTACCGTGGATACCTTATGCTTCTCTACAGGTGGGGGAATATCCGGTGCACCACCTAGAGATTACTTATGGGGAACTGATCCCTATAACGTATCCTCATCATCAAGAAGGTTGTCTTCATGATCAAGATATTGAATCCAAGATCGTAGGTATCACAGAGGCATCATATCATAAAAAATATGAACCATGATCAATGACTATATATAGATAGCTAAATCAAGAAGGATATGGAAACCACAACCCATTCATATATAATGCATGTACCATTTTTTACAGGAAACAAGCATAGTCATGTATGAGTTAAAAAATAGGTTATCAGAGTCTGTGTGTATGGATATGTTGGCCACCCACACCAACAATGGAGTCCCTAACCTGAAAGCTAAACTCAAAACACTTAACACTGTTTCCCTAAACCAATCTCACAAACTCTCAGTCCTAAGGTAGAAGTGACCATCCTTTGATACCACTCCATCGTGACCCATCCCAGTGGGTCCCGTGTCATGACTCCCAAAGTCCACCTCCGATATTCTAGGGGTTGGTGACTAGCACTGAGTAGGAATGTCACTCAAATGGTAGGCATTTCCTAAGTACTAGTACACAAGAAAACATCTCCAAGACAACAAATGATTAAATGTAAAAAGTGATATAAATGTAATAATAAACTTTGAAATGGTTTTTAATCGAGTATAAATTAATTTATGTTTATTATTCAGGAAGAACAATGAACATACGTGGGGGTCAGACTCAAGGTAATGGAAGCATTCAACTTTATCTATTAGTCAAATACTTCTTTTATGTTATTTATTTTATTTTAAATATTATTACACAGGGATATGAATTCTATATCTTTATATCTATAAAATTTATATCCAAGTGATGAGAGACCCTTTTCTCTCTCATCAAATAATTTTCTGATTTTTTAACTAACGTCGTTAGGCTGTCTAATTTTAATAATGGATCTTCTAAACTCGATTTCCATTCTTTGATTTAAACTTCAACTGATTCATTATGTCCTTATATGATTATGTGAGAAATAATTTTTATGTCATATATTTTTTTTATACTTTCTTTATGTGTACTTATAGTGAATGCGCATAATCACTCTATTTTATTTACCTAATGATCTTTATAAGGGACTTCATCTCAATATCTTTTCATTGAGGCATATTTTGATTTATACATGACCTTATATTAAATAGTGTGTAATTATACAATTTTTGTTTTAATTAAATATAATGGTTTTCAAAAAGGAATCATTTTCTATGTTTTTTTACTAAACAACAAAAGGAATGTTTTTAATGTATGCATCGATAATGACTTTTCTACTATCATAACTATTATTAGATATTTGGATTGCTCTATAAGACGTAATATTTTTAAATGAAAAATAAATACTATATACCTTTTTCTATATTTTGGTATTGAAAATGGTTTTGATAAATGATTGATATCTTCAAGTGATCTTTTTTTATTGCAATGTGGAAATGTTATTTTTCCTTTATGGTTGTCTTATGTGTTATATTATAATTCATGGGAATTTTTTTATGTATATGGGTGGTTATGTGATAAACTAAGGGAGGGTGAGACTATGATAGATCTCAAATTCATGGGGTAACTTGAAGGAGGTAAATGTTAATTTTTCCCCCGAAGATATTTAGGGAATACATTCTGATGGGTATTCCAAATGTAACTCCCATTGTAGTTGTGAATGCTACAATGAATGTTTGTTATGGATGAATAAGATACCTTTATGATTAATGATTCTATGTGTTATTAATAAATATTATTAGTTCATGAGGTATGTTAAAGATATTTAGTTTTATGATTGAAAAGTATGATTTCATTGATTTTAATGTATTGATGGACCAATATTTTCTTTTCTTATTTCACAACCACTACTGGGCTTTTAATTCTCTTCCCATGTTTTTGAAAGGTTTTTCACACGGTATAAGGAAGGGTAAGAGAAAGAAATAATTCAAATAGATTTATATCATGAAAAGAGTTATTGTTTTATTTAAGTATTTTTATTCTTGTGAAAAAATTGGTTAGAGTAGAAGTGTGTACTTTGTAATATTTGAGATATAATGTAATAGTTATGGCCTAATTTTCAAAAACTCTAAACCTGAAAATATACTCAAAGTGAATCCCTGGTTTAACTAAACATTATGTAATGTTTAAGTATGAGGCCTTATATTTGGTAACATAGGATAGTTTAGATACCTTTATAGGTTAAGGTGATATTTAAGCATAAGTGGCATGTTTTATATAACCACAAGGGTTAGAATATTACAAAAATTCATAGTTAATTTAGATAAATTGAATGAGTTTAAGACAACATGAATAATTATATATTAGTATTTACCCTCCTCATAAAATTGTATATGATGATTTTACTGATATACTCACACTGACCTTTTTGTTTTTAGTAAATGGATGGATCTAGTAGACACCAAAGTAACAATGGATGTGAACGAAACTCTGGTGGTTTTCAAAATAAGAAATCGAATGAAATAGGATGAGAACTATTTTAGTTATTCCTAACCAACTATATAGAGTCATTATTGAACACATGAACCGTGGTTATTTTTCTACAGAATCATGTATAAGAGAAACAAATCCCTATAGAAGTTCATATAATAATCATAAAGGTAAGTATATTCCAAAACTTATGTGTTAAGGATGTGGAAAGAAACACCTATTAAAATGATTCAAAGGGATGGTAAGATTCTATATATGTGGTAATTAAGGTCATAAACCAATAACCTGTCATCGAAAAAGGAAGCATTTAGTTGGCTCCAAGAAAGGGAAAGAAGTTATTTCCAAGGGATCAATTGAAAGTTTTCAATGTGGTGTACATGGTCATTACCCAAATAGATGTCCTACGAAGATGGTTTAGAAATGGGATTATCAGTATCATACCAATATATGTTTACCAATACCTAATTCCATTACAATTGAATATTGGCATACTGAAAATGATCTATGAAAGGTATGGATTATTTCTTAGCTCATGTTTTGACATTTTCAAAACTATTAGGACATCATGCATGATTTTGTTTGTAGGAAAGAAGTTAAAAATAATAAGATTAAAGAAATTGGATAAAGTATCATGAATTAATTATCAATGATTAAGATTTCTAAATTTAATAAATTTGAATGTTATGTTAGATATCTGGATGATGAAATGTTTAATAGTATTAATGTTGTTTTGTTGATGGGATTAAGTTGGACGTCTTTTCTCTTGTATGTATAACCCTGATGATTGTTATTTGAAAATGGTATTTTATGAAGAATTATATTTTATTTTGTGGATATAGTTATTAAGAACCATTTGGGTTTTTATGATCCTTTAATTTCAGGCAATTACAAGTTATTACATTTTGGGATACAAAATGAAAGGTATTGGATAACATTTGACGATAAAGCATATTATGGTAATTTTTAGGAAATTATATTATTTTAGAAAATATAATAATAATGATATGGTTTTATAAAAAGTAAAACCTGTAGGATGTGTGACAACACGTCACGTCTGGCAAGGCCACAGGAATCGAACCCACAATAGTAGGGCGATAAGGGCGCATTACCTACCACTGGCCTACGTGAAGTCCCTAGTTAATATTACTTATTATTTTTAGTTAAATTACTTTTTTATAATGAATTAGAATATTTCTTAACTTATATCTTATCAAATGTATATCTATAGTATAGGGATGTGATTTGTGATTAAGTGATAAATGTTATTCTGTAAGACGTTCTCTCTTTTCAAAACACAATATTCTTAAGGAAAATATAATACTATGGGATTTAATTTGTGGAGTAATGTTGAAATATTATTTTGGAAGATCTATATTTTATTTTGTACATATTGGTATTTGGGTTATTTATATAAACGGTTAACCTATCATAGAGAATATTTGATTAGGTCAATTACTTTTCAGCAGCAGAGTCCAAGAGTAGCCCATGTTATTTGGATATAATTGTTAATATTTATCATGGAAGACTATGTGGTCAAATTATTTTGAGTTTTGGGTTTCACTATTAGTTTGGATTATTTTGAATAATTTTAAGTACAATAGTGTATTGAATGGTCTTTGTTGAACTTTGGGTACTATTTGTTAAATTTTGGAGATTAAGAGTAATATTTTTTTTATAATGGGTTATCCTTTTTGGGGATTATCTAATCTTGTACTAAATATTTTGGTTTTGGTTATTGGCAGAGACAAGAGAAATATATAGTTCATCTTTTATGGATCATTTTATTCTCTAGAAGTTGATTATAGAACCTCAAGTGTGAAAACGTTATCTTTAATACCACTATTTAGAGAAAAAATGAGTTTGTGGTGGATATTTATTAAAGGATGAAACTCTACTTGAAAAGTAAGCATGTTTCCTTATGTTCTTAGTCAATCTCATTAATAAATTATGAATATTTATGAAACGTAAATTACAAAAAAAAATATTTTCTGGTTACTTTTTCTAATCTGGAATCAAATACCATTTAACCTATCACAATTTTGTGATTTTCTTGTGGTTAACATTCTCTTGATCATGTTTTCTATCACTCTCCATCGGAACTTGATTGTTAGTTTCTCTTCCAGATCCATGTTTTCATACATGGAATCCTAGTATGGGTTATCTTGGGTGACATTTTTACTTCTCTTTATTTCTTTTAAATTGATAGTTTTAGTGACTCTTTTTCGATATGGGAATTTCAATGAAGTTTCAATGCCCAATTTTAAAATAGTGAGGACACAATTTCCAAAAGGGGGAAGGATGAAATGACCCAAGTATTTATAGAATGATAAATTTTCATATATATTAACATTTATGAGTATGATATTAACTTTATGTTAAAGAGGAAATATTTTTTATATCATAATCAACACTCAACAATGGGTTTCATTGAAATCGTGTGTTGCACAAAACTTTGAGTTATACCAAAAACAAATATTATAATAATATTATTTTAAATGGTAGTGAATGCATAGCCATTGTATTTTTAGGAATGAACATAAATAACTAAATTATTATTACACATGTTTGTTAAAAGTTTTTACAATTATCAATTGAATTTTAGAGGTTTAAAATAAGAACAAATTTGATTTTTAGCATGAAAAACTCTAATTTTTTAAAAGGTCATTTTAGTGCCTTTTGATGATGAATCCTTTATAACTTTATTTTTTATCAGTATTATTTGTTCTATTTGAAAAAATAGAATTTTTCTCTAGAATAAAAACATATAAATTTACTTTTGGTAAAATTTTGGTATTTTCTGATAAAATTTAAATTTTTATGAATATTGAAAAATGCTGCATTTTAATTCAAAACTATCTTTAAATCTAATTTATTTATATAACTAGATTGTAATTTTAATTGGATTTAAATTATAAATTGAATATATTTTTATAATTTAATATAATTTTGGTCATTGTAAGAAATTTCTCTTTAAAATTGGCCATAAACACATGTTAATCTGTTGATAGTTATTAATTTTTAAAAACCCACTTTTTGGTTTTGACAATGGGAATTAATTTTGAATTAATTACTAAAAATTATCTGTTTTGAATTTGGAAAAATTGAATTCATATTTGGAATCAGGATTTCTGAATTTTATAAATAAATACCTTTTATTTTTATATATTATGAATAGTAACTTTAGTAATTATATTATTTACCATTGTTAAAGGGTAAACCTGGAAAATAAGGGTAAAGAATAATATTATAATAATACTAAATTACCCTAACACATGTTATAATACTATTTTTTGAGATATTTCCGATAATGGGCATTCTTTAGTTGATTTTGGGACCCCATAGAGCTCATTGGATGAGAAAATGATATTTTATTAGATTTAATTTAAAGTAAAGAAAAATGTAACATAAACATGAATCTTTTTGTAAAACAATTTTATTATGGGATTATATAAGTGATATATTATACTATAAAAAGTTATTATAAATCTAAATATATTTCCAACATCATGGTAGTTTATTTATAATTCGAAGACATCAAATGAATTTATTTATTTATGACACAATGATGATGTTGTGATTACCTTATTAATGAATGATTTAAATACATGAGCTTATAAATATTAAAATAAATTTATTTTGAAACATTTTAGGCCATAAAATAATTTTTTGGATTCTTATTACATGTTCAATTTCAATTAATGAAGCTTTCTTAGAAATAAAGTTTTTATTGATTTTTAAAAACTCATGATATGAATGGTATAAAAATCGACATAAATGAGTTTTTAAAACAAATACTATATTATTAAGTAATATAATAGACCTAAAAATATAATATTCGGCCAAATAACTTATATAATGTTTTTAATGTAATAAATGAACCTCTTGAGGTTTTACTGGAATTTTATAGTAACAATATTAACCATATAGTATCAATATTCAAGAAGAAATTGTAAAAATCAAATTAGTTAACGAAGGGTTAAAGCTAAAATATATGTTTAAAGATGAGATCCAAACTTCTATAAAACCTATTTTTTGAGCTTTTTCGACCTGAAATAATCTTATATTTTAAATAAATGACTTTGGGACCATTTTTAACTGAAAATCATTTTATAATAAAATAATATTTCAATACCTTCCTAAAGTTCTCCTCCTCCCTCTTATAAAAGGGCATCACCTATAACAGTTTACTCACACATATCAATCCCCTTGGCTCATCCAAACTATACCCAAATAAGTTCTCAACATACCTCTATTCATCCTAGAATCTTTACCTTTGTCCAAAAAAAATTCTAGAAACCCTTTTAGCTTAAATCAAAAGGAGTTTCCCAATTTGAGGTAAAGTTTTCACTCAAGTTTCTTTTATTTATATTCCCTTATCCAACCCCGTAAACTCTTTTTATTAAATTATATTATAAAAGACCAGTATATTAGATATAATATGATGTTTTATGAGAAATATTTGAACTAAACTTACACCCACCTCCATCTAATGGATACAAACATATTGTTTATGTGTTCGGTGAACTGCTCCCTCACGAAATGATGATTGTTAGATTTTCCCCTACCACCTCTCATAGTGGCCATTAGGATGGAAATTTATTTATATATGGTATATATAATGTTTATATTTTATCTATTCTTCTGTAATTTTTATTTAAAACATACATTTATGCTTTTCATGATGTGTAAACACGATAATTTCATTTGAGGAAGTGCAGACTACCGCTCCCTCAATGTGATATGACTTGTTCATGCCATACATTGAACAAATAAAGTATGGAGTTAATGAACTTATGTAACATATATAAAATATGATATTATACTATAATTATAACATACTAATGTCTCATTATGTTTTAATTTTTTAAAATATGAAATAGAAATGAAAGTAGCATTCAAGCGTACATATGGCTTACCGTCAAAATGAATAGTGCATTTAATTTCTTATCTCCAAATGTTATGGACTATTATGTATACATATATTCAGGAAATAAATAAAAATATACTATATATATATTATATTTAAATCATGAATATGACCTTGGAGATAATGTACTTTTGACCACATGGACAGTTTGTCATTATAACAAGTACATTTTTGACTCAAGTACCGAATATCGACAAAACGACCGATATTAACCTAAATATTTACATAATATTTATAAAATGGTAATAAGTTATATAAATTTAACAATAAACATGAAAAAATTTGGGAATAAATTATAAATTATCTTAAGTTTTTTATTCAAGAAGAACAAGGAACATACGTGACTAGTCAGACACAGGGTAAGGGAACCTCTCACCTTTCTGTTTTAGTCAAATAATTCTTTTATGTTATGTCTTTTTATTTAGATTTTCTTAAATTGGTATATTTTCTTCTATATACTTAATGTTATAGATATTATGTTCAATTTATGAGAGACCCTTTCTCTCCTATCAACTCATTTATTGAATTTTTAAGTAACGTTGTTACTATTTTTCAATATTTGGCTTCCTCTATAAGCCATACTATTTTTAAATGAAAAATAAATTCCGTATACCTTTCTTATTTATTGTGGTATTTAAGATGGTTTTGATAAAGTATTGATATCTTGATGGAATTTATTTTAATTGCAATTTGTAAATGTTATTTTTCTCTTTATGATTGTATTTGGTGTTATGTTATTCTTCTTGGCCATTTTTTATGTATACCGGCGGTTCTATGATAAACTAGGGGTTGAATAACCCAATATATCTCTCCAATTCATTAGGTAATGTGACAGAGGTAAATGTTAATTTCTCTCCTAAGAAATTTAGGGAATATACTGTGACAGGTATTCCAAATATAACTCCCTATATAGTTGTGAGAGATAAAATATATGTATGTTATGGATGCCATAAGATACCTTTATGATTTATAATTTCTATGTTTTAATCATAAATCTTATGATTTCATGAGGTATGTTAAATATATTATGTTTTATGATTGAAAATTATGATTTCATTGATTTGTATGCATAGACGGACCAATGTTTTCTTTCTTTATTTTATAACCCTTACTGAGCTTTTTATGCTCAACCCAAGTTTTTGAAGTATTTTTCATAGAGTGTAAGGAAGGGTTATAGGAAGAAATAATTAAAGAATATTTATATCGAAAAAATAGTTCTTATTTTATTTTAGGAATTTTATAATTGTGAAAAAATTGGTTAGAGTACAAGTGTCTACTTTGTAATAATTAAGATGTAATGTAACTGTTATGGCCTAATTATCTAAAACACTAAACTTGAAAATATCCTCAATGTGAATACTTGATTTAAATACAGACTGTGTAATGTTTAAATCTGGGTCCTTATATAAATACTTCCACATATTTAATCATATGAAAACCTCATGGATAACAATGATGATAACTAAAATATCAATAAAATAAATGCTTAATTATTGGAATTCATACCTTAAGAACATGAAAACCTCTACTATCAAGATCCATCCTCCATAAGATTAAAAATATATGTAGAAGCCTTTTTAATTTGGCTAACTTATTTGCCTCATGAGAAACTATCAATTCATCAAGGGGCTATATAAAGTCTGATCCCCACCCATCACTACATGTCCAAATCATTCCTCGTATCGAGTAATCGATTTAATTAACAAACAATATGCCTTGTCATCAAATATAAATATTGAATAAATAATGAGGATTTATCAATAATTAATCAATGGATTAATAGAAAAAAACAATATTTTATTATGTTTATGAATGCAAATACCATTGAAATATCATTAAAACATTCTTGAAGAAAAATAATCTCTAAACTTTCCAAAGTGCCCCATACCACTTTGAAACATTTCAATCATAGTCCACATGAATTAATAACATTAAATGAAGCTTATAATATCATTATAATAATGATATTAATGATATAATATCTTAAATGGAATTATATACACCATATAAAATTTAATTGGTTCATAACAACAAATATGTCTCAATGGAATATAAACTCAGAAGAAATACCTTACCTTGAGTTTGACTTGTCATGTGTTCCTTTATCTTCCTGAATAATAAAATTATGTTAATTATTTAACTTACTCGTGTCATTTTTCAAGTTGATTATTAAATTTACTTCAATTATTATAATTTTTTATACAAATACTTGAACAATTAATCTTACATCAGTTGTTTTGAAGAAATTTGGTTTGTGTGTTAAAAATGACCTTGGTAGATTGACTATGGTAAAAGGGGTCATAAAATAAACATATCCAAGATAATAATCATGAAATAACAATAATATTTATATGTTAATTATACTTTTAAAACTATTCATGAAATATGGTTATGAAAAATTAACCAACATTATAATCAAGGAGATGTTAGGTTGTACGTATGCAAGAGTAACGTTCCCATTTTTCAAATATCATTATGGAAAGAAGGTAAGTAAAATTATATATTTATAGAAATAAAATTATCTTTTAAATACAATTTTATTCAATCATATAAACTTATAGATAAAATTCTTGTGATGTAAAATGAATCACATCATGTCAAGGAGGTAGGAGTCTACACACCCACGACCGTCGTTATAACTTTTTACTATGTGAAAAGGTTAATAGGGACAATGATATATTATATTTCAAGGAATGTAATTATTTCCTTAATAACACATAGATTTATTTTTATCACATATTTTAAATTTAAAAAACCTTTATATATTTCAGTTATGACGTGAACAAATCAGATCACTTTGAAGAGGCGGTAGTCCACACTTCTACAGATGATGTTATCATATTCCCACAAAATGGAAAGAATAAAGTTATGTGTTATATAAGAATTATAAAAGAATAAAGAAATTATAAATATTATATATACCATATATAAATATAGGTTTCATAATAATTCTCAACCATGAAAGGTTGTAAAGTAAAAACAAACAACATCGTTTCGTGAGGCGATAGTACATCTTACACAAGAACAATAAGTTAGTTTCCCATTAGATGCAAGTGTGTATAAATTTAGGTAGAAAACTTATAATAAGAAATATTAGTATATCTATTAAATAGATGATATTATGTAATAATTTAATAATAATATTTTATGTGGTGTAAAATGAAAATAAAATAAAGGAGCTGGGTGAAGGATGTTACCCTTTCTTTGGATAACTCCTTTCGGTTTGCACCAAAGGGCATCCTTGGATGGATTTATACCAAAATGGGGGATTCTAGAATGAATTTAGGGATATTGGGAGATTATATGAGAATATTTTGGTGATAAAAATTGATTTATATGTGTGAAGAAGTGGGAGAGTTGAGTGCCTTTTTACATTGGACGAGGTGTGGCATTCTTTTAAATTTTTGGAAAGGGAATTCCACCGACATTTTTTCCATTTCAAGTGGCTCTCATAATGATAAAGATTATATAAAACAGAGTATAGGGTATAAATATACCTATAAATGTGATTTTGGACAAGTTTATAGGCCATATTAGGCCTTAATTGTTTGGGTTAGTCTCCTATTAAGCAATGATTCCTCTTAAACGCTGTAATTAATTTAAATCACTTTCAGTAATATTTTGGGAAAAAATAATTTTATCATATAATAAATTGTAAATTTCTCTTATTCAAAATATGGAATCCATTTTCCAAATTCCAATCACAGAACTGGTAGAAATTAATTTAAATTTAATCCCACAGACGGGATGATAAAGGAGGGTTTTAAAGTAAACATGTTCAAAAGCTTGAGATATTTTTATATCCGATCTCAAAGTGAAATTTATTCCAATGACCTAAATTGGATTAAATTATGTAAAATTTATCTTATTAAAAATAAAATCTAATTCAAAATATATTTATCTATATAAATAGTTTAGATGTAAGAATATTTTTGAATTAAAATTCAATATTTTTTACTATTCATCTCAAATGATATATCACAGAAAAATAACAAAAATTAACCCTAAGATAATATTTAGGTTATTATTCCAAATTAGATGTTTATTTTGAAATAAAAAGCCAATAATAGTTCCAAAATTTTTATTTAAAATTGGTTCTCTGCTAAATGGATGTAAAATTACCTTTACAAAAATATAGGTTTTTATGTAGAAACTTGGGTTTGTTCTAATCTTATTCCTATACAATATATTCTATAAGTATGAAAATACTTGATTGGAAATATAATAAATAAATTTTATTAATACAATACATTAATTATAATTAACTTAATTTATTAAGACAAAATACCTTTTTGATCATAAAAATAAAAAAAATCTTTATATTTAATTGGTTTATATTTTCGTTTCAAATTAAATGGAAACCAATAAATTAATCTTATATTTGTTTAAACTATATATTTTAATAATTTATTTAATAATATTAATAACCAATTATTTAATGGCTAAGTTATATATTATTATATTAAATAATAATATTTGTAGTAGTATATTATTGTTCGGTAACACTCGGACTTTTGTGTAACGCAATTTATCGAACAAGGTCATTATTGCATGAAACGAAAGATAAGTTATTGTTTTCATGAATTGTAATATATATCACATATTTAATTTAATTAAAATATTAAATATAAAATAAATACTCAGCATATTGTATTCCCCTATGTTCTCGGTGTTTCTTGTCAAACACGCTATTGAATAAAACGTTCTTACTTTATAATTTCAGGGTGTTAAAAATGTACTCTTCTAGACAATAACCATAAGTAACTATTATTTATTTGTTTCTAATTATCTCAGTAGTTTAAACAAATTTTTTTCTGAATATTCATTTAGAACCAATTGTATTTTTATATTTAGGTCATTTAACCAAATTACAAATATTATTTCAAGAAAAATAATTTAATTCCACTTCCATAGCCAAAATTTTATTTAGATCATATAATTATTCTCTAATAAATTTTAGAAAAAACTAAATTCAATTAATTGTTAGCATAAAAATTTATTGATGAATTTCTAGTTATAACTAGAGACTCAACATATAAAATTACTATTTTTGTTATTGGATGTAATAAAAATTTCAATATATTTCTTGAGGTTGATTATGCCCATCAAAAAGTTCATTCAATTATGTATTTTCATTTTCTCTTAAATGAAAAAACCTAAAATCCTCTGTAATCTTGTTTTTATTAATTGATTTATATTTTAAAAAATATCAATAAATAGGACATGAATAGATTCTTAAACATCCATGTTAATTTTATTATAGAATATATAATTCTTACTAATATTTTAATTTCTTAAAAGTATTCCATCAATGTACATGGAATAAAATTTAGCTACAAAATCATTTCTATTATGAAAATACTTTTCAATAAACTATTAAAAGTAACCAACTTTATGTTTCATTCCCTTCCATGGTTCATAATTATTTTTCTTCAAAATTTGTCTTAAAATATTTCTATTTGAAACATATATAGTTGTATTCACAATTAATGAACAAAATTATTTAAGTGTTTTAAATTTATTTGACATGTTTATAGAAATTTATTATAATGTCTGATTTTATCCTTTTAACTAAACCTTTTTTTGAGGTGTTTTATGGGATTTTATTTTATGAAAACAATCATTTTATTCAAACTCTTTCCAAATTCTAGATTTATAAATTATTCTTCTATATCACTTATAATAGAAATAATCAAATAGGCTTTTTATTTTGAACTAATTTATGATAATAAATAAAAATTGAAAAACATTTGTTTTTATATATAATGAAATAAACCCATTAATATCTAGTAAAATCATCAACAATAAAAAAACATATTTCTTACCACCCAAAAATTTTGTTTGTACATGTGTGAATAAATCTAGATTAATAACTTCAATGCATCCAACAGTTTGACCATACATGATATAACTGAATGTTTCTCTACACCGTTATCAATTTTCGAAAAAATAACAAATGTGATTGTAACCTTGTTTTGAATCATCTTGTTGTAGCACATGTCTATGTCTATAAATCATTCATATTAATAAAAATGTAGCATGATCAAGTCTCCCAAAACCACGAATATTTTCTAACAGCACATAATTTAACCATTAACATTTTTCTCAGTTAGTAAAGAAAAATTAATAGAAAACCTTATAGATAATAGAATATTTAGAAATACTAATTTTTTATAAATACTTTTACATTACCTTTAGAATTGTATCCAAAGTTAACATTACCTCCTTCACATATATTGAAAGGTAAAAAAATTGATACAACTCCTCTCATGAACCAAGAAAATCCATTACCTATAAACAAAGTATCCTTTTTGAGACTTACAAATAATATTTTATAAAAAATATTTATTTTTTTTTGGTAGCCCTAAAAAATTTTGTTCAATCAGAATATAAAATGAATTTTGGGAACCCAAACATATTTCATTCATGTAATCCTTTGTTATATTTAGGATAAAGAGATATAAATAAGAGATTTTTAATGTCCCTAATATTGAGTAAATATTAAATATCATCCACATGGATAATGAACAGTAATCCTATATATAAATCATCTAAAAATAGATACACTTCCTTTAGAACTTTTAACAAAAAAACTGTTTTTATCTATTTTTGTGAAGTGTACTTATTTTCCAATTTGAGTGTTATTTATGTTAATTTTATTTATGGACGTCATTTTATTATATATTTCTCTACCTTGAACAAAGTTGTATAGGTTTTACCTTAAAAAATTAATGTCCATTTTTTGCATTTTATTTTAATTTTGAGCAATGTCAATTTTATCAAGTTATAATTTGAGCTTCCTTTCTTCTAAAAAATTGTTACTAGAAACAAATGCACTGTACTTTTCATTTTATTTTTCAATTCTCTTATTCTTATGAGAAGTAAACTTATTTTATTCAGAATTATTATTATTATTTTCTTTTAGTTCCTTTTATATATAAAAAATAATTATAATATCTTTTTTTAATCTTTCAATCAATTCATATAACTCATAAAAATGGGTTTTTGAATATCATATTCATGAGAATCATTCTCATAATCACAAAATATATTTAAAGATACCATAATACACAAGTAAGATGATTATTTTTGCCACATAGATTATTCACTAGAATCTGAATCCCCAGTGTTACTCTAACCAATTTGTAAAGATCTTTTCTCTTCAAAGTTCATCCTATTATTATTTATTTGATTCTTTAACCTTGGTAATTTAGGATTGATATGAAATTTTATTTTTCATTCATAAAATATAATTTTTGGATCATCATTACAAATAATAATACCTTTTCTGCATCCTTTGTGTTTGTCTCTTGGATAATCCCTTATATTCCCTTTATAATATTCTATATAATATAAGTTGTTTTTACTACTTATAAGTAGTTTTTTCTACTAGAGAAACATCATCACTTTCACTTCCATATATCTCATAATCATATGAGTAAGATGTAATATTCCATTTTTATTTAAAAGTAACACCTTTTATTTTATTATCTTTATAATCAACATTATTTATAAGATCTAATTTATATTTTAAAAAAGAAATAATGATTTCATCAAGAGTATATTCTTTTATGTCCTATGTTTTAAAAATTGTAAACTTTTTAGCATATTATTTCTTTTTTAAAACCTCTTAAAACTCATTCAATAAGAACTATATTATCCAAGGCATCTCTAAAAAAATTCATTCCATTTACCATACAAGTAAACCAATGGAATATATGATTTATATTTTCCATTTCACCCATGTTAAAATCTTGATATTCAGCTATTAACATTACAAGTGTTTTATCTTGAAATTTTGGTTACATAAAATGTAACTTTTAATATCCTCTAAATATCAAGAGTATTTATTCTTGATGACTCATAACTAAATTCATTTCTTTTAATAGCATAATATTACATATTAATAACCTTATGATTTAAAACAAATGGTACCACAAAATTTCCCATAAAATATTTATGATAATCTTCAAGAAATTTTTATTCTTTTACAATGATAGATTTTTGGTAAATGCCTAGATATTTTAGGAAGCATTACATTTGTAATTTCCAACAATAATAGTCAATTCCATAAAAGAATTGCATTTGATGAAAAATCTTACCATTTTTTAAAATAAACTTTCCATATTAAATTATCTTTTACCTATGATAGTTAATTATAAGAAGTTGTGAGCATCAAATATATAAATATATACCAGAAAAAGGTTCTGCATTAGATAAAAACTATTTTCCTAGATAGTGTGATGGTTTAATGGTCCAGAGAAAGGGTGAATAGTCCATTTTGTAAAATTTAATAATATTTATCAGGGTTAAAATATTTATGCGATAAGAAATTATAAATGGAATTATAAGAATTTATATAGTAGTTCAAATCAAAGTGAACATATGTATATTCTTTACTTTTTGGTATCCTTTCGATAAATTTCACACACTAAAAACCTAACTTTTTTGGGTAGTCACAACCTAATTAAAACTACCTTTTATGGTGGAGAAAAACTAACACATATTTAATTTTAATAGGGAGTCACTAACTTGTGTAATAAATATTTTCAACCTTGAATCACAACCCAGGACCTTCCTTTTCATCTAGAGGCCCTAAAAAATAGTTTAGTCTTTTTCAATATGAGGAGAAACCAAAATTTACCCCATGAAGGGTAGTATAACTCATCTAATCCACATTTAAAATGAAAAATAAAAAAAAAGTTAAATCATGTATAAACATGATTATATGTATTCAACGCTAAAGAAACCAGAGATAAGAAATTATGTTATTAAATTTAAGGCAAAGTTAGATTTGATCTTGTTGTCAATGTGGACTTCCATGATTTACTGCTACCAAAATTAATTACATAGTTTAGATATTAGGTTTGCGTATATATCACCTAATGTTTATATAGGTATATTGTTTTTATTTTTTCTCGTTCTATTCATAGATTCGCTTCATGAGTTCCATAGTAAAAAATAATCAGTTCATCAGTAATAACATCAAATATTCTTGTTTTTGTAGTTCTTTATTCCTGAAATAGTATTAATATAGATATTTCTTATTGATAGTGAACTAAATCATAGTTGTTAAAATATATATATTAATTTATTAATAATTTCCTAAAATACTCATGTACTATAATATCAAAAATAATATCCATGTGGATCATGCTTGAATTTTCTTCGAAACTCTTTAAAATAAAAACAACCTATGTAGTAATTTTTTAATAAATAAAAACAATAATTTTAGTAGGAAATAAACATGTTAATAAATATTAAATCATGTTAGTACTTAACATAATCCTTGTATAATTAATTTCCTTTATATATCTATCAATTTTAAAATTCAAAAATATAAAAAGATAAAATATCGTAAGTAAAACAACAAAACAAACAAATAAATATATGAAGGATTATAAAAGTTTCCTTACTCATATGTTTTTATAACCTATTTTCCTTAATATATCATTCATTTCCATAGGTCTCAACATATGATTCATTATATCATTAGTTTCTGAGACATTTTTATATGATCTATTTTAATTGTACTATGTATAATTCATTTTCTAAAAAACTATATATGGGTCACTTGTATATGAGTCACTAAACTATATGTGATTCATTATATGAGTAATTGTACTTGTGGGAGAGTCATTGAAACTTTTTTATGAGTCATTTAAAGTTGAGTATAAGTCATTTTTATAGAATGTGTCATTTGACACTTAGAAAAATTTGAGTATTAAGAAATTATTTGAGTCATTTACAATCTTCATAATACTGATTTGATAGTTAGTTTGTGTCATTTTTGAAAACAAAATGATTCAATATTAAAATCCATAAGGGTAAATTACCATAATAAACATATCCATCCTAATGAAAAATTTCATAAGGATCAACCTGGACTTCCATATGGATGATTTACATTGAGTAAGTATAACAAAATTGTTTACAAAAAGTTTAAAAACATCAGAAAATTAGGTTTACACAGAATATAACTATAACACATAGATTAATAAAAATAATAATAAATTACAAAATTTTAAATAAAAATAAATCAATTAATAAATATTGAATAACAAACAATTTTAACATCATTTTTTCATTTTCAAGTGAAGTAAGATTCAATCAAAAAAAACCTTCATTCTAACCCATGTTAGTGGAAATAAATAAAATGATGATCTAGTAATTATCCAAATGAAATTATAAAAACAAAAAATATAGACTATAAAGTACCTACTTAAATATTCTCCTCTTTTATAATTACAAAACCATGTAAACATAAAAATACCCCCCCCCCCGTGTAATTAAAAAAAGCTAAAATAAAAAAATTCAAAATACTTTGTCGTTTTGAAAATAGAATTCTTATTTTTTGAATGAAAATAAAATTGTATAAATATAGATTAAATAAAATAACCCCCCCCCCCCACAAGTTAAAAAATATTAAACTAATATATAATTGAGTATATTAAAGCAGATTTAAAATTGAATTAGAAAACTTCTGTATTTAATGAATATTTGAAAAAAGAATTTAAATAATATACTACAATTTTACTAGAATCAGTGGGAAGTATATTTAAAACACATAAATTCCACTAAAATCATGAATTCAAAATATATTTATCAAATGCAAAAAAAGTAACAAAAATAGTAACCCCCCCCCCCCCCTTGTTTCATCTTTTTCCACTTTTAATAAACAAAATAGTGTAATTAGGTTTATAATTTCTACTTAAATAGAATAGTAAAAAAATATCCTATAAATATATTCAAAATATATTAGGATATAATAAAATAGGTAAATATTTTAAAATAATTATTAAATTAATTTCAATAAATTAAATAACAACCAAAATTCAAATCATATTTCAATAAAACAAATAATAAAATTGATTTAATATGCTCAGTGGTAAGAATTTAAAGAAGTAGAAAACAATTATAGAATGACTCTTAATATTTCAGATTTATTTCAAACTTCTATTATACTAAATTTATAATTTCTTTTCGAAAATATAGATGAATATGAATGTTTAATAAAAATTTATGTTAATTTTCTTCTATATAAACAAATTCAAAAAATATTTATCCTTTTTATACAAGATCACTAATGAAATGATATCTAACTACAATATAATTAGTTCCAAAATGTTGTAGGAGATTATTAAAAATAGAAATAGAATATGAGTTATCCCACATAATAATAATTTTTATAAAATGGATATCAAAATCAAAAAATGTTTTTCTAATCCATAAACATTAAGCATATCAACTTGCTATAGTAATGTATTATCCTACAACTATATATAAAGTAACATAAAATAATTTCTTTGAACTCAAAAAATACCAGATTCTACCTAATAGGTGACTCATTTCAAAAGTACTCATTTTTTAATTTTTATAACCACTAAAATAAAAATATGTATATATTTTAAATTCAAAAGTAATTCTATCAAGATAAAATAATCTATGGTTTTAAAACCTTCACACGTTTAATGATCCTTTTAATTGCTTCCAAGTGATTCTCTTTGTAGTCACCTTAAAATCTATAACATAATCATACACTAAAAACAAAATCTTTTATTAGATTAATCAAGTAAATTAAACAACATATAATTCCTCTAAAAAGTTTAATATTAAGATATTTTCTAGCAATATCTATATCTAATTAACAAGAAGTACACATAGGGGTAATTTAATATTTACAATAATCAAGTAATAATATTTTAAACCAATATTTTGAATATTTATATTTATTAAGAAAAAATCTACCATTATTTTGAAATATTAAAGTTATAAAAATAAAAATAATTATCTTATAAGACTCAAATAAAATTTAAACTTCAATAACTGTGAAAATTAATTTCAAATATTTTCTCTTGAAGATAATAAGATTATATCATTAACTAAAATTTGAATAATAAAAATATATTTCATAAACATATTAATAAAGAATGTTGGAACTAAATTAACTTTTATAAATTTATTTTACAAAATAAATCAAAAAAATATTCATACCATGATTTAGGGGCCAGTTTAAGTCCATAATAAGATTTATGGAGATTTTAAAATAGTTTTGGTTTCTTTTCTATTTCAAACCTCAAGGGTTGTTTTACATACAGCTTTTCATAAATAAAACCATTTATAATGAAAATTTTAACATCTGTTTGTGATAATTTAAATCCAAGATGAGTAGTATAATATAATAAAATTATAATATCTTATGACCTACAAAGAGGTTAAAAGTATCATCATAGTCATTAGTTTCTTCTAGATAATAAACTTAAGAAACTAATTTGGAATTTTTTTTAAATATAGAATTATTAATCATGTTTATTTTTAAATATCCATTTATTACCCAAAAAAATTAATCTTTAGTATTTTCTACCAAAGTTCAATCATTATTTCTAGAAATACGATTTAATTCTTCTTTCATTACCAAAATCTTGTTTTTATCGTTTAAGGATTCTAAAATATTTGTTATAAAAAATCAAAATGACTAACAACGTGATAAAAAATATTTCATAAATAATTTATGGTTTAAGCTTTTGAAAAAAATTACAATAACTCTTTCTATTTGATGATATTTATGTGTTTTCCACGATTCTTCATATATTTTATTCTCCACCTTAATATTATCATTTAGTTCGTTATTTTCATCTCCTCTAAAAATAAAATCTCTAAATTCATATTCATTAGGATTTTTATTCGATTATTTATCTTTTACAAAAAAATTATCAAACATGACACGAATATATTCTTCAATAGTCAGCGTTATTTTTTTATAGAATCTATAGTATTTAATATAATTTTAATATCCTAAAAGTTCTCCATTATAATATTTGGCAAAAAAATATGACAATCCTAGTATTTATTACACATTAATTCATGCTATATTACATAATAATGCACATAATACTACCCATAAGATCAATAAGTCTAGTTTTTTTGGATAATTAGTGACAAAACACAACAAATTGATACATGGTTAGAAACACATTATTGAAAACATCCTTAACATGATTCTAAAATTACATAGCTATTAAAACTACATGGTATGTCCTAGGGAATACATAAGAGAGGGTGAGCAATAAATCCTATTAAAGGAATAAAAAAGCATAAAATGAAAAAAAAAATATTACATAAAATAAAAAACAATTATTACATTATAGAAAATATTAATTTCAATAGGACATAAAATTAGTGAGAATCATGAATAAGAACAATGAGGCTTGATATAGAATGATAACATAAAAGTGACATGGGTATGTGGAAATAACATTAAACATAACATCATATAAAAAAAATCAATGCTAAAAAACTAGACATCATAACATAATGTTCTTAGTATAACCTTACTTACGCTATAAATGGAATATCACGAGGCTAAAACATTATCTAATGAATTGGGGCACTATATTGGTACACCCATCATAATCATATCATGTACATGCATAAGTGTGCCACATATGTCATATAACATAACAACATATTTCATCATATTTAATCCCATGATTAAGTATTATAGGTTAAATACATGGAATTGTCCCAATCAATTAATTATAGTTTTAACTAGGTGAATATCCTTGACATTGAATGGGTATGGGTACACACCTCACATATGTTCTGTATGGAAAATCAAATTGACATTTTAGTAGCATAACAAGGGTAAATGAAGATTCGAAAAATTGTTTAATGAGAGAGAAATAGGTATCTCATCCATTGGAAGTAGATTTTATAGTATTATGTATACTCAAGAACATAAAAAAACATGAAAATTTTGAATTTATAGTAAAAATATAAGGAAGGTTCTTGAATAAAAACTTTTTATGCAATAATCATAGGATAATTTTGACAGCATAACGAGGGTACGTAATGAATCATGGGAGGGATAAATTAGAGTGAAAGGGTTAACTTATCAATTATCATAATTTTGGTAATAGGTATGTGGTAGATAATATCTCTTCAATGTGATGTGTAATATCAATTGCATCACATAAATAAGGTTCTTGAATAATGATGAGAAAGGGAGGAATCGTTACTAAATGTTGGCATCGTAACGGCCTTGGTAAATGTTATTATTAGAGGGAATAAAAAATATATCATTATAATTAAATCAATTTAACACTACATTCATCCTTATAATTTCATAAAAAAATAAAAAATATATATTCAAATGTCTAAATACAATAATGGTGGTTGAATTGAAAAAGAGAGAGAGTTCCCATACTAAATTTTTCCAAAGTAACAGCTTTGGTAAATACCATAATAAGTGGGCATAAAGGTTCTCTCACAGTTAGGAAATCAACTAGATGGAATGGGTATCTTTATAAAGTAATGGTAAAATAAAAAATTGAGATTCAAAAGGATAATAAAAAAGAAGGTGTTTGAATAGAAAAGAAGAGAGGGAAATCCCATACTAAATTTCAGCATTCTAACGACTCAGGTAAATGATACAATGAGAGGGTATAAATTATATTTAATTATTAGAATATAAATTTTAAATTATAGGGATTATTATAAATTCATGACAAAATAACTAATTCAGATTCAAAAGGCCAAATACAATGGAGGTGCTTGAATTGAATAGAAGATAGTGATGTCCCTTTCCTCAAGAGGGTGATTCCAAAAACATGGGAGGAGATATTAGAGATATTGAGTTACCTTATGAGGACTTTAGATAGGGAATAGAGGACTACAGAAGTGATAAATGGTTTTATAGTGATGATTAATGGTATCTTGTGTGGGTTTATTTTCTGAAAGAGCGGGGCATTCTATATTATTTTTCAAATGAATGTTTTGGACTCTATACAACAAATTGATCAAAACGAGAAACCTTATCGTGGATTTTTCCCATGGTTTCTGAAAAAAAAATTTCATTATTTTATAATTTAATGGCCAGATATCATTAAAATATTACCCTTTTTAATGTATAAGTGGATCGTGTTCATAAATAAATGATTTTAAAAAATTCAAATATACAATATGCATTGAATAATTCATAAAAAAATTATAAAATTTAACAAATAATGGAAAAATTACATTATTTAGAATTTTAAACATATATTTAGTTGTTAATATCATTTAGTGAATTTATAACAGCACTTTTTGGTCATTATGATCTAAAAATAAAGACCATATATTTACACCGTATTTAACATTTAGAGGAAAATTTGAATGTCTCAGAAACTTATAAAAAAATACATTTGAATAATTTTGACATGATGATTCCAAAAATAATATTTTTTTATAAAAATAATTCTCTAAATACATTAATTCTCTATTTTAAAACAATAGCTAACATTTATTGAGAAGTGATGGTTTTTTGATAATAACAGTTTTCAAACCCTTATTATAATTGCATTTAACATCATAAAAAATAATATTATCAATAATAATTAATAAAAATTACTTAAAAATATTATTTTATTTAAATTTAATTTAGTTTTACAATTGAATAATTCATCAAAAAGGAATATCTTAACTGAAATTGATTATCATAAAAAAATACAATTTGTGTTTTATCGTATCAAAATCTAATTTTTATCAAAATTATTTCTTAATTATTTATAAATAAACAAAAACATTAATCAAAATTATATTTAAATTAAAATATAAATATTAATACCATTATTTTTACTTTTTTTCTATCCCTATTTAAATTATTTTACCCCTAATTTATCTATTATCCTTTTACTATAATAATAAATATTTACTACTGTTATTATTCATATTGTTCAAAAATAATATGAACCGTATTAACTAATATTAATTATGATTATTAAAAATATAGAATCTATTTTCACAAAATGAATTCACATAAATAGAGGAATTTTATTTCATATAAAATCTATAAATGTAATGGAAAGCGGTTTCCTCAAAAAATGAATTTTTCAGGGAAAGATGATTTTGCTTTAAATCTATAGATAGTAATAATAATTTATGAATTGAAATAAATAATGATATATATAATCTGAAAACTGTATTTAAATTATTCCTAATTAGGTTATATATTATCAAATTTTTGGAGAAAAACATTAGGTATTTTAAAACATTTTTTCGGATAAATGAGTTTTTAAGCCTAATAATAAACTAATTCTAAAATCCATTATAGAGATGATTTAAATATAATTAATTATATTGAATATAACTCAAGAAAACTTAGTTTACTTTTAAATCAACTTAAAATAATAATAGAAATTTTAAATTACCTAATTTTTCAAAATAAATAATAGTTTAACAAAAAAATAAGTATTTTTCAATATTCACTTCAAAAAAATAATTTTTGAAAAATCCAAAAATTTTACTTTATATTAAAATTTATGTGATAATTTTAAAAATTATTTTAATTCTATCAAATAAATTTTCTAAATTTAATATAAATTATTTATAATATTGTTTTACAAAAAAACCATTTTTAAAGAAAACATATTTTTGAAGATTAAAATAACATTACTAAAAATTGAGTGATTATTTACTAAGATTTTATAAATATATTTATATAATGTAGGAAATTTATATATATATTATAATTTATTTAATCCTATTCATACAAAACAAAATTATGACTGTTATACCGATAGTGTTTAAATAAACACGGTTTGTTTATGTTTAGTGTTGTGTATCACATACTCTATCGAATATACTTTTCTATTTTAAATACTCAGGGAATTACATTCTTCCCCCCTTAAATAATTTGAGTCCTCTCAATTTTAAAATAATCTCTTTAATCAATTATTTTATACTTTAAAATATATTTATAGAAAACCCACATTTTAAAAAGTGTTAATAAAATGTACCACTACAAAATAAAGAAAGGGCGGTATGAACATCATCACATGACTAGGTTTCTAAGTAGAAGAACGTTAGTGGGAAATAAAACTATAGAAATATAAGAAAAAAACAAATTACCAAGAACTATTATAGAGTGACAGAAAACATGGTCATGAGAAAAGAAATGACCATCAAACCATAAAACTATGATGGGTGGAAATACCTTCAATTCATTGAAAATGATCATAATTTGATAACATTTTTGTTTCAAAATTATCTTCTCAGAGTAAATGAATTAATTTACCATATATACTTAAAACGTATGAAAATATACTTTATTAGAAATTTTATTTTCATCCTATAATCAATTTCTTCTAAAATTTCATCATTTATTCAAATGATGGAATCTCAAGATGAATTTTTATGCCAAAATCACTGAAATAATCTTCTAAAAAATCACATAATACACCAAAAATATAATAGGCTATTCGTCCTATCATTACTAAATCAAAAAATGGATATAATAAAGTGAGATAATACTGAAATTGAATAAACCTGAATTCATTAAAAAATACCAAAGTTTTAACATAGATCATTCTGTAAATAAATACCCATATATCCCAAATAACACTAATAACCACAACATTAAAGAATGTTTTAGCTTCAAAGGTTGTCTCATAACCATTATCTTACACCCCCAGAAATATATCAACATTCTTCTCAAATAGTTCATTATATTTTACCTAATTGGTATATGTACCTCAACCCAAGAAGAAATCTCCCGAGATATCATTAAACCCCTCAAAATCAAAAAAAAATTATCCTGAAAAAGTTTCTGAAAAAATCCATATTCATAAGAAACTTTAATCCCAAAAATATTCAAAAGTGGAATTAATTATTTTAAAAATGATATTATACCTAGTGCTATAATCCGAAGACTCTTTATATTTATCCAAATATCAAATACTTATTAAGGGTTTATCAATCACCCAATCTTGTGTTTTTTAAAATATCCCCTTATCAATAAATCACTTTTAAAGGATATCTGTGTCATTCAACATATGTTTCCAATCGTTAAAGAAAAACTATTCTAGAAGAATCTGGAGATGCTTTGTGATTTTTATAGCTATAATTTCATTGATATAAAAATTCTAAAATATAATTCCCTAATAATAATACATAAACACTTAAATCCTTACACTTCAATTATTTTCACACATTAAGACCTTCCTTAGTCTATGATTTGACCCGTGTAGAAGGGAATTGACTCATATAGTGCTCATGTTTTCTATAGATATGATATTGAAAAAAAGATTTCCTAGGATATAATTTATTTACATCCATTATACTATTAATTTTTTATGACATCTAGCTACTTTATATCCTATTTTTTCCACTTAAGAACCTTTGAGTTCCTTTGAGTTATTTCCCTTCGTGCTTCTTTCTATATTTTTGACACACAAAAACATGAATTTTCTTTCATTTTTCACCTTTATCAGATGAAACTACATCAAAACTAGACCACTTATTCTTTAGTATATTTGGTTATTAAACTATATTATAGTAGTTAATTGTGATTTTCCAGAGTGGGTTTGGCATAATAAAATGATTTCTTACTTGATATCCCACCATGTTTGGTATTTAATTTGGGTGTTCATCATATTTACCTTCACATTGGTAATTGACTGGGTTCCTCATACTTCCAACCATTGGCTAGAATAAAGGTAAAATTAGGGATGATTAATTCTAAGTGATTAAACACACAATCAATTATCTAATAACGTTAAAGGGATAACTTATAAATGACAAGTACTTCCTTGACTGATGAATTTTATGGATTAACTCTAAGTAATTCAGGATATATTTCCTAAAATAGAATATTATGATCATTATATTTTCCCATTAATAATGTATCAAAATAATATTATGAATTTACCAAATAATATCCCCCAGAGCATCAAACCATGTGTCCAACCAGGCCAATTATGATTGAATTTCTAATCTAGACTAGCTTAATATGGTTTTTTTAGGTGTTACCCTAAGGTAAATCTCTTCCAGAGCTACATCCAGTTATAGTATCCAAACTAGGATTTATTTTCTTTAAATCCACATACTCTAAACTTTATCAAAATTTAGGGATTTCTTCTTGTATTTTGTGTTATCCCTAAATCATTCTCTAGTATTTTCTAATACTAATCCCAAAAATAACTAGACCACCCTTTGATACCAACAATGAAAACCCTAGTATGCATTACACCTTAATTCGTGATTTTTTAGATATTAATACACATAATAAAACACATAATATCAATAGGTCTAGATTCTTTGGGAAAATAGATACATAACATAATAACTTGCTACATGGATAAAAACACATTATTGAAAACTTTTTAACATGATTCTAAAATTCCGTATCTTTTAAAATCGCATGGGATAACCTTAGGATATACATAATAAAGGGGTGAGATATAAATCCCAGTAGGGGAATAAACAAATCATTACATGGATAAATTATTACATGTTAGAAAATAGGCATTTACATAGGACATAAAAAGGGTGAAAATCATAATCATGAACAATGAGGCACGATATAACCTGATAATATAAAGGCAACATGAGAATGTGGAAACAACTTTAAAGAAGTCGACATAAAAAAATTCAAGGTTAACCTCCAAGACATCATCACATAATGTGCTTAGTATATCCACACATGCACCATACTTGGAAACTCATGAGACTAAAACATTACCCAATACATTGGAGCACTATATGGGAACACCCATCATAATCATATCATGTACACTAATAAGATCATATATCATATAACATAAGAATATATTTCATCACATTTAAACCCCTAATTAAGGATTTTAGGTTACAACATGGAAGTCCACAATCAATTATGTATAGGTACAGCTAGTTGAATACCATTGAGTGGAAATGGGTATGGGTATACACCTCACAAATGATCGGCATGGAAAATCATAGTGACATTTTAGAATCATAGCGGCGGTACATGATGATTCATTAAAATTTTCAATGAGAGAAATAAGGGTCTATAATCACATGTAATTAAAATCGATAGCATGAGGGATATGTAATAACATAGTCCAACGTGAAATTTTTTGACTTTTTAGGCATAAGACAACAAGGGTGATTGAATAAAAACTAGGCATGGAAAAATCGTAGGATAATTTCAAAAATGAAATGAGGGTACATAAAGAATCATGGGATGGAATAATGAGATTTAAATGAGTAAATATTCACTTTTAAATCACAATTTATGTAATATGGATGTGTAATATCATATCCCATCAAGAGTAATTGGAATAAAATGTTCCTTACCTAAATAGGGTGTTTGAATCAAGAGGAGAAAGAGAATATCCCTTACTAAATTTTGGAATAGAAACAGCCTAGGTAAATGATATAATGAGAGGGTATAAATGTTCTATCACTCTTAGTACATCAATTTTATAGTATATGGTTATTTATAAATTCATAGACACATAAAAAATTGTGATTTAAAAGGAAATCACAAAGAAGGTGCTTGAATGGAAAAGAAGAGAGGGGACTACATTCCTAAATTTTAGCATATTGACAGCATAGGTAGATGTTATAATGAGAGAGGATAAATTATCACCCATTATTATGACATAAATTGGAAATTATACGGATCCATATAAATTCATGACAACATGTCCAGTTGATGTTCCAACAGCTAAATGCATTTAAAGTACATAAATTGAAAAGAAGAAAGAGTGGTCCACTAATGAGTGGGGATAAATGATCTATCATTGTTAGGAAATAAATTTAAAAGTATATTTGTCTTTTTCAATTCATGTAAATATAACCAATTTTATTTTCAAAAGTGTAATTACAAAGAAGGTTCTAGTATGGAAAATAAGTGAGGGAAATCACATAATAAATTTCCCCATAATAACGGCTTATGTAAATGCAATATTGAGCGTGGAAAAATAATATATCACTGCTAGGAAATCCATTTTATATTAGACTGATCCAGATAAAGATCGTTATAATATAACCAATTGATATTCAAAATGCAAAATACAATGAACGTGCTTCAATTGAAAAGGAGAGAGAGAGAGAGAGGTCTCTTACCTTGAGAGGGTGACTCTCAAAGCTTGGGAGGAGCATCTTAAGATCCTGGGAAAAACTTTGTATGCCAACAGATAGGGTAGGGTAGATAAGGTACATGATACAAGGTTTTTGAGTGAATATGAATGGGTTCTTATGTGTTTTTATATAAGAAAATAAAGGGAAGTTCTATATTATTTTCCAAATGCAGGTTTTGGACTCTATAAAATAAAATAACAAAAACCAGAAACCTTACTATGGTATTTTCCCATGTTTTCCACCAAATAAGAGTTGTTTTAATTATTTTATTAATCCAAGGGACATGATAATTAAAATATTCCCCTTGGTAATGAGAAAGTGAGTCATATTCACAAAAAAAATTATTTTAAAATTTTAAAATATACTATAGGCTTTAGAGGATTCATAAAATAATAATAAAATTAATTAAATAACCTGAAATTATATTATTATAAATGTAAACATATATTTGGTCGTGGATACCATTTACAGAATTTATTAGATAAATTTTGGGTCATTATGATGTCATAAACCACGCCATATATTTATATTGTATTTAACTTTTACACAAAGATTCGACTATCTTGGAAAATTATGAAATTTTACCATTGGATAATTTTGAGATGAAGATTAAAAAATATTTATTTTATCAAAATAATTCTCTAATTATGTTAATTTTTATGTTTAAAACAAAAAATTACATTTATTGAGAAATGTTGGGCTTTTTACTATAACAATTTTTGAACCCTTATAACAATTACATTTGACTGCATAAAAATTTATATTATGATTTATAATGAAAAAATTACATTATTGTAATATTTTATTGAAAAATTATTTATTTTCTAAGATCATTAATTCATCAAAACTAAATATCTTAATTGAAACTAACAATTACATAAAAATACAATTTATGTTTTATCGTATCAAAATATAATTTGTATCAAAATGACACTTTAATTATTTACAAAGAAACAAAAAAATATATAATCATCATTACATTTAAATAAAATTATAAATATTTATACTATTGTGATGACTTTGTTTTTAACCCTTGTTAAATTATTTTTACCCTCATTTAAATTATTTTCCTTTTATAATAGTAATAAATATTTTTTCTAGTTATTATTCATATCATTGAAATTTTATATTAACCTTATTTCCTAATATTATTTATGATGATTCAAAATCCATTTCATAAAAATCAATTAAAATAGGTGGAATAATTTAATTTAATATAAAACAAGCAAGTACGATGGGAAGAGGTTTTCTGAAAAATGAATTTTTCAAGGAAAGATGATTTTACTTCAACTCTATAACTAGTAATCATAATTATATGAATTTAAATTCAGAAAGATATATATTTGATCTAAAACATTCATTTTAATCATATTCATTCGGGTTTATTTTACTTTGTTATAATAGATAAACATTATTCATTTTAAAATAATTTTTAGAGAAATGTGTTTTAAGAATAAAAAAACTTATTAAAAAATCCAGTATAAAGATAATTTAAATGTAATTAATTTTAATAAATATAAAAAATAAATCATATATTACTTTTAAATCAAATAAAAATAATAATATGTCATTTAAATTAATTAATTAATCAAAATATATAACATTTTTCAAAAGAATGGGAATTTTTAACTATTCACTGAAAAATCAATAATTTCTATAAAAACAAAAAATTTGACGCAAATTTAATCTTGGAATGATTATTTGAAAAATTATTTAAATTTTTTAAATACATTTTTAAAATTTTCTAGGAATAAATTATAATATTTTTCTATAAAAATAAATGAAAAATATTTTTGGAGAAAATATATTTTTGAAGAATAAAAAAACAATACTAAAAAATCACTGATTATTTAATAATTATTAAAAAATAAATTTATTTTCAGTAGGAAATTAATATATATTTAACAATGTAGTCCATCATATTCATACCTAGAAATTTAACGGCTATGTTAAAACAGTCTTGATTAAATAATCATTGTTTTTTTGGGTTCAGTAGTTTGTATCACATACACTATCAAACATAATTTTTTCTTTTAAAAAAATTAGGTAATTACATCAAATGTCTCTCAATAATATTTTTTTAAGAATAAAATAATTACAAATGAATAATCTAAAATAATTTAATTTAGTTTTATCCCTTCCATAGTTCATTTCCCATTTTCTTTAAAATCGGCCTTAAATATTCTATTAGAAACATATCAATATATATTAATAACTTATAAAAAAAATATTTATGTGTTTTAAATTAATTTAACATATTTCTATACATTTATTATAAATTCCTATATTTTTTTGCAACTAAAATATTTTATTGGGGTGTTCTAAGGGATAAAAGTAATGAAAATAAACATTTTCCTCATAAACATTTCAAATTGTAGATTTAGATATTCAAATAATTTATTAATTATAATTGATAGAATTAAATAACCTTTTTAAATTTTAACTAAATTATAATATGAAATAAACATTAATAAAGTTTCAATTTTATGTGAAAGGAAATAAACCCATGAAAATCTAATATATCATTAACAATAAATAAACATATTTCTTGCCACCCAAAATTTCTATTTATACAGGTCTGAATAAGTTAAGATTAATATGTTTATGGAGTTTTAGAGTTTTAACTTCCTTGATAGATTTAAATGTTTCTATGTGTTATTTCCCTTCCTATATGAATCAAAAAATTTATTGTTATATAGTTCTAAATCATGAAACTATAGAACTTGTCTATGTTTGGACAACTTGTGTCACGCTATAAGAATATCGAGAACAAGTATCCTATGAAAATGAAAAATTTTATTGTAAAGTATTTAATCACTAAAGATTCTTCTCAGTTGTTTCATCATAATTAATTGAATAATATTTTAACTTTTTGATTAGTATAAAAACCATATTCATATTAAAAAAAACGTATATTTCATTTTAAAATTTAAATAATATACCATCATCACACAAATTTGAAATATTTATCAAATTAATGGTCAGTCCTTCAACATATAAAACTTTAGAGAAAATAAAATATTTAAAAATACTAATTTCACAAAATCCTTTTGTATTTCCATTTGATTTATCACTAAAAGTCACTTTACCTCCTTCGCATCTATTGAATAATAAAAAGATTGATACATATTCTATCATGTTCCTAGAGAATCCAATATCCATATTCTAAGTCTCATTCTTGATACATTAATGTCATATATTCTATAAAAACAAATTTATTAAAATTTTGGTACCCATACAGATATGAGTTCAATGTAGTTAAAAAATGAATTTTGGGGAATGTATGAATGTTTTGAACATGTATTCCTACCTAATATTCAAGATAAATATTTTGAAATAAGGATGTTTTATGTCCAAAAGATTGTGGAAATCATGGAGATAATTTACATGCATAATGACCTAACGTCTTAGAACTAAAATAGGTAACATAAAATTCACATTCTTCAGAACTTTTAATGAAGAAGGTTTTATACATTTTAGTTAATTTTTTATCATGTCCAAGTATAGAATTATTTATATTAATTAGTTAATAGAAAACATTTAATCGTAGTCTTCTCTAATATGAAAAAAGGTGGAATTATATTTCTTTAGACATTAAATTTGTTTCTAATATATTTTATTTTACTTTTGAGTGGTGAAAAATTCATCTCATAGTAATTTAAACATCCATTCCTTTATTTCATTGTTCTTATAAAATAATATTTTTCTTTCTCAATTTATGATTTATGTTTCATTTTATATTGAGAATGAATATTATTTTATTTAAAATTCGTATAATTATTTTCTTTCAACTCCTTTTATATATTAGAAATTTTAATAATACCATTTTTTAGTCTTTAAATCTCAACATATAAATCATGAAAAATGAGTTTTTCAGAATCATATTATTTAGAATCATACTCAGAATGAAAATATTTATTTAAAAATTATATAAGAAAAAAGAAGGCTTATTATTTTTCTATTTTAGACTCTTTACTGGAATATGAATCCTTGGTATAACTGCAATCATCTATTAAATATATTTTTTACTTCTTATTTTCCCTCTTAATTGTTTATTTTATTCTTTATCCTTGGACATTCAGGATTGGTATGACCTTTCCTTCTTCATTCATAAAAAATAACATCTGGAGAATCATTATAAAAATTATTACAATTTCTTCTACCTTTGTTATTATCTCTTGGATAATAACCTCTATTCCATCCAGAATATCATTTATTTATTTTGTGTGTTCCTTTTGATACTTGAGAAAAATCATCACCTTCACATCCCTATAAATTGAAATCATATGAGTAAGAAGTAACATTTACTATGTTTCAAATGGGTTTTTTAACACACTCTAAATCCTTTTTTTGTTTTTAAAATAAAATTGTGGTTCAAGTGGTAACCTAACATCTAACAAATTAAAACCAAACTAACAAAATTTCAAAATTAAAACATCAAAAACAAAATCCCAATTATGAAAATTAAAAATAATTAATCAGACATCACATCAAAACCACTACTGGAAACCCTCAAATAGAGAGTCACCATGAGACGCACCCCTAAAATAATCTCCCACCATCAAAGACACTATAACGTCATCGAGTTCCACTGGCCATCATCAACCACAACATCAATCCATCCTTATAGATCGATCCCACCTCATTTGAATGAAAACTTGTTATCATGTAACTGTCATGAAAAAAATCATCATCAGCCACCAAATCCAGGAACAAACAATACCAAATCCAGGAACAAACAATACCAAAAAATAACAACCAGAGACACAGATCTCCAAACAAGGATCAAATAGATCAATAGATTATATAAAATACCAAAAAAAACATCACTGATAACATTCAGGAAGAAACACCAAACAAACTTACATTGAACCAAAACCAAATCAATTGATGTTGTCGATGCCACCTCAGAAAGTCTCCATTTTCGAAGATAAAGAGAATTAGAAACCACTTCATTGGAGAAATATGAATTAGAATGCACAAGGAAAGTCACCAGCCACTAAACCCTGTATCTCAAAACCGCCTTGATGCCACCACCCCATATCAATTTGGGAGTGTAGTAGAGGAACATGAGGTCAAAAAAATAATTTGATTGGTTAACTCTATGAGTTCCTAGAAAACTATTGACCTCCAAACCACATAACCCAAAACCAAGTTTTCATGACTATTCCAAATTAGAATTAAAGAGGAATAGAGTATCTTGAAGTAGGAGTGGGGATTGAACTGAAAAAACATCCATATAAAGCAACATTCGTAGGGGATATCATAAACTCTGTGAGGAACATTCACCAAGAAACCATCACCAATATGTAATATTGCCGATAAGAAAGAAGAACTATAGAGAGAAAGCCTTTGCTCAACGAGAGTCAAAAGAAGGAGGATAGGAGAGGAGGAGATAGAAAAAAATGATGGAGAAGGAGGGGTAATACACTAAAGACCCACAAAATACTCCCATAACCAAAACACTATCGAATAAAACCCTAGGGAGCAAGGGAAAAAGACCACAGCCTCTCCTTATTAACATTAATCAAAAAATTATAAGTGATTATAAACCACAAAACAAAGATAAATATTATTTTGATAAACTCAAAATTGAAACTGTAAAGGATTAATATGAAGTGTACCTTACACAAAAATCATATAATATTTTAATCACTAAGCAAACACCTTCAACGGGTTGTGATTAAGATCACCAAAGAGGAAACTGAAGGGGTCCCACCTGCAAGGGTATCCATGGTCTGACTAGATTTCATGACATACATGTGATACTCTCCATACACCAAAATATGATAACATCTCAAAATGAAAAGGAGGTAGGAGAAGGAGATATTTCTGATTGGGGTGTTTTTTTATTTGCTTGAATCCTTCACACATGCCTTATAATCACATGAAAATGACCTCTTTATAGATCCCTCAAGGATGCTCCTTGAGTGTTCACATATGAACTATTATATTATAATGAGTGATTTAATACCTCATTCAATTAATGCATAGTAGTTATTAATCTCACTTAGAATTACAAATCATGTAATTCTTCCTTTTAATGGAATATTTAACATGGAAAAATTATCATTATCAGTTGAAACTTACGTGTATCGTATTTCTATCCTATGTTAGTTACAATGTAATATTAATGCTTTTTTATGAATATGTTAGTGCCAATGTATTTTCAACATAAACATAAGTTTACATAGGTGATAATGTAATCTCAAGAATCATTGCTTCCAAAATGAATCACATGAAATATTGGATTACGGTATATTACATCAATCATTCACATTCATTGAACCCAAAAAGAATTAGTATTATTTCACCTTATATCATATCCAATGAAATCAAATATAATATCATATCAAAATTTCATTTTGTATATCTTCCAAAACTCTTTTGAAAAATTACCATTAAACATGCTTTATGTTACATAATATGTAATTCCCTGTAAGTACTCATCCAAAACTCCTCTCAAATAACTCTAAAAAAAATTAAAGAAGTGTACTAAGTCAAATTCTATCACTATTTAGTCAACCACAAATTGTATAACCAAAAAAAATATATAATTTAAAAAAAAATATGAATCAATGGACTCGTAAAATGTAAGAAAAGAGTATCCTCTAGAAAATAATCAAAAATAATCTAGGTATAAAGGTATTTTTCATGATCTCCATAAAACTCATTTATCTATATTCATGTGTTCACCAGTCACATCACAATTCTAGCATGCACTCTCATAACATCCCCTTTCCCAACAGATCAAGTGACCATGGGACACAAAGTATGTCAATATCATATATCCAACTCATACAGTCTTAATTATTAGTATATAAATTAACCAATTCAATTAATACCCCACATGTCATTCACCTTTATGGGTGAGAACATCACATTTAACTCATCTGAATAGATAAGAATATTATTTTTACTATCAAGGAGTATTTTTACACTCATCAGTATATCTCAATTAAGGTCTCATATGTCATACTCATCATATGACAGAAAAAACCCGTCTTGGTTGTGCTTTAGCCAATTACATGATCAAAAACTAACCCAACCGCCCCTAATCATCTGAGTCACTTTTGAATTATGTAACAAGGGTATCAAAGTCTGTAGTTTATCATACTATGTATCTTTATAAACTTACTTTTTAGGGACCGAATATGACAAAATGTACCCATAGTATACCAAATATATAGTGTATGAAACTCCATGTGGTATTCCTAGTGGGTCATCCAACACACACAAAGAAACTTTTACTATAATTTGTTCCTTGAGATCATGTTTCATATCTCTATATGAGAACCCTACTCATTATATCCTAAAAATTTCATCAAAACCTATAATAATTTAGGGAGAATATTAGTTAGGGATAACTTAGATTTATACTTTGAGTGCTCAATTGTCATTACACATAAAAAAGTTGTATCTATATATACATTTATAAAAAATCATGAAAGAATAAAAAAATGGATATGATAGATTTGTTATTCTAAGAAACCCTTTCATGAACACTTTATAAAACTCAACATAAGAACATATCAATCATATTATAAATGATTAAATACCAAATCATCCATATGTTTATTGTACCTTCCGGGGTTTTGTTTTCTAATTATATCTATATATAATTCTTTTAACAAATATAGTTCCCCACCTAATTAAATTATGCCACTAAAATATCATGTGAGTAATATCTATGATGAAAGAATGTTTAAATAATGGTGATATAAAGGAATATAATTCATAATGTTCCACTCTTTGAACACATTCAATCACCAGAACTCCACAATGTCAAATGTCGTGATGTCAATTTTTATTACCTACTGAGAACTCATTCTATGATTAACATTATCATCCATGGAGCCCTTTAAATCAAAATCTTTCAAAACATTACAAAATTATTTATATCATTGTTTACGTGTACATTCAAAACTCCTTTAGCGTAACGCCCTGACCCCAGAATCCCAGAGTCGGTACATTATTACATATCATTGGCATGATCATAAAAGGTCAAGTCTCGAAAGACCGATTAGTTTAGTATCCTTGGAAGTACTAGATACATTCATAAGGTTTACATTACATCATAAAATGGAAAACTACAACAACATTGTCTCTATAGAAAGCATTGAGATCTCATAGACTATCCCTGAAGGTCTGTAATAATATACTTCCTTGCATCCAGGGAAAATAAAACATAGAAAGGGGTCAGCTCAGATGCTCAGTAAGTATAAAATTATAGCGGAAATATTCATAAATAAGCATAAACATTTAAGGGAGTGTATATGACTAGAACAAAAGACTTTTAAAATTAAACTTCAGCATAATATGGCATAGATAAAATCAAATAATTTCATTTACTTATTCCCATGGATATTCTACTATTCGAATGATCACATGAAATATCAATAACCACTATCATTATGATGGAAATGCATAATTTCATATTATCATAACCACATAGTTAAGGCCTTGTGCCAAGACTACAAATAAGATTTCGTCAAGGCCTTGTGCCAAGACACTAGTTTGTCTCATGAGACCTACTGAGGCATCGAGGAGCTATAGCGGGATCCACCCATCACTTACTAGGTCCAATGCATTCCTCATATGAATATTTTGAAACATAACATAAACATTCGTATTATAACTAGCATATTAAATGTCAATAATTTATCCACAAATCATGAATGGTATAAAAATAGCACATCCACTGTGAAATATAACTCATTCGATAAAATATGGAAGATTTTATTTTATTAGATTAACCACAATATTGAATAATGAATGATACTGACCTATATGAAAATAATCATCAAAACTATTAGAGAGAAATATCCCGTTTTTCTTGAAATCATTTAAAAGTCACACTATATGTCATGAATCCATTTAAAAGTATATTTTTTGAATCAAAGTGTCCCATAACACTTTGAAACATTTAAAAGGAATTTTAATTTTAAAACATTTTTTTCCATATAAATAAATCCTTAAAACCATTTTTAAAACATGGACATCAATGAGAAATATTTAGAAGAATAAATCTTTAAAACAATTAAAATGGTATTTTTTTTATTGTTTCTAACCAAAACAGAGACACTTGAATAAAAATAATTGAGGTAATCAAAACTTTGTTATATCATGAGGATAAAGGGATTCATGATATATTATGTCAAATTATATTATATACACCATATAAAAGTGATTTGGTGTATAACAATAAAAAAGTCTCAATGGAATGTAATTTGAGATAAAATCTCTTATAAAGGTTGTATCCTTAGGTTAAGGATAAATCAACGACAGAATTATGTGTTACAAATATAAATACACTAAATATGATTAGATAATTATTGTAAATCAATCAGATTACATTCACACATATTCTTGTAAAGACAATACCAATGATTTGGATATTTAACACAACAAATGGAGATTGAGTTAAAACAACTCTTATCATGTTCATATCGATGACTTGAGAAATTATCAATGGAGTTATTATGTGTATCAAAAGTATATCTGTATAAAGTGGAGTGGAAAATATGGAATAAGAAAATTAATAGTGATTATACACATAATCTTGGAGTAAAATAATCAATGAATTGTGCATAAATCCGAATGAGTGGAAATTGAAATTTCAAATTCTCTTATCGTTTTGGTAACTTAAAAAACATACACCCATGATATAATTATCATAAATTGATGATTTAAATATCCATAAATTAAATTATATTACACAATGAATACAATCATGGGCAGTGCACACACCACATGAAATAAATAAGTGGTGAACAACGGAATTTTCATGGAATTAAAAGTGAGATAAGAAACCCCATACATTTATCGTTTTCCTTGGTCGAGGGTAGGTTAACCTACTCTATAATGGTTAAATAATTGTTATTAAATTATAAAAGAATCATATACATCAATATAATATCATATATGATCTTTTAACATTCATTTGTTAATAATATCTTCATATTATTGTCGTTTTTGGTGTTAACAAATTCATTTTCCTTTATATTCTTTGTTATGTGAGCCATAATTGTTATGGATGGGATGTATCTTATTCATATCCAGAATTATATCATGTATCTAAACATTATTTTTAATCATAAAATGAAATTTATTCTAGAATGGATACGATGGGGAATGAATCTCATCGCGTTCGTGGAGACGGTAATCTGTACGTACGCACGAGCGACAATATCATTCTTTTGATATTAAAATAATATATAATTGGATGGTACATCATATATAAAGAATAATTATCATGTTATATTTTTTATTTACATGAATTACACATCATTATTATACCCATCCGAATAATAATGTATTGAATAACAATTACACCACGACGTGGAGACGGTAATCCGTACATACGCACGTATGGTGACATGTCAATCAAAGGATGGATAGAATAATGAAGATGGTTGTACCATATTTATGATAACATCACAGTATATATAAGATATTGTATTTATTATTTTATAATGTAAATAACAAATAAAGAAGAAGTGGAAGAAGAAAATAACTTGAAAGAGGGTGGTAAAGTTATTATCTATTCTTCAGGTTATTTTTATTATTTGATCAAAATGACTCCTTAAGTTGGATTTCTGACCACAGGAGGGACTCTATGATGAATTTAAGAACGTTTAGTGGGTATTTGTTCAGAGGTTTCCTGAGACAAATGTATTTGAAGGTGTGAATTAGTGAGAAGAGGGAGTGCTCTTTTATAAGAGGGGTGAGGGGTACCCTAGGAAAAGCTAGAAATATTATATTATAGTAAATTCATATTCGGATTATAATGGCTCCAAAGTGGATTATTTAAAGGTTATGGTGGTTATAGGTCTAAAACCACTCAACCAATAGGTTTCAGACAGGTTTGTGTCACTATATTAACTTTATATGTTTTATTTAACTCTTAGTTAAATAGTTTGACATTTACCATGTCTCATTGTATTTTTATATTATATAGTTAATAAACTTACTATATACTTCTAAGATACCCCCAAGTGGTCCATTAATGATACACCTATAATTATATAAGTATTTTGGCTGAACATTATATTTTTAGGAAAAGAATATCAATTAATAATATAATATTTGTTTTAAAAACACATTTATGTCAATTTTGACACTATTCAATAATTGATTTTTGTTAATTTCATAAAAACATTATTAATTCTAACCAAATTCATTTAAGAAATCCTAACATGTACCAATAAATTTTTTTTATGTCATCAAAACTTTCAAATTATATTTATATTAACATTTATAATCCTAATTAATTGATTCTTTCATTAAAAAGTAAAATACTAAATCATTATTATGTCATAAATAAATTTAATTATTCAATATCTAAAAAATATAAATAAAATACCATTATTTATTAAATCATTTTAGATTTCTAATGACTATTTATAGTTGAAAATATAACATATATAACCCTATGTTAAAATGGTTTTGCTAAAAGATATATGCTTATGTCATTTTCGTATTTACTTTAACTTAATTAATATAAAGTGTCATTATCACTTACAACTGGCACAATGGGGTCCCAAAAATCGACCCAAAGATGACCATGATCAGAAATGTATCATCCAATAGGTATTTGGACACGTTTTTGGATAATTTAATATTATTATAATATTATTTGTTTACCCTTATTTACAGAATTTACCCTTTATCCATGGTAAATAAAATATTTACCAATGTAATTACTCCTAGTGTATAAAATAAAAGTTACCTATTTACACAATTTGGACCTCCTGATTATAAATATGGAATCCATTTTTCTAAATTCAAAACATATAAGTGAGAGAAATTAATTTAAAATCAATTCTCGTTTTCAAAACAAAAAACGTGTTTTTAGGAAATAATAACTATCAAAAGATTGACACTTGCTTATGTCCAGTTTAAATGTGAAATTATTACAATGACCAACATTGGATGAAATTTTAATAAAATAAACTAATTATAATTTAAAATCACTCAAATGAATAATTTATCACTATTAATTATTTTGATTTAAAAAGTTGTTTTTAATTAAAATTTACTAATTTTCACTATTCATCAAAAATTGAAAGTTTTCAGAAAAAAACCAAACAATCACCATAAGATAATTTTGATATTCTGAATCCAGAAATCAAGTCCATTTTAAAAGATAAAATTTATAATAATTTAAAAAGTGGATATTACTATTCATAATGGCTAGTTTGATTGGTTGTGGTGTGTGTTAGAACTTGAATTTGCGTACAACACACGCTACTATATTATTCAAAGTGAAGCATATCGTGGAAGCTTGGGGTCTTACATTATCCCCTACATAAAAAAATTTTGTACCTGAATGTTTTAAAGTTGGTCTTAGTAATATAATGGAATGTCCCACATCGTAAAAAGAGTCAATAAAACTATCACCTTAAAAAAAGAAAGGGAAGTACAAAGGTCACCCAAGATAACTCATACTAGGATTCAATGTAGCAAAACATGGATATGGAAGATAAAATATCTTTCATGTTCTGATGGAGAGGGATAGAAAACTTGATCAGGAGAAATTTAACAACAAGAAAGCCACAAACATGTGATAGGACAAACGGTCATTAGATTCCCAGTAGGAAAAGTATACGGACAACATTTTTTTAAGTTACATTACATAAAGATGAGGAATTTATTAATAAGATTGACTATGAACATAAAGATATATACTTACTTTTTAAGTAGAGTTTCATTATTTAAAAAATTTCTACCACTAACACATTTTTTTTAAATGGTGACTATTCAAGAAGACTTGGTCACACTGGAAGAGCTAGAATAAACTTCTAGAGAATCACATGATCCACAAAGGATGAACTATATATTTACCTTGTCTTTAGAGATTAATCAAAACCAAAATGGTTAGTACCAGATCTGATGATCCCCCAAAAGTATATTCCTTTAGATAAAGAAACACTAATCTTAATTTCTAAAATTAAACCAACAATACCCCAATGTTAAATAAATACCATTCAATAAACAATTGTCCTTAAAATACTTCAGTATAATCCAAACTAATATTCAAACCCAAAGCTTATATGAATTTGGTTATGTAGTCTTCCATGTTAAATTGTATCTCCAAATGACATCAACTACTCTTAAAGTCACATACATAAAAGTAATTAACCTAATCATGTATTCTCTATTATAGGTTAATCATTTCCATAAATAACCAAAATCATTATAAATCCAAAATAAATACTTAGATAAAAATCCACCATTACTCCTCAAATGAAATCCCATAGTATTCTATTTTCCTTGGGCATATATTGTTCCCAAAAAAGAGAACATATTCCAAAATAACATTTATCACTTAATCACCAAATCATTTTCCTATTATAAAGGTATTCATTTGATAAGACATAAGATCCCAACTCAACTTATAATTTATCAATAATCTCATTTAACTAAAAATAATTAGTCACACTAACCAGGGACTTCACATAGTCCAGTGGTAGGTGATAAATCCCAATCTCACTTTGGTTGTGGGTTTGATTCCCATAGCTTTGTTCGACATGACAGGTTGTCACATGGTTTTCGTGTTGTCCTTTTTCAAAAACTATATTTTATAACATTACCAAAATGATATAAATTCTTCAAAATAACCATAACATAATTTAACCACAAATATTAACTCATAACTTGCATTTTCATCCCAAAATATAATAACCTGTAATTGCCTCAAACTCAATGATCATATAAAAACAAATGTTTTTTTATAACTATATCCACAAGAGAAAAAATAAGTCTTCATAAAATATCATTATCATTTGGAAAACTGCCGGGTTACAAATAAAAGAGAAAATTATTCCAAAGTAATCCCATCAACAAGGAGCACTAATACTTTTAAACATTTCTCCAACCATTTATTTCCACATTTCTTCTTCTTTGACCAAAAAAAATATCCTATAGAATATGACATTCACTCGGGTAATGGTCAGGTCCCCTATATTTATGGAAAATGACTCTAAATGGATTCTTGGGACCATTTTTATTTTCTTCCACAGCACTCTTCATTTTTTCTCATAAATTCTTCACTTTATGTCCTTCTTTACCTCACGTAAAGCATTTATTTGTTCCATTGAGACACTTTCCTGGGTGTCTCCTTCCACATTTCCTGCATGATGGAAATTGAGGATTCTTTTCTCCATGGTCTCCACTACTGGAGCCATTATCATTCATCACCTTTCTCTTCTTTGTTGAGTCTAGGAGTTGGTTAATATATAAGTTGTTGATCATATTTTTGGAAAACATATTTGGCATCAACACGATTTCTTTTACACCAATCAATATTCCATTTTGTTGCTCATTTCCACTACCGTTCCCACCTTGTACATCATTCTCAAAGTTACTATGACTTCCTTGGAATCCAGACATTAACTATAACCAGAAACCATTATGTGAGTAACAGTAGTCATAAAATCATTTACAGAATATCATGACACCATATTATCAATTTAAAACACCTTAGGATTAATCAAGGACATTTATTCTCATCTTATATTAAAAAACACAAAATCGGTTTGTAAAGAAAATGTAAATTATCCAAAGCATATCCCCTGGGAGTGTTGTAACCAAGAGTACAACAAGGCCCGTTTTCATGCACCAGTTCTCATTCGAGTCTAGCTTAAAGCAGTGTTTTTGGATTTTATCACTAGGTACATCTATGCCAGAGCCACCTCTACATTCTCGTGTCCCAATAGGGATGTATTGCTTGGAAAACTCACAAAATCTCTAAAATACCAAAATTATAGGAAGTTCTTCTATACTAATCCTCACTATCCATCTTAGGTCTATGTGATCTAATAAAAGTTTATCTAAATCTAGTTTCCAACGTTTTTACTAAACTTCCTATGATACCAACTGTAACACCCTGACCCTAGAAGCCCAGAATCGGTGTGTTATTATATAGCATTGGCATGATCATAAATGATCAAGTATCAAAATACCAATTAGTTTAGTAGCCTTGGAAGTACAAAATACAATCATAAGATATACATTACATCAAAAAATGGAAAACTACAACAAAATTGTCTCCATAGACAACACAGAGATCGCATAGACTATCCCTGTAGGTTAGTCATAATATACTTCTTTTCATCCGGGGGAAATAAAACATAGAAAGGGGTGAGATGAGATGCTCAGTAAGGATAACATTATAGCGGAAACTTTCATAAGTAAGCATAAATATTTTAGGTAGTGTATAATACTAGAACAAAAGCCTTTTAAACATGAACTTTAGCATAATATGGCAAAGATAAAATCAAATAATGCCATTTACTTATTCACATGGATATTCTACTAGTCAAATGATCCCATGCAATATCAATAACCACTTTCATAATGATGGAAATGTATAATTCCAGAATATCATAACCACATAATCAAGGCCTTGTTCCAAGACTATAAATAAGAATTTGTCAAGGCCTTATGTCAAGACACTAGTTTGTCTCATGAGACCTACCGATGCATCAAGGAGATGTAGCGGGCTCCACCGGTCACTTACTAAGTCCAATTCATTCCTCATAAGAAAAGTTTGAAACATAACATAAACATTCGTATTATAACTAGCATACGAAATGTCAATACATTAACCACAAACCATGAATGGAATAAAAATTTCACATCCTCAATGAAGCATAACTCATTCGATAAAATATAGAAGATTTTATTTTATCATATTATCCTCAATCGAGAATAATGAAGTATATTGACATAGATGAAAATAATCATCAAAACTATTAGAGAGAAACAACCCCCTTTTTCGTGAAACCATTTAAAAGTCACATTATTTGTCAAGAAGCCATTTAAAAGTAGATTTTTCAATCAAAGTGAAACATACCACTTTGAAATTTTTAAAAGGAATTTTAATTTTAAAACGCTAATTTCCATATAAATAAATCCTTAAAACCATTTTTAAAAAATGGACATTAATGAGAAGTATTTAGAAGAATAAATCTTAAAAACATTTAAAAAGGATATTTTAGTTATAGTTTCTAACCAAAAGAGAGACACATGAATAAAAATAATTGAGGTAATAAAAACTTTTTAATATCATGAGAATAAAGGGATTCATGATATACTATGTCAGAGTAAATTATATACACCATATAAATGTTATTTGGTGTATAACAACAATGAAGTCTCAATGGAATGTAATTTGAGATGAAATCTCTTATAAAGACTGTATCCTTAGCTTAAGGATAAATAAATGATATAATTATGCGTGAATAATATAAATACACTCAATATGATTGGATATTTATTATAAATCAATCATATGACATTCACACATATTCTTGTAAAGACAATACCAATGAATTGGATATTAAACTCAACAAATGGAGATTGAGTTAAAATTACTCTTATCAAGTTCATATTGATGACATGGGAAATAATTAATGGAGTGATTATGTTTATCAAAAGTATATCCAAATAAATGGGAGTGTAAATTTTGAGATAACCAAATGAATAGTTATTCCACACATAATCTTGGAGTAAAATAATCAATGCATTATTCGTAAAGTCGAATGAGTGGAAATTGAAATTTCAAATTCTCTTATCGATTTTGTAACGTATTGAACATACACCAATGAAATAAGGATCATAAAATTATTATGTAAATATCCATAAATTAAATTATATTACACAATGAAAACAATCATGGGCATTATACACACCAGATGCAATAAATAAGTGGTGAACAATGGAATTCTCATGGAATTAAAAGTGAGATAAGAAACCCCTTACATTGTAATTTTTACTTGGTCAAGGGTAGTTTAACCTCCTTTATAATGGTTAAATAATTGTTATTTAATTATAAAAAATAATATACATCAATATTATATCATATATGATCTTTTAACATTGATTTGTTAATAATATCTTAGTTTTATCGTCATTTCGGGTGTTAACGGATTTGTTTTCCTTTATATTTGTTGTTATTTGAGCCATATTTGTTATATATGGGATGTATCTTATTCATATACAGAATTATATCAATTTTCTAAACATTATTTTTAATCATCAAATGAAATTTAGTCTTGAATGGATACGATGGGGAATGAATCTCATCATGTTCGTGGAGACGGTAATCCGTACGTACGCACGAGCGACAATATCATTCTTTTGATATTAAAATAATATATAATTCAAAGGTATATAGTATATACAGAATCATTATCATGTTATATTTATAATTTACATGAATTAACCCTCATTATTATACCCATCCAAATAAAAATGTATTGAATAATAATTACACCACGATGTGGAGACGGTAATCCGTACGTACACACCTATGGTGACATGTCAATCAAAGGATGTATAGAATAATGAGGATGGTTGTAACATATATATAATAACATCATAGTATATAGAATATACTGGAGTTGTAATTTTATAATGGAAATAACCAATAATGAAGAAGTGTAAGAAGAAAAGAACATGAAAGAGGGTGGTGAAATTATTACCTCTTCTTCAGGTTCTTCCTTTTGATTTGATCAAAAGGACTCCTTAAGTTGGATTTATGACCAAAATAGGGCATCTAGGATTAAAGTATGATAGTGGAGAGGGTATTGGGGCAGATTTTGTATAAGACAAATGTCTTTGAAGTTGTTAATTAGTGAGAAGGGGGACAACCCTTTTATAAGAGGGGTGAGGGGCACCGTAGGAAAAGCTAGAAATATTATTTTATAATAAATTATTATTCGGTGTATAATGGATCCAAAGTGGATTATTTAACGTTTATGATGGGTATATGTCTAAAACAACTCAACCAATAGGTTTTAGACCGGTTTGGGTCACTATATTAACTTTATCATTTTGATTTAACTCTTTGTTAGATAGTTTGACATTTACCATGTCTCCTTGTATTTTTATATTATATAGTTAATAAAATTACTATATACTTCCAATATACCCCCAATTGGTCCATTAATGATACACCTATCATTATATAAGTCCTTTGGCAGAACCTTAGTTTTTTAGGAATATAATATCATTTAATAATATAATATTTGTTTTAAAAACACATTTATGTCAATTTTGACACAATTTAATAATTCATTTTTTAAAATTTTTAAATACATTATTAATTCAAAACAAATTCATTTAAGAAATAATAACATGTCATATTAACCAATAAATTTTTTTATGTCATCAAAACATTCAAATTATATTTATTTTAACATTTATAATACTAATTATTTGATTCTTTCATTAATAAGGAAAATACTGCATTATTATGGTGTAATAAATAAATTTAATTATTCTATGTCCAAAAATTATAAACAAAATACCATTATATAGGAAATCTATTTATCTTTCTAATGAATATTTATAGTCCAAAATATATCATATATAACCCTATGTTAAAATTGTTTTTCTAAAAGATATATGCTTATGTCATATTTGTATTTACATTAACTTAATTAATATAAAGTGTCATTATCACTTACAAGTGGAACCATGGGGTCCAAAAAATCGACACAAAGATTTCCATGGTCGTATATGTGTCATAAAATATGGTTAGGACACATTTTAGGATAATTTAATATTATTATAATATTACTTTTTTACCCTTGTTTAATGGATTTACCCTTTCTCCATTGTAAATAAAATATTTACCAAAGTAATTATTCAAAATGTCTACAAATAAAAGTTATATATTTACACAATTTGGACCTCCTGATTCTAAATATGGAATCAATTTTTCCATATTCAAAACATAGAAGTGGCAGAAATTAATTTAAAATTAATTCCCGTTGTCAAAACAAAAAAATGTGTTTTTAAGAAATAATAACTATCAAAAGATTGACACTTGATTATGTCGAGTTTAAATGTGAAATTATGTACCATGACCAAAATTAGATTAAATGGTAATTATATCATATAATTATATTTTAAAATCACTCAAATTGATAATTTATCACTATTAAATATTTCGATTAAAAAAGTTGTTTTTAATTAAAATTTAGTAATTTTCACAATTCATCAAAAATTGAATGTTTTCTGGAAAAAAACCAAAAAATCACCCTAAGATAATTTCGATATTCCAAATCCAAAAATGAAGTCCATTTTGAATGATAAAGTTTATAAAATTTTAAAAAGGGGGAATTACTATTCATAACGGCTAGTTTGATTGGTTGTGGTGTGTGTTAGAACTCGAAATGCGTACAACACACGCTGCTTTATTATTCAAAAAGAAGCGTACCATGGAAGATTGGGGTGTTAAATTTTGGATAAAGTGACATTTACTTTTTTATGGTAACTAAATGTAACTTTTTACATTTTTTCCTTCCCAATAAATTTCCTAAAATATTTATAATATTTAATGAAAATCAATTTAACATTATTTAGTAATAACCTTTTAATAGTTAAATTTAACTTCTCTAATATTAACATACTCCCCCTAGACTCTTAGATACATTACTCTTTTAAAAATACATGAGTAAGATACACAAACTACTTTGTGTTAAGTAAATAACACTTACTTTCTTTTAGAATTAATATTTAACAAATAAACAGATATTTCACTTCATAAATGTATTCTAAGTTTTTGGAAAATTTATATAGTAAATAATACTTTTTAAAAAATATTCCACTAACAGGTGGTGTGTACATATTCCCTCATTTTTTAACAAACATCTAGATAAACAATTTATCACATTATTCTAATAGATTTATTTATATAATACAATTAGTCTTGCAGCTTGGTTATTAATTTAATTATCTTTTCATATTCTCAACAACTCTTTATTAATGAAAATTCACTTATATTTAAAATAAATGAGATAAAGATACAAATACTCTACTTTGTTCTATCTAATATTGATACATTCTTTAACATTCAAATCCTTGAAATAAAAAAAATTTCATCATATGAATGAAAACTTCAATATCTATCAATTCTTCCCTTGATTTTGAATTAATGTATATTTACAACATTTCTAAACTATAAATTTTATATCACTTACCCTTAAAGATTGAAAATAAAAATCTATACCATAGAAAAATGACATGGACATTCCATTGTGTGTCTCAAACCCTTCGACTATCTTAAATAATCCCAACAGATGAAGCCATTATACTTTCCTGATAACTTATTTTGGTTTCAATGACCCATAGTCTTATTGAAGAAACTTTTTTGGAATATCCAATTAACTTTTCTTCTACTAGTTTGAACTCTTACACACTTATACAACTAACATGGAACAAAAACCAAGACAACATAAACCAAGTTCATTTATTCTCAACAGTTTAATAATATCAGGTAAATTTTAAAGAACTCATTCATATGGTCATAAATTTTACATCAATAATAATAAGGCAAATTCTTTAACCAGAACAAGCCATGAATCATTTATTCTGTCTCATTAAGTGGTTATCATACTCAATCATATTGAGTGTATGAGGCGAAAAAATTGTACCTTTTAATTGAAACCTTTGTTAAATCATTCTCTGATACACATAAGTATCTTGATTGACCTATTGAATAAATTCAACAATTGTTTACTATGGAATGTGTGTCTCTAACACATATAATTTTATTGCTTAAGAATATTTCTTATGTTAAAATTCATAGGAGTCTTATACATTAATATTCAAACTCTTAAAGATTTATCTCAATGTTATGAGTTATGAGGATTATTATTTTAATCGAAGAAAAAGATTTTATCTTTTGAGAATCATGTTTAATAACTATTTAATAAATAAATATTTATTAAATATTCTCCCACTAAAATGATGACCCCTTTAAAATAACATAATATCCATTAATGAGAAAAGATCTATATTTTACCATCTCATAATTCCAGTTTAGAATTCCTCTCACCACAAATATATTTAGGTATCATATCATCCTAGTAATATCATATATGACTGTTGGATATTAAAGTGGAAAACTATTTTCCTAATCTATCATATGGAAAAAATCAGACTTTATTCCTCTAGTGTCTTAACCGTTAGGGTCTACTATTTAAGTGTAACTCAAAGAAATCACAAAAAAATGGGATATCAAAAGAAACTCTAGGGCCACCCTACATTGGTAAAACCTACCCAAGGATGATCCAATTCAACCTATTAATTTAGGTTGGCTTTGGTGGCCTATAACCAACTACTTTGTACTTTATTCATTAAAAAAACACCTTATCAGATCTTGATTGTTCTTCTGCCTGACAATGCATGTGATAATGTCCCAAGGATAGCTCTTGTATTAAAGGGTCATAGTGGATCCCTGCTATGATGAGAACCCGGATGTGTCATAAAATTGTTCTTGAATATATGTTCTATGGCCGGATTATGTTATTTGAGGGACACAAATAATTCAGGCCACTAGATGTGAGGACTCATAAAACTTTGAGGCATTGTCTCATGGTGTGCGCCTTTGGTAATATCCAGGAGGATATTATGAGAACAAGACCCGCTAGTAGGAAATCCACATTTCATAGTATCATTGGATATTGTTATCTGTAGACATGTGTATTGGTCCTTGGAATTTATGATTATTATTAATAGGTATTAAAAATCACCCACTAAGATTTATTGATGAAAACTGTGACAACACATTGTTCGCAGTGAGGTAGGATATGTTGGGTGCATCACGAGTAATACTTCATTAATAGATAATGCGAGAAAGGATTTTCTTCTTCTGTTATATAATGGATGTAGATATCTTAGTCCCTTGGATGGAATTAATATAGCTTAAATAAATGCATGGCCATGGTAAGGAATGGGTGAGTTCAATTTCGGAAAGTCAAAGAAAGGATACTCGAACACATGGGTTGATGGCACGAGCATGCAACCCGCTTGATTTGAGATATCGTGAAAAATGTATTATATTACATGGTAAGCATTCATATGAGGTGGATCGTCATTTTGGCTTTAACATCTTTCTCTATGGGTGCCTTGGTGTGTGGTTAGATGCTAACCTTGGATTTTGGCAGGCTCTGCCAAATGCTATTGAGAAAGAGGCCTAGAGGGCCACACACTAAGTGTGTCCATGTATCTCAGTTAAATATTAATTTAACAAGAAAAATAAATATTATTCCCGACTATGGTCTAAAAATTATTTAAGGATTCCTTATCGCATTTATTTCGACACTTGTTATTTGAAAGAATATATTGTGGGTGAAATAATATATATTTATTAGAGAGTAATCCAATAATGTTTATTTAAGAAATAAATAGACATTACTAAAGGTCTAATAAATGTGGTAGAGTAAATAAAGAAAAATGAAAACAAGATAAACATGCCATGTACATTGAATGTACACGCCGTGTATTAGTGATTACATACTGTGTAGTTTTTTCAATCGAGATTTTTACGAAATAATATCGTTTTTTTAAATAAAATTGTTATAATCAGTGTGGCCACATGTTATGGAATTAATCATTCGACATGGGTCTTTTCAATAAGAGTTAGTGAAATAAATAAAATGTGTAACGTGTTTCTTTATTGTCATAACTCTATAACCTCAAACCTAATTATAAATATCCTCACAACCCCCAAACTTTTCCAGAGAGAATCATTGTGCACAAAAATTCGGGAGAATACTCTTAAGACCAAAAGAATTCCTTCCACCAAGAATGCTCTCATGACCGAGAGAGATCCTCCTCCATCAGATCATGTCGATCTAAGGCGGAAAACGCAGGGAAAGACTTCTCTATTCTAGAACATGGAGATTCCTTTGGTTTCATCCAGAGATATGTCGTGCACGGGTGGATCACTACTAGAGAAAGTCTACACTTAGCTTCGACAACGCAACGACGAATCACATTGGATTGTGACCAGAGACATCAACAAAGAAATAATTCCATCAATGTAATTCTGATCAATTAATCAAATTAATTATAACCAACATATGATGATCCTCTCCATGGTTCTGGTACCCTAATCTTTCATTTCATTCTTTATTTTATTCTGAATATTCGGCGTTTTATTATCATGACGGATCTCAGATTGAACATCGTTTAACGCTAAAATAAAAGTTGGGAAAACCCACCAAGGCACTTCTGTTGTGACTGGGACCTACAAGTGGTATCTGAGGGGTCATATTGGTGATTATAATTATGTAGTTTTTCATTGGGGATTTACGTATTTAATAATTTAGTTGTTTCAATTCAAGTTAATCGTTCTTTAAATCTGAATCTCAATATTTGTTCCTCCTCTATCATTTCTCGTTCACCTTACATAAACAAATTTTTCTATAATTTTGATTAAAATAAAATAGAGGAACTCATCTAGAGGTTCCAAATTCTCCTAGTCATAAAATACTAGAATACACAACATGTATTTATAAGTACACGTCGTCTAGTCTACGTTCAATGGATTGACTGATCCGCCAAATCAGGTCGTGTATTGGATCCTATATAAGTCATTTATGACACCGTGTGTTGACCAATAAAAGGTGGTGCATATTTTTCAGATTACACGTCGTTTGGTCCAACAGAACACAGTGTGTAGTCCCTTTGGGTTAGGGTTGGACCATGTACGCCGCACATGGCTTGCCTGGCTAGAAAACGTGTAACGAAGATACTACATGTCCGGTGTCCAATTGAACACACTGTGTACTCCAAAAATTTCTGATGTTCATCTACAGGCCATGTCCCCGGGTGTGTACTTCATATGGATAGTGAACAAAAGTACACATCGTGTAGTCGGAACTATACTCCATGTAATCATAAAAATTACATAGATTTATTAAAATTTAACATTATATTATTCAAACCCTTGACATGTGTACCATAGTCCAAGCGTAAAGCTAAGGCACATCATGTGATAGGTGTTTTATATGTGTGTGTTTAATTTAACATCTGCCTAATGAACGAGAATTAACTAGGTTTCCACCAAGGTACAAGTTACATACAAGGATAATTATAAATGAATTTATTTGTTTAAAATTATGATGGATGAGAATCTAAAGGAAATTCAGAAAAGGTTTTGAGATAAAAGGATTGATTAATTAAAGATAATTAATTGATTCAAGCATGATTTATCTTTATCAAGAACGATTAAGGAATTGAATTCTAGTTTTATTTATCCGTAAATATCGTTGCATGTATAGAAGATCATGAGATAGACCAAGTCCTTTATATGTGAATGGTTTCTTTTAATTTATTTAAATTAAATTTGTTGGCCTACGAGCCTTCTCCTCATTAATATGTAGGTCCAGCACGCCCAAAGATTATTTTATGAAAAAACCCCTTTTACCCCTCACTTGCGTGTAAGATAAATACATATGTAATAGATGGAGCTCCCAAGCTAGTGGAGGCGGGTCAAGTCAGGAGCCAAGGTAAAACCAATCCAAGGAGATACAAAGGTGGACAGGTGGAAAGATGAAAACAGAAACCCAAAAGGTTCAAGGTGTTTCTCCCCTAGGTCTTAGGTTAGTTTATCAACTTCTAGATAAACTAACCAATAGAACAAGCTCGTGATCATACCATTTATTTTATTTCTGTCAGTTGTGTGGTTTATTTATTGCAGGAGTGTTTTCATGATCACACAATTAATGAATTAAACAAGAATGAAAGATGGAACTAAAATAAGACTGGCTTATGCATAAATATTATCTTAGGAATGGTTAATCACTCTAGTATATCCCACTAAATAATAATAATCATGTAATCAAAGATAATAAAATCTAAATTTATGTATAAGGATTAAAACCCTCAAAAAAATATTAAGTCGGTATATCCTTCCATAATCTTGGTTAGAATCGAACCATAGTTCAAAGTGCTTGACCAACCCTAGTTGGGGTGCTTTCAATTATCGGGGTATTCAAATTAAAGATTTTCGGTTGACATAAATTGGTTTGCATAAAGGTTTGACTGCCACAGTAGGAATTGTTGTGACCAAGAGTCAAAGGTTGAGTAAATTCAAAATAAAAGGAACTTCAGGATTGGGGAGTCCACTCAGTGGATCAAGGAGCTGCGAGTTAATGTAGTCGGCATTCAGAATGCCTACCTAAAACCCTTAAAGTTGCTTGACCAACCCTATTTGTGGTAATGATAAGGGAAATATGGATCTTAGCCATTAGAATATTCAGTAAACAAAATATTCCAAAGTAAATGGTGAGGGCTATTAGATTTCAATAAAACAGTGGGAGACTAATAAGTAATGATTTCATTATTTTTATCAGTTTTGTAATAAAGTACTAAACCATTTCTCATATTAATTTGTAGAAATAGAAAGAAAAATGACTACAAACATATCGTTGCGAATCAGACTCGAGAAGGAAAACCTTCTCAAAGGCACAAATTTCCAAGAGTGGCAGAGGCGTTTATGCATCATCCTTCACCACGAAAGGAAATTGTATGTTCTGGAAGAGAATGTTCCCAATGCACCTGGAAAAGAGGCCAGTGATAAGGAAATATCTCTCTATGCGAAACATATGGATGATGCCACAGATTTTCAATATTTCATGATATCAGCCATGTCTAATGAGCTCTTGAAGCAACATGAAAACATGGATGTGTATAACATGATATCTCACCGTAAGGATCTCTACCAAGAGAAGGCGAGACAAGAGAGATATGAGATCCCCATATGATATGTTTACAACAAAGCTTGTAGAGTCTGCACCTGTTGGGCCTCATGTAGTCAAGATTATTGGCTATATCTAATGCCTGGACATCTTTGGGATCAAATTCTTGGATGAGTTGCGTACAGATCTCATACTATCATCATTACCCAAGACCTTCTCAAGCTTTATTGTCAACAAAAATATGAGAAATAATGAGAAGAGTCTATCGGAACTTCTGACCTTGATTCGCCAGGTAGATAAGGACATGGGGTGTGACAAACCCACAATCCTTATGTGGAATAAGAAAATGACAAACAAGGAAAAGGGGCCAAAGACTTATAAATGGTATGAAGCCCCTGACCGCCATCCTTCCAAGAATAGGAAGATCAAGAGGTAGGGCAAAGAATGGGTGGAAGTATGATTTTCATGTGGAAAGCAAGTCCACTGGAAGAGGACCTACACCCAGAAGCATGGGGACGCTAAAGGTGCATATGTAATAACGTGTAATCTTTCCATTTATACACATTGGGTATTAGATACAGCTTATGGGGATCACATCTGTATTCAAATGTAGGAACCAAGTAGATTTAGAAATATTTCTTGAGGAGAGGTGGATCTTCGAGCTACCAATGGTGTGAGGCTGGCTGTATTGGCCATTAGCGATTACCACCTCTCATTGCTGACTGGGATGATTTGGGATTTACAAAACTGTTATTATGTGCCTAGTGTTACCAAGAACATAATTTATGTATCCTGTTTGAATATAGATTGATTTATTTTTCAAGTATTGAAATAATGGTTTTATATTATAAGAACAACGTATGTTATGGTATGGCGCATTTAAATAATAGTTTTTATGTATTAAATTTCAAAAACTAAGTGTTGGAAATCGATAATGAAACAAACTCAGAAGACCCATACATCACCCAATAGTGGCATCACTGTATCAGTCATGTAAACAAGAAATGTTGGACAAATATCTTCTAATATGTCTATTTAGACTCTACTGTGCTAACACTACGTGATAGATGGCATGCTTGTTTACAAGGTAAAATGAACAAGCCTCCTTTCAGTGGAAAAGGTGAAAGGGCCAGAGAGCTTCTAGGATTGGTTCACATGGATGTGTTTTGACCACTTCCAGTAGAATCTAGAATGGATAGTCTTAATTCATTACTTTTACTAATGATATGATTAGATATGGCTATATCAACTTAATGAGGTTTAAGTCAGAAGCCTTAGAGAAATTTAAAGAATTAAATAATGATGTATAGAATCACCTTGGTAAGAAGATAAAGAAACTTTAATTAGATCGAGGTGGGGAATATTTGAACCAAGACTTCATTGATCTTCTATGGTAGTTTGGGATTCTATCTTAGCTCCCTCCTCCTTATACACTATAGTGGAATCGTGTTAGGGAAAGGAGGAACCGAAGCTTGTTTGACATGGTGAGGTCAATGGTGAGTCATGCAGATCTTCCATTTTCTTTTTGGGGATATGCATTACAAACTGCAGCATACACATTATACTGAGTACCAAACTAAAGCGGCAAATGGAATTCCATCTGAGTTATGGAATGGAAAGAAACTCATTTTGTCACACACACATGTATGGGGATGTGAGACATTTGTTAAGGCCTTATTAGGAAACAAACTAGCACCCCAGGGCATGAGTTTTATCTTTATAGGATATCATAAGGAAACAAAATAATATTTGTCACATCCCAAGCTTCCACAGAACTCTCCTCTTTGAATAATACAGTAGTATATGTTGTATGCAACTTCGAGTTCTAACAAACCAAAACCAATCAAACTAGCCGTTATGAATAGTAATACCCACTTTTTGAAATTTTATAAATTTTATCATTCAAAATGGACTTCATTTTTGGATTTGGATTATTGAAATTAGGTTAGGGTGAATTTTTGGTTTTTTCTGAAAACTTTCAATTTTTGATTAATAGTGAAGAAACACTGAGTTATAGTTTAAAACAGAATTTTTATTTAAATAGTTATTTATTTTATTTAAATTTACGTTATGAATAAATATGTACATAATACCTATATAAATTCAAAGTAATTCATTGGAGTCATATTATAATAATTTTAGATATATAAAAATTTTATTGAACTTTTCACCGTCTTTTACCCACCTACTAGGAGAATTTGCAAATTCAGATAAAACATAATTTTACCACTTCTGTGAGTGGAATTTAAAAAATATGAGAGAAATAGTTGATATCAGTAAGTAAAATTTGTTTCAAAAAGATGAAAATAATATTTGGTGAACAATAATTTTTTACTTTTATTTACCACAGTTAAAAGTAAATAGGTTAATTAAGGGTAGAAATATTATTATTATTACCATAACACATGTGCTAATTCTATTGTATAAGTATAATTAGTCAAAAAACAACCTTATTAATAAAATATGAACCTCTTCAGTCCATATTTATTAGATTAGGAAACTTATTATTATTTTATTTAAAGAAGAGTTAAATGAGTTAAAATCAATTTTTAATAACTAAAATATTATTAATATAGGGTTACACATAAGATAAATTCGAATATATATATTAACTAGAAAGATAATAAGATTTCATACATAATTTTATTTTATTTATATTTTTTTTATACATTAAATAATTTAATTTATTTATGACGCAATGATGATGCAATAATTACCTAATTAATAAAATATTAGAATAATTTATATTATAAATGTCCAAATAAATATAATTTTTGACTTTTTATGAATTCAACTAATTTTATAGGTTAATATGACATATTAGGTTTGGTTAGATGAATTTATTTCGAAGAAATAATGTTGTTATGAATTTAGCAAAAACAAAATACCAAATAGTGTCCAAATTGACATAAAAGAGCTTTTAAAACAAATATTATATTATTAATTGATATTTTATTCCAAAAAATCCAAGGATCAACCAAAAGTCTTATATAATGATAGGTGTATCATTAATGAACCATTTTTTGTTCTCTTGGAAGTATATATTATGTTTATTACCCATATAATATAAAAATTCAAAGACACATGGTAAATGTCAAACTATTTAACTAAGAATTTAATCTAAAAAATAAAGTTAAAATAGTGACCAAAACATATCTAAAACCTATTGGTCGAGTGTTTGTAAACCCATCCGCACATTAGTCTTTAAATAATCCATTTGTTTTATTAGAAATCGAAAATGACTTTATTATAAAATAATATTTCTATCTTTTCCTAAGGTGCCCTTCCCCCCTCTTATAAAATGGCACTCCGCCTTCTCTCTAATTCAAACCTTCAAAGCCATTTTCCTCAGACAACCTCTACCCAAATAACCTCTTATCTTTACTCCCTTCATCCTAGAGGCCTTAATTTAGTCATAAAGACAACCTAATGATCCCTTTTGATCAAATAAAAAGGAAGAACTCGAAGAAGAGGTAACTATTTCATCACCTCTTTCAAGTTTTTTTCTTCTTCCACTTCCTTTTTATTTTTTGTTTCCATTCTAAAATAATAACCCTTGTATATTTTATATACTATGATGTTATTATAAATATGGTACAACCAAATTCATTATTCTATCCATCCTTTGAATGACATGTCACCACACGTGCGTACGTACGACTAACTGTCTCCACGTCATGGTGTAATCATTGTTCAATACATTATTATTTGGATGGGTATAATAATGACGTGTAATTGATATAAATAATAAATATAACATGATAATTATTCTTTATATACAATATACAATCCAATTATATATTATTTTAATATCAAAATAATTATATTTGCGCTCCTACATAGGGACAAATTACAGTCTCCACGAACGCGATGAGATTCATTCCCCATCGTATCCATTTAAGACTAATTTTCATTAGATGATTAAGAATAATGTTTAAAGACTTGATATAATTCTGTATATGAATAAGATACATCCCATTCATAATAAATATGACTCACATAACAATGAATAAAAACGAAAATGAATTCGTTAAGACCCGAAACAACGATAATACTAAGATATTATTAACAAAGAAATTTTAAAAGATCATATATGATATCATATTAATGTATATGATTATTTTATAATTTAATAAAAATTATTTCACCATTATACATGAGGCTAACCTACCCTCAACCAAGGAAAATTACAAGGCAGGGGTTAATATCACAATCTCTTCATTATCCGAGGTTGTTTATATGTAATTATCTACTGGGATCTCTTTAACATCCACATACATGTTTCTTAAAAATGTATCTAAAAATATGATTACTATTTTATAGACTAGGGGTTAAAGTCATTTATACCATTTTTTGACTTTTTATAATATTTTTATAAAGGAATATTTCTGTTTTTTTCCAAACAAGGTCCTTTTTAACCTTTTCGACAAAATTAAGGTTAGAATGTCTTTTTTAACTTATAAGAAGGGTGCAGCTATTTTCTACCATTATAAAATCGTCGAAACTTACCTTACAAGATTATAATAATATTTTGAAAGTAAATTTATTATTCTATAATTATGTGACTTTTAAATGATTTCAAAAAATATATATTTCTCTCAAATAGTTTTGAATTCATCTATGTTAACATCCTTTGATGGATTTTAAGATTATTTGAAATTGATTTATTATGAAACAAAAATTCCATATTGTATTGAAGGTTTTGTGATATGTTTGACTATGGATGTTTTATTTATATACTATTCACGGTTTATGGATAATGTATTTACATTTCATCTCCTAGTTTTAATATTAATGTTTATGTTATGTTTAAACCTGTTCATATGAGGAATGCGTTGGACATAGTAAGTTACGGGTGGAGCCTGCAATAGCTCCTCGATGCATCGGTAGGTCTAATGAGTCAAACTAGTGTCTTGGAACAAGGCCTTGAAAAAAAATTATTTGTATTCTTGGCACAAGGCCTTGACAATGTGGTTATGAAAGTCTGGCATTATTCATTCCATCATTATGAAAGTGGTTATTGATATTTCATGTGATTATTCGACTAGTAGAATATCAATTTGAATAAGTAAATGGAATTATTTCATTTTATTTTTTCCATATTATACATAATTCTAGGTTTAAAAGGATTTTTTTAGTTATACATTGCCTTAAATTTTTATGCTTATTTATGAAAGTTTCCTCTATATTGTCATCCTTACTGAGCATCTTAGCACACCCCTTTCAATGTATTATTTTTTCCCAAGATGTGAAGAATTATTTTATGACTGACCTGTTGGAATAGTCATAGGGGATATGAGTGTGGACTATGGAAACTATGTTGTTGTACTTTTTCACTTCATCATGTAATTTAAGACTTATTGATGTATCTACTGTTTCCAAGGCTACTAAACAAATTGTTCTTTCGAGACTTGATCTATTGTGATCATGCCAATGTTATGTAATAATGCACCAATTCTGGGTAACTGGGGTCAGGGCGTTATAGTTGGTCTCAGAGGAAGTTTAGTACAATCCTTGGAAACTAGATTTAGATAAACACTGATTAGATCACATATCCCTACGATATACTTTGAGGATTAGTATAGAATAACATCCTAGAATTTTGGTATTGTAGAGATTTTATGAGTTTTCCAAGCAATACATCCCTATCTAGACACGAGCAGGTAGAGGCAGCTCTGGCACCGATGTACCGAGGGGTAAAACTGGAAAACATCGCTTTGAGCTAGACTCCAATGGGAACTGGTGCATGACAACGGGCCTTGCTGCACTCTTTGTTACAAAACTCCCTGGGGATATGGTTAGGATAATTCTCATTTTCATTAAAAACCAATATGAAGGTTTTGTGTGTATATACTTCCTCAAAGAAAACATTTTTTATGATTATGGATTATATCCATAAACTGTTCAATTTATATTAAGTGTTTTAGAAGTTTGGAATTATGTATTTCAATTCATAAACTAATCTAGTGTATGCCATTGTTTAGAAATGGATTCTAGTGGAAGGAATGGAAACCGTATCAATTCACGAACTCTATGTAGGGATTTCCCTCCTGCTCAATATAAATATAGTGGAGCTCGTGATACAACTGGTGTTAATCAGCTTATCACCATGCTGGGACAACTCACTCATGTTATGAATAATAACCTTACCTGTATGGAGCACCCTGATCCAAAGTGTGGAGGATCAATGTTAGATAACTTCATGAGGAAACAACCACCAACATTCAATAGGAGTACAAATCCATTAGTAGCTGAGAAATAGATAAATTCTTTAGAGAAAATATTTACTGCCTTGGGGAATTGTGAAAGGGAAAACGTTATCATGGTAGTTTACCACCTCACTGGAGATATTGATCAACGGTGGTCATTGATTCAAAACACAAAGGAATATGATGAAGTATAAAATATGGAATTGAGGGTGTTTAAAGAGATTTTCTTAGAAAAATACTTTCCCCATGACCATCGAGCAGATATAGCAAGGCAATTTCTGAGTCTGAGGCAAAAGGAGGATGAAAATTTCGCAAAGTATGAGGATAACATTACAAGGTTAGAGAGGCATGCTGTAGATTATATACATAACCCAAGAAGTAATAGTGATCATTTCTTTTATGGGTTAATATCATTTCTCCATCAATCATTAGTCTCACAATCCTTCTCGTCGTACGAAGATATTGTCTCATGTGATATCAAGATAGAAAAAGAATTCTCTAAGACTTACGACATTAAAACAAAGAAAGAGAAGAAGGGATCTGCTGACCACTCTGTAAATGGAAATAAGGGGAAGATTGGAAATGTTGAATATCCATCATGTAGTAAATTTGGGAAGAAACACCCTTGTAATTGCTTGAAGGGAATGAGAGTCTGTTACAAAGCTCGTGATTCCAAGGGGAAGAACGAAGTTACTGATGTTTAATGCTACAATTACAGGGATATGGGACATTATGAAAATGAATGTCCTAAGCGTCCGGGGAAATTAGCTCAAAAAAGTCCAAGGGATCAAGTCCAAGATTAGGTTATCTCTTCTGTAGAGGTAGAACCCTCGAAAGACATGATGGAAGGTAATTTAATGGTTTCCTCAAGTTTAGAAAATGCTTTATTTTATTCTCGATCATCTCATTGTTTCATATCTTCCCAGTATGTAAAGAAAATTAGATATTTCCAATTTGATTTAACAAAGGAGTTTTCAGTTAAAACTCTTAAGGGAAGTGTCATCGCAACAAAGTTTTGTGAATCTGTTCCCATTAGAGAATATAAATGTTCTTTATCTGCTGATCTCAACATCATACCCATGATTGGACTTGATATAATCCTCAGTATGGATTGGATTTTGGACCATGATGCGATGATTTATTATAAGAAGAATTAGGCTACTATTTTTTATGATCGTGATAAAGGACACCTTATCATTAGAGAAGAATCGTCACCACCTAATTCTTATCTAGATCCACCCCCAGTAGCTCAACTAAATTCAATTACTGGAGATGAAGAGAATGACATAACATTGGGTGAGGAAAGGAATGTTCAAATAGAGTATCTACCTATTGTGAAAGAATATGTTAATTTATTTCCAGAAAATTTACCTGGACATCCTCTAGAATGAAAATTTGAGTTTTCCATTGACTTAATTCCTGGTTCAAGACCCATATCGAAGAGCCCTTATAGAATGGACATAGTATAATTAGTTGAACTAAAGAAAAAACCAGAGGAATTTAGTAATAAGGTATTTATTCACCCTAGTGTTTCTCCATGGGAAGTCCCTATCCTCTTTTAAGAAGATAGATGGATCTATGAGGTTATCTATCGACTACAGGGAGATCAATACTATAACAATAAAGAACAAGTATCTCATACCTCGTATTGATGGTTTATTTGACCAACTACATGGAGCTCAATAATTTTCAAAGATTTACCTTCGATCTGGATACCATCAGTTGTCTGTGAAGAGTGAAGACATTCCAAAGACAGCATTTCAAACCAGGTACGGGCATTACGAGTTTATAGTAATGCCTTTTGGATTAACTAATACACCCTCTGTCTTTAGGGATCTAATGAATATAGTTTTCAAGGAATATCTTGATGAATTCATAGTGGTATGTATTGATGATGTCTTGGAATACTTCAAAAGCTATGAAGATAATGAAAATAACTTGCGCCTTATCCTGAATACTCTTAGAAGTTGTGAATTATATGGGAACATTAGCAAGTGTGAATTATAGATTCAGAAGATTTCTTTTCTAGTCCATATTGTCTCTAAGGATGGAATCTCCATTGATCCTTCTAAGATAAGAGAAATCCATGAATTGTCAGCACCAAAAAGTATAACTTAGGTATGATGTTTTATTGGTTTAGCAGGTTATTATCGACGTTCTGTCCAGAATTTTTCCCAGTTGGCTAACCCACTAACAAAACTCATACGTAAAGGGGTTAAATTTATTTGGACAAAAGAGTGTGAAAAACGTTTTGAAGAACTAAAGAGATGATTAGTCAATTCTCCTATTTTGACTCTACCATCAGGGAATGATGGGTTCGTTATTTATAGTGATGGGTCGAAGAAATGACTTGGTTTTTTCCTTATGAAGAATGATATGGTTATTTCTTATGCATCACGAAAGCTGAAATTTAGGAGAAAAACTATCCTACTCCTGATCTTGAGTTAAAAGCAGTAATATTTTCTTTGAATATTTGGAGACACTATCTCTTTGGTGAAAAATGTGATATTTATACTGATCACAAGAGTTTGAAGTATATTTTATCACAGAAAGAACTAAACATGAGGCAAAGGAGATGTCTTAAACTACTTAATGATTATGATTACATAATACACTACCACCTAGGGAAGGAAAATAAGGTGGTAGATGCCTTGAGTAGAAAGGATCATTGAGTTTTGAACAATATGATAGTTGTAAAGGATTTTATATACATGGATCTAGTAAAGATGGATATGGGAATCACCATAGAAGGGGAAACATCAATACTTATTCAAATGGTTGCCACACCATCTTTACTAGAAAGGATAAAGAGTTCTCATACTAATGATTAAGAGTTTCAAAATAAGATTAAAGCTATGAATGATGGGAGATTGAGTAACTTTGTGTACGAAGATGATGTTTTGAAATTTGGGAAGAGAATTTGTATTCCCAGTATACATGATATAAAAAGGGAATCGTTAGACGATGATCATAGTTCCAATTTCTCTATACACCATAGGAGCACCAAGATGTATAGAGATTTGAAGAAAACATTTTTGGTGGGACAACATGAAGAGGGAGATTGCTGATTTTGTGTCAAGATGTATGGTTTGCTAACAAGTCAAAGTTGGAAGGCAATAGCCTGGGGGAGTGATGCATCATCTTCCCATACCTGAGTGGAAATAGGATAATATTACGATGGACATTGTCATAGGACTACCAAGGACTCATATAAGAAACAATGCAATATGGTTCATTGGTGATCGTCATACCAAGTCAGCACATTTTCTTGCTATAGGGGAAGATTTACCACTTGAACGTCTAGCAAGACTATATATTAATGAAGTTTTGATACTTCATGGAGTACCCCTAACAATTGTTTCTGATCGTGATCCCTGTTTTACATCAAGGTTCTGGAAAACTCTTTAGAAATATTGGGATTTCTGACTTGACTTTCAAGGTATGTGGGATCAATATTTACCTCTGGTAGAATTTTTCTATAACAATAGCATCCATTCAAGTATTTAGATGGCACTATATGAAGCATTATATGGAAATAGATATCGCACCCCAACCTATTGGGATGATGTTGGAAAAAGAAAACTCGTAGGACCAGAACTTGTAGAGGAGACGATTGAAAAGGTGAAGGTAGTCCAAAAACACATCAAAGCATGTCAAAGTAGGCATAAGAGATATGCTGATAACTGAAGGAAGGATTTAGAATTTCAGGTAGGAGATCATGTTTTCTTGATGTATCTCCATGGAAGGGTGTTATACGATTCGGTAAGAAGGGTAAATTGAATCCCATGTCCATCAGACATTTTTAAATTCTAGAACGAATCAGGGTTGTAGCATACTGTTTGGAAATGCTGCCAAGTCTCTCCAAAGTCCACGGTGTTTTCCACGTATCACTATTGAGAAAATACATGCCTGAACCAATGCATGTACTCACCTATAAATAATTAGAACTGGAACCTGATCTGTTATATTATGAAGAGTTTGTCAAGGTTCTTGGTACAAGAGAACAAGTGCTATGAAAACGGATGACTCATCCGGTAAAAGTTCTATGCAGAAACCATAAGATGGAGGAGACAATGTGGTAACCCAAGGAACTTATGATGAAGAACCACCCAAGTATTTTACGTAGTAATATTCTAGAAATTTCGATGATGATATTATTTGAAGGAGGGGAGAATGTAACACCCCATGCTTCCATAGTGCGAATCTCTTTGAATAATACAGTAGCGTGTGTTGTACGCAAGTTCGAGTTTTAACACACCACAACCAATCAAATTAGCTGTTATGAATAGTAATACCCACTTTTTGATATTTTATAAATTTTATCTTTCAAAATGGACTTCATTTTTGGATTTGGAATATTGAAATTAGCTAATGGTGTATTTTTTGTATTTTTTTGAAAACATTCAATTTTTGATGAATAGTGAAAAAACACTGATTGATAGTTTAAAATTGATTTTTTTAAATAATAATTTATTTTATTTAAATTTATTTTAGGTCAAAATATATACATTATACCTATATAATTTCAATTTAATTCATTGCATTCAGTTTATAATAATTTTAGATACATAAAAAGTTTATTGAACTTTTCACCATCTTTTACCCAACTCCTGGGAGAATTTGCAAATTCACAGAAAACATAATTTTACCAGTTCTATGAGTTGAATTTCAAAAATCCAAGAGACACAGTTTACATCCATATGTAAAATGTGGTTCAATAAGATGAAAATAATTTTTGGTGAATAGTAACTTCTTACATTTATTTACCACGATTAAAAGAAAATAGGGTAATTAAGGGTAAAAATTATATTATTATTACCCTAACACACGTCCTAATTCTATTGGATAAGTAAAATTCGACCAAAAACAACCTTAGAAATAAAATATTAACCTCTTTGGTCCACTTGGATTTGATTAGGACACATTATTATTTTATTTAAATAAGAGTTAAAAGAGTTAAAATCAAAGTTTAATAACTAAAACATTTTTAATATAGGGTTAAACAAAAGATAAATTCTACTATAAGTATTCATTATAAATATAAAATTATTTCCTCTATAATTGTATTTTATTTATATTTTTTATATATTAAATGATTTAATTTATTTATGACACAATGATGATGCAGTAATTACCTGATTAATGAAATATTAGAATAATTTATATTATAAATATCCAAATAAATGTAATTTTAGAATTTTTATTAATTCCACTTAATTTTTAGGTTAATATGACATTTTAGGGTTGGTTAGATGAATTTTTTTAGTATCAATAATTCTGTTTTGAATTTAGCAAAAACAAAATACCAAATTGTGTCAAAATTGACATAAAAGCATTTTTAAAACAAATATTATATTATTAATTGATATTCTATTCATAAAAATACATGGTTTGGCCAAAAGACTTATATAATGATTTTTGTGTCATTAATGAACCATTTGAAGTTTTCTTGGAAGTATAATGTAATTTTATTAACCGTATAATATAAAGATACGAAGACACATGGTAAATGTTAGACTATTTATCTAAGAATTAAATCTAAAAGATAAAGTTAATATATATAACCAAACCTACCTAAAACCTATTGGTTGAGTGATTTTCGACCCATCCCCACATTACACATTAAAAAAATCCATTTTTCAGCCATTAGAAACCAAAAATTATTTTATTATAAAATAATATTTCTAGATTTTCCTAAGGTGCCCATCGCCCCTCTTATAAAAGATCACTACACATTCTCTCTAATCCACACCATCAAAGCCATTTGGCTCGGAAAAACATTTCCCAAATACCCTATGAACTATCTTACCTTCATCCTAGAGGCCTTACTTTTTTCATAAATCTATCCTATGGAGCCCTTTTGATCAAATCAAAAGGAAGAATCCGAAGAAGAGGTAAATATTTCATCATCTCTTTCAAGTTCCTTTCTTATTCGACTTCCTTTTTATTTGTTGTTTACATTCTAAAATAATAACTACAGTTTCTTCTATATACTGTGATTTTATTTTAAATATGTTACCACCAAAGTCATTATTCTATCCATCCTTTTAATGACATGTCACCATATGTGTGTATGTACGACTTACCGTCTCCATGTCGTGGTGTAATTGTTATTCAATACATTATATTTCGATGGGTATAATAATGATGCGTAATTGATGTAAATAATAAATATAACATGATAATTATTCTTTATATATGATATACCATCCAATTGTATATTATTTTAATATCAAAAGAATGATTTTGTCGCTCGTGTGTACGTACGGATTACCGTCTCCACCAACGTGATAAGATTCATTCCCCATCGTATCCATTTAAGACTAATTTTCATTAGATGATTAAATATAATGTTTAAAGACTTGATATCATTATAGATATGAATAAGATACATCCCATAAATTAAAAATATGACTCACATAACAAATAATATAGGGGAAAATGAATCTATTAACACCCGAAACAACAATAATACTAAGATATTACTAACAAATCAATGTTAGAAGATCATATATGATATCATATTAATGTATATGATTATTGTATAATTTAATGACAATTATTTCAACATAATACAGAAGGTTAACCTACCCTTAACCAATTAAAAGTACAAGTTAAGGGTTTATTTCACAATCTCTTCATTATCCGAGGTTGTTTATATGTAATTATCTACTGGGATCTCTTTATCATCCACATCCATGTTTTATAAAAATATATTTCAAAACATTCTCACTATTTTTCAGACTATTTGTTAAAGTAATTTATACCCATATTTGAATTTTTATAAGATGTTTATAAAGGAATATTTCTGTCGTTTTCCAAATAAGGTCCTTTTTGACCTTTTCGACAAAATTAAGGTAAGAATGCCTTTTCTAACTTATACGGCGGGTGCAGCTATTTTATGCCATTATAAAATCTTCGAAGCTTCCCTTACAATCTTTTAATAATATTTTCAAAGAAAATGTTTTATTTTATAATTATGTAACTTTTTAATGATTTAAAATAAAGATATATTTCCCTCAAATAGTTTTGATTTCATCTATGTCAACATCCTTTTATAGTTTTTAATCTTATTTGAAGTTGATTTATTATGATACAAAACTTCTATATTTTATTAATGGTTTTGTGATATGTTTGACTATGGATGTGTTATTTTTATACCAGTCATGATTTATGGATAAAGTATTGACATTTCATATGCGATTTTTAATACGAATGTATTTGTTATGTTTAAACATGTTTATATAAGGAATGCATTGGACTTAGTAAGTGATGGGTGGAGCCAGCTATAGGTTCTCGATGTATCAGTTGGTCTCATGAGACAAACTAGTGTCCTAGCACAAGGCCTTGACAAAATATTATTTGTAGTCTTGGCACAAGGCCTGGAATATGTGGTTATGAAAGTTTGGCATTATGCATTCCATCATTATGAAAGTGGATATTGATATTGCATGTGATTATTCGACTAGTAGAATATCCATGTGAATATGTTAATGGAATTATTTCATTTTATTTTTTCCATATTATGCAGAAGTTCAAGTTTAAAAGGCTTTTGTTTTAGTTATACATTGCCTTAAATGTTTGTAATTATTTATGAAAGTTTCCACTATATTGTTATCCTTACTGAGAATCTGTGCTCACCCATTTCAATGTTGTATTTTTTACCATGATTTGAAGCGGTATTTTATGAAAAACCTGTAGGGATAGTATGAGGGGATATGAGTGTGGACTATTGAGACTCTGTTGTTGTAGTTTTTCACATTATCATGTAATGTAAGACTTATGGATGTATCTATTGTTTCCATGGATACTAAACTAATCATTCATTCGAGACTTGATCTTTTGTGATCATGCCAATGTTATATAATAATGCACCGACTTTGGGTAACTAGGGTCAGGGCATTACAATATTAATTATATAACCCTTCAGACAAGAAAGTGATTGTCACCAGACAATCTGTCTTTTTGGAGAGGGAGCACATACTCAAAAAGTATAGTGGGGGAAATATTGAATTCGACGAAGTTGATGCTCAAGATACACAGGAGTTGGTATAGGAACAAGTTCCACAGCTCCACATGGAAGAGGTTCCAGAAACACAAGTACTGCGTAGGAGCTCCAGAGAGGTAAGGGAACTAGAGAGGTTTGGTTTCCAAGCCACCAAGAATGGTGAATCATTATTGTTGGAGAATGATGAATCTCTCTCCTAAAAAGAAGCAGTGGAAAGCTCAAAATTTTCACGATGGCTAGAAGATATGAATTCTGAGATGGATTCCATATATCAAAACCAAGTCCGAGTTCTGGTCGATGAGCCAGTTGATGTAAATCCTACTGGATGAAAATGGGTATTCAAGAGAAAACTGGACATGAAAGGTCATGTTAGCACCTATAAAGCCAGGCTAGTGGCTAAAGGATTCAGAGAGAGTTAAGGAATTGACTATGATGAAACCTTCTTGCCAATTTTCATATTTAAATCCATAATAATCATACGTGCAACAGTAGCTTACCATGACTATGAGATTTGTCAAATGTATGTCAAAACAGCATTCCTTAATGGGAACCTTCAGGAAGATGTCTATATGACAACACCAGAAGGGTTTATGATAGCAGGTGAAGCCAAATGGTTTTGCGAGTTGAAGAAATATGTTTATGGATTAAAGAAAGCTTCCAGGTCAAGGAAAATTCAATTTGATGAATCCAAAAAGGAATTTGGTTTCATTAAGAATGAATGTGAGCCATGAGTTTATAAGCGGTTTAATGGTAATGCTATCATTATCCAAGTAGTATATGTTAATAACATATTGCTTATTAGAAACTATGTACCAGTCTTACAGTCAGTTAACGAATGGTTGAACAAGTGTTTCTCCTTGAAGGACTTGGGTGAAGTAGCCTACATTCTAGGGATCAAGGATCATTCATGATATATCAAAGAGGTAGCTTGGACTAAGTCAGGGTACATACATTGACCAGATACTAATGATATTTAGTATGGAACAATCCAAGAGGGGATTAGTTTCCTTGTCGCAGGGCCTACATCTTTCTAATAAAATTTTTCCATGGACATGACTAGATAAATAGAGAATGAGTATGATCTCATACACTTCTGATATAGGATCCATCATGTATGCCATGTTATGTACCAGGCTTGATGTTGCCTATGAACTGACCATGGTAGGTAGATATCAAGAAAATCTAGGAGAACAACATTGGACTGCTATTAAGACTATCCTTAATTATCTGAGAAGAACTAAGGATCTGTTCCTAGTGTGTGTAGGAGAAGAGGAGCTTGTCATCAGAGGGTATGATGAGGCTGGTTTTTAGACAGATCAAAACGATCTAAATTTGTAATCTAGATATATTTTCTATCTCAATAGAGGAGCTGTGAGCTGGAAGAGTTCAAAGCCTCCAGTTGTCGTTGATTCTAAAGTGGAGTCTAAATATATAGTGTCTTATGATACAGCCAAGGAAACTATCTGGATTTGGAAATTTTTCTAGGAGCATGATGTTCTTCCTAGTAGTAAAGATCCTACCACATTGTATTGTGATAATACTGCAGCGGTGGCTCTTGCAAAAGATCCAAGGTCATATCAACGAACAAAGCACATACTCTGAAAGTATCACCTCTTTGGGGATTTCTATCAAAGGGGTTAAGCTGCAGTGAGCAGAGTGTCCATGGAAGAGAAAGTGGCGAACCCCATGACTAAAGGCCTATCTTATCAAAAGCATGAATATCATGTGAGATCTAGTGGGTTAAAACTTGTTAGTAGTTGGCTCCAGTCCAAGGGGGAGTCTATTGGATTTGGTGTCCTAGAACCAACAACTTTGTACTTTATTCATTAAATAAACACCTTATCACATCTTGATTGTTCTTCTGTGTGACAATTCATGTGATAATTTCCCAAGGATAGTTGTTTCAATAAAGGGTTATAGTAGATCCCTACTATGGTGAGAAACCAAAAGTTCCATAACATTGTTCTTGAAAATATGTTCTATGGTAGAATGATGTTATTTGTGGGACACAAATATTACAGGCCATTAGGGGTGAGGACTCATAAAACATTGAGGCACCTTCTCTTGGTGTGGGCCTTTGGTAATATCCAGGAGGATATTATGAGAACAAGACCCACCAGTAAGAAATCCACATTTCATAGTGTCATTGGATGTTCCTATCTGTGGACATGGGTATTGGTCCTTGGACTTTAAGATTATTATTAATGGGTATTAAAACTCGTGCACTAAGATGTATTGATGAAAACTATGACGACACACTATTCGAAGCGCGGTAAGATATGTTGGGTGCGTCACAAGTAATACTACATTAATAGATAATGCAAGAAAGGATTTGTTTCTTATGTTCCATAATGGAAATAGATATCTCAGGCCCTTTGATGAAATTTATATAGCCTAAATAAATCCGTGGCCATCGTCAGGAATGGGTGTGTTCAATTATGGAAATTCAAAGAAAGAATAATTGAGCACATGGGTTGATGGCACTAGCATGCAACCTGCTTGATTCGAGATATCATGATAAAGGGATTATATTACACGGTAAGCATTCGTATGAGGTGACACGTCGTTGCGGCGTTAACTTCTTTGTCTATGGGTGCCTAGGTGTGTTGCTAGATGCTAACCTTGGACTTTAGGCAGGCTCTGCCTAATGCCACTGAGAAAGAGGCATAGAGGGTCACACCCCAAGTGTGTCCATGTATCTCAGTTAAATATTAATTTAGCAAGTTAAATAAATATTTTCCCAACTGGGGTTTAATAATTATTTACGAATGCCTGATTGCATTTATTTTGACACTAGTTATTTGAGATAATATATTGTGGGACAAATAATATATATTTATTAGTGAGTAATGAAGTTGCATTTATTTAAGAAACCAATAGCCATTACTCAAGGTCTAATAAATATGGTGGAGGAAATAAAGAAAAATGAAAACAAGATAATCATGTCATGTACATTGAATGTACACACCGTGTAGTTTTCATGGAAAACGATTACAAACCATGTATTAATGATTACACGCCATGTAGTTTTTCCAGTAGGGATTTTGAAGAAATAATATCATTTTATTAAATGATATTTATTATAATCTTCATGGGTTCATGTCAAGGAATTAATCATTTGACATGGGGGTTTTCAATAAGAGTTAATGAAATAAATAAAATTCATAACGCATTTAGTTATTGTCATAACTCTATAACCTCAAACCAGATTATAAATATCCTTACAACCCCAACACTTTTCTTGAGAGAATCGTTCTACACATCAATTCTGGAGAATTTTTTCAAGACCGAAGGAATTCCTTCATCCAAGAACACTCTAAAGACTGAGAGAGATCTTCCTCCATCGGATCAAGGCAATCTAAGGCGGACAACGTAGGCAAAGGCTTCTCCATGCTAGCACCCTGAAATTCCTTTGGTGGCGTCTAGAGATACGTGGTTCACATGTGGATCGCCGCTAGAGGAAATGTACACATGGCTTCTGCGCTGCAATGATGAATCACATCGAATTGTGACCAGAGACATCAACGAAGAAAGAATTCTATCAAGGTAATTCTTTTCAATTAATTAAATTAATTATAACCATCATATGATGATCTTATCGATGGTTCAAGGACACTTCTCATTATTTTTGTTCTTCGTTCTATTCCGAAGATCCATCATTTTATTATCATGATGGATCTCAGATTGAACGTTGTTTAACGCTAAAATTAAAGTTGGGAAAACCCATCAACATGCTTCTACTGCACCCGGAACCTACAATTTCTTCCCTTATGCAAGATAATCTAGGAGCACCCAAATTTGGAAGAACCTATTAGGTTTGATGATTGAGATCTTGAAAAGATTCACTTTAAAAGGAAACATAAAATTATTATTTAAAAGGGATATAATGTCACCATATTTTCAAATGTAATTCCCTTTAAGTAGTCATAATTTTGGTAAGTAATTTTTTTGAAATATTATTCCTACCGCCAAACCAATATGTTCAATCCATATTAATGTGTAACCCATTATAGAACTCACAGTTTGTGTTACTCGCCCAAAAATAGAACTTAAATATATTTATAAATATTCAAATGTATCTCAAGAATAATGTACATGAACTTTTCATGTAAAAGTTTAGAATTATACAAAATTGAATATCTCTTCATGAGAAATTATAGAGAAATGGGAGGCCAATCCCCACCCTTCTAGAAAAAGGAATAATCCCCCATGATAGTGGGAAGTCTAACCCAAAGTCCATCTACCTGGGGATACTTTACTCAAGTCAAAATCTAATTTATCATAATTCTAACACCTAATATACATAAATTATATTCAACAACTAATTTTAGGAAAATAAATTTATTTATAAATGAAATTCATTGTAGCTAAAAACAAAATCCTTTGACGATACCTAGATTGTAACATTTCGAATGCATGTATTCTAATTACAAGAATCAAATTAACAATTAAACTAAATCTTACACATATCCATAATATAAATAATTTCTAACTATGAATAAAGAAAGAGATAAACATTAAACAAAGGAACCTTTAATATATTCAAAAAGTAGATAAATATTTATAAAAAATCATAAACAAAATATAAGTATAAATATTTAATAATTTTTACCATTATAGTATGGAAATTATATAATTTGTAATATAAACATATTATATTCATTTTATTATAAGAAACTTCCATATTATTAATTATATGGAATTTATATTTAATTTATGGTATTTAATTGAATTATAAACACTTTATAACCAAATTTCTGTATTGTAAACCTTTAACTTGTGGAGCATCGAGTTAGATTGACCATTATGAGGGGGGTGAATCAGTGGTCTGCATTTTGAGAATTTATTTCTTTTGAAGAAGAGAGCTCACTCAAACAAAAATGGTAGTATCCTTCTTTTGGCTAAGGGACACAATATTTATAGAGCTTAAACACCACCTTTGATCCAGATTTTCACTAATTCAAATTACCTATTTATTATTTCATGTCAATTATGATTTTAATATCACAAATGATATCTGCATTTGAAACATTTTCACATGGGTGTCCTGGATTTTAATACCATGTGATGCTAAGAAAGGTGGATTCTATTCCTTCACACTATCCCTACATAAATGAAATAATCAACACTCTGTAAGGGTCACTCACCCAATCTTCACAAGAATTATGTATAGGTAATGTGGTCCCAACGTAAGGGTAAATAGTCTACATATTGGTACACTCGTGTTGGTCGGAGTGAGTAACTCAATAGGGGGTGAATTGTTTTCTTAACAAAAAATGATAAAACAAGTTTAAATAAGTGAAACAAAATAGTATTTTAACATAATTTGTATCTTTTAAAAGAGTCCTAAAATATGGATTAGTGCTCAGTTAAAAACAAAATGAATATTAGTATATCTTTTGAATTAAATTCACTTGATCAAGTACATATATAAACAAAATCTAAGATTAAGTATCAAATTTGTGGTCTTGCTAAAAATTTAAAACAGATTCATTTTAATGTTTTGAACTGAAATAAAACCAAACACACAACGAAATTAAAACAAGAGGTATAGTCTCAAGTAGAAACCTAATCCCCTATACTTGGAAATCACCCACTAAATAGAAGATTATATAAATGTAATATTGATCCAAAACCTATATCAAGTATACACAACAACTAACCATCTATTTAGGATGTGCATGGACCTCTTCAACAATAAACATAGAAAATAAACAAACATAGGCCACACATGGATCTTCCAATTATAACACAGAAGCTATGTGTGTTGAATAAAAATGGTAAACCATACACTACTCGAATGTAAAAACCCACTAATTAGAAAGAGAAAGCAGTAAGAGTATAGAAATGATGTTGCTTCTTAGTCAGAACACTACAAAAAATGACTTAATGCGACGACACTAAGGCCTGTCGCAAATAGATCGTCGAAAGAGACTATATGTGATGGAAAATTTCACTCGTCGCAATTAATCCATCAAAAATAGGTATTTGAGATGGACTGTTGCAAATGCCTTTGGCGCTCCATGTGCGCGTTAGCGCGGGAAGAGTATTTATGACGGGGACTAAACCCCCATTGCAAATTCTCTACCTGAGTTTCTGTTATTTGTGACATGGGAGGATCTTCGTCGCAAATAATTTGTCTGCAGGATATTATTTGTGATAGGTCGTCATTAAAAAATCGGCATGATAGTATTTGTGATAGGACCCTTCGCAAATACTGTCTTTCACCACCACCTCAATTAATAATCGGTGAACTATTTTCTAGAGGACCACATTGCAAAAAATATTATTTTCGATGAACCGTTGCAAATAATATGTTGCCATGACAGTATTTGGGACGAGACCCGTCGCCAATACTATTTTTTACTACATCCTCCATTAATAAACACATAATTTTTCTCAATGGGTCTCGTCGCAAATACAACCGCATCAATTGATCTAACCAATATATAACTCCATCCGATTTTTTCTCATTTCACAATTCTCTCAAGTCCTTTCTCCTATATTCTCATATTTATCTCTTCAATTTTTTCAAACTTTAAAATTTAATAGTAGATCAATATTAAGGACTTGCATGAAATGAAAGATTCAATTTTAAGCTATTTCATTGTTTCTTTTATTGTTTAATTGATTCATATTAACTTATATTAGTAATAATTATTATTAATTAGCGGCAATTAAATTAAATTAGAATTTTATAGTTTTATTTTTCATTATTTATTTGTACAAATATATTGTTTCCTTCAAATTTAATATTTTTATTTACATGTAAATATTATTAACTTGATATAATTTGGTTCAATTGACATTAATTAATAATAATTACATGAAACTAGTATTAATTGGTATTAATTACTTTTAGTTAGTATAAATAAGTATTAATTAGTATAAATTAGTAATAAATTTTAATAATTATCTGTAATTAGCAGCAATTACCAATAATTAATAATAAGTAAAAATAAATACTAACAGATAGATTATATAGTAATTATTAGGAATAAATAGCTGTAATTATTAATAATTAGTAATAAATAATAATAATTAGAAATTATTTGTATTAATTTGTAATATTTTGTAATATTTAATAATAAATAGTAAAAAATAGTAAAAAATAGTAAAAATAATAGTAAAATGTAATGATTAGCAGTAATTAGCTGTAATTACCGCTAATTAATAATAAATATAACAAAGAGTAATAAGTAGTTTGTATAGTAATAATTAGTAATAATTTCTAATAAATAGTATTAAACAGTAATAATTAGTAATAATTAGTAATATTTAGCGGTAATTATCAATAATTATCGATAATTAGCAATAATTTGGAATAATTTGTAATAATTTGCGGTAATTAGTACTAATATGTAATAATTAGTAATAATTAGTAATAATTAGAAATAATTAGTAATAATTAGTAACAATTAGTAATAATTAGAAATAATTAGAAATAATCAGTAGTAATTAGTAATAATTAGTAATAAATAGCGGTAATTAATAATAATTAGTTCTAATTAGTAACAATTATCGTTAATTAGTATTAATTAGTGATATTTTGAAATAAATAATAATAATTTGAAATAAATAGCAGTAATTAGTTATAATTAAAGGTAATTAGTAATAAATAGTTGTAATAAGTAATAACTAGTAAACAACAGTAATAATTGATAAAAATTAGTAAAAATTAGTAAATATTAGCAATAATTAAAAATAATTATTAATAATTAGTAATAAATAGTTATAAATAGTAATAATTAGTGATAATATGTAATAAATAGCGTTAATTAGTAATAAATAGTTGTGATTAGTAGTAAGTAGTAATAAGCAGCCGTAATTAGTAGTAAGTAGTAATAAATAACATTAATTAGTAGTAAGTAGTAATAAATAATGGTAATTAGTAATAATTTGTAATAATTGGTAATAATTAGTAATAAAGAGTAATAAATAGTAGAAAATATTAATAATTATTAATAAACAGTAATAATTAGTAATAATTAGTAATAATTAGTAATAATTAGTAATAATATGTAATAATTAGTAATAATTAGTAATAATTAGTAACAAATAGTAATAATTGGTAGTAGTTAGAAATAATTAGTGGTAATTAGCTGCAATTAAGAATAATTGGTAATAATTACAAATAATTAGTAATAATTTTTAAGAATTAGAACTAAATAACGTAAATTAATAATAAATAGTGGTAATTATTAATAAATAGCGGTAATTAGTAATAAATAGAAGTAATTAATAATAAATAGCGGTAATTAGTAATAATGAGTGGTAATTTGTAATAATTAGTGGAGAATTAGAAATAAATTGTAATAATTTGTAATAGATAGCAGTAATTAGTAATAATTAGTAGTAATTAGACATAAATAGTGTTAATTAGTAATAATTAGTAATAATTAGTAATAATTAGTAATAATTAGTGAATATTAGTAATAATTTGTGAAAATTAGAAATAAATAATTATAAATAGAATTAATTAGCAGTACTTTGTTATAAATAGAAGTAATTAGTATTAAAGAGAGGTAATTATTAGTTGGTGGTAAGAAATAGCTATAATTAGAAGTGAGTAGTAATAAATAGAAATAATTACTAATAATTTGTAACAATACTTAATAATTGGTAATAAATAGTAATAATTAGTAATAAATAGTTTTAATTACTAATAAATAGTAATAATTAGGTATAAATAGTAATAATTTGTATCAATTTGAAATAATTAGTAATAATTAGGAGTAATTAGCGGTAATTAGTAATAATTATTAATAATTAGTGATAATTAGTAATAAATATTTTAAATTAGTAATAAATAGCGGTAATTAGTAACAAATATATGTAATTAGTACTAAATAGTGGTACTTAGTAATAAATAGTTGTAATTAGTAATAAATAGTGGTAGTTAGTAACAAATAATGGAAACTAGTAATAAATAGTGGTAATTAGTAAAAAATAGTAATAACCAGTTATAATTAGTAATAATTACTAAATAAGTAAAAATAGTAATAAATACTAATAAATACTAATCAATTGTAATAAATTGTTGTAATTAGCGGAAATTTGTGGTAATTTGTGGTAATTAACACAAATTATTAGTAATTATTAATAAATAGTAATAAATAGAATTAATAATAATATATTGTATTAATTTGTAATAAATTATAATCATTAGTAATAAATTGTAATAGTTATTTATAAATGGTAATAATTAGTAATAAAGTGTAATAAATATTAATAAATTGTAATAAATATTAATAAAAAGTAAAAATTAGTAAAAATTAGTAATAATTAGAAATAATTAGCAGTAATTAGTTATAATTAGAGGTACTTAGGAATCATTAGAAGTAATCAGAAATAATTACCAATAATTTCCAATAATTAGAAATAATTAGCAATAATTGGGAATAATTACTAATAATTTTGAATAATTAGGAATAATTAACAAAATTTGTTTCTTTTTTAGATCGCGATCTCCATATATTAAATTAATCATAAAAACCAAATTATTTTATATTTTTTTAATGAAATATAGAATATGGAATTCTAAAATAGTCATCATAATATGATTTTTCTTAGATGAATCAGTGCAAGAATACAAAATGTTCTTGTATAAGTCATGTATATATTGAGGGTGTTGAAACATTCATGTCATTTGTATCATCAAAATCAAAATTTTTTTCCGAAGGGACAATTGAGTGTCTATGTAAAAAATGTGTTCTGAAGATGTTTGACACATTTCACAAATTGGGGGTCATCTTTTGCATTTTTGTTTTTGAACAGATTGTGTTTTTTGGTATCAACATGGTGAACATAGTTCCAAATAAGATATTGATAATTTTGTTCTAGATCCATCACGGTTTCAATATTTTGTACATGATGTGCCAGGTTCGTCTTTTCAAAAAACGGATACTCAGGATGATATTGATTTAAATCCAAAGATGGAACCATCTAAATTTTATGAGTTGTTGAGGTCCCCTAAGGATTCGTTATATCCTGGTTATGAGATAATGAAATTTAAAGAAGCTTTAAAATTTATGGCTATTATATCAGATAATAAAATGTTAAATAGTTATTTTGATCAGATATTCTCTTTGGTTAAATCATTGTTACCTGAAGGAAATGTGTTGCATATAAATTTCTAAGAGAGAAAGAGGTTGGTTCATAATCTGGGACATGGTTATCAAAAGATTCATGCATGCTCAAATGATTCCAACTTATTTTATGGTAAAAATGATTAAATGGATAGTTATTCTACATGTGGATAATCAAGGTATAAAGAGGCAAAACTAGGGATGTCTGGATTGATTTCTATAAAACAGTTGAGGTATTTCCTATTTACACCCAGATTATAGCATTTATTTGTTTCTAAAAACACATCATCATTCATATCATGGAACAAAACCAATATTTCAACCAGTAAAAGCTTAAATTATCCCTATAATGGTGATTCAAGGAAACATTTTGACCAAGTACATCTGTCTTCTTATTTAGAATCCTGAAATGTTCTGTTGGGTATTTCTACTAATGGTTTCTATCCATTTGGTTCTTATGGCAGTCAGTATTCTTGTTGGATGGTATTTATAACACTGTACAATTTAAATCCTGGGATGTTGATGAAGGATCCATATATATGTTTTAACTTATTAATTCTAGGACATTCAAAAAATAATATTGATGCTTATTTGAATCCATTTATTGATGAGTTAAATTTATTATGGAGTAAGGATGTCAGTACATATGATGTTATTTTGAAACAAAATTTCCTACTGAAAGCTATATTTATGTGGACAATTAGAGACTTCCTAGCATCTGGCATGTTATCTGGCTATACTACAAAATTTCTAAAATCATGTTCGGACTATATGAGACACAAAAAAGTACTTATTCTTATCAATGGAAGAAAACCATTTTTTTCAACTATAATTCCAAATTCCTTCCTACCAATCATCCGGTTTAGAGGAACAAATATCATTTTAGAAAAGGCACAATTGAAATACATGGAACTCCATTAATGATATTAGGTGGGGATTTAAAATCATTTCCCTCTTCATTACCCCCCATTACATTTGGACCAACTATAATCAAACATAAAATTGATGTCTTTAGGAAATAACATAATTGGATAAAATGGGGTATTTTTGGGATCTTCCATATTGATATGATTTGTTTATCCGTCACATGTTGGATTTCATCCATATTGAGAAGAAATATTTTGAAAATATATTTTATACAATTTTTGATACACTAGGTTACACCAAATATAATATAACGGCATTATTCGATCTTACCCAAATTTATAAATGACCTGAACTTGAACTTGAAAATGTTAGATCACAGAAGTTAAAGAATAAAAAATCACATTATAAAATTTATAAAGAAGAAAGGTTATTATTTTTTCATTGGACTACAAATTTGATAATTTCAGATGTTTATGTTTCCAATTTTTTCATATTTTTCAAAAATAGTCATATTATCAAATTGAAAATTCATGGATATCATGTTATAATGGAAAGAATTATATCGATTAGATTAAGATTTTTTTTTGAATCCTATGAGTTGGGATGAATTAACAGACATACCATATTTATTATGAGATTGTTCTGTGACAACAACAAATTGTGATACACAATGTAGATTACAAGAAGATGTTCCATTAATTTTATGTAAACTGGAAAACAGCTTCCCACCGACTTTCTTTGAATAAATTAAATATATTGATACTATATTTATTTCAAGAAGCGAAATGTTTAGTTATGGTACATTTTTTATGGATATACCCATTTGAGATATGCCTAGAAAAATTTAATAAAAATGTATGTAACAAATAATTAGTTGAAGGATCGATTGCAAAAGCATATTTGAAGGAGGATGTTTTTTTTCTACTCTCATTATTTTCAATCTTAATATCCCTCAAAACAAATCACATAGTCTGTAACAAGGAAAAGGTTAATGATCAAATGACAAATAAATTATTATTTTTTATCATCCGGAACTTGGATTTGGTGGAGTCCAGGAATGATGGATTTTAGATGAAGAACATCACAGAGCTCATACATATGTTCTTCCCAACTGCAAAGAAATGACACCATTTTAACTATGAGTGATATTGTCACTTATTTTATAATCTTTGTTACATTAAATTAATAAAATTTTATTTATTGGTTATATGATAATCATATAAATAAATAGTTTCCACAAATTATAGGGGGTTCTCTTGAAGAACAGTGAAAAAATAATTTTTCCTACTTGTTTCAAAAACATGAAAAAATTTATTTATGGTATAACATATAAATTAAATTTGTTATTTTTTATACTAATAATTATTTTACAAATTTTCAGGAATCTCAACATGTTGATAAAATTGATAATAAATTATTTGCATTGAGTAACCCACCATCCAAAATGGTTTAATATTATAATACATATGTGGTGAATGGTTTTCAATTTCATAAATGTGTATATGAGGATTCAAAAAATCAATGAATAGTTGTGTTTTCTTCACAGGATTCCATTATAGAAAAATTGAAGTTGATTATTACATCATGATATAAGAAAAAATTGAATTGTGATATCTTGGACAGAATTACATAACGATGTTTAAATTTCAGTGGTTGGATACTGAGAGAGGCTTTCATGTTCATCTGATCCATGAAATTGTTGATATTAAATATAATATCTTTTTAGCAGCAAATGGACTATTTTTATTGGTTCATGAGGCATGTCAAAATTATTATGTCAAATATTTTACTACTTCAAGAGAGTTAAGTGATTTTTTCACCATAATAAAAATGAAATCTTAGGAAGATCAGTTTATTCAAAGTGAATGTGGTTCCACAAGAATGAATGGAATTGAATGTTTTCAATTGACTACTCAAAATCAATCTTTTCCATGAAGAGACATGAATATCGATGATGACACCCCATAATTAAGGGATGATAGTGATGATGATGTTATTGATGTTGCAAATGAATTTTAAATGACAATAGATTATGAAATTGAAACTCTTATGGAAATTGATGATACTGAGGAGGAATATGAAGTGATTGACACCGTCAGATATGAATATGAGGATAGAGATAAAGATTGACACAACTAAATTCCGGTTATAATCATATATAATATATTTCTATATGTAATGTTTGTTCTCAAATATTTGTTAACAACAATCATTTCGTGTTTCGGCTGGACCCAGATCTGTTTCATGAGTTGCAGGATGTTGGTCTACCTGATGATGAGAATGATGTTGGATCATCTGAAACTCAGACTATTTTCGGTTCAGTGACAAATTTGATTGGTCTTGTTCATGCAATATTGATGATTTTTTACCTTATCCTCATGTGATGTCCATTTCTTGGCTTTGATCGACCCATGCATAGTTTTGTTTACTTGTGTATATTATATAGTTTTCACTAATTTTAATTAATTTATATCTCTACTAATTTTTTGAATATTTTTTATTTTTTCATTGAATTTTTCATATGGTTGTTGAATAGGGGAGTGCTATATAGTGAAATTATTTTTCTAAAGCATGGGTTTCATGGGATAAAATTATTATTGTTGTTCAGTATAGTATGTTCGATCATTGGCTTGTACGTAAATAAATAATATTTTTTTGAAATTAATTTAATTAATAACTTGATATTTTTATTTATATGTAGGGTTTATGGTATCTCATTGATTAGATCATGCTTGACTCTATCTGGTAAGCATGGGAGGGTTGTATGTATGATTGTTGTTATCCGTTTTTTCACAATTTGAGGAGGAAACATTGAGGAAAGCAGGAGTCACAGAGTTTGATCAGCCATGCTGCACCCACGAACCTAATTACATTTTATCTCTGGTTTTGGATGGATTATGTTCACACTACATGGGTTGTCTTTTTTAGAGCATATCATCAATTGGTTGACAAAAAATTGGGAGTCAAGAGGTGAAACATCATGTTGGTAGTTGTACATTTAGTATGCGTAGGAAACATAAGGTAAATACCTTTTTAAATTAATTTATATAATTTTAAATTTTAAATATTTATATTATAATCATACAGGGATTCAAATAGCCTAATATTATGGAGTTCAACATTAATAAAAAGATATAAAATAATCCTTTTACTCTAGAGATTATCGGGGAACTCCAGTGTCAGATTGGGGTCAGTATAATGTATTTTTGAGTTTTATAATTAACTTCAAATAATATTTTAACTATTTAATTTTTAAATTTCAATTGCAGGAGTTATATGAGGTCATGAAGTCTCATACACCGACTAAGAGTCAGGAAGATACCGATGGTTAGTCCTATGAAGAATGATTGTATGACGTATCATGGATGCAGGCGACCTAGTATGCCTTCTAGAAAACGCTGAGTTATTGGTATCAGCTCTCGATTGACACATGGGAGTTATTATAGTATTGATGTGATGTCGATATCCAGCTCGAGAGAAGCTCATGGAGAGTCATCATCATCTGCTGCACAGTATCTGGATCAACTGCGAGATCAGGGTGAGATTATAGAGAGTATGCATATGGAGTATTAAGATCTCTGTGGATATCACCATTAATAGTTGCAGGATGATATGAATTGATAGAAGTAGCAGCAGCACGAGCAGACGATTGAGTACATGCGACGTCTGACTCATGGTTTAGGGATGGAGTTCTGTCCTCTAGGTCCTCTAGATGACCCTCCACCTTAGTGACTCATTTACTTTTTATGATAAACATTCGAATGTCAAATGTTTTTGTAATATTTTTATTATTCCAAATATTTATATTTCAATATACTGCATTTTTTATATTGTTGCATATATTTTGTCTTTTATAATTTTTTAATTATTATATTATTTATTTATTATTTCTATTATTATATAATTAATTTATTATTTTTATAATTATATTATATTATTTGTTATTTAGTTATTATTATTATTATTTTATATTGTTTTGAATTTTGTGTTTTCTATAATTATATTATTTAAATTATATTTTTACTATTTTTATTCATTTTTATTATTTTTTTATAATAATAATTATTATTATTTTATTAATTCATATATTATTTTATTATTAATATTATTCTATTATTTTATTATTTTATTAAATTCTATTAATATTAAATTTTTTATTTTTTATTATTATTATTTTCTGTTTTTTGTGACGGGCCCATCCCAAAAATTCAATTGCAATGGGCCTATCCCAAAATAAGATTGTAAAATCCCAGATAAACTATTTATGAGGGGAGGTTTTCCTGTCATAAATGATTTTTTTGTCATTCCGTCACAAAAAATAGCCTTTGCAACGCTATTTTTAAAGATGCAGAAATTGCGACCAGACCCCATCACCAATGAGCTTTTGCGACGGGATCCTGTCATAATTTACCCATTTAAAAAGGTTCAATTTTAAGTTTTGGAAGTTCTTTAGAGGCTTGATACTCCTCAGATGGATCCTGGAAAGGAGCTAGAGTTATTCCTTTGAAAATTTTGGCAAAACAGAGCATTCTAATATCTCTTTGCTCAGACTATAAAAAAGGATTTGTAAGTTTTGTAATCTCCACTCTTTCAAAGTCAAAACATATGTATGAATTTTTTGTTTACGTTATTGAGTGATTATCTTATATGATTCATCAAGAATTGCACACTTCACTCTAACACAACAGACACTCTTTTCAGCATGCTGGACCACCCTCTTTTTAAGATTAATCATTTGGATCTACTGACTCCTTGTACCGACCTCCTTACATACCTTTAATAATCCCTATAATAGATAATAATAATCATGAAAATAATCTTCATTATTAAATTCAATGATATATTCATTATAAGCATTTAATTCAAATATCCCAAACTAGCGATGGTGATTAGGGATCATGGTGACTCATGTCTGGCAATAGCTCATCTGGCGTTGAGCAGTCTAATGTTGAGACATTGGGTGGTGAGTCATTTGAACTTATAGTGAGACATGAATGTGGTAATTCATCTAATGGTATGTCGGTTCTGGTGGTGACTAATCCCAACATTGACTCATCCTCAGTGGTGACACGTCTCATTGGTGACCCATATCAATAGTGACTCGTCTCAATTGTGATTCATGGGATGGTAGGTCATTCATAGCGGTGACCATTTTCTGGTGGTCACCCATCTTCAATGGTGATCCTTTTATGATGAAGACTCATCTTCAATGGGGAATCTTTTTTGAAGGCGAATCATCTTCAATGTTGAGTCTTTTTATGGTGACTCATATTCAATGGTAATTCTTTTCTGACGGTGGCTCATCTTCAATGGTGAATCATGTATGACGGTGAATCATCTTTAATGGGGAGTCACTTCTAGCAGTGAGACATTCTCATTGAAGAGTTAATTAGATTCTCATCAAACTTCCTTATTTGATAAAATTCTATCATAAAACATAAATCCCATTAAAAACATAATTACCATCATTTGTGAGTATTAAAACAAGGGTGCCAAAAACTCATGAGGATGAATATGTTATGTAATTTCATCAGATGGTGTAGACAAATTCCATCAGATAACCTGGGTTTTATATGTGTCTTTTAAATAAATGAACAGTGATAGCTCACTCACTATACCACATCAATTCTCCTTGTGGTTGAGTACTCCTTTATAAGTCATTTCTTCCTTCATTATATTAGTTTGGAGTATGCTGGTGTCTTCTCAAGGAATCACACCTTACACAAAACCACACTTCGTCGTTCCACCCTGCACAATCACTCAGGAACATCCATGGACAATCACTCATGTGTACACCTACCTACCCATATAGGCTCCGAATATAGTGACCCATCCCATTTAAACATATTATTACATACTTTTTAACATGAACATCCATTAATAACAACCAAAATATAATGATTCATCGTGTCTTTAGAATACTATGTACATAAAACATCAAAATAAACTAAAACATAATATCTTTTTTACCACCTCAGTGACAAATAAAATCTCTTTGACTTCATAAAATTGTTGTTGAACTCTCTGTGAGATGGTTATTTTAATAATCACAAATCATTGTTTTATTAATGACAATTTAGTCTTATGGTTAATTTGTTCTAACTGTATTTACATATTGTCTAAATAATGTTTATCTATGTTTATTTATTTCTTACTATTTCCATGAAATCATTCTTGATTGAAAAGACACTTAGCATGAATTTCATGTTTTTGACTCACCGTTAGTTATATTCTGATCGCACCGATATTGAACGGTCACACCAATATTGAATGGTCGCAACGATGATGAACGGTCACACCAATGTCGAACGGTCGCACAGATATTGAATAGTCGTGTCGATGATGAACGGTTACACAGATGATGAACAGTCGCACCGATGTTGAACTGTAGCACTAATATTGAATGGTCGCACCAATGATGAATAGTCGCACCTATATTGAACGGTCGCACTGATGATAAACGGTCACACCGATGTTGAACGATCGCACCGATATTGAACGGTCACACAAATGATGAACGGTTGCACAGATGATGAATGGTCGCACTGATGGCAGCAATTGCACCAATGGAAATGGTCATACCGACACTGATCTTAACCTACTGAAGCTGATGCTGATCACAAGCTACTGATACAGATGCTGATCATGAGCTACCGATACTGATGCTGATCACGATCTACCGATACTGATGCAGATAATGAGCTACCGATACTGATGTTGATCACGAGCTACCAATACAGATGTTGATCACGAGCTACCGATACCGACGCTGACCACAAGCTACCGCTACCGATATAGATTCAAACTTACCTACCGATCTCATGACTCACCGATAATCATGAAAACTGTTTGAATTTCTATTAACTCTTATTTAATTCCAATGGTCAAATTTGTTGTTTTTAAATCAATTAATGATATTTAAATATAGTTTTTGTCATGTCATGGAACTATACCTCGTACCTGTAAAAAGGAAATCATTCACATTTTCCGGATCAAAAATCTATAAAGACAGGGCAGAAAGTAACTAAGGATATACGTGTAAAGTGTGTGAAAAACAAAGGCAGGAGAGTTTTGAAAAGAGGGGAAGAGGCATAGAAAAAGATTTCCTCCATACACACACATATATGAAAATAAGAACACGCGAGGAACTTGAAGAACACTCATACTCATCAAGAATACAAGTTCAAAGAATAAGCTGAAGTATTACAAAGAACACATTCACATTATATCTGAACACCTATGCTGATTGTGAAGAAACCAGAACTACAACACTCTGTTTTCAAGACAAAAATCAAAGAAGGACTCAGAGCTTCATTTACATCAATCCAAGGAGTCTAGAGATTCACTCACAACACATATATCATTCTAAACTCATCTCTATCTGTTTAGCTCTTTTGTGTTTCTTTAATTTACTTTTGGAGAACTGTGTGTTGCCTTTACACAAGGAATCTTGGACTAAAATGTAGGATACTAAATCTTCACGCCAAACTTCTTAGACATTACTATATCCCACTGTGAATTATGGAAGAGGTCAACTATGACCTGGATAACCTATCTGCTGTTGTTTTTGATTTCCCACAAAGAACTATGGTTGAGGTCTTAGTACCTGGATAGTCTATGTACTGTTGTTTACCCTGATCCAGGGTGAGGATCAAATTTATATAAATTGTTTGAGTGGAATAAGTCTCATCTAGAGACTGAACCTCTTGGTTATATCTGCTATGCATCTTAGTTTATGTCTAAAGTATACTATATATATTTTATATTCCACTGATAATTACTTTGAAATACAATTTGTTATAATGTTACTTTGATAGCTAAATTAGAATGTGTTTATACTTATTGTGAAACATTAAGTTAGTTTCAAAATTCAATTTAATCTTTTGATTAAATTAACTGAGACCTAATAAATCTTTGAGAAACTAATTGAACATTTACACTCTCTATAAATTCACTACAGTTTTACTTGTTTTTTAATTGGGAGATTTTAAGATAATTTTTTTTAATATAAATTTTAATTGGAACTCAATTCACCCCCCCCCCTTCAGTATTCACTCCAACCAACATTTGGTATCAGAGGAATTGTTTTTTTTATCAAAGGTTTTAGAAACACTATATTTTTTAACTGTGATTTTAGTTGTATCTTAAAGATATTAAATTTATGTTAGTTCTAAATTTTATCTCTTTAAATATATTTTCTAAAATCAAATTATGGACAATAGACTAGAAGGTGCTGCTACCAACAAGCCACCCTTCTTTAATGGTAAAAATTATGCCCAGTGGAAGCGTAAAATGAAAATTCATTTAGAAAGTATGGGATTTGATATCTGACTACTATTGAAACTCAATATAAAATTCTAGAAACTGAAAGAAATACATAAGATGAACCTACTAAAACATCTTACAATAATAACTATAAAGTAATGAATGGCTTGTAATTTTCTTTAGGAGATGAAGAATTTAATCCCATATCTGCTTGTAAAACTGCTTATGAAATCTGGGACACTTTGGATATTTCCCATGAGGGAACAACCAATGTTAAAAAATGAGGCTGAATACCTATACTATTAAATATTATAATTTTAAAATGAATCATGATGAACCCATTTAGGACATGTATCTCAGGTTCAATGAGATTGTCAACAGTATGAGCTCTCCTGGAAAGGTTGTTCCATTAAAGGAAAAAATCATGAGATTTCTAAGATATTTTCTAGAACGATGGAGAGGCACATGTATCTCAATTAGAGAATCTTGAGATATTGGTAATTTACCGGTTAAAGAATTAATTGGACAGTTAATGATGTTTGAGGAATAACTCAAAGTGAATAAGGAAAAATATGATGAACCAAAAAGAAAGTGACTGGATTTTAAGTCTACTACCTCGAGGAGCAAGGACAAGGAGAAAGTGCATATACCTACTGAAAGCTCAACAAATGAAAGTTCAGACTCTGAAAGTGATGCTGAAATGGCTCAGATAGTCATAAGATTCAATAAATTCTATAGGAAGAATAAATTTTTCAGAAAAACAAATTACAAAGGAAAATATGAAAACAAGGGTCATTGGAAGAAGGATTGGAAAAAGATTAATAAAAGTGATGAAATTGTCTGCTATGAGTGAATAAAAAAAGGACATGTACAAGCAGACTATCCAAAGTTGAAATTCAGGAAGAAACATGAATACAAGGATAGTAAATACAAGAAGGAAATGAAAGAAACTCGGAGTGCTTCAGAAGACACTTCAAGTGATTCTGATTCTACTATGGATTGAGACTCTCAAAAAGCTAATATGTGTTTTATGACAAACACCTCTAAGGTAACATTAGATACTTCTGCTTTAAATTCATATTATTCTGGAGGTGATTCTGATTCTGAATATGAAAATATGTCTAGTTAAGAGTTATTTGAATAATATAATATGATAGAAGAGACATTTAATGAATTGAAAGACAGATATAAGACCTTGAAGAAACAGCATGCTTTGACCAGCTCTGTAAAATCTGCACTTGATATAGAAAAGGAAAAGAATACTCAATTGCCTAAGGAAAATACTGAACTGAAATTATCTAATGAGAAATTAAGGAAGGACATAGAAAAAATCACAAATGGAAAAGATACAATCACTCAAATTCTAGGAAAACAAGTGGCACCAAAATATACTACTGGTTTAGGCTATCAACCTAAACAGAGACAATTTACTAAAACTAGATTTATTCCTAAATCTGGATAGAATGGTGCTAGTTCAAGTTCTGGAAATTTATATGCCTCAACTAGTTACTCACATAGTTATAGATCATATAAAGTTTATCTTTCAAAATCTATTGATTTTGTAAATTATATGAAACCCATAAGACAAATCTGGGGACCTAAATCTTTGCTTTCTAACCTATCTGGACCCAAGAGGACTTAGGTACCAAAATCATTTTCCATTTAAATCTGTTTTTTAGGAAACTTGCTTGAAGAGTTCTCATAAGAGGATATGGTACTTGGACAATGGATGTAAAAGGCATATTACTACGGACTACTCATGCTTTAAAAGCTTAATCAATGTTTATAGAGGCCATTTCACCATTGGTGATAACTATAAAGGAAAGATCTACGGCCAAGGCCAGATTGGTAATACTGATTCAGTTTTAATTTCTAAAGTTTTATTTGTTGATGGGCTTAAATGTAATCTGTTAAGTATTTCATAGTTATGTGATGATGGTTTTAATGTTAAATTTAAAAAGTATTCTTGTAATGTATTTAATTCCAAAAATGTTTTAGTATTTTCTGCATTGAGAAATGAAAATGTATATGCAGTTAATATAAATTCTTTAGTCAAGAAAAATGTTACTTGTTTAAATGATTTTCATGAGGAATTTTGGATTTGGTACAGAAGATTAGGACACTCCAACATTCATTCACTTAGAAAACTTACCAGGAAGAACTTAGTTAGAGACCTACCCAAACTTGAATTCCCATCAGGAAATGTTTATAATCTCTGTCAAAAGGGAAAGCAACATAATGTTTCTTTTAAATCAAAGAAAAAGTTTCAACTTCTCAACCTCTCGAGTTGGTTCACCTGGACTTGTTTGGACCTTCTAGAGATTCTAGTTTAAATGGGAAGCACTATGTATATGTCTTAGTAGATGACTTTTATAGATATATTTGGGTATACATTTTATCTCACAAAAGTGAAGCTCATTCTCACTTTATTAAATACCCCAAGTCTATAGAAAACCATAGTGGACATAAGATTAAGACCTTGAGAAGTGACCATGGTCGTGAGTTTGAAAATCATGATTTTGAATCTTATTTCTCAAACAATGGTTATAGTCACAATTTCTCTACTCCTAGGAATCATCAATAGAATGGTGTAGTAGAAAGGAGGAATAGAACCCTTCAAGAGATTGCAAGAACAATTTTTAATGAATATGACCTACCTATTTATTTTTGGGATGAAGCTGTTAATACAGCTTGTTATATTATGAATAGAGTCTTGATTATACATGTTCTTAAGAAGACCCTTTATGTGTTGTGGAATAATAGAAAACCTAAGGTTAGTTACATCAGAGAAGTCTTCATTATCAATGCTAAGGATAATCTAGACAAATTTTCATCCAAGAGTGATGAAGGAATATTTTTAGGATATTCACATTCTAGAAAATCCTAGAGAGTGTTTAATAAGAGAACCAAATGTGTGAATGAATCTGTTCACAACAATTTTGATGAAACTGATCCACATGAACCTAAACCTCCTTTTGAAAATCTAGAGGAAGAGTTGTCTGTTCTGAACCTCAGTGATAAAATCAATAAACCTGCTGTAAAGACAACCAGTTCTGGAAGTATTCCAAAATCCTCTCCTAGTGAACCCCGAACCCAGAGAAGAACCTGAAATTTCTATTCATATCTTTACTAGTTCAACTAGGATTATAATGAATCATCCTTTAGATGCTGTTGTTGGTAATCTTGATAGAGGAACACAGACTACAGCTTCTCTAAGAAATCAGGTTTAACATCAAGCCTTTCTTTCACAGTTAGAACCTAAAAATCACAATGATGCAATCAATGATGAATTTTGGGTAATGTCTATGCAAGAAGAATTAAATCAATTTGGAATAAATAAAGTATGGGAATTAGTAGAAATACCTAAGGATACATTGACCATAGGCACTAACGAGGATTTTAGAAACAATGTTGATGAGTAGGGAAATATAGTTAGAAATAAAGAAAGGCTAGTTGCATAAGGAAATAGTCAAGAGGAAGGAATAGTATAAAATCTGGCCACTATAAAACATAACTTTTCATTACATTTTACAAAACCGAGGATGTTTAAGGTTTAGTGTCTTGGAAACTAGGAACATAAAACTTGAAAACATAAAACATTATTCTTAAAAACATGAATGGATTCACATTATGTTCATCCTAGGTTAATTACTGCATCTCATAACCTTGGGACATACATCAAATGAAAGGGTGAGCAGAAGGCCCAGTAAGGTAAACAAGGGGAAACATTTAACATGTGAACTTGAGATACATCAAAAAAGTCATGAAAAAGAACTATAAGGCATGTGAAAGAAATCATGAGGCAAATCATAATAAAAATAATTTATTTCATAACTTGAAGATGTGGCTACAAGATTTTACTTTGAAAATCATGAACATATCACCAAGGTCCATCCCCAAGGTGTCATTTGAAAATTACCAAGGTTATTCACCAAGGTATCGTTAAAATTGTAATCTCTAGTGGTTACATCATTATCCAATGCATTGGAGTGCTATCAGGGAACACCCTTAAATTTGTCATTATCATCATGTGAGCCACATATATCATCATAAATCATTTTATAAATAACCCATATAGCATAAAATAAATGGGTTTCATTTCATAGTCATAGCATTTTAAAAACTACTTTAAAGACGTGATCTTTATGTCACTTTAAACCCATAGAAAAGTAAAGCGGGTCTCATGTATGTAAATCCCAGAATTGAAAATAGAAAATTTTGATATATATGTGAATACCGCTGTATGATAAATAGTTTTGAGTATTCACTAAATAAAATAAAAGAATTTTAGAAAAAGAGAGAGACATTTTGAGACCAAAATTCGGCAGCATAACGGCTATATTGCAGGGTTCTAGAAAACATTGAAAAGAGAGGGGACATGGGTCACCCACTCATAAATGATCCAAAAAACAGTATAGGGATATAATATAAAGGATATAAGAATATGGTAATGAAATTTTAAATACATACCAAATGAAATGAATAACATGGAAGGAAGGCAAAACTAAGATTTCTCTTATGAAAATTCGGAAGACTAACGGCGTCACTTAAAACATAAAAAAATGAATTGACGAGATAAAATAGGGTCTCACATAATATGATCATAAAATATCAGTATGATAGATAGAGATCATACCCAAACATAATAAAAAGGATCATGAAAGACTTGACATGAAAATAGATCTTGAAAACGAGAAGGGTTAAAGAATCTCTTAAAAATTCGACAGCCTAACAATACCACTTAAACATTCTTAAAATGAATTGATGAGAGCAAGAGGGGTCTCTCATTATATAAACATGAAAAGGAAAGTAGGATGAATATAAAATAACATCCTCCAAAATAATAACATGGAGTATAAAAGATATGACATAAAAGAGATTACTTGGAAAGAAATAGAGAGGTAGGATCCCTTACCTTAAAACGTAACTCTTAAAACTCAAAGGTGGGGACCTTGAGGGCTTAGGGGCACCTTGGGAGGAATATTTGGGAGGTAACGAGACCATAGCTTCGTTTTAGGAGAGTTGGGAGTGAAAACTAGAGGAGGGAAGGGTGGGTATTTATAGGGAAAGTGAGGGGACAGGGCACTAATGGCCAAGGGACACCTCATTAGTGGTATTACAAAAACCATGGGCTTGCCCATGGTATTTTCCCTTGGTATTGGCCACATGGGACACCTCATACCTTATAATACTATTAATAAGTCGACCATATTGATTACATACGTAATACATCATTTAATGATGTCATTAAACATCTGTAACTTTAAAACTGTATTTTCACTATTCAACGAAAATTCAACTTTCTCGGAAAAATCCCAAAATTTCTCCTTAACCAAATATCGATGATCTGATATCAAAAATGGACTCCATTTTATAAAAAAATTTCTAAATATTTTTAATTTAATATTTAAATAAATACACTATTCACCAAAAATTCATTTTTTTTCAGAAGAATCCCCAAAAATTACCTTAGCATAATATCGATGCTCTGAATTCAAAAATGAACTCCATTTTCTGAAAATAATTTTGTAAATATTTTTAATTAAACTTTTAATTAAAAAATACTATTCACCTAAAAAAACTAATACTTGACTCATAATTTATGAAACTGTTATCTACCTATTTTATTGAATCGCATTACATAATCAAGGTGCCTAGATTATATTAATACTTTCATTAAGTGATATTACTAATAAATTTTGTTACATTACTAATCCTAAGCGTAAAATCACTATTCATAATTTACTATTCATAAAAAATCAAGTTGATCTTATTATACTCTAAATTTCATAATGAACATAATTTTAGAAGACAATTTTTTGAAAATGATTACAAATAATTAATTATCTAAGGTTTATATAAATAATTTCAAATATCCTTTTTTGAGAATTCATAAAAAATATGTATACAATATTTATCCGGACATTTGAAAATTCACAAACTTCATCATAAGAAGAAATCAAATTTTTTATTTAAAATAAAGGATTACACAAGGGAGATACGGTCTAGTTACATAGCCTCTTATAAAAAGAGCATAGGACTTAAGAGTAAGGTGTGCTCGGGTGATAAAATCTGAGGGCAGCTCAGCCAACTTTGCACGAGTAGTTATTTCTATTAGCTTTAACATCTCGCGGAGGCGATTCCGTTCCAACTTCACATGAGGAAGTTTAGTTTGGGTTTGGTCCAGAGAAAAGCATAATAGTGCTACCTCCTTCCCATGTTCTGTTAGATGGGTTTTGATTGGCCCGAGACTACTGGATGAGGCCATCAAATCTTCTTTGTATATTAATTAACCAAGATCACTTGTATTTAGAGACAATAATTGGAACATTTAGTTTCCAAAGGTCATAATGACTAACAGACATGTAATAGTCAAAACCCAAAAATATCATTTTAATTATACTCATTTTATTAAATGAAAAAGTTTGGTTGAGTATGAAATAAAATAACACAAAAATTTAGGAAACAAGATTTATTCAAAAATTCGGGTCGTTACAATCATCCCCACTTTAGAAATTGCATCCTCTAAATTTTTAAAATTGGTCTTCGAAATTTCATTGAAAGTCCCACATCGTAAAAAGAGTCAGTAACACTATTAAATTAAAATAATGAAAAGGAAGTACAAAGGACATCCGAGTTAACTCATACTATTATTCCATTTAGGAAAACAAGTATATGGAGTAGAAAACAAAGGATCACGTTTTGAGGGAGAGTGACAGAAAACATGATTAGGAGAAAGTTAACCATAAGAAAATCACAAAATTATGTTGTCTGTAAATGGACTTTGATTACCCAGTAGGAAACATAAACCAACAATGTTTTTCTTTTACGTTCCTTTTAGGAATTCATTTACTACATAGAATAAGAACACAAGGAAATATACTTACCTTAATGTATAGTTTCATCCTTTAATAAGTTTCTACCAAGCCTAATCTTTTCTCCAAACGATGAGCATTCAAAACTACTTGGTCTCATCAATGAACAAGAATCATCTTCTATAGAATCACATAATGCACAAAATATTAACTATCTATTTCTTCTATCTTTAAATGTTATCCCAAAAACAGAAAGGGTAAGATAAAACAACTCTTCAAAAAGAAAGAATCCCACAAGTAGGGAAACTATTTTAAATCTTCAAAATTCCACGGTACTACCCAAAGTTCATCATAGACCATTCCATAAATAACTATCCTTAAAATTCCTCAAAATAAACCAAACTAAGATTGAAACCCAAATATAAGAAGGATTTGATAACATAGTCTTCGAAGATAAACTTTATAATTCATCTCCAAAAAACATCAATCACTCCTAACATCTTATAACAAAAGTGACTAACCTAAACATATTTTCCCCAAGATAGGTTAATCATTTCTTAAATTACTATAAGTTCACCTTAAATTCGTCGATTCTTCAAATATAAGTCAACTTTTACTCCTCAAAGAAAATACTCTAGTAATCTATTTACCTCAATCATATGAACGTATCCCAAAATAATAATCATATTTTAATCCCATAATCATATCTCTTTTTTTAGGAAGAATAGCTTCACTATAACATCCCGCCTTTTATCACATAAACTTTCGTTACATTTTACAAAACCAAGGATCTTTAAGGTTTAGTGTCTTTGAAAGCAGGAACGTTAAGCATGAAAACACAAAAAATTATTCATAAACACTTGAAAGGATTCTCCTTATGTTCATCATAGGTTCATTACTACATCTCATAACCTGGGGACACACATCAAAAGAAAGGGTGAGCAGAAGGCCCAGTAAGGGAAACAAGGGGAAACATTTAACATGTGAACTTGAGATACATCAATAAAGTCATGAAAAAAACTTTAAGGCATGATAAAGAAATCACGATGCATATCATAATAAAAATAACCTATTTCATAACTTGAATATGTGGCTACAACATTTTACATTGACAATAATTTCCTTTTCACCAAGTTCCATCCCCAAGGTTTCATTAAAAATTTCCAAGGTTATTCACCAAGGCGTCGTTAAAAATGGTCATCTCTAGAGATTATGTCTTTACCCAATGCAGTGGAGTGCTATCAAGGCGCACCCTTAAATTTGCCTTTTTTATCACGTGAGTCCCATATTTCATCATCAAACATTTCATAAATAACCAATATAGCATAAATGAAATGGGTTTTCTTTCATAATCATAACGTTTTAAAATCTTCTTTAATGACATGATCTTTATGTCACATTAAATCCACGGAAAAGGAAAGTGGGTATCATGTATGTAAATCCCAGAATTTAAAATACAACATTTTGATATATTTGTGAATAACCCTTTATAAGAATGATCTTTGAGTATTCACTTAATAAAATAAGATAATTTGAGAAAAATTGAGAGACATTTTGAGACGGAAATTCGGCAGCAAACGGCTATGTTGTAGGGTTTTAGAAAACATTGAAAAGAGAGGGGACATGGTTAACCCACTCATAAATGATCCATAAAATAGTAGGGGGACAGAATATAAAGTACATAAGAACATGGTAATGAAATTTGAATGATATACCATATTAAATGAAGAACATGAAAGGAAGACGAAAATAATATTTCTCTTATGAAAATTCGGCAGCCTAAGGGCGTCACTTAAACGTCAAAAAAATGAATTGACGAGATCAAATAGGGTCTCTAATCATATGAACATAAAATATAAGTATGATAGATATAGATATCATACCACAAAATAATAAAAAGGGACATTAAAGACATGATAATAAAATAGAACTTGAAAATGAGAAGGGTGAAATAATCTGTTACAAACATTTCGACAGCCTAACGACGTCACTTAAACATCAAAAAAGGGATTTATGAGATCAATTAGGGTCTCTCATAATATGAAAATAAAATATCAGTATTATAGATATAGATATCATACCCCAAAATAATAAAAATTATCTTGAAAGACTTGACATGAAGATAGAACTTGAAAATGAGAAGGGTGAAAGAATCCCTTAAAAATTCGGCAGCCTAACGACGCCACTTGAACATTCTTAAAATGAATTTATGAGAGAAAGAGGGGGTATCTCATTAAATGAACATGAAAATTAAAGTATTATGAATATAAATGAACATCCCCAACATAAGAACATGGATCATAAAAGATATGACATAAAAGAGAGTACTTGGAAAGAAAGAGAGAGGTAGGATCCCTTACCCTAAAATGTAGCTCTTAAAACTCAATGATCGGGACCTTGGGGGCTTGGAGGCACCTTGGAAGGACTCCTTGGGATGTAATGAGACCATATCATCCTTGGGGGATAGTTTAGAGATAAAACTAAAGGTGGAAAGGTTGGGTATTTATAGGGAACGTGAGGGGACAGGGCATTAATGGCCCAAGGACCCCTCATTGGTGCTTTTGAAAAAACCATGGGCTTGCACATGGTATTTGCCCATGGTTTTAGCCACATGGGACCCATAATACAATAATTCATCCCCTTTAGTCGGTCATCCCTTAAAATATCTCATCACATCATCATGATGCAGTTATGTTGTCGTTAAACACCCGTAACTTAATAATCGTATTTTCACTATTCATCGAAAATTCAACTTACTCAAAAAAATCCCGAAATTTCATCTTAACCAAATATAGATGCTCTAATTTAAAAAATGAACTCCATTTTCTAAAACTAATTTTCTAAATATTTTTTATTTAATTTTTAAATAAAAACACTATTCATCAAAAATTCTATTTTTCAGAAAAATCCTGAAAAATTACCTTAACATAATATCGATGCTCTGAGTTGAAAAATATAGTCCATTTTATAAAAATAATTTTCTAAATAGTTTTAATTTAGTTTTTAATTAAAAAACAGTATTCACCGGAAAAAACTAATACTTGACTAATAATTTATGAAACCGTTATTTAAACATTTTATTGAATCACATTACTTAATCAAGGTGCCTAAATTATATTAATACTTTCTTTAAGTGACATTACTAATCCATTTGGTGACATTACTAATCCTAAGCATAAAATCACCATTCATAATTTACTATTAATCAAAAATTAAGTAGATCTTATTAGACTCTAAATTTCATACTGAACATAATTGTAGAAGACCATTTTTTGAAAATCATTACACATAATTCTCTAAGGTTTACATAAATATTTTAAAAAAATCATTTTTTCTAGAATTCATCAAAAATATTCATACTATATTTATTCGGACATTTGAAAATTCATAAACTTCATCATAAGAAGAAATCACAATTTTTATTTAAAACAAAGGATAAGAGAAGGAAGTTATGGTTTCCTTACGTAGCCCCTTATAACCCCAGCATAGGACCTAAGTGTAAGGTATGCTATGGTGAGAGAATATGAGGGCGTCTTGGTTAAAATCGCACAAGTAGTAATTTCTATTAGCTTGAACTTCTCGCATAGGAGATTCTGTTCCAGCTTCACACGATGAAGTTCAGCTTGGGTTTGGTCTAGAGAAAAGCCCAATGGTGCTACCTCCTTCCCAAGTTCTGTTAGATGGGCTTCGATTGGCCCGAGACTACCTGATGAGACTATAAAATCTTCTTTCTATATTAATTAACCATGATCACTTGTATTTAGAGACAGTAATTGAAACGTTTAGTTTCCAATTTTCATATTGATCAATGGTCATATAACAGTCAAAACCCAACGGTCTTATTTTAACTATACTAATGTTATCAAATGAAATAGTTTTGTCGAGTATAAAAAATAAAATAACACATAAAGTATAGGAAACAAAATTTATTCAAAATTTCGGGTTGTTACAATCTTCCCCCCTTTGAGAAATTGTGTCCTCGCAATTTTAAAATTGGGCTTGGAAATTTCGTTGAAAATCCCACATCAGAAAAAGAGCCAGCAAAAATATTACTTCAAAAGAAAGAAAGATAGTACAATGGTCACCCGAGTTCACCCATACTAGGATTCCATGTAGGAAAACATGGATATGGAAGAAAAAAAAGAGTCATGTTATGATGGAGAGTGATAGAGAACATTATTAGGAGAAAGGTAACAATAATAAAATCACAATCTTATGATGTGTGTAAATGGTCTTTGATTACCCAGTAGGAAACGTAAACCAACAACATTTTTTTCTTTCCCTTTCATAATTTTGAGGAATCAATTTACTACATAGAATAAAAACATATGGAAATACACCAACCTTCAAGAAGAGTTTCATCTTTTAATAAGTTTCTACCAAAACTAATCTTTTCTCCAAATGATGAGAATTCAAAGACACTTGGTCTCATCAAAGGCACAAGAATCATCTTCTAAAGAATCACATAATCCAAAAAAGATTAACTATATATTTCTTATATATTTAAAAATTATCCCAAAAACAGAAGGGGTAAGATAAAACAACTCTTCAAAAAGAAAGAATCCCATAGGAAGGGAAACATATTTAAATATTCAAAATTCCACGGTACTACACAAAGTTCATCATAGACCATTCCATAAATAATTGTCCTTAAAATTCCTCAAAATAAACCAAACTAATATTGAAACCCAATTATAAGAACGATCTCATATCATAGTCTTCCATGAGAGACTTTATCATTAATCTCCAAACAACATCGACCACTCATATAGTCTTATAAAAAAAGTAACTAGCCTAAACATATTTTCCCCAAGATAGGTTAATAATTTCCATAAGTAACCTAAATTACTATCAGTTCACATTAAATTCATTTATTATTCAAAATATAAGTCAAACTTTAATCATCAAAAAAATACCCTAGTAATCTATTTACCTTGATCATATAGGGTTACCAAAATAGTGAGCGTCTTCCAAAATAATAATCATCTTTTAATCCCCTAATCACCCTTGAAAGATAGCTTCACCACATCAACATGTGGTAAAAAACAATAGATGGTTTACTTAATGATATTAAACCATCTTATTTAGTGACTCGATGTTCTTAAAAAACATTAAATATATGCTCATAGGGCACGAACTAGAATAAAACATGACATAGTCCATTATTGCAAAGAACATTCATGTACCTTAGTCATCATGATCCCTCTCAGCATAGTACTTGCATTGTTCCCTTGTCCTTGGAGATTGTTGATGGTCATCATACATCCCATCCCTTCCAAGAGAGCATTTCCTTGAATAATGTCCAACTTCTCCACATTTACAACATTGAAGAGTATAAGGTACATTAGATCGAACCTTATCTCTATTAATCACATTATTCATTTTTTTGAAGCAATTGGATACTTTATTCCCTATCACCCCACACTTAAAACATCTCCCGGTTCCTTTGTGACATTCTCCTGGGTGCCACTTTCCACAATTTTTGCATAATGGAAATTGGGTCTTCTTTCTCTTACCAACTTTATCAGATGAACACCCTTGAGACTTTGTCTTCTTCTTCCTTGATGTATTTGGGAATTCAACTAGGTACCAATTATTAATTGTGATTTTTTATAGCTAGTTTGGCATAATCATAATATGTTCAACTTGATATCTCGTCATCTCTGTCACATTAATATGGAAATCGTCACATTTCCTGTCACATTGGTTGTTGGGACATGTTCTTCTATTTCCTCCCATTAACGAAGAAAAGAAAGTCAAATTAGGGGCTTAAATACTTATCCAATAATCATGAAAAGGAAACTTTAAGCATAGAAGGATAATCTTGTTGAAGAAAAGTATATCCTAACTTGTGACCCCCTATGTTCCAAACTAGGTTATCCATGATCATATATTTTTATGTGAATCCTTATTTTATTTTATCTTTGTTCATTTAATAATGGTTCATACTAAGCTTATCAATTTACCAAAGCATATCTCCCGGGAGTGTCGTAACCAAGAGTGCAGAAAGGCCCATTATCATGTACCAATTCTCGTTTGATTCTAGCTCAAAGTAGTGCTTTCGGGTTTTACCCCTATGTACATCTGTTCAGAGCCACCTCTACCTGCTCGTATCCATAAAGGGATGTATTTTCTTGGAAACCCCTTACTCAATACTCAGAAAAATACTAGGAATATTTCCTATATTTAAACTTTTCTATAGGGTTCTTCCTAGAGTTTTCATATCCTAATATCCAAAAATAACTAAACCATCCTTTGATACCAACTATAACATCTGCCTTTTTATCACATAAACATTCATTACATTTTACAAAACTGTGGATCTTTAAGGTTTAGTGTCTTGGAAACCAGGAACTTAAAACATAAAAACACAAAACATTCTTCATAAACACTTGAAATGCTTCTCCTTATTTTCATCCTAGGTTCATTACTGCATCTCATAAAATGGGGTCATACATCAAAAGAAAGGGTGAGTAGAAGGCCCAGTAAGGGAAACAAGGGGAAACATTATCATGTGAACTTGAGATACATCAATAAAGTCATGAAAAAGATCTTTAAGGTAAGGGAATGAAATTATGAGGCATATCATAATAAAAATAACGTATTTCATAACATGAAGATGTGGCTACAACATTTAACATTGACAATCATTTCCGTTTCTCCATGGTCCATCCACATGGTGTCGTTAAAAATTACCAAGGTTATTTTCCCAGGCATCGTTAAAAATGGTCATCTCTAGAGATTAATTCTTTACCCAATGCATTGGAGTGCTATCAGGGCGCGCCCTTAAATTTTCCTTTGTTATCATGTGATTCACAAATATCATCATCAGACATTTCATAAATAACCCATATAGCATAAATGAAATTGTTTTCCATTCATAATCATAATGATTTAAAAACTGTTTTAAAGACATGATCTTTATGTCACATTAAATCCACGGAAAAGGAAAGTGGGTCTCATGTATGTAAATCCAAGAATTTAAAATAGAACATTTTGTTATATATGTTAATAACTCTTTAGAAGAATGATCTTTGAGTATTCACTTAATAAAATAAAAGAATTTGAGAAAAAGAGAGAGACATTTTGAGATGGAAATTCCGCAGCATAATAGCTATGTTGTAGGGTTTTAGAAAACATTGAAAAGAGAGGGGACATGGGTCACCCACTCATTAATGATCCATAAAATAGTAGGGGCAGAAAATAAAAGACTTAAGAACATGGTAATGAAAATGTAAAGATATACCATATGAAATGAAGAACATGAAAGGAATATGAAAATAAGATTTCTCTTTTGAGAATTCGGCAGCCTAATGGCGTCACTTAAACTTCAAAAAAATGAATTAAAAAGATTAAATAGGGTATCTCATAATATGAACATATAATATCAGTATGATAGATATAGATATCATACCCCAACATAATAAAAAGGAACATGAAGGACTTGACAATAAAATCAACTTGAAAATGAGAATGGTGAAAGAATCTGTTACAAACATTTCAGCAGCCTAACGGCGTCACTTAAACATCAAAAAAAGGATTGATGAGATCAAATAGGGTCTCTCATCCTATGAACATAAAAGATCAGTATGATAGATATATATATATATATCATACCCCAACATAATTAAAAGGAACTTGAAAGACTTGACAAGAAGATAGAACTTAGAAAAGAGAAGGGTGAAAGAATCCCTTAAAAATTCGGCAGCCTAACGGTGCCACTTAAACATTATTAAAATGAATTTATGAGAGAAGGAGGAGGTATCTCATAACATGAACATGAAAATGACATTAGTATGAATATAAAAGAACATCCCCAACATAAGAACATGGATCATAAAATATATAACATAAAAGAGAGTCCTTGGAAAGAAAGAGAGAGGTAGGATCCCTTACCTTAATGTGTAAATCTTAAAACTCAAAGATCGGGACCTTGAGGGCTTGAAAGAACCTTGGGAGAAATCTTTGGGAGGTAATGAGACCAGATCATCATTGGGGGAGAGTTGGGAGTGAAAAATAAAGGATGAAAGGGTGGGTATTTATAGGGAAAATGAGGGGACAAGGCATTAATGGCCCAAGGGACACCTCATTGGTGGTTTTGGAAAAACCATGGGCTTCTACATGGTATTTGCCCATGGTTTTAGCCAAATGGGACCCCTCATACAATAATTCATCCCCTTTAGTCAGCCATACCTTAAAATATCTCATCACATCATCATGATGCAGTTATGATGTCATTAAACACCCGTAACTTAAGAACAGTATTTTCACTATTCATCGAAAATTCCACTTTCTCAGAAAAACCCCAAAATTTCACCTTAACCAAATATCGATGATCTGATTTCAAGAATGTACTCCATTTTCTAAAAATAATTTTCTATATATTTTTTATTTAATTTTTCAATAAAAACAATATTCATCAAAAATTCATTTTTCAGAAAAATACCCAAAAATTACCTTAACAAAATATCGATGCTTTGTGTTCAAAAATAAATTCAATATTATAAAAATAATTTTCTAAATATTTGTAATTTAATTTTTAATTAAAAAACACTATTCACCAGAAAAACTAATACTTGAATATTAATTTTTGAAACCATTATTTAAACATTTTAGTGAATCACATTACTTAATCAAGGTGCCTAAATTATATTAATAATTTCTTTAAGTGAGATTAATAATCCATTTGATATCATTACTAATACTAATCATAAAATCACTATTCATAATTTACTATTCATCAAAAATTATGTTGATATTATTAGACTCTAAATTTTGTACTGAACATAATTGTAGAAGACCATTTTTTTGAAAATCATTACACATATTTATCTAAGGTTTACATAAATATTTTCAAATATCCTTTTTTATAGAATTCATAAAAAATATGCATACTATATTTATCCAAACATTTGAAAATTCATAAACTTCATCATAAGAAGAAATCACATTTTTTATTTAAAACAAAGGATTACACAAGGCAGTTAAGGTTTCCTTACGTAGCCCCTTATAACCCCAGCATAGGACTTAAGTGTAAGGTGTGCTAAGGTGATAGAATCTGAGGGTGTCTCGACTAACATCGCATGAGTAGTAATTTCTATTAGCTTTAACTTCTCGCGAAGGAGATTCAATTCTAGCTTCACATAATGATGTTCGGCTTGGGTTTGGCCTAGAGAAAAGCCCAATGGTGCTACCGCCTTCCCAAGTTATGTTAGATGGGCTTCGATTGGCCTGAGAGTACTGGATGTGGCCATCAAATCTTCTTTTTATATTAATTAACCATGATCACTTGTATTTAGAGACAATAATTGAAATGTTTAGTTTCCAACGGTCATATTGATCAATGGTCATATAAAAGTAAAAACCCAATGGTATTATTTTAATTATAATAATGTTATCAAATGAAACAGTTTTGTCGAGTAAAAATAATAAAATAACGCACAAAGTTTAGGAAACAAAATTTATTCAAAATTTCGGGTTGTTACATTCACAACATCAATATGTGGTACATAACGATAGATGAATTCCTTAATGATATAAAACCATCTTAGGTAGTGACTCGATGTTCTTATAAAACATTAAAGATATGCTCATAGAGCACGAACTAAAATACAACATGACATAGACAATTCTTGCGAGGAAGTAGCATGTACTTTAGTCATCATGATCCATCTTAGCATAGGACTAGCATTGTTCCCTTGTCATTGAAGATTTTTAATGATCATCATGCTTCTCATACCTTCCAAGAGAGCATTGCCTTGGAAAATTTCCAACTTCTCCACATATACAACATTGAAAAGTATAAGGTACATTAGATCGAACCTTATCTCTATTCATCACATTATTCATTTTTTTGAAGCAATTGGATAATTTATGCCCTATCACCCCACACTTAAAACATCTCCCGGTTCCTTTGTGACATTCTCCTGGGTGCCACATTCCACACTTTTTGCATAAAAGAAATTGGGTCTTCTTTCCCTTAACAAATTTATCAGATGAACATCCTTGAGACTTCGTCTTCTTCTTCCTTGATGAATTTGGGAATTCAACTAGGCACCAATTATTAATTATGATTTTTGATAGTTGGTTTGGCATAATCATAATATGTTCAACTTGATCTCTCGTCATCTCTGTCACATTAATAGGGAAATCGTCATATTTTATATCACATTGGTTGTTGGGACATGTTCTTCTATTTCATACCATTAACTAAGAAAAGAAAGTAAAATTAAGGGCATAAATAATTATCCAATAATCATGAAAAGGAAACTTTAAGCATAGAAGGATAAACTTGTAGAAGAAAAGTATATCCTAACTTGTGATCCCCTGGGTTCCAAACAAGGTTATCCATGATCATATATTCTTATGTGAATCCTTATTTTATTTTGTCTTTGTTCCTTTAATAATGGTTCATACTAAGCTTATGAATTTACCAAATCATATCTCCCGGGAGTGTCGTAACCAAGAGTGAAGCAAGGCCTGTTGTCGTGTACCATTTCTCGTTCGAGTCTAGCTCAAAGTAGTGTTTTCGTGTTTTACCCCTATGTACATCTGTTCCAGAGCCACATATACCTACTCGTATCCAGAAAGGGATGTATTTGCTTGAAAACCCCTTAATCATACTCACCAAAATACAAGGAAGATTTCCTATATTTAAACATTTCTATAGGGTTCTTCCTAGAGTTTTAATAGACTAATTTCTACAAATAACTAAACCATCCTTTGATAACAACTATAACATCCGACCTTTTTATAACATAACTTTTCATTACATTTTACAAAACAGAGGATCTTTAAGGTTTAGTGTTTTGGAATCGAGGAACTTAAAACATGAAAACACAAAACATTCTTCATAAACACTTGAAAGGATTCTCCTTATGTTCATCCTTGGGGCATAACTGGATCTCATAACCTGGGGACATGCATCAAAATAAATGGTGAGTAGAAGGCTCAGTAAGGGAAACAAGGGGAAACATTTATCATGTGAACTTGAGATACATCAATAAAGTCATGAAAAAGAACATTAAGGCATGAGAAAGAAATCACGAGGAATATCATAATAAAAATAATGTATTTCATAACATGAAGATGTGGATACTAAATTTAACTAGGACAATCATGAACATATCACCAAGGTCCATCCCTAAGGTGTCATTTGAAAATTACCAAGGTTATTTACCAAGGTATCATTAAAATTGTAATCTCTAGTGGTTACATCATTACCCAATGCATTGGAGCGCTATCAGGTCACACCCTTAAATTTGTCTTCATAATCATGTGATCCACATATATCATCATAAATAATTTCATAAATAACCCATATAGCATAAAATAAATGGGTTTCATTTCATAGTCATAACATTTTAAAAATTTCTTTAAAGACGTGATCTTTATGCCGCTCTAAACCCAGAAAAAAGGAAAGCAGGTCTCATGTATGTAAATCCCTGAATTTAAAATAGAACATTTTGATATATATGTGAATACCCTTGTGTAATAAAGTGTTTTTATTATTCACTAAATAAAATAAAATAATTTTAGAAAAAGAGAGATACATTTTGAGACAAAAATTCGGCAGCATAACGGCAATGTTTTGGGGTACTAGAAAAAATTGAAAAGAGAGGGGACATGGGTCACCCACACATAAATGATCCAAAAATAGTAAAGGGACAGAATATAAAGGATATAAGAACATGGTAATGAAATTTGAAAGACATACCATAAGAAATGAAGAACATGGAAGGAGGGAGAAAATAAGATTTTTCTTATGAAAATTCGGCAGCCTAACGACGTCACATAAAACATGAAAAAATGAATTGACGAGATCAAATAGGGTATCTCATCATATGAGTATAAAATATCAGTATTAGAGATAGAGATAATACCCCAACACAATAAAAAGGAACATGAAAGACTTGATATGAAAATAGATCTTGAAAACGAGAAGGGTGAAAGAATCTCTTAAAAATTCGGCAGCTTAACGGTGCCACTTAAACATTCTTAAAATGAATTAATGAGATAAAGAGGGGTATCTCATCATATGAACATGAAAAGGACAGTAGGATGAATATAAAATAACACACTCCAACATAATAACATGGAGCATAAAATATATGACATAAAATAGATTACATGGAAAGAAAGAGAGCGATAGGATCCCTTACCTTAAAACGTAACTCTTAAAACTCAAAGGTGGGGACCTGAGGGCTTGGGGAACCTTGGGAGGAATATTCGGGAGGTAATGAGACCAGAGCATCATTGGGGGAGAGTTGGGAGTTAAAACTAATAGAGGGAAGGGTGGGTATTTATAGGGAAAGTGAGGGGACAAGGTATTAATGGCCAAGTGACCCCTCATTGGTGGTATTGGAAAAACCATGGGCTTGCCCATGGTATTTGCCCAAGGTATTGGCCACTTGGGACACCTAATACCTTATATTACTATTAATAAGTCGATCATATTGATTTCATACTTAATACATGATTTAATGATGTCATTAAACACTCGTAACTTAAAAGTTGTATTTTCACTATTCACCGAAAATTCAACTTTCTCAGAAAAATCCCAAAATTTCAACTTAATAAAATATCAATGTTCTGATTTCAAAAATGAACTCCATTTTATAAAACAAATTCTAAATATTTTTAATTTAATATTTAAATAAAATCACTATTCACCGAAAATTCATTTTTTTCAGAAAAATCCCCAAAAATTACCTTAACATAATATCGATGCTCTGAGTTCAAAAATGAACTCCATTTTATGAAAATAATTTTCTAAATATATTTAATTTAACATTTAATTAAAAAACACTATTCACCTGAATAAAATGATACTTGACTCATAATTTATGAAACTGTTATTTACCAATTTTATTGAATCACATTACTTAATCAAGGTTCCTAGATTATATTAATACTTTCTTTAAGTGATATTACTAATCCATTTGGTCACATTACTAATCCTAAGCGTTAAATCTCTATTCATAATTTACTATTCATCAAAAATCATGTTGATCTTATTAGACTCTAAATTTTGGGCTGCACATAATTATAGAAGCCCATTTTTTGAAAATCATTACACATAATTAATTATCTAAGGTTTATATAAATATTTTCAAATATAATTTTTCTAGAATTCATCAAAAATATGCATACTATATTTATCCGGACATTTAAAAATTCAAAAACTTCATCATAAGAAGAAATCACAATTTTTATTAAAAAAAAAGGATTGCACAAGGCAGTTATGGTCTAGTCACATAGACCCTTATAACACCAACATAGGACATAAGAGTAAGGTGTGCTAGGGTGATAGAATCTGAGGGCGTTACGACCAACATCGCATGAGTAGTTATTTCTATTAGCTTGAACTTCTCGCGAAGGCGATTCCATTCCAGCTTCACAAGATGAAGTTCATCTTGGGTTTGGTCCAGATAAAATCCTAATGGTGCTACCTCCTTCCTAAGTTCTATTAGATGGGTTTTTATTGGCCTGAGACTACAGGATGAGGCCATCAAATCTTATTTCAATATTAATTAACCCAGATCACTTGTATTTAAAGACAATAATCGTGACATTTAGTTTCCAAAGGTCATACTGACTAGTGGACATATAATAGTCAAAACCCAACAGTCTCATTTTAATTATACTCATTTTATTAAATGAAAATGTATTGTTTATTATGAAATAAAATAATACAAAAAATAAGGAAACAAGATTTATTCAAAATTTTGGGTCGTTACAAATAGACTATGAGGAAAAGTTTGCTCATATAGCTAGATTAGAGGATATTAGGGTTCTACTTGCCTATACTGCTCATCTACATTTTATGTTATATCAAATGGATGTTAAAAGTGAATTTCTAAATGGTTTTATAGTTGAATACTTTTTTGTTGAACAACCACCTGGATTCACTAATCCTCATTTTCCAAATCATGTTTTCAAACTTTCTAAAGCTTTTTATGGTTTAAAACAAGCTCCAAGAGTTTGGTATGATAAACTTAGTAATTTTTTTTGTCTTAAATGGTTTTACTAAAGGAATTGCTGATCCCACCCTTTTTATTAAAATAATTTCCAAAGATATTTTGATTGTACAAATCTATGTTGATGATATTATTTTTGGATCTTCCAAACAGTCTTTATGTACTGATTTTTCAAAGATTATGCAAAATGAATTTGAAATGAGTTTAATAGGATAACTCAAGTATTTTCTTGGATTTAAAATTTTTAAATAGAAGGATGGTATTATTTTAAATTAGAGTAAATATACAAAGGATCTTTTAAAACATTTTGGTTTGGATAGTAATAAGGGAAGTGACACACCTATGAGTACCACCTATAAGTTGGATGATGATGAAACTGGAAAACCAGTTGATCAAACCAATTATAGAGGTATGATAGGGAGTCTACATTACCTTACTGTTGGTCGACCAGATATTATGTTTAGTGTGTGTATGTGTGAATGATTTCAAGCCAATCCTAAAGAATCTCATTTTCTTTCTGTTAAAAGGATTTTCAAATATCTCAAAAATACTACCAATTTCAGTTTATTTTATCCAAAAGGACAACCCTTTGACTTACTGAGTTATTCAGATACTGACTTTTTTGGTTGAAAGTTAGATAGAAAGAGCACATCTGAAACATGTCATCTTCTAGGAAAGTCCCTAGTATCTGGGTGTAGTATGAAACAGAACTCTGTTGCATTATCTACTGCTGAAGCAGAATACATTGCTGCTGGTAGTTGGTGTGCATAGATTCTTTAGATGAAACACACACTGTTGGACTATGGATATCAATTTATACATGTGTCTATAAATTGTGACAACACTAGTGCAATTAACATTTCTAAAAATCATGTGTCTCACTCTAGGACCAAACACATTGATTTCAGACATCACTTCTTGTTATATCACTATCAAAAGGGTGATATTTCTCTATAATTTATTCACCCTGGCCATCAGTTAGCTGATATTTTTACCAATACCTTATGCTTTGAAAGGTTAGACTTTATTAAATAGGAGTTTGGTATTAGAGATCTGTGAAACCGATCTATGAAACCGATCTATGAAACTGATCTGTGAAACCGATCTGTGAAACTGATTAGTGAAACTGATCGGTGCTACCGATTGAGTTGTACAGTTTGTGAAAACGTTAGTGTTTGTAAAAACGATGTTGTTTTATTAAATCGTTATTATTGTTTATTATTATTACTCTAACCCTAAATGATAAAAATAATGACCCGCGGAAATTTTTTAAAGACTTTTGACCTTCCATCTCCCGCCGAACACTCTCGTCTTATCAGAATCCCAAACCTTTAAAATATTTCGAATCTTTTCAACCGCTCAATCCTCTCAAACCTCCAAATGGCCACAAAAAGTGACAAATTAAGTAATATGAAGGTTCCTCTCCTATGAAACATGCTCGAGGAGAATCGAGAAGCACGACGCAAAGGTCAGTGAACCCAGAGTTGGAAACTCAGGTCGTTACAGCTGATAAGGAAGTAAGTTCTGAATGGGTATTATCCAGAATGTTTTCTCTTCGGAAAGATTTGGAAATAAAAGGATGGAGATACTGGTTATGTGATAATGACCGTGTCAATTACCCAAAGTTAGTGCATGAATTTTATCTGAACTTAAGTATTGTTATGGATGGAGCAGAAGTTGTGAGATTATACTCTATAATCGAAGGGAAAAAGATAAATTTTTCATCGAAGCAGTGGGATGAATGTTTAGGAGTGCCTCATAATGGAAAGTACGAGGATTACACTAGAAATATCCCCCCTACCATTGAATACTTTTCTTATGAGCTAGCTCTGGAGATGCTGACTAGTAAGTCAGAATCCAGAAGAATAATTGCTGCTGAGTTGGATGGTGAGAATTGAATTCTGTTTAAGTTTATTCAACACCATGTCTGTCCTAGAAAATGTGATTTTGCTTCTGTAAAGTATCAAGATGTGTTTCTGTTTTTTCTATTGTCAAATGGTGAAAAGCTAAACCTGTGTAGATATTTTGTTGTCCATATTTCTAAGATGGTGAAGCCATCCATGAAAGCTACATCTTTGTTCTAATACAAGAAAATCTATTCCATGCTGAAATTCTTGGGCTGTGTTGATAATGGAGATAAGTGTATCTCATCCAGTGGTAGCTTCTGTATTAATAATGATATTTTTAAAAGGATTAAAATAAACTGGAACCCATTAAAGAAGGCTTGGGATACTGATGAAGAAAAGTTGAATGACTCTTCGAATCCTACTGATCATCCTAAAAGACCAAAGGGGGATAGATATCTTAGTTTAAAACATGGTGAAGAAGTGGTTTATTCTGATGAAGAATAGGAAGCAGTAGTTCCTAAGGAAACCGGTGAGTCCAGTATGAAGTGAACAGAAGAAGAAGCTGAAGATGAAGCTGATACTAAAAAGGATCATGAATCACCTCTTGATGAGAGGAGTGATCCTGATATGGTTAGTCCGAAGAAAAGAAGAATGGAATTTGGACCAGCTAGTTCACCTCTCATGTTACCAGACATAGAACCTCTTTTAGATGATGAGGAAGAAAGTGAGACTGAAGAATCAAATTCTGAGTAGTATGAATCCAACAGTAAGGACAGTTCAAGTGAGAAATTGGTAAATGATGGTGAAGATGGTGATGAGGGTGATGGAAGTGATGGTGATAATAGTGATGATGACAGTGGTGATGATGATGATGATGTAATTACTCGACCAGTGGATGGTCAAAATGTGATTCAAGATGATTCTCAACCCCAAATAAAGGATCAAGAACCAGTTCCTGAGGCTGAAGGGATAGTACAGTCAGAGACTAATGTGGATGAGGAAGTCTCTCCTGAAAATTCTGGAAGATCTAGGTTTGTGAAACCTCTGTATCCTTCATGAAATGTTTCATGGGAAGAACACTCAGGTATTGAAGTTCTAGGTTTAGATTATTCATAGGAAGAGTAAGAAGATGTGTGTACTGCAAATGTAAGCGATTCAGTTAAGGCTCATTTAGTTTTTGAGTTTATGCAGGTGACTGCAGACAGACCTGGTCCTTCAGTTTCTCAATCTAGACTTGACCCTAATGTAGCGCAAACTGATCTTGACAGATTTAAATCTGAGTTGGTTCAGGGAATTAGAGTGACAATAAAAGAGGAGTTGTCTAATGCTCCTTCTCTTAATCCTGCTCCTTTGGATTTATCTGAGGCTACTATGGAATCTATTTCTCAAAGAGTGGTAAGTATCTTTAAACCAGACCTGTACAATACTGATGAGATGATTGGAAGGCATATTACCTCTTTGAATCATACACTCAATGATATAAGCAGTGGTTTAGTCTCTTTGTCGGGTGAGTTTAGATCAACCATATCTGGTATGATGGAAGTGTTAAGAAACTTGGTAGAACGTCTGAAGAAAGCTGATTTAAGGAAGTTGAAATCTATGATCACTCATATTGTTGCTCACGCCAGCTCCTCCAAAGTATCCAAGATCACTGATCATGAAATCAATACCTTAAAGGATATTATAAAAGAAGAGTTAGCAGCTCTTGGTCAGATCATGTATTTGGATTCCTTGAAAAAGATGAAAGATAATAGTGATCATATCCACAAAATGGTGCAGTTGTAATCAGCTGATGCTACAAAGGCTCAGAAAGAGATCAAGGAGAACGTAGATCACAACTTTTCTATGATTTATACCAATCATGAGTTAAACCATCATTTTAAGGTTTTGGATGAGAATTTGAGGCTCCCTCAAGTCACGCAAGCTTTTAAGGCTCAAGTCCAGCAGTTGAAGGACTTCACTCCTACTCTGGAAAGTCTCATGCAGAACAAGGATGACTTTGAAAAGGATATTCAATATGGTGGTGAATTAATTCAAGATTTTACCAATCTGCTCAAACCATATCTTTATGTGCAGGCGAAGGCAATTGTTCTTCCTACTGCAGAGCCTCTCAATTCCTCTGATGTTTCTCCTAGTCATATATCAGAGTCTCAAGATCTATCAAATATATGGCCAGTCTTTCAGTATCCACCTTCAGAAAGATCTTCTACTCCTCCGCAGATGACCTTAGCACGCACACTATGCTACCAGACAGAGCTGTCCTGCCTCCTCTCTCGATCCGGCCAGATCAACCTTCCACCAAAGCACCCTCTAGATCATCCCTTCCTCCTTCTGCGAAATGGAAAGCTTCATTTCCCCCAAATAAGTAGTTGTTCCAGTCATTTTTGGTCTAGTGTATATTTCTTGTACTTTTAAATTTTGTATCAGGATCTTGTACTATCTCTCCGAACTTATATTTTTTTCAGTGGCATTTTCTTTTTGATTTTCTTCCTTCTACTCTTCTTTTTGATAATCTCAAAGGGGAAGAAATAATGAAGAAAGGGGGAGAAATAATAATTATAGGGGGAGAACTAATGATAGGGGAGAACTAATGATATGGGGAGAACAAATGAAATGGGGAGAAATAATGAAAGGGGGAGAAATGACTACTTATTTAAGTGGCCTTTCCTCTGTTTATACTCTGATGTCATTATCTGATAATCTATTTATCTTTTGGCATATATTCTTTTTATATAAGGGGATCATACAAAATGTCATACTATCTTCAAGCTTCATTTATGCCATTGATTTGAGATTATAAAAAATGGATAGATTGTTCAACTCTCTGTGAGATGGTTATTTTGATAATCGCAAATCATTGTTTATTTATGACAATTTAGTCTTCTGTTTAATTTGTTCTAACTGTATTTACATCTTGTATAGAGAATGTTTATCTATGTTCATTTATGTTTTACTGTTTCCATGAAAGCATTCTGGATTGAACAGACACTTAGCATGAATTTCATGTTTTTGACTCACCGTTAGTTATATTTCGGTCGCACCGATTTTAAACGGTCGAACCGATACTGAACGGTTGCATCAATGATGAACGGTCGCACCAATATTGAACAGTCGCGCCAATATTGAATGGTCATACTGATGATGAATGGTGGCACAGTTGATGAACGAATGCACCGATGTTGAATGGTCGCACCGATATTGAACAGTCGCACCGATGTTGAACGGTTGCACAGATGATGAATGGTCGCACCGATGATGAACGGTCGCACCGAAGTTGAACGGTCGCACCGATATTGAATGGTCATGACAATGATGAACAGTTGCACAGATGATGAACAGTCAGACCAATGGAAACTGTTGCACCAATGGAAAATGGTCATACCGACACTGATCATAACCTACCGAAGCCAATGCTGATCCCAAGCTACCGATACTGATACTGATCACGAGCTACCGATATCGATGCTGATCACGAGCTACCAATACCGATGTTGATCATGAGATAATGATACCGATGCTGATCAAAATCTACCGATACTGATGCTGATCACGAGCTACCGATACCGACGCTGATCACAAGCTACCGCTACCTATATAGATTCAAAATTACCTACCGATCTAATGACTCACTGATAGTCATGAAAACTGTTTGAATTTCTATTAACTCTTATTTAATTCCAACGGTCATATTTGTTCTTTTTAATAAAAATAATGATATATAATTATATTTTTTGGAATGTTAGGGAACCGTACCTCATACATGTAAAAAGGTAATCATTCCCATTTGATGGACCAAAAGGCTATAAAGTCAGGGTGGAAAGCAACTAAGGATATACGTGTGAAGTGTGTGAAAAACAAAGGCTGAAGAGTGCTGAAAGGAGGGGAAGAGGCATAGAAAAAAATTTCTTCCATGCACGCACATACATGAAATGAAGAAAAAAGAGGGAACATGAAGAACACTCATACTCATCAAGAATAAAAATTCAATGAAGAAGCTGAAGTATTACAACGAACACCTTTACATTCAAGCTGAAAATCTATGCTGAAAGTAAAGAAACAAGAACTACGAAACTATTTCTTCATGAAAAAAATCAGAAAAGGACTCAGAGCTTCATTTACATCAATCCAAGGAGTCCAGAGCTTCAATAACTACACATAGAGCATTCTAAACTCATCTCAATCTATTTATCTATATTGTGTTTCTTTCATTTACTTTTGGATCAGTGTGTGTTAACCTTACACACTGACTCCTGGACTGAACTGGAGGATACTAAATCCTCACTTCAAACTTCTTACACATTACTATATCCAACTATAAATTGAGGAAGAGGTCAACTGTGACCTGGATAGCCTGTGTGCTATTGTTTTTGTTTTCCCACGAAGAACTGTGGTAGAGGTCTTAGTACCTGGATAGTCTATGTACTGTTGGTTACCCCGATCCAGGGTGTGGATCAAATTTATATAAATTGTTTGAGAGGACAAAGCCTCATCTTGAGACTGATCCTCTTGGTTATATCATCTGTTCATATAAGTTTAAGTCTAACGTATACTCTATATATTTTATATTCCACTGCTAATTACTTTGAAATACAATTTATTTTAAAGTAACTTTGATTGTTAAATTAGAAAGTGTTTATACTTATTATAAACCAGTAAGTTTGTTTCAAAATTCAATTTAATCTTCAGATTAAATTAACTGAGACCTAATCAATCATTGAGAAACTAATTGAACATTTACACTCTGTATAAATTCACTACAGTTTAACTTGTTTTTAAATTGTGGATTTTTAATAGAAATATTTAAAAAAAAATTTAATTGGAACTCAATTAACCCCCCCCCCCTCTTGAGTATCCACTCTGACCAACAATTTCATATGAAAACCTAGTAAATACATAAAAGAAAGGCGTGAGAAAAAAATCTCTGTGATGGGGTAACATCACGAGGATATGTAACATGTGATTCAGAGGTATACCATTATATTATAAAATAAAAGGAAGATAAGCAATAACATAGAAGCATAGAATAATGAACATGATTTCATAAGATCATGGAATAATATGAAATGTGGAATAAACATATAAAATTAAATAAAAATGAGTAAATGTTAAATAACTAGATAATATCACATGGTTGACAAAGTCCCAAAATGGATTAGGGTTACTCTCTAATCTCATACAAGATATCTATTGAGACTGAAGCTTTAACCAATTAATTGGATCTCTATTAGGTCACACCCATTATAAAATGTTCATGATTAGGTGTTCCACAAAAAGGAAATCAATCATAAGTTGTAAACTTTGGAATTATCGATGGAAAAAAGGTGTTTCTTAATCTTTCCACATAAAAAGTCAAAGGAAATTTCATTAATGATGAATTTGATAAATGAGAATAATAAATGTATAACCCCATAAAAGGAAGGGATAATACGCTATTTTTATATGTGAGATACAAATCTAAAAAATATTGAATAATTCCCCAAAATTAAAGAGAGAGAGGTAATGAGAGAGAGAGAGAGAGTGACAGATAAAATGGCCATAACCCAATGAAAAATTTTGTTTAAAGAGATCCATTAAACCCATAAGGAAACAATTTCTAGATTTCATAATATCCATCCCATTTAAAGCCCATTTTAAAAATACTTAGAATATATAAAAAGAGGGATTTTTATGAAGAAAACATAGAAAATAATAAATAATGTCACGTATTGCCTTTTATACTTTCTCGTTTATTTTTTTTTCTTTTTAAATTATCGTTTCTATTGAATATCTGGTGTTACGGATTGAATTTTTGAGTTTTGGGGTATTTTTCCTCTATTTCATGGTTTGGGTGAATGGTTAAGTAGACAGATTGTAACCTCTGAATGATGGGTCCCATTTCGGTTCTTTTTTTATATCCCAATTATTGATTCATGGGTATTACATCATTAGATTCAAACCATGCATCTTCAAAGACTAAATCTGTAGGACTCAGGTATCCCTGGATGAGGGCGCATGTCTTGAGCATCGTTAGTCTGAACTATGTGAGAAGTGTGCACATGGCACTGTATTTTTTAGAAAACCTGACTACATGATTGGTGAACAGTTTCAAAAACTATACATCCAAAATGTTTGGGTGTCCTATGTGTTTTGTAAGGGATTCATGGTTGGTGCATATTTTTCTAAACAGTGATTAGTAACCATGTTCATTAAAATTGGATTTTTACCATTTTTCCTTCTTGTATTTTAACCACAAAACACCCCTATTCTTTACCCATTTGGATCATGAAACCCTAGGAGGCTCCTCACCTCTTCCTCACACCTCCACTCTTCCTCCCATGGTGGAATCAAGTGGTTTCTTCAAGTTTTTGGATAATTTATCAAGGTAATCCCCACATTTTTTCTCCCTCTTCCTTTTCTTCAATTTTCTTCTTTTTTCCCTTTCTCCCTAGGTTCTTTAGGTCTATGGTTTATATAACAATACTTACAATTCTTAAAAATTAATTCATGATTTATTACATAGAATTTAAAAAAATACAACTAGTAATATTGATAATTCTGGTGTCTTTATGAATTAGGTACATTACATAACAACTTAAAATAGAAAATTCATCATCATTATTGAAAACTTCCTTGACATACTCGTACTTAAAACTATAAGGAATAACCCCAAGACATACATAAGAGAGTGGAAATATAAATAGACTAGTAAGGGAATAAACATTTCATAAAATGAATAAATTAATACATGTTATACAATAGGCATATAAAGGATTCATAAAAGGGGTGAGAATCATAATCATGAACGATAATACATGATATAGCGTGATAATATAAAGTCAGCATGGGAAATGTCGAAACATCTTAAAACATAACATCATAAACAAAGATCAAGGATAACTTCAAAGTCATTAGGATGGGTAAAGTCCAAGAAAAGGAATCATGTTCACTCCTTATACCAACATGATGTCTCGTGAGAATAAAAATTAACCAATTCATTATAGTGTTATATTTTTCTAGGCACACCTATCACATTCAATTCATTATCATGCTTAAGTGTGCCACATATATCATACAACATGGATTCATTATTCATAATATTTTATTCCATGATCAAGGATTATGGAATAAACACTTTTGTAAGTCCCTGTTAAAAGAATTATAAGTGTATAAAGTAGAAAATTGTTGATAGTAAAAGGTTATGTTGTTCATTAAAAAAATTTGGTGATATTTCAGCAACATAATGACATCACATAATGATTCATAAAATGGGTTTATGAGAGAAAAATAGGACTCTAGTGATTTGGATAAAAAATTAACAATAGTATGGACATGTAAAGACATATCCCAGCATTATTAATTAGAAATATAAGGCATAAGATAAAGAAAAAACTTGAATAAAGAGGAGACAGAAAAGAACTCTTACTAAATTTAGGCATAGAGACATGTGTATATAAATGTTCATGGGAGGGATTAACGAGAGATTATGGGGCCACTAATAAATTATAAATCAATGTATATTAAGGGGTATGTATTATTACATTCCCAAACAACCACAAATTGAAACTAAGAATCATATCATATAAGAGGTTCTTGAATGGAAATGAGAAGAGAGAAATATCTTACTTGAGTGTGTGACTCCAAATTCTTGGGAGGAGATTCTTGAGAGCATTGGGGTGCCTTGGGAGGACTATATTGATTGTATGTAAGATTAAAGACATTTTCCAATTATTTTTAGTGAAGAGAAATGGGATATTTTGGGGTTTATATAGGAAATGAGTGGGCATTTCGTTATTATTTCTCAAACATAGGTTTTGGACTCTATATAATAAAATAACCAAAACCACAATCCATAGCCTGGTTTTCTCTCATTTTTTCTATGGAAGAGGGTAGTTTCTCATTATTTTATATTTAAAATGTATGAACTTAATAAAATAATACCATTGGTTATGTGGAGGTGAGTGATACACTAAAATAAAAGATTTTAACGCATTGAAATATATTATAGGTTTTAGAGGATTCATAAAGGCTTTATAAAATTAATATAATAAACATAAAATCACATTATTTTAAATATAAAAAATATATTTGGTCATTTATAACAATTATATAATTTATTGCATCATTTTTAGGTCATTATGATGTCATAATACACACTGCATATTTATACCGTATTTCAAAATTACCCAAAAATTATAACCTCACATAAAATTATTAAAAATTAAATATTTGATAATCTCTACATTATGAATCCAAAAATAATATTCACTTTATCACAATAATTTTATAAATAGGTCGATTTTTACTTTTAAAATAAGAATCGCCATTTATTGAAAAATGCTGGGTATTTTATAATAACAATTTTTGAACGCTTATAAAAATTACATTTGACTTCATAAAAATTATATGATAATTTATATTTTATAAATATTGTTTACTAATAATGTTTTATTAAAATATTATTTAATTCAAAAATCCATTACTTCATAAAATTAAACCTCTGAATTAAAATTGAATACTAATTAAAAATAAAATTTGGGTTTTATTGTATATAATGTGAAATCATTTATAAAGAAAAGATAACAAGAAAATATAACCATTTTTCTATTGAAAATACAATATAATATTACCTAAGGGTATGGTTTGTGATGGTGATATTTTCATGGGGTGGTACAACATACATGGTTTGGTTTGTGATCTCTATGAGCTTAAACTTCTCCTATAAACGATTTCCCTCATGCTTAAGTTATTGAATCTTAGCTTGGGATTGGTCGAGGGAAAAGTACAGTGATGCTATCTACCTTGGAATCTCTAATAGATGGGACTCATAGGGTAAGATCCTAATAGGTGAGGCCATTACTTCCTTCTTCTCTGTAAATTGGATTTCATAAAACCCTATATTTATAATAATCATGTGATCCTTATTCATTTACTATATTATCAACAGTAAATATTCTTAAAGTATTTTAAATCTGATATAATAAAATCAAGTAATTTTATGTTTTTTTATAATAAAAATACATAACAAGTCATTTAATGAAATCATAAGGAGAATTTTATTTATAATAGTTTGGGTCATTACATTCTTTCCCCCTTTAGAAATTTCCCCCTCAATTTTTTATCTCCCATACTAAAATAGATGAGGGTAACTTTGTTTCATCACCTCCTCTATTTCCAATGTTAATTCTTCAAACTTTTAGTTTCTCCATAGCACTTTGACAAAAAGCATTCTCTTATTTCACAGAAATTTGTCTCAAAAATATAATATTTTCACTGGCTTATCTTCATTAGGAAGATCATTCTCTATTGGTACCACCTATCGATTGAGTACATGTAAGGGGCATGGTATGTGCTTCCTTGATAGGGATACATAGAATACAACATGTAATTAAGATAGTTTAGGTGGGCGTGATAACCCATAGGCCACTACTCTGATGTGATGAATGATCTGAAAGGGACCTATGTATCTTGAACTATCCTTTCTCTTCATCCCAAATCTCATCACTTTCTTCCATTGATGTATTTGGAGGAATACCATGTCTCCAACATCAAACATTGTTTCTCAAAGATGATTGTTAGTATATCTCATCTTCAAACTCTTAGTAGCTATGATGTGCTAATGAATGGTCTTAACATTTTCTACTATTTTTCAACCATTTTAAGAAATATTAGTTTTTCTTCTCCAACATCATCCCAACATTCAAGTGTTTGGAACCACTTTCCATATAGGGACTTATAAGAATGTATTTGGATTCTTTAGTGGAAAATATTATTTTATGAGAACTCGACTAGAAGAAGATGTTGGTACCATCCCCCTTTGAAGTCAGTTATGTGTGCTCTCAAAATGTCCTCGACGATCTAGATAATCTGTTGAGATTGTCCATTAGTTGGAGGGTGATAAGTCGTGATGATGTTAAACATTGTATTTAAAGAATGTTGGAGACACTTCTGTTGATCGAAGTATTGTTTTCAACAATACGTATTAATGTTATTTAAAGGGGGATATTATTGAAAATAATACTCGGTCTCTTTCTGATAATTTTGATGCTCACAAATACACTTAGTTATTTTCTAATGATTTTATTTAGTATTTTTCAGGAGTTTATTAATTTATTTTACCCTTGAAATAACGAGAATTTATTACTTATTTGGAATCTGTTTTAGCACATTCTAGAATCACTGTTCACATCTTACGTAGATGAATATAGCGCAGAATCTATTTTAGTGCGTTCTGGAATCACTGTTCACACCCTACGTGGATAAATGTAGCATAAGGATAAAAAGTGTATACCTTTTTGATATAAGAGAAAAGTATTGTTAAAAAACCATACATTTTCAGAAATGTATGGAAGAAGAAACTTATGTTAGGAAGGAACCCTACGTTTTGGTTTTCAGCAAAGTATGGAAGGAGATCCGTATGTAAATTCTAAATGTAACATTTGTTTCTCAAAAGTATGGTTCATCAAAATTACTTTTGAAAACAACCATATCTTCTTGGAAAAGTATGGATCAAGTAAAAGTATGGATCTTTTACTGTACGTTTGAGTGTTGAAGAAAAAGTATGGATGATCAACCCTACGTTTTTATTCATCCTTAAATTATCAACCTTACGTTTGAAGACTATATTGTTAACCCTACGTTTGGAGGCTACATCATCAACCTTACATTTTGCTTCAGAAATTTTAACAGACGATATTTTTGTGCAACGATCAGTATGTTGATTTTTGGGCGGATTTCAAGCTGGATTTAATGTTGTTTTTAAAGTACGACTTTGACTGATTCAAAGCCATTTTATTAATGAATTTAATATCGAACTAAAAGGAGAATTTTATGCCGAGTCTTAAGGGAAGTTACGTCTTCTCTATAAATTCAAATTTTTGAATATCAAAATCAGAAGGCGACTTTTGTGGATCTAAATGTGCAGGAGATATGATTTATTATATATGCCCTCTCTGAAACACCAGGTACAGGGGATGTGATCGATCTATTATTGAAAAATCTGGAAAATAGAGATTGCAACTATTCACGATTGATCTGGTGATTCAAAAGTAGCGTAAAAGCTCTGTTTGTTCATGACGAAGGAACTCGATAGAAGATTTATCTGTTCTACATCGAATATCTACTATGGATCTCCTACTGCTAAGGTTGTGAACTATATCTCTATATCTTCTAAAACTGGATCAACTCAGAACTGATTCGTCTTGAAGATCAATATTTCTACAGACTTCAATCCATCTGCGGTCAATTGCATTCTGTTGCAATTGTGAAGATCAACTAGAAATTTCTTTCTGAAATTATTTTGTATTCCTGAGTAACCAGCTTCTCATTCTAATCTCTGTAGGTTCGTGTATGAAATAGAAGGCTTTATTTTGCCCTAGATTTTAAAGGTGTCAATTCCCTGTACTCAGTTGTGAATCGGTCTGAGGAAAAGAGGACCAGATAGTGAAAATCACCAAGCTCGTGGAGTAGAGCGTTGGTGGAGTGGACTAGGGGCTTTCTGTTCACTGAACCACTATACGTCTTTGTGTTCATATTTTTACTTATTCCACTACACGATCAAATATGATAAAGAATAAAGGACATAAATTGTTCAAGAAAAGAGTTATTGAAAAATTGAAAAAGACACAATCCACCCCCCCCCCCCCTCTTGTGTATAATTTGTAGATTCATATCCAACAACTTTTGGAACTTAGAGGTAAATCATGGATTTTGATCATATATATTCAATAGTTAAGTTCCATGAAACCACACTATTTATTTAATGTATATTCTTGCAAGTTGATCCAGTGAAAATTCCTATTGAATCGTAATGAATTGTGTATTCTATGTAAGACGTTTCTCTACAGCCTAGATAGTAATATTTCCTCTTGATGTCTTTGAAAGTCCCCTTACAATGTCCATAGTGATGTTTTCCCATTTCCATGCAGTTATGGGTAATTGTTTCATCAACCCCTTGGATTTCTTCCTTTTGTTTCTTCACTTGCAGATATAATATACATGTTTATGTATATTCCATGATATCCTTCTTCATATTTTCCAACAAATAGTGATCTCAAAGATCCCAATACATCTGTTTGCTTCATTGATGGGTGGAGAAATTTTAACTATGTGGATCATCCAAAATCACCTTCTTTATCCTAGGATTTGATGGTACACATAGTCAAGACCCAAATTATAAAACTCATTCTTCATTAACATTGATCTCCAAGGATTTCGTTCTTCTTATATCTTCCACTTTTTTCTAAATTCCCACATCATCTCTTTGAGAATAATTTTTCTTTTCTAAAAGAGATTATTGATAAATAATTTGTGAAATGATTAAGGATGTTACTTTATTTATGAACCTCATGTCCATCCACTTTAAGTATAATAAGATCATATCCTTATCAATTCTCATCAATAATTCAATCTATGGATCCTTTCAAATTAACGAATCTGCTAATTTATTCACTTTTCCTATATATTAGTGGATTGAACTGTAAAAATCCTTGATCATCTATAACAATATTCATTGGATCATATTTATCACTTTCATTGAGAATATATATTTGAGGATTTTGAAGTCCAAATATATTTCACATTTCTCCCCAAAGATATAATGTTTCTATACTTTCAACGTGAAGATCACTATAGACAACTATAAATAACATGTCAGGTAGTTATATTCATGAAGTCTCAACTACCATAAATCATAGGCTATCACCTTTTCATTTGACATTAACACGCATCCCAATCCATTATTTGTAGTGTCATTGAATACAACAAAAAGTTCTCCACTTGTGGGTAATGTGAGTACATGTGTAGTGATAAGGCACTTTTTCAACTCCTTGAAGCTCACTTCAGATTCATCATTGCATGAAAACATGACTCCCTTACATGTTGGCTTGATTAAAGGGTATAAGAATCATGTTAAAATTCCCACATATCGACTATAGTACCCAGTTAATATAAGGAAAATACATATATCTATCCTAGATGATGTAACTGACCGTCCTTCAATTGCTTCTATCTTTGAAGGGTCCAAAGATATAAAATTTCTTGTTATAATATAACCCATGAATGAAACTTCCTTTAACTCGAACTCACATTTTTTATACTTGTCATAAATCTTATCCTTTTTTAAGGTCCTTAGTATAGTGATAAAATGATCCTCATACTACTCCTCACTTTTGAAGTAAATTAGAATTTCATATATAAAGACTACCACAAATTTTTTGAGGAAGTATCTAAAGATTGTATTCATATAATACATGAATATTGCTAGATTATTATTGAATCTAAACGTAATTACTATGAAATCATAGTGCTCGTTCGTTGTATGAAAAACAATCTTAGGGATAACCCCCTTCTTCACCCTAACTTAGTGATATCCCAACTGTATATCCAACTTGGAGAAGTATTGTGCTCCACATAGATGGTCAAAAAATTCATCAATCTGTGGGAGAGGATACTTGTTCATAAATATTCAATGAAATGGTTCATTGAACCATCCTTTTTTAATGAATATGGCCAGTGCACCCCATAGTGAAGCACTTGGGTTTATGAACACATTATCCAAATTATCCTCTAGTTATTTCATCATCTTCTCAAGTTCCTAAATATACATTCTATATAGACTTTTGGATAATGGTAATTCCCCTAGTATAATATTATTTTAAAATTCAGTATCTCCTAGAAGAGTAAGATCATGCATTTTTTCAAGAAACACATCAGTGTATTCATCACAATGGAAATTTCATCTTGGATGATCCTTTCCATATACTCAAAAACTTTATCTAGATATTCTTTTTTAAAGGGAAATAATATCCATTATTGAGATGTTGGTACTAAATAATATTAATCCTTCTCTTTTAACTTCTATAGAATCAGGGGCCAATTCATTAAATGGTGAGTGAATTCCTTCTTGTGGAGATTTTTATTGGCTCTATTTAGGGAAACCCAATCCATACCCAAAATTGAACAAAATACCCCCAAAGATAGTATGATAAGGATTTTTGGGAAGTTAATCCAAAAAAAATTGATAGGGGAGGATTTATATACTTGGTAGGTAATAATTTCCCCATTTTCGGTTTTCAATAATAGCTCTAATTCCATGATTTTTGGTGGTGTTTGAATAGTTCTACTAAACTTTCTTAATATCAATGAATGTATCATGACAGAATCAAAATTATGTTCGCTATTCTTGAATGAATAACTAGTGTACCTTTCAACACTTCTATTTTAGGATCCAACATAGTAGTTATGATATAAAAAGTTATCCCTTCCTACCTTTGAGGTCATTTTTTGTCTTTAAAAACCATTAGCTTAGTGTGTAAGTTTTCAAAGTACCATGGTTCCTTGAAGTTCAAACAATTAAGAATGCACTGGGGGTTGACATGAGCATTCCTCTCCACCAATTCATTAGCGGGGTTCTTCTATTGGTAATCACTAGTTATGTATCTTTCTTTAACTCACCTAAATCATTACCTCATTCCCCTTATGAAATTTTCTGATATCTTCTTTCCACACCATTGATAAGGAGGATTACGAAATATTTTAGCACCAAGAGATTTCTCCATCACAAAAATAGAATTAAAATCCACTTTATACTTATTATCATTATGATACACTTGAGATTCATTAATAACCATTTCAACTTTAAGGGCCCATTGTACAATTTTCTCATAGCTATCAAATTCTTGGATCGCTGAGGATTTTTGTAGACTAGTTTTTATCCCACCAAAGAACTGTTCAACTTTGCATTCATGGCTAACTACAAATCTGGAGGAGTATCGTGAAAGTCTTGTGAAGTTTCCCACATACGCTCTGATAGATTCATCATCATTTTTCTTGTGGAAAAAAGATACATTTTAATTTTAATTTGGAGAGTTTGATGAACATATTTATCAAAAAAATTACATAGTTCCTTCCACCCAATCACTTCGATCTCTTCCTCAGGATTCATATTCTTGATCAATGTCAACCACTAAATAGCTTCTCTTTCCATATGATAAATAGATAGTATAGACTGATCTTTCCCAAAAAATTGAAGGATGGAGAATATCATTTCAATATACATGATCCATTTTTTCACTATTAATGGATCATATGATCTAATGAAATTTATAGGCCTTTTTCACATAAAGGTCGAAATTATAGATTTTTCTCTCTTAGGGGGATTTGGACACTCTTCCTGATCTTGGTTTATACTCATAACTTGATCTAGATGAGAGAGTATCATAATAAATCTCCATATTCATGCTCTTTTCGGGTTATGCATCTCATTGGGGTAGTCATCACATTTCTCATCACAGTGGTTGTATACCAGATTCCCCCTATTTATAGCCATTGGATAGAATATATTAAAAATTCTGAAGGATTAATTTTAAACTATTGAACATATAAAGTGAAATCTAATGACATTAAAGGGTTAACATATAAATTATATTTATTTCAATAACTTATGAATTTATAGGCTTCAATTTATGTTATCCATGATCTATTTCCTACCATTTACTCTTATGTGAATTTTCTTATTCCCTTAATAATGGTTCATAATGAGTTTATGAATTTACTAATGAATATCCCCCCAGGAGAGTCAAACTAGGTGTGAATTAAGGCCTATTTTAATGCACTATTTCCTGATCAATTCTATCTCAATATGTTTTTTTCGGTTTTACCCCTATGTACATGTGTTCCATAGCCCCATTAAGGGAAAGCCAAGGAAATAGTTTATACATGATCTTGATAAATTTCAACAAAAACGTGAGGAATATCATTAAGTCATGATAAAGATACATATAATAATAAATATAAAATTATTCATAACATGGTAAAGTGGATACATCATTTAAATGATACATTCATAAGCATATCACAAAGGATTGTCACTGAGGTGTCATAAAAAATTGTTGAGGTTATTCACCAGGTATCATAACACATGTCATATCTGGAGATTAAATTATTCTCCCAATGAAATGGAGCACTATTATGGAACACACTACATATGACTTAATTAATTTTTTCCACATATATCATAATTAAACATTTCATAAATAACTCAAGGGTAACAAAATAAATGGGTCTCGTATAAAAACCATGACGTTTTAAAAATTGTTTAATGGCAAGAACGTTATGTCATTTATAACCCAAGAAAAGGGATTGATGGTTTAATATATGTAAATCCATGAATAAAATAAATAATTTTTTCATCATTTTCAATACATGTAGAAAATAAATAGTTTTTTGTATGTACATAAAGAAAATAAAAGGGAATTTCTTCTCGAGAAAAGAGAAATTTTGAGAAGTAAAACCGGCAACATAATGTGTATAAAAGATGGTTTAATAAAATGGTAAAATGAGAGAGGCAAAGGGTATAACTTCAATAAAATAATCTTATTATAGTAAATACATAAAATAAAGAGGAACAAATAACTTATTTTGGAACATTTAAATACATACCACATAAAAATGTAACTCGAATGGAAAAGAGAAGTGGAGATTCCCCTTACCTTGAAGAGTAGTTCATAAAACTTGAGGATGAGGACCTTGGGGGACCTATGACACTGTGGGAGGAATCATCAGGATGTATAACTTTTATATATTTGTGGAAGATGAATTTTTAGTTCAACAAAATATATAAATGGGTGTCTATTTATAGCAAAAGTGGGGGATTTGTTTATCAATTTCCAAATAAAGGCTTTGGACACCGAGTTAGTAGTAAATGCAGAACCATGAGAATTCCCATGGAATTTTCCAATGTTATTTGAAACTTGCGACTCATTTTATGTTAATGTAATCCAAAATAGTTGACCACTATTTTTTATTACTTATTTTGGCAAGTAAAATTAACGTTTTCACAAAATATCATTTTTAAGGTTAAAGTTCCCATTTTAGAATTTGGAAAGTAAGTTATATATTTGGGAATTGGTTAAATATATAAAAATAATTGATATTAATGAAATAATATATTTTTAATTCATGTATTATGGTTAATTAATTATTAAATTATTATGAAAAAATTATTTTCTCATTAAACATACATAAAAACTCAAATATCTTTTTATTATTCATGAAAAAAATAAAGTATTTTAGAAAATTATTCTAAATTTACCCTAACCTAATTTTGATGTTCCAATTTCCAAAATGATATTTATTTTAACATAATAGATTTATAAATATGATAATTTTAACTTTTAAAAATACTTCTTTATTTAAAATAATAGTCGATCGAAAATTCATAGTAATATTTCCAGCACTTGAAAAAAAACATTATCATTTATAATTAAGTAAAAGTGTTTTTATCATAATATTTCATTAAAATAAAAATTATTCATAATACCTTATTGTATTATAATAATTTATCTCTTTCTCAAAATTATAATTTTTGTACAAATAATCTATTAATCAAAATCATCATATATTTATATTATGAAAAAATATTCTTAAAACAGAATTCATTGAATAAAAAAATAGATAATGTAATTAAATTTTAAATGACTAAGACCTCGAAACATAAACCCTTATTACACCCACGTATTCCCTAAGAGTAAGGTGTGCAATGGTTGTAGTTTTGTGCGCTTCCTCGGCTAGAATCGACCAAGTGGTAATCTTCAATAACTTGAACTTTCATGATGGGATTTTTTTTCAAGATTCACCTATCGAAGCTCAACATGGGACTAGTCCAGAGTGAACCCTATCAATTTTACCTCCCTATAAGGCTCTAATATATGGGATTCATATGGCACTAATCTACTCATTGAGGTCATTGACTCTCCTTTCTGTATCAACTATACTTTGACAAATTTTACTTATAAAAACTAATTATAATGTAAAAATTATTATAAAGAGTATAGTTCCAAACGTTCAAGTTAACCAATCTATCATAATTGATCACAAGTCAAATAAAGTTTGAAACTATATGGTATCATTTCCCTTTATATTTACTTCATTATTAAAGAGATATGGATTTTTTTTACCAAATAATATAAAAACCATTTTCAACATATAAATATCATTCAAAAAGTTTAGGTTGTTGAATTCTACCCACTTAAGAAATTTCACACCAAAAATTTCATGTCGTTTTCTCAATTAGGAAAATGTGTTGGTACTTATGCCTAATTATCTCCAATGGTTCCAACATTGTTTCTTCATATTTTTGGTTTCTCCCCTCTTTTAGCTTCTTTCTCCTTAGAATTTTTTTCTGGAGACCAGTCGATGGTATTTTCATTTAAGCCCTTCGATAATCCCCTATTCTAACCATGGGTACCCATGATTCTTTCCAGGTTGGATCTTAATTGGGGTAACTACAAAGTTTTTTGATATTTTGGTTTGGTGATTGTTGGTTCTCAAAGCACTCCAGATTCGGTCTTTCTTTGTTTTTGTTTTTCTGCCTCATTGGCATTGGGTCATTTGGAATCCAAATCCTCTTCCTTCCTTGCTCTGTCGTAATGTCTATCCGTGACCCTCTGAGTCGGATCGTGAGTGAGGTGATGTCGAGGTCTTGGGATGTGGGTTCGGAGGCCATCGGAGTTCAAGGTGTTTGTCCTTCATCGGTGGTTAGTATGATTTTCTCTTTCGCGAGGAATTGAGTAATATTTTTTAGGGTTGTTATTTTATTTGTGAGGAGGGGATTTGTGGGTCAGTCTCACTAGTTCTGGTGTGGTGATTTTGGTGTCGATGGTTTAATCTAGTGGTTTCCATTTCGGATATCAAGTATGATGGAAATTTGTAGATGATGATGCCATTTTCTGTATTCTGAGCAGGTGGTCATTGTTTTTTTTGAAAAGGGATATCAACTCTAGGTTTCCTTGGATAGGTTTTCATTTTGATAGCACTCATATGGTGATGAAAATGATGATGGTGATGTTGACTATAATTTTTCTTCAGAAGACAGTAACTTTTATTTAATGTTTCTTGATTTAGTGACCTTGCCTGGGGTGTGAGATGGTCGATGAGGGTGAGCGATGTTAGTGTGGGTTATCAAATGATGGGAACTATGTTTGGGAGTTATTAAATAGTGTGGAACTGAAAGGGAATAATGACTATGACAATGAAGTGGTTATCCTAATGATTATGGTGTGTGGATGATGATGTGACTAGCTGACGCAGTGCCTCGTGGTTCGGGGCACCTCAGTTTTGGTGTTGTTTTTTGAATTTAAAATTTCATCTCAGTTTTTTCTCTTAGATCCTACCATATGTTTGTTGTTACCACATTACATTATATCGGACTACAGAAAATAAAATATGAATATAAATTTTATCCAGTCATGTTTGTACTTTTTCAAGAGAGATACATGGAATAAATCATGAACTTGAGGTAGATTTGGTAGAAGTGATAGCCTATAATCCACTCCTATTATGTGATCAAAGATTTCATAGTGGCCAATATACCAAGGTCTCAACGTCCCTTTCTTCCCAAACTGCATGACTCTCCTCTAACTAAATATTCAAAGGAACACTTTTTCATCAACACCAAACTCGAAGTCCTTTCGATGGGTGTCATCAAAGTGCTTTTTCTGACTCTAAGCATCCTTTATGTGTTGTTGAATGGAATTAACCTTTTATATCATCTCCTTTGCAATATCAAGTACAATATGTTTTTTCTCACTAACTTCATCCCAAAAAGTAGGATTTTTAAATTTCTTCCTATATAAAGCTTTTTAGGGTTCAATTTGAATACTTGAATGTATGATATTGTTGTATGAGAACTCAACTAATATGATATGTTGATCTAATCCAACTTTAAATTCCATTGAACATTTTCTCAGCATGTCCTTGAGTTTCTAAATAGTCATTTCAGATTAGCCATCAATTTGGGGGTGATATTCCATACTAAAATTAAATTCAGTATTTAGAGCATGTTGAAGGATTCTCCATATTTTTTATGTGAAACATCTATCGTTATTAGAAATGATATAAACTGGTACCCATGCAACCTCACCACCTCTTTTATGTAAATATTGGAAAGTTTTTCGAGGCATAATTTTTCCTGAATATTGTTGAAATGGGCATTCTTGGTTAGATGATACAATATAACCCATATCGCATTGTTTCCTTTGGATGTTCATGGTTGACCAGTGAAAATGTCCATAGAGATATGGCCCCACTTCCATATTGGTATGGGTAGTGGTTGTAATACCAATTTAGAAATATATTTCTCTACCTTCACTTTTTGACACACCTAGAACATTATAGTGTAGTCAGTAATCTCAGTTTTCATGTTATCCCGACAATAATGATCATGAAGGTCCCTATATATTTTCATACTTCTAAGATGTATAGAAAAAGTAAGGCTATGAGTTTTATCCATGATCTATTTATTTAATTTTTGAAATTATAGAACACATAGTCTTGTGTGAAATTTTAGTACACCTTATTGATCAATATTGAACTCTGAAAACATCCTATTCTACATATCCACTATCTTCCTCTGTTATAAAAGATTTTCTCTTTTTTATATTTCTTGATTTTCTCTGTTATTGATGGTTGATAAATCATTTGAGATATGGTTGATGATGTCCCTTACCTTACGATTTCCATGTCCATTTTTTCTAGGTATTTGATCAAAATATATCCTTGAATCCTCATCATTTCTAGAACAACAAGTTCTTTCCTACTTAATGCATCAGTGACTTTATTTTCTCTTTCAGGATGATAATGAATTGAATAATCACAGTATTTAATAATTTCCAACCATCTCCTCTGTTTCATGTTCAATTCCTTTTGCATGAAAATATACTTCAAACTATGGTGGTATATGTATATATCACATTTCTCCCCATAAAGATATTGTATCTATATCTTTAGATAAAAAATAACCAATACCAACTCTAGGTCATGTGTAGGATAATTATGACCATGAGGATTTAACTACTGAGATGCACAACAAATCACCTTTTCACTTTTCATAAGGATGCACCAAATCCCCTTTTAGAGACGCATCGCTAGAATTAATGAATCCTTCTATAATATAGGGTCGATTTAACATATGTTTAGTAACCAATAACTTCTTCAGCTCTTGGAAACTTTCTTCACACACTTTTTTCAATATAAATTTGGCCTATTTTTGAGTAAAATTGGTTAGTGGATTAAAAAGTCATGAATGTTTTTCAGAAACCTCCTATAATATCCTTCTAATCTAAGGAAAATAAGAATCTGAGTTTCTATTCTAGGATGAGGCTATACCTATACAACCTTTTTCTTGGTAGGGTCAACTAATATTTCTTCATTTGTTACAATGTTCCCCAAGAAATAAACTTATTATAACCAAAATTTAAATTATCTAAACTTTTCAAATAGCCTCTCATTCCTCATATTTTTCAATATAACCCTTAGATAAACCTCATGCTCCACACAACTTTTGAAATATATCAAAATATAACCCATAAAAACTACTGTAATGTTATTAAGGTAGTCTTTAATGAGTCAATTCATCAAGTCCAAAAATAAAGAATGAGAATTATTCAATCCAAAGAACATAACAACAAACTCATAATGCCCACATCATTATTGGAAGGCGGTATTTGGAATAACTTATTTCTTCACCATAAATTGATGATAACTATATCGAATATCAGTCTTTGAGAAGAATTAATCCCCCCAAAGCTGGTCAGGTAAATCATCAATCCATTGGAGAGGGTACTTGTTCTTCATTTTTATCCCTTAAATTCTCTATAATCGAGGCATATGTAGATTTATCTATCCTTATTATTCATAAAAATAACAGATGATGTACAAGTTGACACACTTGGTTAGATAAATATCATCTCAAAAAGATCTTAAAGTTGATTCTTTAATTCCAATAGCATTATATTTTCCATTCAATATTGTATCTTTGATATTATCTTGGATCCATGCATCAGTTCAACAGAGAACTGTACCTATCTTTCTAGGGGAAGTCAAATTTACTCCTCAATAAATATATCAATGTATTCATGAACTATGGTGAAATTTTCTATTTGTATACTTTCATTTCCTTATTTATCTTCACTGATCATTTACATAAAAAATATTTGGGAGTTTCTTCTAGACAAATATCAGGTCGACATATCTCTTGTTTGAAAATAACTGTATGTTTTTCATTCAATAGTACTAATATTTCATTGCTTATTTAGTTTATCACAACATTATACTTTGAGATCTTGTCCATACATAGTATAATGTAAAATTCAAGCATGGTAATGACTGCTATATTTAAGATGATATTAATCTATCCAAAGTTAATACTATATTTTATGTATACTTTTGATTCTTGTATAATCACTTCATGGTTTTGATAGATAAATCTACATCTATAAGTTCAGGGATTGATTTTATATTCTTCGAAAACATAGAGGAAATAAAGGAATGTGTGGAACCACAACTAAATAAAGTACTTTCTAGCTTTAATATAACAAGGAGAGTACCTGACACCATATCATTTGGGAATTGAACTTCATCCATAATGATAGTAATATCATGACCTTCTTCCCTTATCCCATGTTGAGGTTTATGGTGATTCCCCTCCACTATCATTGGATTTGGACATTGATTGAAAAAGTGGCCAAGCTATCCACACTTGAAGTATTTACCTTCTGGAAGCACCTAAACCATCTCCAATTTGTCATTCACATTGAAAAGTTGATGCTTCACATCACTATGACAGTTTCAATAAATAAGGTCATCTCTTCCAAACATTATAAAATTTCCCACTCCTGAGAAATAAGTTACTTAAGATATTCTTCCCATATTTTTTGCATGTGAGAAGTTTCATAGACCTTCCTCCTCTTCTATGATCAAATTTCATCCCTTATCTTGGTTGCATTGATCCATAATTTTAATTCAATCAATGGGACCACCCCGTCTCTTTGAACTCCAGTTCAATATTCATGTCACTTTTCACTATCTCCTCGTAACTAACATAGTCTTGATTGGATAGATTCTTCAATAGATGGGGACTTAGGCCTCCAAATAATCTATTAACCTTTTCATTATGATCCATGAAAAATCTTGAGGTGTAATGAGAATGTGTTGGAAATTTCATCGCATGGCTTCTCATAGATTCATTTTCCATCCTCTTTAGCACTAGGAATTACATATACATTTTTGTTCTCATTAATAATGGGAAATATTTTTTTCAAAAAATATCCCCTAAACTATTACCACTTCATAACATCAAGCTCCCCACTTGGATTCATGTTTTCAATCATTGTACACTGCCGATCATCCTCTTCCTCTAAGAGGTACACAACTAGGGTGACATTATCATGTTCCAAACAGTGGAGTGTAGAAAATATATATTTTATAGAGCTTATCCACTATTCAATGATCAATTGGTTGGAATGATCCATTGAAATAATGAGTTTGTTGACGCATAAAGGACTCAACATAAAGTGTTGCTTTTCAAAGATAACTCGGTCTATCATCTTGATTAAAGTTATTATTCATAACTAGAGTTCTTTGATTAATCATTATCATGGAGTTTTTTATTCCATCTTCTATCAGAGGGTCTTCGACACATTGTATGTTATTCTATCCATTTACATGGTTCCTCCTATTTCCCGCTATTTTCTAAAATAAAAAAACATAGTGAGAAATGTGTTTCTTTTAGGAATCATATAATTTCTAAAGGAACTTGATGTCTTCAAACATCATTCTTAAATATTTTATTCTCTAACAACAAATAAATTTTCTATAAATCCTTCATAACGGTTCAAAAAAAGATTGTGATTAACCAAAAATAACCCCAGAGAGTGTCAAAATAGGTGTGAAACAAGGACCATTTTTGTACACCAGCCCCTATTGAAGTCTAAGTCAAAGTAGTGTTTTTGGTTTTTACCCATAGAAACATCTATTCCAGATCCATGTCATCTTTTTCACATACATACATGGATTTCTTTTCTTGAAAACCACTAACATAATACATCCCCAAATAAATATGATGTTTTCATATTTCTAAACATTTATATAGGGTTTATTCTAATGTTTTAAAATTATAATTTCCATATATAACTAAATGTTAATTTTATTCCAACTATGGTTTCCTTCCTTTTTATTACAAAACTGTTCATTACATATTACAAAATAGAGGATCATTTAAAGATTAGTTTCTTTGAAAAAAGGTACATAATACATGTACACTAATAAAATTATATTCTAATTGAAAGGCTTCATAATAGGTTCAACCTATGTGCATTTAATACATCTCATAACTTGGTAACATACATCAATGGAAAGGGTGTGCTTAAGGACAGGTATTGGAAAGCAAGGGAAACAATTTACATGTGATCTTGAGAAATATCAATAAGAACTTGATTAATATCATAGAGGAATGAGAAAGAGGCATATAATAAGAAGAAGGAGAAGAATAAGAACATGGAAATGTGTCTTTGTCATTTAAATGAGGCGCTCATAAGCATATAACAATGATTTTTCACCGAGGTGTCATAAAAATTAACGTGGTTATTCACAAAGGAATCTTAAAACATGTAATATCTAGAGATTAAATTATTTAACCAATAAATTGGAGTGCTATCAAGTAACACCTTTAAATTTTATTAATTAATGTGACATACATAGATCATAATAAAACATTTCAAAAATATCCCATGTAGAATAAAATAAACAGGTTTCATATAAAATTATTCCCTTGTAAAAAAATAATTAAAGACAAGATCTTTTTGTCATTTATTACCCTTAGAAAGTTAATGAGGGTTTTATATATATCAATACTAAAATAAAATAAATTTTTTATGCAAATTTTTTAACACCCATAAAAAATAAAGAGGTTTGGGTATTTATATAGAAAAATAAAAGGTAATTTCATGAGGAGAAGATAGAAAATTTGAGAAGTATAATTAGAAGCATAACGAGTGTAAAACATGGTTTAAGTAAATGGTAAAAAAAGAGGGGGGATGGGACTCGCATTTATAAAAGAATATTACTATAGAAAATGTACAAAATAAATTGGATATAAGAACTTTTTTGGAAATTTTAAAGAAATACCACATAAAGAGTGAACATTAATGGAAAATTGAAGTAGATATTTCTCTTACTTTTAATATTAGTTCCTAAAACTAGAGGATCAAGACCTTAGGGGCATGAGGACACCTTTGGAGTACTGATTGGGAGGTAAAACTATCAGATATTTTAGTAGGATGAATTGGTATCAAAATAATATGGATGACTGGGTGGGTATTTACAGAAAAAATAGGGGGACTTGTTTAAAACCTTCCATATAAAGGTTTTGGATGCCTAATTAGTGGTAAATGAAAAACCATGGTCTTTTCCATGGTTTTTCCATGGTATTGGACCCTTGGGATACATTTTATTTAATTTTAATCCACAAGAGTCAACCATCATTTTATATTACTTATTTTGGAAAGGAAAATTGAAGTTTTCACAAAATAACATTTTTAAATTTAAAGTTTCCATTTTATAATTTGGAAAGTAAATTATATATTTGGAAATAGATTACAAATGTATGAAAATAATTAATATTAATAAAATAAAAAATTTCAAATTCTATATTTTGGTTAATTAGTTATTACGTCATTATGACATAATTATGATTTCATTAAACATATCAAACAACTCAAACTATATGACTTTCTTTAAAAGGGAATTCCCATTTGTAGCCTTTTAAAAGCCTCCAAAAATGGGAACCCCCTCCCCATGAAGAGGTCACTGTACTAAGGTAGATCCACAGTCGGGGAAGGAGTCATTGCCATCCGAGATGGCAGAGCGTTCCGGAAGGTGACAGCCCGATCAGTGATGGTTCATCAAAGAAATTTGTCATCACATTGGGTCGCGCCTCATTTTTCCCGCCTAGTTGAGACCGAGCGACCCGGTAAGATGGGTGGATCCTGGGGGAGAGGCTCACCCTGAAAGTGGAATCCCCGGATTCAAACCCTGACCCTAACAAAGAATGCCATTGTTCTACAACTCTCTATCACCACCACGCCACCAACGAAGTGACAAAAACAACTCAAACTATCGTTTTACATTTCATAAAAACATATTTTATAAAATTCTAATAAATTCACCCTCACATAATTTTGAAGTTATAATTTCTAAAATGATATTTATTTTATCAAAATAATTCTACTGATATATTAATTTTAACATTTAAATGTAAAAATCCTTATTTATTAAAAATAATAGCGGATAGAAAATTAATAGTAAAATCATCGATGCTTGAAAGAAAATTATTTTATCATTTATAATTAAGTAAGACTATTTTTATCAAACTATTTCATTAAAATAAATAATATTCATAATATCATAGTTTATTATAATAATTTATATCTTTTTAAAAAGTATATTTTTTGTCCTAAAAACCAATTTATCAAATTTGTTATATTTTTATATATAAAAAATATTCTAAAAATGGAATTCATAGAATAAGAATTTCATTTAGAAAATAGAATTACTCTTTAAATAGATTAGGCCTTGATACATAGCCCATTATTCCACCTGTGTATTCCCTAAGATTAAGGTGTGTGATGGTGGTGGTTTTGTTGGGTGCCTCGGCTAGCATTGACTTAGTGGTAACCTCCACTAACTTGAACTTCTCTCATATGTGACTTCATTCAAACTTCACTTGTTGATGATCAGATTGGTCTTGGTCAAGGGTGAATCATAGTGATACTACCTCCCTTCCAATCTCCAATAGATAGGCTTCATATGGCATGAATCTACTGGTTGAGTCCATCAAATATTCTTTCTATATCAATTATCCTTTTTCATATTTTACATATAAACTCTAATTATAACATAAAATTGTTTTCTAGAGTACATTTACCAATTGTCATGTTGATCAATCAGTCATAATTGACCAACATCCAAATAATAGTCAAAACCAAATGGTCTCATTTCCCTTTATATTTACTTTATTATAAAAAGTGTTCAGGTTTTTTTGTGTACAAAATAATATAATACACATTTTCATGAAACAAATATCATTCAAAAAGTCAAGTTCATTATAGATTTTCCTGTAGTTTTTTAATCCTAAACAAAAAAATAACTAAAATTTTACTTTGATACCAACAATAATGACCCTTATCTTTATTACACATTAATTTATGATTTATTACATGAAATTACACATGATACAACTCAAATGATTAATAATTATATTGTGTTTGAAAATTAGGTACATTAAAAAACAACTTAAAATAGTAAATATATCATCTTTATTGAAAACTTCCTTAAAATTATCATACTTAAAACTGCATGGGATAAGCCTATGACATATAAAAGAAAGGGGTGAGCAAAATATAGACCAATATGGGAATAAAAACGGAATAACATGAAGAAAGTAATACATTTTAGATAGTAGTAATATAAATTGAGCATAAAATGGGTGAGAATCATACACAAGAATAATTCGGCATGGTATAGCCTAATAACATAGAGGTAACATGGGAAATGTGGAAACATATTAAAATAATGCATCATAAACATAGGACAAGGTTAACTACCTAGAAATCACGATATACAAGTCCTATAAAGGAATTAGTTTCACTATATTCCCCAAAATGACGTATCATGAGACTAAAAATTACCCAATGCATTGGAGTTTTATATAATTTGGGGCTCAATGGTCACATTTATTTCATTTTCTTTCTTAATTTCACTACATAGATCATACAATATGGATTCATTCGTTGTTATATTTTATTCAATGATCAAGGAGTGTGGGATAAATACACGTAAGTCCCCCATAAAATATGTATATGTTTATAAAGGTATCCACCATAGATAAGAAATATGTATGGTATTCCCTATATAATTGTTTTGGTAGGGAAAATCATGGTGCAAATTTGGTAACATAACAACATCACTTTAAGATTCATAAAATGGGTTGACGAGAGCGAAATGGGTCTCTCACCATTTGTACATAAAATAGAAACTATTGCATACATGGAATGTCATATCCAAATATTAATAGTTGGAAATAAAATTCATAATATAATTAATAAACTTGAATAAATGGGGGATATAAAATAACAGTTACTAAATTTTGGCATAGTAATGGGTGTACATAAAGGATCATTGGATGTATTAATTAGAGTAAAAAAGGTATCTCATCATTTATACATAAAATGGAAGGAAAGGGGTGGTAGAAGAACATAACAAAAAAACCACAGATTGAAACTAAGAATCATAACACTAAATAGGTGGTTGAATGGAAATAAGAGGAGATAAATCCATTACCTAAGAATCATAAAATAAACCTGGTAAATGTGGAGTCAACATAAAACACTACATCGTAAATATAGGTCAAGGATAAATTCCAAGACATAATGATAAAAAATTATCATGATTTATTAGGTTCACCCCCTTATTACTTTCATGATATCTCATGAGACAAAAACATTACCCAATGCATTGGAGTTCTACATAATTTTAGGTACCCCCGTCACATTCATTTCATTCCCATGCTTAAGTGTGTCAAACAGATCATACAAAATAGAATCATTTTTAATAAGTTTTTATTCCACAATCAAGGAGTGTTTAATTAAAAAATGTAATTCCCCAATAATATAACTATAAGTTCAAAAATTTCAAAACCTTTGATATAAAATGGGTATGGTATTCTCTACACAATTGTTTTCACATGAAAAAATTGTGGTGAAATTTCAAATGCATAACAGCGTCACTTAAAGATTCCTAAAATGGGATTATGGGAAATAAAGGGGTATATAATAATTTTAAAATAATATATACAAAAGTAGGGACATTAAAAGACATATCCCAACATTTGGAATTGTATATAGAATTCATAAGATAATGAAGACACTTGAATAAAATGGAGAAAGAAAAGAACCACTACATTGAAATTTTGACTCAAAATCCCTGGTAGGAGATTATTGAGAGCTTCGAGAACCTTGGGAGGAATCAAGAGAGGCTATGGAAGAGTAAGGGTGTGCTACAATGATTTATAGTGAAGATAAATGGAATATTTTGTGGGTTTATAAGGGATATGATTAGGGATTTATTTATTATTTCTCAATATTAGGTTTCATAATCTATATAATAAAATAATTAAAACCAAAATTATTACCATGGTTTTTTCCCATGTTGTATTCAAAATAGAGTTTGTTTTCATTATTTTATAAGTACCAGGGAAGAATATAATAAAATAATACCCTTGGTTATGTGGAGGTTAGTCATACTCTTAAGGAAATGATTTTAAAACTGTAAAATATAATATTGGTTTTGGAGATTTAATAATGGATTTATAAAATTAATCAAATAAAATTAAAATCACATTATTTTAAATGGAAACATATTTTTTATCATTTATATCAATTATAGTATATATTATATTATTTTTTGGTCATTATGATGTCATAATACACACCGTATAATTATAGGATATTCAAATATTCACTTGAAAATTTGATTATCTCATAAAATAATGAAACATTCACCATTGGATTATTTCAATGTTATAATTCCAAAATTAATATTCATTTTATCAAAATAATTTTCTAAATATTTAAAATTTTCACTTTTAAAATAAGAAACGACATTATTGAAAAATGATGGGTTTTTTCATAATAACAGTTTTCGAGCCATTATAAAAATTACATTTGACTTCATTAAAATTATATGATAATTTATATTTAATAAAAATTATTCAATAATATTACTATATTTTAAAATAATTTATTTCAAAAATCGATTAATTCATCAATATAAACATCTTAATTGAAATTGAATACTATTTAAAAATATAATTTGTGTTTTATTGTATAAAAATAAAAATCATTTATAGTTTAATGATAGGGAGAAAACATGATCACTATTATATTGAAAATGTAATATAAATATTCATATTATTAATGTCTTGACACATATCCGATTAATATACTTGAAATCACCGTAAGGGTATGGTGGACAACGGGGTGATTTCATGGGGTGGTTCGGCATACATTGTTTGGGATTTGATCTTGATGAGCTTAAACTTCTTTTATAAATGGTTTCTGTCATTCTTAAGTTGTTGGATCTCAACATGGGATTGGTCAAGGGAAAATACCAATGATTCTACCTCCCTCAGAATCTTTATAAATGGTCTTAATAGGGTATGATCCTACAAGTTGAGTCCATCACTTCATTTATCTGTTAAATTGAATTTGTTAAAAACCTATATTTATACTAATAATGTGACCACTAATAAATAGCTATATTATCAATGATAAAAAATATTAACTTTATTTTAAATCTTATATAATAAAACCAAGTAAGTGCATGTGTTTTCTATAACCATAATATACAATGATGCATTTAATTAAATCACAAGGGGAATTTTATTTATAACAGTTCAGGTCCTTATAGATCATGTTTATTTTGTTTTGATTTGGGGTTTTTGTCTTTCTAAGGTTTTTTCGGTTGTTCTTAGCTCCTTATACACTTGTGTAGTTTTTTGGGTTACTATTGTTCAATTTTTTTTTGCGTTTGAGGCAGGTTTCCCTTTGCATTTGAGCATTGAATTTAAGAAACATGGATTTCTTGATTTACACACCTTGTTTTGATACTAATTACTAATATGTATAATTTTGAATAATTATTTCAAATGAAATTGAGTAAATTTATTTTAAATTTCTTTGTATTGAATATTTTTATTTTTCCTTCCCCACAAAGTGTTCGATAAAATACCTCGTTGGCCTTTATATGTGGTTTGTGGATTCTAAATGGTATTTTGGATTTCTAAATATGTTTTTATTATTTCATAAAATAATAAGTGGTGTGTTTAGGCCTCTTTTAAATTTTTTTCCTTGCAAATTATTTGTGAGGCGAGGTTGGAATTTTAAAATGGGTTTTCTTTAGAGAACTCCCATTGGGATGTTTTACTTTCCTTGTTATTTGTTAATGGGAATTTGAGGTCATCGACATGGACCTTCCATTGGAAATTGATGGTTGGAATGTAAAGGGATTATTACTTAGGGTGATTTGGGGGTGATGATTGGTTGTTTGAGGCATGTGGCATTTTGATCACCCCAGTTTTAGACATGACATGGAATCCTCACAAAGCTAGTGGATTATCCAAGAACATTTACTGCACTACATTAATATTAGGAACTGTTTAGTGTATGGTTAGTAAGGATGGGATCTAATTTTGGGATGATTCCCCTAGATTATTATAGGAAGGGTATGATAGAGTGTGAGGGTTTTTTAATTGCATCAGGTGCACAAACAGGATGGATAGGGATACAGTATGTTCTAGATTTTCCACTGAATTACAAAGTATCCTCATGTTCTATAACACTTAATTATCTAGGCTGGATATTTTAGGTGCCTCAACTGAGTTGGTAACATTTTTAATGCATTACCATTTACCTCATTATGATTTCATTGATCCTTCTTCCTATTTTTGGTGTGTATATTTTGGTTAATGAGAATGTTTGGTATTAAAATTCTTTGTGAGGAATGCTTCCTAAAAATAAAAGTGTAGCGTACTCCCATTATTTTTTTACAAACACTCATCATCTACCTTCCCTATTTTTATATCAGATTCTCATACCTTCCCCTTTTATGAATATATATTTTAAATAATGAGAGAAATAGACCATGATTTTTTAAAAAATAAATGTATGAAAAACCTATTTTAGTATATTGTATTTCAAATTAAAAGTAATTGGATCTTTTATTTAAAGGATATGTATTGAAAATAGTTTACTTGGGAATGCCTACTACGATTTAATAATTACACCTATACTTTTATTAATGTTTTTATCTTTAAGTTTAGGTCCTTCTTTGTTTCTATATTTATGCAGCAGTGATGGGTTTTGGGTTTGGTGAGTAACCTGTGGGGTCATACGAAGATCTGTTTAGTCTCATGATTCGGTTTGAGTTTATTTTAGCTTACGTTTTGTTGTTCCCCTTTGTTAATTTATTTATGATAGGATTCTCATTTATCTTTCCACTATATTGGATATTTATCTTGGGTTAAATTTATCCCACTATAACTCGATGATGCCCTGGTGCTTGTTGCCACCATGTGGTGATTTGGAACGTGCCTCGGTGATGTTGTGGGCCAGTTTGGGTGCACAGTTCGCGGTCAACCCAAATTGGTTCATGAAAAAAATGGTATTAGATCGAGGTTATTTAGAATACATAGCTTTTAGAGATCCATTTTGTTATCTCTGTTATCAAGGAAGAAAGTGTGGGGGTTTTGGAAATTGGGGAGTTGGTAAAGGAAGCGTGTGGCTAGTACTTACAGTGGAAAACCTCATGTTACCAAGGGATGTTGGGTTTTTAGTTTTTTCCTTCGATTTGTTTTCCAATATTTTCCTAGAAATTTTTGGTTTGGTTTATGTTGTTAGTTTTATTTATATTTTATGTATTTTTATTGTTTGTTTTGGTGTTTGGGGACACTAAATGAGAGTTGGGATACTGGTTTTTGGTGAGATCCTAGGGTCTAGCAAGCCATGTGGAGCATGGGGATGTGGTCTTGAATGACTCTTTGTGGTAGTGGTGTTATTCTAATTTGGTCACAAACCATATGGCCATGTCACCCATTATCGCTAGTCCCATCTTGGAATTTATTTTGGGTTTTCCGAATTATAAAATCATTTTGAAATCCTTGATTCAAATTTTGAAAAAAAATATTTTTAGTGGTGATGTTTAAGTTCATGGAAATGATTGATGAGTTTTTCAAACCTATTTAAGAAAAGTCTTGAAAAATTGATTTATAATTAAAATGAATATTCATAGAAATTATTTTGAAAAATTATTTTATTCTTCATCATAGATTATAAAAATATGGTGCAAGTTATTACAAAGGAATGTTAATTTTTTTTTAAATGATAAAGTGATTTTAATGATAAGGTTTGGATTTATTCAACGAAATTAACATATTTCTGTAGAAAAAAATGGATTGGGGTTCATAGTTTCAAAATGGATTTTGAAGTGGTTGCTAGTGATCTTTATGAAAAAATATTATAAATTTTTCAATTTGTTTTCTTTTTATGTTTAGTGTTTAACTATAGTGAGCTCTTGAAGGTGAGTTGTTTTTTATTGAATTTTTATTTATTTGTTTTTAGAGTATTCCCCCACCAATGATTCGATGATATGTTTGGTGTAGCTATTGATACATAACTATTAGTAGGACCTCTATTTGATCAACCAAAATACTTCCACCATGATTTTAGAAAGTTGAACCCTCCTCTATTTTATAGTCAAATAGATCCTGTTGATGTAGAATATTGGATAAAAAAGTATATTTAGTTTCCTTGAGTTTCCTAAGTATCTAAAGTTTAAGATAGTATACTTTACGATTGAGGGTCCAAGTTTGAAGTGGTTGAATCCATTCATTAGGACCAAGGCATGGGAAGACCTCTTGTGGGAATTTTCCAAGGCTTTGTTCATCAGACTGTACTTATCTGAGGATGTGAATGTGGAAAGGGTGATAGAGATGTTCTACCTTCATCAAGGTGATGAATTTGTGTTGGAATTAATTCTTCATATTATGGATCTGGTTTTCTATCTCCTAGATTTGGATGAGGATGATTTTTTGAATTCTCAACATTTTGAAAATGGTCTTTATCCTAATCTTCAGTCAACTATGTCTGAATTTGGTCTAACATCCATTGTAGATGCAGTGAGGTAAATGGCTCAGGTTGAGGTTGTGTTATCCTGGGATATTTCGGTAATCAGTCCTCCTATATTCTATGGATGTAGTGAATGAAATTTTATTAAATAGATGGTAAATCATCCTCGGGCTAGCTATATTAGTAGTGGAATAAAGTGGTCTTCCAATATTTCATAATACTCTTCTAGGAATATGACCCTGTTAAGTCATCAATGTGGAAATTAGGGTTATAAGAAGTTGTATTTTCTAGAAGCACCAAATACCTACCATGCCTTTGGAGACATGGATCACATTCAATGGTTTTTATAATGTGTTTTTTGGAAGCAATGTGGATCCAAGTCTAAACTTTTTGAAGATCACCCACCTTGTTTTTAGGAGTAGGGTTCTCATCATCCTCTAGTGAAAGTGTGTTTTTTTGTGTGTCTTGTATCTACCACATTATTTATCTAGGGAATCATTTGTGGTTTTTTCAGTTTAGCATTTTGGTTTTTGTTGGGTGACGTAGGTTGAGAAGTCGACTGGAATCTTAATGTAGTGGGGAGTCCACTCAGGCCTCCTACATCTGTTAAAAGTAAACCCTTGTTTCTACCCTATAATTTTTCATTATTATCAACTTGGGAAGATGTCTAGTGGTTATTTTCTATCCTCTTAGGCCTAATAACCTTGAGTTTCCGTTCACTTTTGGAAATCATTAGGATCCTTGATAATTATTGATGGAAGTGGCAATGGTAAGGTGTTTATCTTATGGATTAGTATTTCTAATTCATTTTATGAATGTTTTGAATATGATGGTCTATTCTAGGATAGAATTGAAAGTTTTTTCTAAGTGTTTGTTAGGGTATTCTTTAGTTTAAGGATTCAAATTATGTGGGAGTTTATACCTTATATTTTTTCTGATCAATTGGAAACATTGAGGCTTTCTAGGGGAAGAAATCATTATGGTTGGGAAAATTGTCACATCCTAGATCTTATTTTATTTTTGTTTTTATTTTGGTTTTTCATTCCTTATTTTTCTTTTCTCTTGAGTCTCAGGTGTTTCAGATCAAATTTTTAGTCTTGGGTTGTTTTTATTCTATTTCATGGTTTCTGTGCACGGTTAAGGGGAAACTGTGCAATCTCCAGACGTAGAGTCCCTTATCAGTTCAATTTTTCTATCTTGGTTAGGGTTATATAGGTAGCGCATGGTTAGATTCAAACATTGAGGCTCCATGGAGTAACTATGTGGGTCATGGGTGTCCCTATATGAGGACACATTAATTAAGAACAATTATTTTAAACCCTACGACAATCATGAACCTAGATATGTGGTTTTTGATATAACTAAAATGAACAGTTGGAAAAAGGGTTCCCAAACTATTTTTCCAAACTATGCAGGCTTCCTATGAGTTCTGTAAGGGATGTAGGGTTGGAACACAGTTTTCCAAACTATGTATCTTAATTGTTCATAGTGACAAGGTTGATTAAAAAGGGATTTTTACCACTTTTCCTTCTCTTTTTTTAACCCCAAAACTTCCATTTCTTATAAAATTTGGGTTTTTCAACCCAAAAAGGATACTACCCTCTTCCTCATGCCTCCAATCTTCCTTCCATGGTGGAATCAAGTTTTTTCTCTGAGTTTTAGGGAAAATTTCTCAAGTTATTCCCTTTTTCTATTCTCCCTCTTCCTTATTCTTCCATTTCATTCTTTTTTACATTTCTACCTTGGATTAGTTGGTCTAGAGTTCATGTTTATTTTGTTTTTATTTCATGGTTTTGTCTTGTTAGGGTTCTTTTTGGGTAGTCTTTCCATCTTATACCCTTATTTAGTTGTTTCGAGTTGCCGTTGTTCAAGTGTTGTGAGTTTGAGGTAGGTTTCCCATTGTATTTGGACATTAAATTTAAGACAAATGGATTTAATATTGTTCCCACCTAGTTTTGATACTAATTAGTGATATTTATTATTAATAATAATCATTTAAAATTAAATAAAGTTTATTTTATTTCAATTTAATTTTATTAAATGGTTTTATTTAGCCTTGTATTCTAATTGTTTGACAAAAATACATGATTGTCCTTTAAAAAGGGGATTTCATTAAAAAACATTGCTTAACATGTAACACTTTATATATTGATAGCTAAAAGGAATATGATTCCCTCAGTATGGGAATTCCCATGGAAATTGATGGTTGGAATGAAAGGGGATTATTCCTTGGGTTGATTTGTGTTTGATGGTCGGTTGTATGATACATGTGGTCTCTAGATCAGCCATATTTTGGACATGTCATGGGAATATTGAATAGCTAGTATATTATCCAAGAATGTTCTCTACACTAGTTTAGGACTACACTCTGGCTAGTGTCCCCAAAGAAAGGACACACTCTAATTTGGGGGTATGTCCCTTGGTTAGGCGAGGTAGGGTATGATGAAGTGTGAGGGTTGTTTTATTTCATCAGGCACACTAATGGGATGGATCGGGTTATATAATTTTCTAAATATTCCCCTAAGCTCCTTGGTATTCCCATGTTCCCTAGAACTTATTTATTTATGGAAGATAATTTACCTGTGTTGGCTAAGTTGGTAATATTTTTACTAGTTGACCATCTCCCTCATTATTATTTCATTATTCCTGCTTCATATTGGGGTGTGTATCTTTTTTTAAGAAAAAGTTTAGATTAAAAATTCATCATGAAGAATGTTTTGGAAAAAGGAAAGTACTTAATATTCTCTTTATCCTTTTCACAGACACCCTTCATCTAATTTCCCTCATTTTCTCTTAGATTCTCAAACCTTCCCATTAAAAAAACTATTTTAAATAAATTAGGTAATAGAGCATGATTTGTTTTAAAATGAAATATATGAAAAACCTATGTTTGTGTATTTTATTTCAAACTATAGTTTAATAAATCATTTTTTTAAAATAAGTTCATTAGGAATTGTTTACCTTAAAATCCCTAATATGTTTTGATACTCACTCTAATACTTTTATTTTTTATCTTTAGGTGCATGTCTTTCTGAGTTTCGATCATCATGGAGTGATGTTTTGTTTTGGGTTTGATGAGTGACCCACAGGCTGACACGAATATCAGTTAGTCCAATAATTTTATTTGGTTTCATTTTTATTTTATGTTTATTTGTTAATATTGGTTAGTTTATTTATTTTGGTCTTCTCATTTATCTTTCCAAGGAATTTATTTATTTATCTCTAGAAAAAACATTCCCAACATTACTCTAGGATTCCCTGGTTCTTGTCTCCACCCCATGGAGATTGAGAATGTGCATTAGGTCTGTCATAGGCCAGCTCAAGTGACCAGTTCGGGGACAAATCTGTTTGGTAAGTGAAAAATAAATCCAAATATCTAATAATAGTTATGGTGGTGGTAACATTCCTTATTATCCTATGCATTATAATAGAGCTTTCCTTTTATAATTTTAAAAACAATCCAAAATATTCTGCATAAAATACATAAAAATATTATTTTTAACACCTTTAAAAGAAAGAAAAATGTAAAATAAAATGTTATTTATAATTCATTTATGTCCATATAAATATATAAATAAAATAATTTTTAAAATATGGACATGGAATAATAATATTTGGGAAATAAATCTTTAAAATGTTTTAAATGAGGATTTTAATTAATGTTTCCCTTATTTAAATCCTTATAAAGATTCCTTTTCAAAACATTTTAAATAAATTAAAATGTAGTAAACATTAAACATGGAAAGCATTTATGCTAAATAATAATTTTATAGAAACATTTACAAGAACATGTAAAATAAAAAAGATACTTTTAAGGGAAAAGTTTAGAAGAGGGGTTTTTTAAAATAAATTTCCTTACAACTTTGGAAACTATTGAATAATAATACCAATGAAAGAGTTGTATAAAATTAAATGTTAAATAAAATGAAAATAAGAGTTTCATGATATAACTATCTAGATTGGTAGTATATACATGACAATAAAGAACATACTGTGAATGAGGTATAAGTCTCTCAGAAATAAAAGAGACAAAATAAATTCATTAACTCAAGTAAAAATATGTCGTGTATATTATTTATATCATGTATAATAAACTTATATCAATTATTTGTTTTCTTAAGAAACTTTTATAGGTTTATTCCCTTATAATGAAATAATTTACTTCATTTATTTTAATTTCATATTGAATTACATAATTTGTTATTTCCACGCTAAGTGTTTTGAGGATGTTCAATTAATAAATTCAAAAAGTCATCACTGAGTTGAACATAGTCAAATGAATAATTATTCCATCATCTCCAGAATAATTATTATGAAATAATTATTGTTTTTATATATAAATTATAGTTTTAAAAATTACCATGAATTATTTTTATGAAAAATTAACAATGTTACACTCATAGAGACGCTCGGTCGTACGTACACATGTGTAATGTTTCCATTTTCAAATATCATGATGGAAATAAAGTAAGTGTTATTTTAGATTTTTATAATTATAATTATATAGTAAATATAATATTATTTCCACAAATATAGTTACATATATCATCCATGTGATATGGTAATAATAAAACAAACACATCAATTTGTGATATGATAGTTCATCGTACACATGAACCATTTTATCATTTTTCAATTAATGGTAAGGTAGTATATTATATGATATATTTATTTTACATAATGATAAATACTTTATGAATATAATATATATATATTAAATTCAACATCATTAATAGATATAATAGGCGATGGGGGAAAACGAAATACCTCGGTTCATCATTAATGGTTTCATTTCCCACTTAATGGAAGAGGAGATGGATGTTTGTTATTCCATTAATATAATAAAATATTCGTATAAGTGATATAATGATTTTCTTATAATATAAATATTTATTAATATTTTAAGCTCGTGAAAGAATAAATAAACCATTGATGCTCTGTTAAGAATGATACTTCTTCTTCAAACCACATCTTATGGCTTATAGCTAAACCTCTCTAGATTTAATTTATAATAAAAAAAGGCACATTAAAAGTGTATAGGTAAGTAAGTAAGGTATTTGGGTAGGTATTTACTGAAAAAAATTTCTTTTCAAGAGTGTAAAGAAGAAGAGAGGAGGTTCCCTTTTTATAAGTGAGTGGTAGTGGTATTTTGGTAAATACCCAAAAATATTCAATAATGGGAAGTCATTCTCAAGACAAGTGCCTCCAATATTCATAAATAATGGATTATTTGGGTCATATGGTCGATAAAAACCTCCAAAATTCAAAAATAAATATGTTTTATGCATTTTATTTTATTTACCTCTAATATTACTCACTTTTAAGATTTTATTTTTTCACCAAGGTAACTAGTGTTTTTATTGTTTTTACAATTCATTATAAACAACAATTAAGTTGAAATTTTTAAATAATGTTAATTATTTTTATTTAAAATATGGAAACAATTTTATCAAATTAAAATAATATAAATTCAATAATAAATTTTAAAATTAATCCCGAAGAACCTGTCGAAAACGGTTTTTTATGAAATGCATTTTTCAAGCAATAGATGGTTTTATATAAACTCCAAAATTAAAAATCGTCATTATTTGAATATCAGTTCATACAAATAGATATATAATATATAAATTTAATTTAAATATTATATTAATATGGATTATTTTAATTAATTAAAATGTACAATCTTTATGCACCTAAATATAGGTTGTATAAAACCGTGTTTTTAAGCTTAAAAAATTAACTCATACCAAAATCATAAAAATTTCTAATTAAACATAAATTAATTATATTATTGTAAAAAATCATATTTTACAATTTTAAGAAATACACAATATAATGTAACTTTTAAATTAATTATTTAATGAAAATGAATGACAGTATTTGAAAAAATGTCAATTTTAACTATTCACTAAAAATTCAATCATTTAAGAAAAATCCTAAAAATTCAACCCAAGTTAAATATGGTATTATACATTAAAATATATTTTTACTTTATAAAATATCATTTCTAAAATTTTTAGAAATCGATTATAATATTTTATCACAAACAGAAATAAAAAACATTTTTTAAGAAATGTATTTTTAATGAATAAAATGTTTTCATTACAAATTGTGTTATTACTTAATAATAATTTATCAATAAAATTATATTAATTAGTACCTTTAAAAAATTTCATAAATCTATTAATACTATTTATTCTTGAAAATTTAAAGGCTATATAATATCAATCATGTTTAAATAATAATATTTTAATAGTATATCACAGTTCTTTTAAACTCACTGTCGTGTGTTGAGCATACTATTGAACATAGTGTTCTTTTAAAATATATGGGTTTTAAATTATTCCCCCCTCATTAAATTTCTTCCCAATGATTTGAAATTTTTCTCAATAATCAATAGTTTGACAATTGAAAATTATATTTTGGAAATCCCAAATAAAAAAGGCTAACAAAACTTTCTCTTAAAAAGTGGGAAATGGAAATACAAGGGTCATCTAAAATAACTCAAAACAAGGATTTGAAATAAGGATAATATTATCAATGTTTGAAAAAATTTATTTTTAAATAATATCTATTTATGAGATAACCTTAAAACCTTTTTTAAACAGATGATACCAATAATTTATAAAAAATGAATAATATTTTTATTTTAGGATCCTTTTCCTAATTTTTATGGATATTTTTACCATATAGACTAAGAATATAAGTAAATATACTTAATATACAAGTATAATTTCATCCTCTATTCATTTATTATGACAATATCATTTGTTTTACCAAACTATGAGTATTCAAGATGAATTTTTCATCCCTAATAGACTAAAATTAACTTCTAAAATATCACATGATTGTAAAAAATGATATCAATATATTTCTATTTTCTTTAGGATTTAACAAAAACAAAAAATGGTTATCTTAACATAAAATAAATACAAAAATTAATAAACATTCATATTAATCTCCAAATCTCATGTTCAACTTAAATCATTCTATAACTAAATAATTCTTCCTCCCAAATAACCTCATAATTCAATGTTTTAATTGTGTTCTTACCAAAAAATATTTGTTGTTAAATCACATTCTGGACCAAAGGGTTGGATATACCTCAAAATTATGACACATTTAAGAAAATATCATTAATAACCTCAAAATACTAAATATTCCAAAATATTTGATCCTAATATATATTTCCCAAAATCAACATAATATTTATCATTTAAATCTTTTATTTAAAAAATTCCATACAAACTATTACATCATGTAAGCTAGTAGTTGGCACCACACCCTTATCACCCTTTGGTTGTGGGTTCAAGCCCTGTGGCCTTTTAAGATGAAATGACTTATCATCTGGATTGAGGGTTTTAATTTTACTAAAACTATTGAAAAAAAAAATTTATAATCATATTCATAACTCACCTTTATCCAATAATGTTCTCAATAATATGATTAACAACTCCTAAAATAAAATTATTCATCTACTCACTTCTTTTCCTCTAAGGTTTTCTATCTAACTCATTCATTCCCAAAAAAATAAAATAATTTTAATTAAAAAAATACCTAACATCAATCACATATTAAATATTATCTTTTACTCAGTCATGTGTTCTTCCATAAAATATAACCTTATAATTAAATCACCTTTCTAGGTCATCAATATCATACAACATATTCTTAATAATCCTTAACTAAAAACTAATATCGAACAATCCATATAAGTTTCATGATTCTTATAACTAGATTAAAATTGATAAAAATACTTCAACAATATTATTCTCAAGTTCCAATACATAATCACTTAAAACATTCCACTTAAATGATTGTCAAAACATAGGTCATTAGGAATTAATCTATGGATTCGGAAATTGACATGTATAATGACCAACTTTCCTATATCTACGACATTCATTTTCTAGTCTTGCCTTCGGTTCAACTTTATTTCCTTGTGTCTTGTTAAATGGACTCATCATTTTTATTTGGAAATTATAAAATTCATTCCCCCTTATACACATATAAATAATATTCTAGTTTTATTGAGGCATTTTCCATGGCACCACTTCATAAAAAAATAACATGTAGGAAATTGAATCTTCTTTTATATATCATAATTAATACATGAAATTCCAATAGATTCCATCCTTATCTTATTTTATGTGCTTGGAAATTAAACTATGTTATACTTATTAACAATAAATTTGATTTCTTATTTTTAATTATCATAAGATGTCTAACTTATATTCCCTTTAGTTTATGCATCTTGTTAGGTAAATCATTACATTTTCTGTCACATTTTTTGTTGGCGTGATTTCTATTATTTCTCAACGTTAACTAAAAATTACTAAATAAAGAAGATAAGAATGAATTAATATACAAAATGGGAAAATTTTAAACCTAGAAAGAATAACTTATATATTAAAAGTATATCCTATCTTGTGGGTCTCTAGGTTTCAATATTAGTCATCTATGGTAACATTTCCTATTAGGTTTTCTATCAATAAATTTTTTTCAATTCCTTTATAATGGTTCATAAAATGATTTTTGAACTTCCAAATCATGTCCCCCGGATGTGTCATTCTATGTGTGCATCAATGTCCATTTTTGTGCACCAGGAAATGATCGAGTCTAGCTCGATATTCCATTTTTGATATTATTACCCCTAGGTAAATATTTTGTAGAGGTGCATCCACATTTATTATCCATAAATGAATGTATTTTCTGGGATCACGAGTCCTAATGTCACTGGAAGAATAGGTACAAAAAATTCAAAGAAACTAATGCATAAAATCTTAATTTTTTCCTCCTTAGTGAGAACCAAAATCTCTTTGAGAACCAAAAACTACATAGGATAAAATATGAAATACTTAAAATAAATGGGTGAGAAAAAAACCAAGTAAGGGAATAAATATGATAAGGAAAAAAACCTATGAGTCAAAGGTATTGCATGATATTATAAAAGATAAGGCACACGAGTAATCACATGGAATCACAACATAATGAACATGTTATCATATGATCATCAAAACATTGTAAATGTGAAAACAATATATGACATTAAATAAACAGGATTCAAGTATAACTTCCTAGAAGATATCACATGGTGGGAAAAAACTACCATAAAAGATTATGTTTAAATGTTAATCTAATACATGACTTCTCGGGAGACTAAAGCTTTACCCATTGAATCAGAACACTCTCTAGGTGCACCAATAATAAAATTTTCATGATTACGTGTTCCATAAAAATGAAATAAATCACAATTCTTATACATTATAATTACCCATGGAAATAAAATGGGTTGTATAGTCTTTGCATCATATCATAATAGAAGGAATGTTCATAATGGATCCATTTTATAAATGAACATAAGACATGTATTACCCCATCAAAGGAAGGTAGAGTAATCTAATTAAATATGTGAGATAAATATATATATAATATAGAATAATTCTATAACATTAAAGAGAGATATAGAGTGATTTTAATGGATAATGTTCATAATATAAAGAAAAGGGTGGTTTAGAGGGATCCCTTACACCCATAAGAAAAACATTTCTAGATATCATAATATCAATCCCATTTTTTACCCTTTTTGAAAATACATAAAAAATATAAAAGGGGTATTACATTGAATTAAAAATTGAATCTTATAAGGAAATTCAAATATTCAATAATGGTTACTGTGATGGGAATATTTTTTGTCATCGTATACATTAAAATAGAACATTCATTTTGCCTTTTGTAAATAAAGTAAAAACACTCTGTATAAAATATGGGAAAATATTCCTTTTGAAAAAATTTGAAACAAAGTAAAAACTTACATAAAATATTCATTATAATTAATTTATTTCCATATAAATACATCCATAAAATAATTTTAAAGTATTAATATGGAAGAAAAATATTTAGAAAATAAATCTTTAAAAAAATTTAAATGAGGTTTTTAAATTTAAGTAACCCATATGTAAAACCTAAAAACATATTCATTTTTAAAACATTGTAAATAAATCATAATATTATAAAAAATGATAAAGGTTAAAAATTATTCATAAATAATAATTTTATTGAAACATTTATAAAAACATGGGCATGAAAAAAGGAGAGTTTTAAGGGAAACTTTAAAAATTGGTTTTAAAAAAAGTCCATAAGGACATTGGTAACTTTTGAATCATAAGACATATGAAACTTTTATATAAAAATAAACATTAATTATTAATAAAATAAGTGATTTTTTTGATATAACAAGTTAAATTATCGATATATACACCACACAAAAGAAAACGTGGAGAATATTGTATAACTATCCTATAAATATAAGCACGGTTAGAAATCCCTTACATCGAGTACAGATTTTTCATTTATTTCATATCTTATATAATAAACCTATATAATGTTTTTCTTTTGAACCTTTTATAAGTTTAATCCATTATACATAAACCAATTACTTCATTTATTTAGGTGAAATATTTAATTAATTAATCAGTTATGTCCACGTCAGGTGTTTTGAGGACATTCACTTTATAAATCAAAACGGAATATGTGTGTTAACCATGGTCAAGTTGGATTTTGTTACAAAAAATATAAAATAATAATCCTGAAATAATTATCATTTTCAAACATAAATCCTACTTCCAAAAAATAACCTTTATTTATGGTTATAAAAAATGAACTACATTATGATCCTAGAGATGTTATGTCATACGTACACATGTGTAACATTTCAATTTTTCAATGAACATGATTGAAATAAGGTAAGTGTTATTTTATTTTTACAGAATTATAATTATATCATAAAAATAAAATTATTTCTTTAAATATACTTACATATACCATCCATGTGACACATTAAGAAAAATAATCGCATTGCTTTGTGATAAAGTTGTTCTTCGTACACATAGAGGATGATATCATTTTTTAGTGGATGGTAAAATAAGAAAGTATATCATATATTAATTTTAAAAAAAGAATTATATTTCATTAATATGAGATATAAAAGTTAAATACATCGAGATAAATAGTAGTGAGTGGCACTAGTGGAAAATGAATTACATTAGTTTCTGATGCCATTTTCAACCATATACAAGAATGATTGTTTCATTTCCATTTTGATAGGAGAGGATATGGATGTAGGGTATTACATTAATAGAATAAAACATCATTGTATGTTTGATACTAATGTTATTATATAATTATTATTTTGAAATATTTTAATGATGTGGAAGAATAAATTAAAAAAAAATTCTCAATTAAACATTATATCTCTTCTTCAAACCACCCATTTAAGATTATACATATAGCCTCCTTATATTGGATTTATGCTCAAAAAAGGACTATAGAATGTGGGGAGATAAGTAAATAATTTATTTGGATAGGTATTTTTCAGACCACAAGGTTTTTGAAGTGTGAAAATGAGAGGAGAGGAGATGCAGTTTTAAAAGTGAGTGGAAGTGGAATTTGTTAAAATACCTAAAATTATTAAATTATTGGATGTCACTGTGACAACCGGGTCCCACTGACAGCACAGCCACCCCGCCTTAACATGGTCGTCGTGTCCTGGCCCACCAGGTACCACCAGTTTCCCCGCAGACATGTGGGGCCCACCCCAAGGTCCACCCACATGCCTGAAACTATTAAATAATTGGATGTCACTATGACAACCGGGTCCCACTGACAGCATAGCCACCCCGCCTTTACATGGTCGTCGGGTCTTGGCCTACCAGGTACCACCAGTTGCCCTGGAGACATGTGGGGCCCACCCCAGGGTCCACCCACATGCTTGAAACTATTAAATAATTGGATGTCACTGTGACAACCGGGTCCCACTGACAGCACAGCCACCCCGCCTTAACATGGTCGTCGGGTCCTGGCCTACCAAGTACCACCAGTTGCCCCTTAGACATGTGGGGCCCACCCTAGGGTCCACCCACATGCCTGAAACTATTAAATAATTGGATGTCACTGTGACAACCGGGTCCCACTGACAGCACAGCCACCCCGCCTTAACATGGTCATCGGGTCCTCGCCTACCAGGTACCACCAGTTGCCCCGCAGACATGTGGGGCCCATCCTAGGGTCCACCCACATGCCTGAAACTATTAACTAATTGGATGTCAATTTGACAACCGGGTCCCACTGAATGCACAGCCACCCCGCCTTAACATGGTCGTCGGGTCCTGGCCTACCAGGTTCCACCAGTTGGCCTACAGACATGGGGGGCCCACCCCAGGTTCCACCCACATGCCTGAAACTATTAAATAATTGGATGTCACTGTGAAAACCGGGTCCCACTGACAGCACAGCCTCCCCGCCTTAACATGGTCGTCGGGTCCTGGCCTACCAGGTACCACCAGTTGCCTCGCAGACATGTGGGGCCCACACCAGGGTCCACCCACATGCCTGCAACTATTAAATAATTGGATGTCACTGTGATAACCGGGTCCCACTGACAGCACATCCACCTTGCCTTAACATGGTCGTCGGGTCCTGGCCTACCAGGTACCACCAGTTGCCCCACAGACATGTGGGGCCCACCCCAGGGTCCACCCACATGCATGAAACTATTAAATAATTGGATGTCACTGTGATAACCGGGTCCCACTGACAGCACAGCCTCCCCGCCTTAACATGGTTGTCGGGTCCTGGCCTACCAGGTACCACCAGTTACCCCGCAGACATGTGCGGCCCACCCCAGGATCCACCCACATGCCTGAAACTATTAAATAATTGGATGTCACTGTGACAACCGTGTCCCACTGACAGCACAGCCACACCGACTTAACATGGTCGTTGGGTCCTGGCCTACCAGGTACCACCAGTTGCCCCGCAGACATGTGGGGCCCACCCCAGGGTCCACCCACGTGCCTGAAACTATTAAATAATTGGATGTCACTGTGACAACTGGGTCCCACTGACAGCACAGCCACCCCGCCTTAACATGGTCGTCAGGTCCTGACCTACCAGGTACCACCAGTTTCCCCGCAGACATGTGGGGCCCACCCCAGGGTCCACCAACATGACTGAAACTATTAAATAATTGGATGTCACTATGAAAACCGGGTCCCACTGACAGCACAGCCACCCCGCCTTAACATGGTCGTCGGGTCCTGGCCTACCAGGTACCACCAGTTGCCTCGCAGACATGTGGGGCCCACACCAGGGTCCACCCACATGCCTGAAACTATTAAATAATTGGATGTCACTATGACAACCGGGTCCCACTGACAGCACAGCCAACCCGCCTTAACATGGTCATCGGGTCCTGGCCTACCAGGTACCACCAGTTGCCCCGCAGACATGTGGGGCCCACACCAGGGCCCACCTACATGCCTGAAACTATTAAATAATTTGATGTCACTATGACAACCGAGTCCCACTTACATCACAACCACCCCTCCTTAACATGGTCGTCGGGTCCTGGCCTACCAGGTACCACCAGTTGCCCCGCAAACATGTGGGGCCCACCCCAGGGCCCACCCACATGCCTGAAACAATTAAATAATTGGATGTCACTGTGACAACCGGGTCCCACTGACAGCACAGCCACCCCCCCTTAACATGGTCGTCGGGTCCTGGCTTACCAGGTACCACCAGTTGCCCCGCAGACATGTGGGGCCCACCCCAGGGTCCACCCACATGCCTGAAACTATTAAATAATTGGATGTCACTGTGACAACCAGGTCCCACTAACAGCACAACCACCCTGCCTTAACATGGTCGTCGGGTCCTGGCCTACCAGGTACCACTAGTTGCCCCGTAGACATGTGGGGCCCACCCTAGGGTCCACCCACATGCCTGAAACTATTAAATAATTGGATGTCACTGTGACAACTGGGTCCCACTGATAGCACAACCACCCTACCTTAACATGGTCGTCGAGTCCTGGCCTACCAGGTACCACCTGTTGCCCCACAGACATGTGGGGCCCACCCCAGGGTCCACCCACATGCCTAAAACATTTAAATAATTGGATGTCACTGTGACAACCGGGTCCCACTGACAGCACAGCCACCCCGCCTTAACATGGTTGTCGAGTCCTGGCCTACCAGGTACCACCAGTTGCCCCGCAGACATGTGGGGCCCACCCCAGTGTCCACCCACATGCCTGAAATTATTAAATAATCGGATGTCACTGTGACAACCAGGCCCCACCGACAGCACAACCACCCCGCCTTAACATGGTCGTCAGGTCCTGGCCTACCAGGTACCACCAGTTGCCCCACAGACATGTGGGGCCCACCCCAGGGTCCACCCACATGCCTGAAACTATTAAATAATTGGATGTCACTGTGACAGCCGTGTCCCACTGATAGCACAGCCACCCCTCTTTAACATGGTCCTCGGGTCCTGGCCTACCTGTTACCACCAGTTGCCCCGCAGACATGCGGGGCCCACCCCAAGGTCCACCCACATGCCTGAAACTATTAAATAATTGGATGTCACTATAACAACAGGTTCCCACTGACAACATAACCACCCCTCCTTAACATGGTCGTCGGGTCCTGGCCTACCAGGTACCACCAGTTGCCCCGCAGACATGTGGGGCCCACCCCAGGGTCCACCGACATGCCTGAAACTATTAAATAATTGGATGTCACTATGACAACTAGGTCCCACTGACAGCACAACCACCCTGCCTTAACATGGTCGTCGAGTCCTGGCCTACCAGGTACCACCAGTTTCCCCGCAGACATGTGGGGCCCACCCCATGGTCCACCCACATGCCTCAAACTATTAAATAATAGGAAGTCACTGTGACAACCGGGTCCCACTGACAGCACATCCGCCCCTCCTTAACATGGTCGTTGAGTCCTGGCCTACCAGGTACCACCAGTTGCCCCGCAGACATGTGGGGCCCACCCCAGGGTCCACCCACTTGCCTGAAACTATCAAATAATTGGATGTCACCGTGACAACCAGGCCCCACTGACAGCACAGCCACCCCGCCTTAACATGGTCGTCGGGTCCTGGCCTACCAGGTACCCCCAGTTGCCCCGCAGACATGTGGGGCCCACCCCAGGGTCCACCCACATGCCTGAAACTATTAAATAATTGGATGTCACTGTGACAGCCGTGTCCCACTGATAGCACAGCCACCCTGCCTTAACATGTTCGTCGGGTCCTGGCCTACCTGGTACCACCAGTTTCCCCGCAGACATGTGGGGCCCACCCCAGGGTCCACCCACATTCCTGAAACTATTAAATAATTGGATGTCACTGTGACAACCAGGTCCCACTGACAGCACAACCACCTCTCCTTAACATGGTCGTCAGGTCATGGACTACTAGGTACCACCAGTTGCCCCGCAGACATGTGGCGACCACCCCAGGGTCCACCCACATGCCTGAAACTATTAAATAATTGGATGCCACTATGACAACCGGGTCCCACTGACAGCACAACCACCCCGCCTTAACATGGTCGTCGGGTCCTGGCCTACCAGGTACCACCAGTTTCCCCGCAGACATGTGGGGCCCACCCTAGGGTCCACCCACATGCATGAACGGGTCATCTAACTAATGGAAGTCCCCACAGGCCAACACATGTCCTTTCTAGTGTGCTTTCTGCAGACATGTGGGGCCCACCCTAGGGTCCACCCACATGCCTGAACGGGTCATCTAACTAATGGCAGTCCCCACAGGCCAACACATGTCCTTTCTAGTGTGATTTCTCCTCACTCACACACACCTTGAGAATCTTCCCAGGAGGTCACCAATCCTGATTACAACTCCAGGCCAAGCACGCGTAACTATGAAGTTCTAATCAGACAGGCTCCTGAAAAGGAAGGTGCACCTTGTTGACATGAGTCATATCATTTAGTCATTTAACCCTTTATCATATGGGGATGTTACAATCACCCCCCCTTTAGAGCACAACGCCCTCATTGTGGGCCCTACATCTCAACCCAGGCAGTGCACCACACTTAAGGCTAGGTACCACCTCTGATACCAAATATGACAACCGGGTCCCAGTAACAGCACAACCACCCCGCCTTAACATGGTCGTCCGGTCCTTGCCTATCAGCTACCACCAATTGCCCCGTAGACATGTGGGGCCCACCCCAGGGTCCACCCACATGCCTGAACGGGTCATCTGACTAATGACAGTCCCCACAAGCCAACACATGTCCTTTCCAGTGTGCTTTGTCCTCACTCACACACACCCTGAGAAACTTCCCAGGAGGTCACCCATCCTGATTACTACTCCAGGACAAGCACGCTTAACTATGGAGTTCTAATCATACAGGCACCTTAAAAGGAAGGTGCACCTTGTTGACATGAGTCATATTAGTTAGTCATTTAGCCCTTTATCATTTGGGGATGTTACAGTCACTATCAGGAAAAGTGCCTCTAAAATTATAAATAATGGGTTTTAGGGGTGATATTGTCGATCCAAATCTCCATTACTCAAAAATTATTATGTTTTAAACATGTTATTCCTTTTACCTCTAAGGTTACTCACTTTTACCATTTTAATTTTCTGCCATGGGAATTTGATTTTTTTACTGATTTGTCTATTAATTATAACAAAAAATTTAAAATCATGGATCCATGAAGTCCAACCTTTTTCCTATTTCATAATATCATGGTTCTCATCGGAGGCCTAGAAAAATTATTGAGGGTTTCAACAGCTAAAATCTGAAATTTTGGAGAATACATAGTGTGTGATTGTGTTTCCCCTCGTATATTCAATGTTCACAACTTGTTATTCCTGGTTCATGTGGTTTTACCTAACGTGTGATTTTTTGAGATTAGATCATTTGAGGACGCATGTTCTTCGGTGATATCTATATCCCTATATTTAGATGGTGTGAAAAGGGGTATCATGTCGTGTAAATCCATTGTGCAGTGTGCCTATAAATGCTACAATGGATTGAGTTTTCCTCAAATCATTCCCTTATCTCATTTTACAAGAGGCCATAGACCCTTTTCTAATAAATATTTTGATCCCATTGATGGGGATCAATCATTATCTTCCCATTTTTGATACATTTTAATCCATGTTACATTCAACTTCTTATTTTATTGTTCTTTTATTTGGTGTCTCCCACTTGTTCTTTATATGCGATGGTGGTTTAGATCCTTGATTCTAATAGATATTTTTTTGGTAGTCTATTGGTGTGGTTTTGATAAAACATACTTATAAGGATATATCTTCTTACAAAAGAGGTTATCAGGGTCCACAATGTTGGCAATTCTCATACAAAGAACATTGATGCCTCCAAGGTAGGGTATTCTTTTCTTCTCTTAATTTACATGAAATCATAAAATGAGAATCATTTATCCCTTTATATGGAAATGTAATAAAACTAATAATCTATCAAAATTAATTAAAAAATAATTATTTACTGATCACATGTTGACCTGCTTTGTACTATTATAATGGATTTCTTACTATTTTTCTAGATAGTGTGATATCTATTCTATGCATTGTCATAATTTTCTTATACTTTGAGTAGCGTGTTGAAATTGGTAAAGAACATAAATTTGGAATTAATTTATAATTAATTGGATTAAGGATAATTAAATAAGATTCATGTTTTAATCTGGTGTTTCTTTTAATTTTATGGTAATTCAAATTGATGCAATGTGCATGGTTAATTAATTGTGACCTTACATGTGTTAATGGTATTTTTAAATAATGTGAAGATCTTTAATTCTAATTGATGATTAAAATAAATGTAATGATAAGGATAATGGTATTAATGCTAATATCAGGTTTAGCTTTTGATATCTTGTTATATCTTAATGACTTAGGTTTCTCATAGTTGGAACCGATGATTAATAAATTGATTGATTCAATATGAAATGGGAACCATTTGAGTGATAAAGATAATTTCTAGGTCATTAGTTGCTTATATGCTTGATCTGGTTGACGTCCTTGAGTATGGAGTCATGAGATCCTATTTATGTGTGATGGTCTGATGCCTTGTTTTAGGGCCTAGATTTCACTGTTGGATATTCTAGTTTGTTTCTTACAACTTTTGTGATATACTCCATATGTTAGCTTTGTCATTGTGATGTGATATGGGGTTGGGTGGCCTGGATGTGATGTGAGCTTATGATGGATGATCTTGGGATGGATAATGTGATATTTATGTGGGGAGGCCCAAATTATATAGAAGTAGTTGACTCATGTGATGATGAGATGCATCGAGATATGCTTGTGGGTGATGAAGACGGTACCAGATATAATAGAACAGGTTGAAGTTAGGCTTACCCATTAATGTGATATTAATAGATAGGATTATCACTTATAAAATTGTTTAATGGTTGATGGTTGGGAAACTTATTTTGTCAACATTCTTGTCTCCACTACTTGAGGTAGGTTGACATGTAAGGTTGGATGTCTATTCTTGGTGGTAACTTGGGATTGTTTTCCTTGAGTACCTAGATTATGGAATGATTTTAAAAATTATATATAATTCTTAAACCATGGGATTGGTGTTGATGGAATTAAAATTATGAAAATATATTAATCTTGATAAACCATGGACTTGGTTAAAATTATTCCTAAATGGAATGAACATTACTCTGGTGAATAATGTAATATAATGTGGAATAATGTTATTAGTTAATTAACAGTTAATAAATTATTTAAAATAAGTAAATTATATATAAGAACTAAGTAATTGATCTAGATATTTTAAATTCTTGTGTGCTTATAGGATATCTTTTCTTAGTAGTGGAATCTAGGAGTCTGGGAAACATTAGCTGCAATTGATTATAAGACAGGGTGATTACCTAGTGTGGTTAGGATCTTTATTATATCTTGTATATTATATGATTTTATAGGTGACCACACCCATGTATGTTAGATAAAATGACACCTAGTGAACTCTAGGAGGGGCTTTTCCCATCATCTCTGTTGGAGGATGGATTGAGGACTACCCCCTCTAACCTTGATCTCCTATCTCGGTAGTTAGTTTTGTTGGTATACATGATGATTAGTTTTCCCATATATGTGTGTAGAGGGATATGATTTTTTGTGGTTATTTCACACACATTTATGATCAAATATAAGATCCAAAGGATTGTTATAGTTATGACATGTATAATTTTTGATGACTTGAGGTACATACTCGGTCTATGTGTTATAATGCCATGAGGTATAATACCCAATGGATTATACTTGTATTAAGGGCCATGGTGGATAATAGAAAATACTATCTTACTTTATATGGTTATTCCATATAGGGTGATGTGATGATCTGATGCATTATGTTCATATTGTGACACCTTTCACAAGTGCCTTTAGGCTGACCTATTTTGGAGAGAGATGGATCATGACGTGCAATGTTGGGGTAGAATGGAAAACCAATGGGGAAGAATGAGATGGGTACCCTTGATGTTTCATTATTATTTTATATGATTTATTTTATGTGTTACTTTGTGAAAGTTATATATGGTGAGGTTGGAACTTATAATACATATTTCGGTGACAAGTCAGTTTCAATGTTGTTCATTGTTCTTTAGCATGAAATCATTATATTTGGCATGATAAGTTCCAAGGAGGATCCTACTGAGTATACTATTATGATCACTAAATATATATAAACTATTTTTAGGTCATTTGGAGCTATTTTGAGATGGGGGTATATATCACTAGCATGTGGTTTTTCAAGATATTCTTGGGCTTTATTGTCGTTTCTTCTTTACCATTCGGTAAATGTTGTTTTATATTCAATTGTTATAGTATTCTATGGTATTGCATGTTTGAATCCTATTATTTATATATATATATATATATATGTCTGATAATTTAACACCACAAGCTTCCACGGTACGCTTCCTTTTGAATAATATAGTAGCGTGTGTGGTATGAAACTTCGAGTTCTAATACACACCACAACCAATCAAACTAGCCGTTATGAATAGTAATACCCATTTTTTAAATTTTATAAAATTTATCTTACAAAATGGACATCATTTTTGGATTCCAAATATCTAAATTATCCTAGGGTGAATTTTTGGTATTTTTTAGAAAATATTCAAATTTTGATGAATAGTGAAAAATACTAAACATTAATTAAAAACAACTTTTTAATCCAAATAATTTATAGTGATAAATTATACTATTGAGAGGTTTTAAAGTATAATTAGAAAAAAAATTACCATTTAATAAAATATTGGTAATTGGATGTAATTTCACATTTAAACTAGACATAAACAAGTGTCAATCTTTTGATAGTTATTATTTCTTAAAAAACACGGTCTTTATTTTGACAACGAGAATTAATTTTAAATTAATTTCTTCCACTTATGTGATTTGAATTTATAAAAATGGATTCTATATTTAGAATCAGGAGGTACAAATTGTGTAAATAGGTAACTTTTATTTTTAGTCATTTTGAATAATTACTTCGGTAAATATTTTATTTACCATGGTTAAAGGGTAAATCTGGTAAATAATGGTAAAAAAATATTATAATAATATTAAATTACCCTAAAATGTCTCTTAACCCTATTTATTGATACATTTACAACCATGGGTATCTTGGAGTCTATTTTGGTACCCCATGGATCCACTTGTAAGTGATAATGACACTTCATATTAATTTAGTTAAAGTAAATACAAAAATTACATAAGCATATATCTTTTAAAAAACAATTTTTACATAGGGTTATATATGTTATATTTTAGACTATAAATATTAATTATAAATATAAAAATATTTACTAAATAACTGTATTTTATTTATAATGTATAGACATTTAATAATTAAATTTATCTATGACACAATAATGTTGCAGTATTTTCCTTATTAATGAAAGAATCAAATAGTTGGTTTTATAAATGTTAAAATAATTATAATTTGAATGTTTTGATGACATACACAAATTTTATTGGTTAATATGAAATGTTAAAATTACTTAAATAAATTTTTTTCTAATTAATAATTTTTTTATGACTTTAAAAAAAATCAATAATTAAATAGTCTCAAAATTGGCATAAATGAGTTTTTAAAACAGATATTATATTATTAATTGATATTCTATTCATATAAATCTACAGTTCATACAAAGGACTTATATAATGATATTTGTATCATTAATGGACCTATTTGGGGTCTCTTGTAAGTACATATTATGTTTATTAACTATATAACATAAAAATACAAAGAGACATGGTAAATGTCAAACTATTTAACTAAGAGTTAAATCAAAAAAAATAAAGTTAATATAGTGACCCAATCCTATCTAAAACCTATTTCCTGAGTGGTTTTAGACCTATACCTACCTTAATATTTAAATAATCCACTTTTGAGCCATTATATACCGAATATTAATTTATTATAAACTAATATTTCTAGCTTTTCCTAAGGTTCCCCTCACCCCTCTTATAAAAGGGCACTCCCCCTACTCACTAATTCGCACATTCAAATCCTTTTGTCTCGGACATCCCCTGCCCAAATATCCTCTCAACTTCCCTAACTTCATCATAGATCCCCTTCTTTGGTCAGAAAGCTATCTTAATGAACCCTTTTGATCAAATCAAAAGGAAGAACCCGAAGAAGAGGTAATAATTTCACCACCCTCTTTCAAGTCCTTTTCTTCTTCCACTTCTTCTTTTTTGTTATTACCATTGTAAAATAATTACTATAGTATCATTTATATACATTGAATTTATTATAAATATGTTACATCCATCTTCATTATTCTATCCATCCTCTGAATGACATGTCACCATACGTGCATACGTACGGATTACAGTCTCCACGTCGTGGTCTAATTGTTATTCAATACTTTATTATTTGGATTCGTATAATAATGATGTTTAATTCCTATAAATAATAAATATAACATGATAATGATTCTTTAAATATTATATACCATCCAATTATATGTTATTTTAATATCAAAAGAGTGATATTGTCCCTCATGCGTACGTACGGATTACCGTCTCCATGAACGTGATGAGATTCATTCCTCATTGTATCCATTCAAGACTAAATTTCATTTGATGATTAAAAATAATTTTTAGAGATATTATATCATTATTTATATGAATAATATACATCCCATCCATAACAAATATGGATCACATAACAAAGAATATAAAGGAAAATGAATCTGTTAACACCCGAAACGACAATAATACTAAGATATTATTAACAAATCTATGTTAAAAGATCATATATGATATCATATTAATGTATATAATTATTTTATAATTCAATAATAATTATTTAACTATTATACAGGAGCTTAAACTACCCTCTACCAAGGAAAAATTACAAAGTAAGGGGTTTCTTATCTCACTTTTAATTCCGTGAGATTTCCATTGTTCACCGCTTATTGATTGCATGTGGTGTGTGTACTACCCGTGATTGTATTCATTGTGTAATATACTTAAATTTATGGATATTTAAATCATAATTTTATGATCATTCTTTCATGGGTGTATGTTTCAAAAGTTACCAAATCGATAAGGGAATTTGAAATTTCAATTTCCACTCATTCGGCTTTACGCATACTTCATTGATTATTTTACTCCCAGATTATGTGTGGAATCTATATTCATTATATTATGTCATAATTTACACTTTCCTTTCTGTGTATGTAATTTTTATACACATAATCACTCTATTGATAAATTCTCAAGTCATCGATATGAAGATGATAAGATTAATTTTAACTCAATCTCCATTTGTTGGGTTAAGCATCCAATTCATTGGTGTTGTTTTTACAAGAATATGTGTCAATTTCCTATGATTTATTTAAACTAAATATCCAATAATATTGAGTGTATTTATAATTTTCACACATAATTATGTCTTTCATTTACCCTTAATGTAAGGATACAATCTTTATAAAAGATTTCATCACAATTTACATTCCATTGAGACTTCTTTGTTTTTATACACCAAATCACTTTTATATGGTGTATATAATGTACTTTGACATAGTATATCATCAATCCCTTTATTCTCATGATATTACAATGTTTTTATTACCTCAAATATTTGTATTCAAGTGTCTCTCTTTTGGTTAGAAACTCTACTAATTAATCATTTTTAAATATTTTAATGATTTATTCTTCTAAGTATTTCTCATTAATGTCCATGTTTTAAAAATGGTTTTAAGGATTTATTTATATGGGATTTAATGTTTTCAAATGAAAATTACTTTTAAAAGTTTCAAAGTGGTATGGGACACTTTTATTCAAAAATCTATTTTAAACAGCTTCTTGATAAATACTGATACTTTTTAATGTTTTCAAGAAAAAGGGGGATACCTCTCTCAAATAGTTTTGATGATTATTTTCATCTATGTCAATATCCTTCATTATTCTTGATTGAGGTTAATCTCTTAAAATAAAATCTTCCATATTTTATTTAATGAGTTTTATTTACAGTGGATGTGCTATTTTATACCATTCATGGTTTCTAGATAAATTATTGACATTTTGTATGCTAGTTTTAATATGAATGTTTATGTTATGTTTCAAACATTTCATATGAGGAATTCATTGGACTTAGTAAGTTATGGGCGGAGCCTTCTATAGCTCCTAGATTTATTGGTAGATCTCATGAGACAAACTAGTGTCATGGCACAGGGTCTTGACAAAATCTTATTTGTAGTATTGGAACAAGACCTTGACTATGTGGTTTTGATAGTCTGGAATTATACATTCCATCATTATGAAAGTGGTTATTGATATTTCATGTGATCAGTTGACTAGTATAATATCCATGTGAATAAGTAAATGGCATTATTTGATTTTATCTTTGCCATATTATGCTAAATTTCATGTATAAAAGGATTTAGTTCTAGTCTTATACATAGCCTTAAATGTTTATGCTTATTTATGAAAGTTTCCGCTATAATGTTATCCTAACTGAGCATCTGAGCTCACCCCTTTCTATGTTTTATTTTTTCCCAGGATGCAAAGAAGTATATTATGATTGACCTCCAGGGTTAGTCTATGGGATCTCAGTGTTGTCTATGGAGACAATGTTGTTGTATTTTTTCATTTTATGTTGTAATATAAATCTTATGAATGTATCTAGTACTTCCAAGGCTACTAAACTAATCGGTCTTTTGAGACTTGATCTTTTATGATCATTCCAATGATACGTAATAACACACCGATTCCGAGCTTCTGGGGTTGGGGTGTTACAGTTGGTATCAGAGGAAAATATAAAATGATAATGTTTCTATATATATGATATCCCATCCAATTATATATTATTTTAATATCAAAAGAGTGATATTGTCCCTCGTGCATACGTACGGATTACCATCTCCACAAACGCGATGAGATTCGTTCCCCATCATATCCATTCAAGACTAAATTTCATTTGATGATTAAAATTTTTTTAGAGATATCATATCATTCTTTATATGAATAATATACATCCCATCCATAACAAATATGGCTCACATAACAAATAATATAATGGAAAATGAATCCGTTAACACCCAAAATGACGATAATACTAAGATATTATTAACAAATCGATGTTAAAAGATCATATATGATATCATATTAATGTATATAATTCTTTTATAATTCAATAAAAATTATTTCACCATTATAAAGGAGCATAAACTACCCTCTACCAAGGAAAATGTACAAAGTAAGGGGTTTCTTATCTCAATTTTAATTCTGTGAGATTTCCATTGTTCACCGCTTATTGATTGCATGTGGTGTGTGTACTACACATGATTGTATTCATTGTGTAATGTACTTAAATTTATGGATATTTACATCATCATTTAATGATCATTCTTTCATGGGTGTATGTTTTTTAAGTTACCAAATCGATAAGGGAATTTGAAATTTCAATTTCCACTCATTCGGCTTTACGCATACTTCATTGATTATTTTACTCCCAGATTATTTGTGGAATCACTATTCATTATATTATGTCATAATTTCTACATTACATTATATGGATGTAATTTATATACACATAATCAATCTATTGATAAATTCTCAAGTCATCGATATGAACTTGATAAGAGTAATTTTAACTCAATATCCATTTGTTGAGTTAAGCATCCAATTCATTGGTGTTATTTTTTCAAGAATATGTGTGAATTACATATGATTTATTTAGACTAAATATCCAATAATATTGACTGTATTTATATTTTTCACACATAATTATGTCGTTAATTTATCCTTAATGTAAGGATACATTCTTTTTGAAAGATTTCATCTCAATTTACATTCCATTGAGACTTCTTTGTTGTTATACACAAAATAACTTTTATATGGTGTATATAATGTACTTTGACATAGTATATCATGAATCCATTTATTATAATTATATTACAAAGTTTTGATAACCTCAATTATTTGTATTCATGTGTCTCTCTTTTGGTTAGAAACTCTACTAATTTATAATTTTTAAATGTTTTAATGATATATTCATCTAAATATTTCTCACTATTGTCCATGTTTTAAAAATGGTTTTAAGGATTTATTTATAAGGGATTTAATGTTTTCAAATTAAAATTACTTTTAAAAGTTTCAATGTGGTATGGGAAACTTTGATTCAAAACTCTATTTTAAACAGCTTCTTGATAAATAGTGATACTTTTGGATGTTTTCAAGAAAAAGGGGGATACCTCTCTCAAATAGTTTTGAAGATTATTTTCAACTATTTCAATATCCTTCATTATTCTTGATTGAGGTTAATATCATACAATACAATCTTCCATATTTTATTTAATGAGTTTTTTACAGTGGATGTGCTACTTTTATACCATTCATGGTTTTGGATAAATTATTGACATTTTGTATGCTAGTTTTAATATGAATGTTTATGTTATGTTTCAAACATTTCATATGAGGAATGCATTGCACTTAGTACGTTATGGGTGGAGCCTGGTATAGCTCCTAGATTCATTAGTATATCTCATGAGACAAACTAGTGTCATGGCACAAGGCCCTGACAAAATCATATTTGTAGTCTTGGCACAAGGCCTTGAATATGTGGTTATGATATTATGGAATAATGCATTCCATCATTATGAAAGTGGTTATTGATATTTCATGTGATCATTCGAACTAGTAGAATATCCATGTTAATATGTAAATGGAATTATTTGATTTTATCTTTTCCATATTATGCTGAAGTTCATGTTTAAAAGGATTTTGTTCTAGTCTTATACATAGCCTTAAATGTTTATGCTTATTTATGAAATTTTCTGCTATAATGTCATCCTAACTGAGAATCTGAGCTCACCCCTTTCTATGTTTTATTTTCCCAGGATGTAAAGGAGTATATTATGACTGACCTCCAGGGATAGTCTATGGGATCTCAGTGTTGTCTATGTAGAAAATGTTATTCTAGTGTTCCATTTTATGATGTAATGTAAACCTTATAAATGTATCTAGTACTTCCAAGGCTACTAAACTAATCGGTTTTTTGGTACTTGATCTTTTATGTTCAAGCCAATGATACATAATAATGCACCGACTCTGGGCTTCTGGGGTCGAGGCATTACAGATAAGGTGTTGATTGGATTATCCTTCTTATATCTCTCTTCAGTTTGTTCTCTTATAGGGTAATTCCTCTTATTTGTATGTTTATTATATGCTCAATATAAGTCGTCAACCTGGGCCTACTGAAGGTGGGACTCGACTAGTCATCATCCCCCTTCTCTCATTTTCGGCCTAGGAGGGGTACACTTTTGGGGGAAGGGTTCAAGGTAGAGTGGCATCAAATCCAAAGGATTAGGAATAGAATGGATTTTTTAGTTAGGCATATGTGATATTTTATGGTTTAGTTGGGCAATGGTCACATCTAAATTAAGTAAGCAGTGCAAACACAGGATACCGGCATTGACATTGATATTTATATCCCCCTATGATCTAATGCACATACCATTATGTTTACTGATTCTACTTAGTGATTTGATACTTGTTATTGGGTAGAGTCCTAGGAATAGATCATGTATCATTCTTATTCGAAACTATGTTTGAAATAGGTAAAACTTTTGGGAGGTTAAAACCTTAAGAAAGACAATAAAATAAATAACTAATTAATGTTAAATATTCCATATATCACAATTAGTAATTTTTATGGGATGTTTTTTTTATGTAGGTATGACTCCAGTTTGACATACACCTCATTTTCATGTTGAATATCTTTAGAAGGATGTGTCAAAGGATCACTAAAGAGTGTAGGGAAATGATGATGTCACTTAGAGGATGAAACTGTGATAGTTTCAGCCCCAATGTATATAGAATTATATGGGGTTGATTTCAAATTAAATAACAGAATACTCGTTAGAGGAAGTTGATATATATTTCAGTGTGATCCATTTTCAGAAAGACCATGGGTTTTCATTAGCTATGACAAATTCGTGTGGTGAATTAATGTAGTGGTTGTTCTTGTTTCTCAAGGATTGTGAGGAGGCTGCATTCTTGTGGGAGATGTTCTAAGACCAATTCCGAGTATAGATTCTTTCTTCAACTACAATGGCGGCCAACCTCTAGGAGATCCTTACCTTTTTAAAATTTAATTCTAGTGTGTAAGAATTTGGAATATATTTAAAGAACATTTTTTGATATGCTTTAGACATAATAGATAGAGGCATTTCAAGGAGGTTTTGTGTCCATATATTGAGCACCAGGTCACCTATTCATGTTGAAGCTATATCTTGAGGTGATAGTGAGAGAAGATGTTATTGAAAAGACACTAGATAGAATTAGATTTTCAATAGTTGGGAGTCTTCAGAATTCCTAATGAAGTATAAATATGGTCCAGGAATCCCGGTTGTGATGAAAAAAGTGTTTTAGGTCATCTGGGGTTTGGTACCAACCCTAATCATCTCATTTATCTAGAGGTGGTGTCTCTCAAACCTATTCCAAGATAAAATATGTGTGTTTTTCTTGTACATACCAAGGTAATAAGTGGTGATAATTCTCAGTATTTCTGAGTAGTTAACATGTACCAGGTGTTAAACTTCAGGTTCCTCCATTGAGGCACTTTCAACTAAGTTATCAATAATAGTGTATTCTAGTCTTGGATCAGTAGAGTGGATATGGGGAAATTATATTATAGCCTCGAGATGATCTTAATTATCATAGAGTAGAGTGTATCCGTAGAGGCGTTCATCAGTAGGATTAGTGAGGTTCAAGTGTAGGTTGTGGTCAGATTCATGTATTAGCATTTATAGTTCCAAGAGAGACACACATCGTTTTAGGTACCCTTTTCTTATTTTATACATGGGTGCATGATTTTTTATTCCTAAGAGAATAAATCCTTTAAATCACCTACTCTCTTCCATGATATATGACTTGAGGTAGAGAGGATTTCATTACCCTTGTAATTTACTACACATGTTGTAGGTTGAGATGACTTGTATGAAGTATGTAGAGACTGTAAGCTAGTGTTGGTGCAACACCTCTCTTAAGGATATTTCCTATGTTTACATATACAACCATAAGACATCATCCTCAAAATGGATTATATTTATTCATTTTAGGCTATCATGGATTTATTTAGGGGGAAGGTCGTATTTTATGATTCTAATGGATATCCAGTAGTGTTTTTCAGAAATAGAGGTCCTTGAATCGGTCAAAGGTGTGTTCCTTCCTAGTCATATTTGAAAGATGAGTTGATCCTGAGATCATTGGAAGTTCAATTGTAAGTGTTTCCTAGGGTCATAGAAGATTACCCTAATATATTTCTAGAGGAGTTTGTAGCATTTCCCCCTCTCTGGGAGATCAAGTTTGGAATCAAGATACAGTTAGGAGTGTCTCTTATCTCGATTTCTCTCTATGGGATGGTTCCTTATAAGTTTTGAGTGTTATGATTACATCTTGATGATCTATTTCACCGATGTTTTTTCTGCTGAGTGTGAAACCTTAGGGTGAACCATTTTTTTTCATGAAGAAGGATATTGTAAGCTTTAATATTTGTATGGATTTTCATTTCTTAGACCAAGTGACATATAAGAACCACTATCTTATTCCATTAATTGATGATTAATTCAATCAACTAAAAGAAGAAATTTGGTTCCCAAAGATCAACTTGTGGTCATGATATCTTTAAATATGGGTGAAGGATAATAATATTCAAACCATTACCTTTTTTGTTATCATAGTCATTATGAGTTCATTATGATACCATTAAATGTGAAAAATTCTATACCTATGTTCATGAACTTGATAAACATAGTGTTCAGAGAGTTCCTAGATATGTTTGTAGTGGTTTTCACTGACGAAATCCTTATGTACTCTGTGTCTGGGGAGGAGAATTCATATCTTCTACATGCCATTTTGGGAGTTCATCATCATGAGAATCTATTTAGGAAGTTTTCAAAGTTTGAGTTATGGGCTCATGAACTCAATTTCTTTTGGATTTTTTGTATCCAAGTATGTAGTATATATGGATCCTTTAAATATAGAGGTGGTTGTGTCTTGGTATGAGCTCAAGATAGTGGTAGAGGTGTAGAGTTTTTTGGGTATTTAAGGATATTATAAGAGGTTTGTAACTGATTTATCTCAGGTTTTGACTCCTTAGATATAATTGAACTTTAATGATCAGGTGTTCTTTTGGACTGACCAGTGTTTGGAATCATTTAGGTATTTATAAGAGAAGTTAGTTGGAACTTCATTATTTTGTTTTCCAAAAGACGTAGCTCAGTTTTAGTTTTTATATAATGCGTCATTCTATGGATTGGGATACATTCTGATAAATAATAGATTAGTTGTTTCTTATGGTTAATGGCAGTTACATTCCTATGAGCATAACTATTCTACCCATGATATTAAGTTGGTGGCAGTTGTGTTTTCTTCAATGTTCTGGTGAAATTACCTCATCGATGCTCTTTTTTGGGTTTTTAATGACTCTAGGATCAAGATTTATGTATTATCCTAGCATGACATGAACTTGTGTCATCATTGGTGGAAAAAATTCTTATAGCATTAAGACTTTGAGATTTTGAGTCCACCATGGATGGGAAATATTATAGAAGATTAACTAAGGAGGAAGTCATGTAGTGAATCCTTGCATGAATCATGAGACTCCTTGAGAGTGAGAGAAGAATTAATAGTGATACATCTCAATATAGAGTAGATTAGATGCAAGGGTCATCTTTTTTAGATGATAGTTTAGTAAACATTGGTTTAGTAGGTTGTAGATTCCTAGCTATGGGTTTCTGAGGTGGAGGTCTGGTAGGACCGAGTTGTTTTTTAGAGATTCCCTTGATGGTGTGTCTGAGGATGGACCTCACCAAGTGTTCTACTAGGGAAGGATTTTTTTTTCTTTTAAATATTTTTGAGATGGTTCTCCATGAGTTCCATTTATCACACTTGGATGTAAAACCTAGTGTGACAAGATATACCAAGTTTTTAGAGGTCAATTTTGAAGGCATGGGTTGAAGAATACAGTTTTAGAATATGTTTCCCAATGTTTAGTCCTCCATAAGGTTAAGGTATATAATTGTGTTCCATATGGTTTGATCCATCTATAATATATTCCCCAGAAGAAGTGGGAGGACTTCTCAATGGACTTCAATATGATTTTACCTCTACCTTAGGAAGGCTATGATGTTATATGGGTGATAGTGGATTGTTTGATAAAATCATCCCACATTATAGAGACTAGGGATTCGATCTTGGTATAGGTTTAGTCAGTGTAGTATTGGTAGGAGGTGGTGTGACTCCATGAAGTCCCAAATAAGATCATCTATGATTGTGATCCTTATTTTACCTCTAGGTTGTAGAGACGTCTCCATTATTCTTTTGGTTCATAGTTTTTCCTTAGCACTACTTCTCATCCTCATATAGATGGTTAGACAGAGTGAACAATCCCGAATTTTTAGACATGTTGTGACGTTTTTTCCTAGATTTTTGACGTCCTTTAATGAGGCACATTCCCTTGGTTAGGTTTTATTATAACAATATTTTCCACTCAAACATTTTAATGGTGTCTTTTTAATCTTAATACGGTCGACCTTTCTGTTATCCATTGTCTTGTACTGGGTTCTGAGTGGTAGAAATTATCAGGCCGATAGTAATATAGAATATGATAGAGATAGTACATAAAATTTATGAGAGGGCGAAGGTAGGACGAGGTCCTTATAAATACAATTCTGATCATAAGAGAACACTTATGTAGTTCAAAATTAGAGATTACATGTTCCTGAAGTTGACTCCTCCTCATGGGTAGTGAAGGTTTGGTCGTGGGATTATTCTTTCTCCTTGGTTTGATGGGCCTTTTATGGTGTTGGGTCATGGTGGATCCATGGAATATCAGATAGCACTTCCCCCATCGATGATCCGGATACACCATGTTTTCTACATTTATATGATTGGTTATTACCTTAAAGATGACTCTATGGTCATCGATTGGGAAAATAAAGGTATTGACAATGATGTGAACTTCGGTAAGATGACATCGTAGATCCAAGACCGCTAGGAGATGGTTTTACATGAGAATGTAATTCCTTTGGTTTATTTATTATGGAAGCACAATGGAGTGGAGAAGAGTGCATGGGAACATCAATCATAGATTTGCACTCAGTACCATGAGCTATTTGATGTCTACCTCTTCTCTTGTAACATTGTTTTCTTATGGATGTTCACATTTTTAGTTTATGTGTTAGTTTCCTCTTGTTTCTTTTTAGGATTTTCTCTCTTTTGAGAGGTATCTCCCTTGAGAGATTATTCAAGATCTATTTTTTTTGTTTCATGGTTATGAACTTGTTTTTTAGTAATGTGGTTGATCTCCTAAGAATATTAGATCTTTGAGAGGAATGTCACAAGCTGACTATTCAAAAGACCCCTTTTCATTTTCTCTATAGGTTTAGCTTTTTATTCTTAAGGATGAGAGTTGTTTGAGAGGTATTTAAGGTAAGGGAATAGATCTATGTATTCCAACTCTTTCCATTCTTCTAAATATCATGGTGCTTAGAGGATACCTCATGAATGTTTGGAGAGGTTTGGTTGTTACAATATAGAATCTTAGAGAATACATGATGTGTATATGTGTTTCACATCATGTATCTGAAGTTCATGGCTTGTTACAGCTAGTTTAGGTGGTGTTTCATAATTTTTAATTTTTTGGGATTAAATCATTAAATTTTACATGATTCTCAATGATATATAAATCCCCATATTTATATAATGTGATAAGGGGTTCCACTCTATATAAATCCCTTCGGCATCACACCTAAAAATTCTATAGAAACTTAGGTTATCCTCAAAACCAACACATTCTTCCATTTTCCAATAGATCGGTGGAACTCTTCCCAGGAGTTTTAAAATCACATTAATAGGGATCGATCCTTGGATTCCTATCTTTGATAAGTGGTGATCTGAGGTATGTTCCACCTCTTCTCTTGTAGTTCTTCTATCTGGTTTCTTCGATTTTATCTTATCATGTGATGGTTGTTTGCCTCCCTATTTCTAAATGTTTATTTCTTGGTTTTGTAATGTTGTGGTTGTTCCACAACATCCATGGTTGGATATAACTTCTTGTAGGAGAGGTGCTCAGGATCCACAACATTGGTTAGTTCTTTTGTGAATAACATTGATTTCTTTGAGGTAAGAGGTTCATTTCTTCTATTATGTTATGTGTAATCATAAATTACACATGTTTTTTAATTTATATGGAAATAGAATTAAGATAATAATATTTTGAACCTGATTAATAAATAATTGGTTAGAAATTACCAGTTTATGAAGTTTATACCTTTATAAATGGTTGCCTATTGTTTTTCAAGATGGTGTGAGATCTATGATAATATTTTTTAGAATGTTCTTATGTATAGAGTATCATGTCATAAATGGTAAATAATGTAAATCAATAATTAATTGATACTTAATTAGATTAAGAATAATTAAAAAAAGGAATGTTTGAATTCGATGTTTCTTATAATTTGAGGGTCACTCAAATTTATGTCATGTACAACATTAATTAAACATGATCTTCTAGGATTTAATTGAATTGATAAATAATGTGAGGCATGTTAGTGCTTATTTATGATAATAATGAAAGTTAGGATAATGAGAATGTATTTAATGCTATGATAATGTTTAGATTTTGATAACTTGTTATAGCTTGATGACTTTGGTTTCCCATAGTTGTAACCTATGATTATCGAATTGACTAATTCAAAATGGAATGAGAACATATTGATTGATACATAAAATTACTATGACCCTAGTTTCCTTTCTACTTGACATGGTCCAGTTCCTTGAGTATGGATTTGTGAGAGCTCATATATGTGTGATAGAAGGATTCCTTGTTTTAGGGCCTATATCACCCTATTGGAAATTCTTATTTGATTCCTATTACTTTTGTTATGTTCTTCGGATGTGATATTTTCTATGAGATGTGATATGGGGTGGGAGGCCAAGATTATGTGGTTTCAATTGACACGTGTGATGGTAAGATTCATTGGTATATGCGTTTGGGTGTCTAGGATGGCACCAGAGATGATGGAATGGGTTGAATCTAGGCTTACCCATTGATGTGATGCCAAGAGTTGGGTTTATTTTTTATGAATTTGATTAATGGATAATGGCAAGGTTTCTTGTTTTATCTACATTCCTTTCTTCACTTCTTGAATAAGATGGGTGTTCTTGGTTTCATTTTTCCTCTTGGTGGTAACATAGGGTAGTTTTCCTAGAGTAACTAGATTATGTAATGATCCTAATAATTAAAAAACAATTTTTAACCCATGGGGTTGGTGTTTATGGGATCAAAATGATGAAAAGATGTTAATCTTGATAAATCATGGACTCTGTTTAAATTATACCTAGAGGGAATGTACTATACTCTAATGATTAATGTAATATAAGGTAGAATTATGTTTTTGGTTAATTAATGTTTAATGAACTAATTAATAGAAGACATGATAAAAGGGTTAAATAATTAAATAATTTAGCTCTTTTTTGTGTGCTTATAGGATATATGGACATAGAAATGGCATTCGGGATTCCGAGTTACATTAGCTACAATTTAGTATAAGGATAAGTGATGCCCATAGTGTGGTTGTGAGCTATATTATATCCTATATATTATGGGATTTCACACACTGCCTCACCCATATTGGTTGGGGAAAATGATGCCCAGTGGACTCTGGGAGGGTGTTTTCTCCAACATCCTGATAGGAGGATGGATGGTTGAATACACACTCTATCCCCACTCTCTTCTCTTGATAGTTACTTGTCTTAGTATGAGTGGCAGTTAGTTTTTTCATATATGTGTATAGAGGGATGTGATATATTGTGGTCATTTCACACACATTTATTATCAGATACAGTATCCAAAGTATTATTATAGTTATGATGTGTATAGGCTATGATTATTTTAGGTACTTACTCAATATATGGGTTGAAATGGATTGAGGAATAATACCCAATATATGGAAAATGTCATATGGGTTGTGGGGCATCCCAAAAACTACTTAGTTACTATATCTGGTGATTTTATATGGGATAATGTGATGATGTGATGCATAAGGTGGATGTTGTGATGAATTTCCAAGGTTTCTTGGGGAGGCTTATTTTTTGAAAGAGAGAGATCGCTCAGGGCGTGCGACATTGGGGCAACGAAGCATACCAGTGGGGAAGAGGGGTCAGGGTACCTCTGATGTTTCATTATTATATTATATTCTCTCTTGTAAGTGATACTTGGTGAGAGTTATCCATAGTGAGTCTGGGAACTTACTATACACGTTTAGGTGATGATTTAAATTTTTTTATTGTTCACTTTTCCTTAGCATACTTTCTTTATCTTTTTCATGAGAGGCTTCCGAAAGGATCCTAGTGAGTAAACTGTTATGCTCAACCAATATATACATATAAAGTATTTTTTGGGTAGGTTATAGAATGTTGGAGATCAGGATGGATAATAATAGCTCATGATTTTATAAGAGCTATTTTTTATTCATGGTCACCACTATCTTTACCTTTTTAGTGCTTGTAATTTTCCATTCAATTGTTATAGTACTCTATGGAATTGAATTTTTTAACTTTGTATTTATTTATATATATGTCTGAGATGGTTTTGATTGGATTATCCTTATTATTAATCTCTTATTTATGTACTATTATAGGAAAATTCCTCCCATAGGTATTTTTATAGTACCCTTAGTGCTAGTTTCTAACCCAGGGCCCAATAGATGCGGTACTCGAGCAGTCATCATCTTCTTTCTCTCATTTCCATCCCTGGAGGGGAAAATTTTAGGGGGAGGCAGTCATGAGAGAAAATTAATTTAAATTTATTAAATAATATTAATTATAATGATTATAAATATGTAATCCATTTTATCATATTGAAATCACAGAAGTGGTAGAATTTAATTTAAAATTAAACCAGCAAAACGTGTCAAAAAAATATTTTTTAATAAATTTATTTTTCAAGAAATATATGCTGTTATATTAACTCTATGAATAAAAAATATCAATAAATGAATTTAAATTCATATACATATATTTATAATCTATGAATTTCATTTAAATATTTCCATACTATGAGTTATTTTAATTAATTAAAGTGGATAGACATTTTTCACTTAATAACAGTTTTTTGAAAACCATGTTTTTAAGAATAAAAAAAATCATACCAAAATCATGAAAATTAATGATTTAATAGAAATTAATTTTATTAATATAACTAAAATTGATTATATTTCACTTTAATTTCAAATCCAAAATGTAATGAAACTTTTAAATTGCCTGATTTAATGAAAAGAAATAACAGTATTTGAATAATCAATAATTTTCAATATTCAAAGAAAAATCAGTCATTTTTGGAAAAATCTAAAACTTTCACCATAAGTTTGTTTTGATATTATAATTTCAAAAATGATTTTCATTTTATAAAATAAAATTTCTAAAATTTCTATTAATCTATTATAAAAAATTCCTCAAAAAAATAAATGAAAATAAATTTTGAAGGAAAAATATTTTTTATTGAAGAAAATGTATTTATTATACGTAAACATTTTATTTATTAAGAACATATAAATGAATTTATATTGATTAGTAAATTAATATAAATTTCATAAATTTTTTAATCCTACTCGTTCCTATCAATTTAATTAGGTTATATCTGTCACATTTAATTATTAATATTTAGAAACCATATCAGATTTTGTTTAAACTCCGTGTTGTGCATTGTATAAGCTATTTAATATATACTTATTTTTAAATATCAAGGTGTTACACTCACTCATTCCCTCCCTGTGGAAACTATGCTTCCTCACCTACATCTATGGTCTATCCCGGATGACTTCTTCCTTGGTGGTTGACCACATAGGTCTCCCATGTGTTTGACCACATAGGTACCATATGTGGTTGAGGTGGTCCATTGTTGATTTATAGCTGACCTATTTTATAGTAAACTCTCATAATTTTTTTTTCTAATATTCAAAATAAAAAACCCTAGAATTACCCAATAGACTACCAAACTACTCAAATGTCTTCCCTTCTATAAAAAACATCATGAAATGTAATATATTTCATGGTATTCATAATTCTTCTTTGTCTAAATTCCTTAACATGTTGTGAACAAAGTATTCAGACTAAAATCCTTTAACACGTGTTTTTGACATTAAGAACATAACACCAATCATCATAACTGATAAATGAATAGTCATTATCCTTTCTTCATTACTTAATCTCTTCTCTTAATATCCAATACACAATGAAAACTTATTGAGAAAAAATATAATTCAAATCCATTGGGTTCAATAGTCTGAACTATTGGATATTGTTTCAATGCACTTAACCATTCACTATGTCAATATGGTAATTATCTACTTATTATTATCCCTATTTATGACAATTAATAGAAGTAATTAGTGTGGATATTCTCATCTCATGACTTTTCCAAAACATGTCATCCTTCCTTATATGATAGGTTCTTGATAACTTCTAACATAGCGATGATATCACATGGTATCATTTATCAAGGATCATATGGTTAATAGAAGATAAGTCTATGTGAGATAAAAAGTGTACAAAATAATAAATATATAACCTATATTGTCGATGATTTCCATAAACTACCATGAATGTGACTTTATGCTCTGGAATTCTCAATTCTCATTTTAGGGGTTGCAAGTAATAATATTTTTCAATAAAATTCGAAATCATGCAAACAATTCAAAAAACAAATCAAAAATGTTCTGGGAAAAAATATATTCCCCCCTCCACCCTTCTTGGTTCAATATCAACCCTATTTATAATTATTATTAATTCATTCAAATTAGATAAATGGGAGTGATTTTGGTACCTCATAATAAAATTTTCAAATAAAAAATAAAAAAATTCACCATTCGCTATATTGTAAATTTTTAATATATTTAACTCAACCATGATCCTACTCTATGGATGTATCCAACTCCTTCAATTATATACATGTTATTACAGAAACACACACACACATATATATATATATAAGGAATAATGAAGAACCTTCTTGTTATTCAGGAGTAACATTTAGGATGAGAACTACCTATCAATATATAAAACAACATGTTTGAGGTATCTAACATTTTTTTATTCCTTTTTATGTGGTTAAATTTTTTGGGTAATGTTTGGGAGATTTTGGGAAGGTTTTGGAAATGTTTGGAGGCTTTTTAAAGGAGCACAGTTTGAGCATAGTTAGGGGAAACCAAGCAACAAGCCTAGGTAACCATGAAACTTGGGATAGTGGGATTCACACAGGTTTCACATGGTTTTTATATCCATGTTAGGAGGTCATGTGGAGTTACCATTTGATACAGCAGTAGGATCATGGTTAGCACACGGTTTTTCTATCAGTGCGAGCTAATTATGTGTGCTAATAAAAACTGGGTTTTTAAGTACGGGATCACTCGGGATTTTCCCTGAATTTCTTATTTCATCTTCCATATGAACTCCACTCATGATTTTTTGTTATCAAGGGTTATAGGGGATCTCCCACTCATTTTGGAAGTTATTATAATGGTTTTCATGGTGCAGTGAATGCGATTCTTCTTTTTTAAGTCTCCACTCTTGGTTCTTTCATGGTTTTCCTTAGATATAGTTCTACAACTCTCCTAGTTTTCTATATATACACATGTTTCATGTAGATATTGGGTTTTTGTTGTCTAAAAGGTTTTTTTGGGCTTTTGGATGATAAGAAAAGGGATCTATGGCAGTTTTGGGGGGATATTTCACCTGGATTGTCGTGTGGTTGGGCGTTGGTCGATTTCACTAAAAATCTAATGAGTGTGGCCTCTCTCTTGACTCCACTTTTCTAGAACTATAATACTTGTTTTAAATTATATTTTTTTTCTTTGATTTGGTTGTGATAATGATGTTTCAATATTGTTTTAAATCCATTTTGTGATGAATTCTTGATTTTGGCTAAAATGGGTTATTGCGGTGAAATATTCTTTATTGTTGGATTTTAAAATGTTGATTTTAAAATTTGTTGCTTGGGTTGACTTATAAAAATGATTTTCAAAAATGATTTTCAAAAAATGGGGTTTCTTTATTGAAATTTGATGTGGAACGTATTATTCCCTAAGATATTGTTTTTTGTTAAATAGTTGTTTTCACATTGTGGTGGATTTGGTTGGTGTATGGGCTTATTTATTCACTTGGGCATGTTATGCTTGAGTTGGATTGGCGTGAGTTGGGTGGTGTATACCACTATAAAAATGGGATGTATATTTGATGTAAGGTCCACCATCTAGGATAAGTGGGTAGGAAGTGCCACTAGATTGGAAAAGTAGTAAGCGAGCTTGGATGGGAAGTTCCTCCATGTTTTTTTACCGTCTTGGGTGTTTGGAACTCTATGGTTATGATTTTTATGTGTTTGGTTTTGAATGGTGTAAATTGTTGTGATAACATGTGATGGGAAAATGGTTTATGGCATGTTTTTTGGATTTCCCTTATATTTTATGGATTTGGGTGAAAATGGCTTGGTAAGGGTGTGTTGCCTTGCTTGAAATTGTTGAACTATTTGATGTTTTATGTAAAATTATTTGTATAAATGTGCTAACGGATCTATCCAAGTGGCGTTTGTGAGGAATTTATTTGGGTAAAACCTATTTTGTATTTTTCTCACCACCTAATTTGGAACTTTGGTGCTTTTGTAGATGTCATTTACCGAGACACAAGTAAAGGTAAATCATCTCATTTCCTTAGTGTATCATCTTAATGCTTGCAGTGTTGTGGTGATTGGATCATGGAGCTTGGTGTGGAGCTATGAAGTTATGTAATGGTTTCATTGGGTTTTTGTTTAGTCTTCCACTTAGTACTCCGATCGTGCTCTATTAGGGATTTTTTTATTGGTGTTATAGATTTCTTGAATTGTGAAACATTGTTGACATGCATTATATAGTAATTTTGGGATATTGTCACTTTGGTTAGTTTCTTGATTTAGAAGGTAAAAGTTTTCTATAATTGTTCTTAAAGACCTCAATATTTATTTCTATCCTTTGGAGCCTTGGTAATGTCACCTAAGTCTTACTATCATCTCACCACCTTCTCAAGAAAATGAGAAAGGGTCGGGATGTTACAAGTTGTATCAGTTTGTTGGATCCTTGACTTCCATGTTGTTTGGTTGCTTGGCATTAGTGGTCAGTCTTGGTGTTGGAATTGATTACTGGTATATTCCTTGAGTTGGTATGGTATCAAGGCATATTATTGTTAAAAAATTAAATTTATAGCATAAATGGGTGTATCTAACCCTTTTATGCTGAACTTCAAGTTACCAAGGAGTCTGGTACATAAGTCTTTTGAAGGCACTTATAGGCATTGAAAATCTCATTATTGTGGGTGTAACCAACGAGATGATCATGGAATGAATGGTAGAAATTACATCCCACTAAGATTCATATCTCATTTATATAATGATTTATATTGTGTTATGGATATGTGGACTTGTGATGAATCTATAAATTATTCTTCAATTGTGCAGATTGTAAATTTGGATAGTAGTGGTATTTTGAAAATGTGTCTATTTTTAAAACCTGGTGGATTTTCAGAAAATGGTGTAACATGATAAATCTGAACATGTAGAAATTCTGGCTCTAATAGTTTCAATGTAATTGAATTTGAAATTGTATGCCTTTTATTTCTAAGGAAGTGAGACTTATGGTTGCTTTTGTGTTGATAGAAATTGAATCGGGTAGGCATCATAGATACCAACTAGAGGTGGATGCTAAAAATGTGGTTTCACCTGAGCCCTAGGTCAACCAGTAGCTATTGAAGAGTATAGAATAAGCTTTCCAAGATGGGGAAAGAGGGAATAAAGCAAGTGAACCAAAGCATTTGGATCATGCGATTTAGTTTCCAAAGCAGAATCCACCCATCATTAGGGGTGATTTGGAATCGAAAAAGGCAGGGGCATGGTTGATTAGAATAAATAGGATATTTGAATTCTTGGGAATACCAATAGAGAATAAAGTTAAGTTATCCATGTATATATCAGAATATCATTCTATTTAGTGGTGGGAATTGGCAGTCCAAGATGGAACAGACTAAGTTATTACATATAAGGGTTTTGAGGAACTGTTTAATAAACAATTATACCCTTATACATTCACAATTTAGGGAATAGATGATTTCTTTATGATGAAGCAAGAAACACTTTTGATAATGGAATATGCTTCTAAATTTATGAACTTAGTGAGGTTTTCACATGAGGTAGAGGGTATTACAACATTGAAGTACCATATTTTTTAATCTTGTTTGAGGTAGAATTTTTTTTCTAAAATAGATGTTTTATGTACAAATGATTACCCAGAAATAGTGAATAGATACACAATAGATGAAAGGCATATTTTGGGGGTGATATGAATGGGAATTATGTTTGTACCCATAGTAAATGGTGGGAACTCTAATGCTGGATTCAAGTAGATGAGGGACACTTATTTCTAAGGTGGGAGTATAGCATAGAATCTAATGAAAAGATCAGTGAATCATCCTCTGAAGCCTCAAAGTATGAAGGGATGTTTTCAATGTGGTTCTATGGGCCATATCAAGAGGGATTGTATGGAACAACCTATAATAGGTCATGATAATAAGAAGATGGGCCATCTTCATAATTACTATCATAATGCACTTAGTTTGGTTGTTCATGAAACTCTTTAGGGGTTGCAGGAGTCCTATTTCTCAATAGGATGGGGCAGTAGAATGCCCCTCATCAGTAGAGTAAATTTACTTATGGTGATTTCAAGAACACCATTACTTTTTATTTGTTCTATAAAGAGTAGAGTTTGGAAAGATATCAGTTGTTTAAAGATGAGTAGTTTTTGATGTATGATCATTAGGGACCATCCATGGTGTGAGGTAATATTATTTTTAAATTCTACCTTGATGAAATCCTTGTGTGATATGGGTGTTTATTATTTTATTATTTCTTCTTGTGTTGTTAATTTGCTAGGTTTAAGTGTGGAAATGATTCCTTTTGTTTTAAAACATCAATCTCCTCTAGATCAAAGAGAATGTCAAGCCTTCTTGTTTACATCAAGCTATATAGTTCTGGATGGGGTTCAGTTGATGTGGGATTCCTCAGTGCTTGAAATGGATGCTTATGATATAATGATAGGAATGGATTGGTTGTAAATGTTTAAGGCCCACATCGATTTTTATTCACGAACAGTTAGATTTATGACCCGGGATGGCATTAAGTATAACTTTAGAGGATAGAAAAACGTGAGGGTGGGTGAAATAGGGTTGTTGGCATTAGCTTCTAGCATGATGTCATGTCAGTTAATGGTTTTGTTATTGGCATCAATGTAATGAGATTAAAATATCATTTAACTAATGGTTTTTATCAGTTTATGGATATATTTCCTGATAATTCCTAGGGTTTCCACCTGTGAGAGAAGTGGAGTTTAAAATTTATCTCCTTCTAGGTACCAATCCTATCTCACTTCTGTTTTACCAAATGGAACCAGTAGAATTGAGGGAATTTAACATACAGTTGGAAGAATTGGAAAACATAAGGTTCATCTGGCCCAACACATCTCTGTGGGCAGCACCAGTTCTATTTGTTAAAAAAGTGGATGGAAATTTGATGTTGTGTGTTAATTATCATAATCTTATCCATTTTATGATAAATAATCTATATGCACATCCTCACATTGATGATTTGGTTGATCAGTTGAGGGTAGCTCAGATGTTCTCTAAGATTAACTTATAGTTAGGATATCATCAATTGAGGGTGTGGAAGGAGGATATTCTGAAAATGGCCTTCAAAAGTTGATATTTCCATTATGAGTATTTGTTTTTGAACTCTGGTCTAACTAATGCAGAATAAGTATTTGTGGCACTGATGAATCTGATGTCTCATAAATATATATATTCTTTTGTAGTGGTAATTTTTGATGATATATTGGTGTATTCCATGACAAGGTTGGAGCATGAGAAATACTTTGAGATAGTGTTGGGGATCTTGAAAGATCATTGGTTGTATTCCAAATTGTCACAATGTGTGAATTTTGGATAATATAGGTATGTTTTATTGGCTATGTGATTTTTAAATATATGTGTCAAAAGATCCAGATACGATAGAGGATTTTATTTTAGGGAAATCACCAAAGAATGTGTTCGATATATATAGATTCCTCAATCTAGCAAGCTATTATCGATCTTTTGTTCAGGATTTATCATGATTTTCCTCACCAATGAAAACATTGACAAAGAAGAATTTTCCATTTCAATGGAATGAGAAGTGTCAGAAATATTTTGAAGAGCTTAAGTGTGGCCATACATCAGTTCCAATCTTGGTTTTTTGAGAACCAATAAAAGGGTACGTGGTGTATTGGGATGCATTGGGATCAGGGTCAGAATGTGTTCTCATGAATGTGGATGATGTGGTTGCGTATGGATCATAGAAGTTGATGGTGCATGTGATGAACTACCCAACACATGATTTGGAATTAGTGCAAGTGGTTCATTCTTTGAAAATGTGTCATCATTGACTCTTTGGTGAGAAATTCATGGTATTTACTAATCATAAGATATTGAATCATATTTTCTCATAAAAATATTTAAACTTGAGGAAAATGTGAAGGATGGAGTATCTTCAGATGTTTGATTTTTACTTGATGAACACACTGGGAAAAGAAAATTTGGTGGTGGATGTATTGAGTAGGAAGTCCTTTTCTCAAGTGTTGAACCAGGAATTGGATCTGTGGAAGTTGATGTTGGTCATACCTAAAATACGGTTGTAATGTGAGTATCGAGGTGACACAATGGTTTTATTTTTGTTATCTTTGGTTCAGACATGGCTGGTTTGTATAAAGTGGTATAGGTGTCTGATTTCGAGTGTATGGTGGTGAGGTCAAAACACAATGGTAGGGAGACCATTGAGGGATGGGAACTAACTTGTCATTCAGTTTTTTTGGAGTCGTATAGTTGTACAGGTGGCTTGTCAGGAAGAAATTCTCGAGTCTTATCATCATTCTAGTTGGGGATTCCATTCTATAATACAGAAAATGCATAAGGTGTTGAAATCACAATTTTGATAGGCTGGTATGAAAAGGAAAGTGGGGGAGTTTGTTTCAAGATGCATGACTTGTCAGCAAGTGAAGGCAGAGCATCAACGACCAATGTTTATGTTGCAATCTTTACCTATCCCTGTCTATAAGTGAGAATAGATTGCAATTGATTTTTTTATAGGTCTCCCAAGAAAAAGTAGAAAGAACGATGTTTTATGGGTGATAGTGGATCGACTCACAAATTATTTTCATTCCATACTTATTTAGGAATCTAATAAGGTGGAGGATCTTTCCAAAATCTATATAATTGAATTATTAAAGATGCATGGTGTTCCAGTTTTGATTGTATCAGATAGATATATAACTTTTCCATCTTATTTTTGGAAAAATATTTATAGAAATCCCTTGGGACTCAATTGACAATGAGTATGGTGTATCATCCTCAGACAGAAGGGTAGTCTGAGAGGACTATACAATCCTTGGAGGATATGTTGTGGGATTTTCTGATGAATTTTGGGGGCTCATGGGAGGATCACTTTCCAATGGTGGAGTTCTCGTATAATAATAGTTATCAATCCACCATACACATGGCTCTGTTTAAAGTATTTTATGGGAGTCTGTGTCCTTTACCACTTTTTTGGGTGGAAACAGATGAGACTTAGATGGTTGGTCCAAGCCTTGTCCAAGAGACTACAATGAAGATCAAGTTGATAAGGAAAATAATGGAAGCGTCTCCCTGTCATCAGAAATTGTATGTGGACTATTGTTGACAGTTGATGTTATTCGAGTTGGGTGATCACGTATTCTTGATAATCTCTCATAGGCATGGACATCATCGATTTGGAAATCATGGTAAGTTTTCTCCATGGTATATTGGGCCTTTTGAGATATTTGAGTGGGTTGGTGAGTTGTATTATAGGTTGTATTTTCCACTACAGATCAGTTTAGTGCACAATTTATTCAATGCTTCTTAGTTAAAGAAGTATCAGCGAGATCATGACCATGTGATTCCATGGTATCGTGTTGACCTAGAGTTGAATGCTTCCTTGAGGCATGTGCCAGTGTGTATTATGGATAAGAAAGAAAAATTATAATCTGTTAAAATAATTGGTCTAGTTCAGATTTTGTAGCAGCATGGTCCAATTTAAGAGGAGACTTGGGAGTAGGAGATAGAGGTGGTCTAAAAACGGCCCAAGATCTTTTGGAAAAGTGATGGTTCTCTTCTTTCTTAGGACGCAAAGTCCAAATGTGGAAAGAATGTAGCACCCCCAGTTTGAGGTATGTAAACTTTTTATGACTTTTTATGTCATTAAATATGTTGGGTATTGTTTGGGAGGGTTTGGGAAGGTCTTGGAAATGTTTAGAGGCTTTTTAAAGGAGCATGGTTTTAGCACGGTTAGGGGAAATTGTGCAAGAAACCTAGGTAACTGTGCAACTAGGACTAATGATATTTTCATGGTTTTTTCATGGGTTTCTAACCATGCAAGAAGTCCACATAGAGTTCCCTTCAAAATAGTATCAGGATCATTGTTAGAGTACATTTTTTATAATCATACGAGCTAACCATTCATGGCAATAAGATTTGGGTTTTAAAGTACGAGCACACTAAGAATTTTCCCTAAAATTATCCTTTATTATACCATATGAACTCCACTTGGTATTTTTGGTTCTCAAGGGGTAGATGGTATCTCCCACTCATTTCAGAAGTTATTCAAGGGTTTTTCAATGTGTAGTGAAGGTGATTCTTCTCTTCTAAGTCTTCGCTCTTCGTTCTTTCTCGGTTTTCCTTAGGTCTATTTCTCCCTCTCTCTCGATTTTCTAGATATACACTCATTGCCTATTGAAATAGGGTTTTTTCCTCAAATGATGAGAATGGGATTTTTGATTATAGGAAAAGGTATCTAAGTCAGATTTGGTGGAGAGTTCACCGGGATTTTGGTGTGGTTGTGCATTTTTCGATTTCACTGAAACCCTAAAGTGGGTGGATTCTCTCTTAACTACGCATTGCTAAAACAAAATGCCTTTTTTAAATTATTTAGGTTTTCGGGGTTTGGTTGTCATTATGATGTGAAAAGATTTTTGGAAATTCATTTTGTGATGAATTTTGGATTATGGGGAAAATGGTTTATTGCGGTGAAATGTTCTTTGTTGTCGGATTTTAAAATGTTGATCTTAAAATAGGTAGCTTAGATTGATTAATGAAATGGTTTTTGAATATGGTTTTTGAAAAAAAGGGTTTCTTTATTGAAATTTGATGTGGCATAAATAAATCACTAAGGTATTTTTTGGTTGTAAAATAGTGGTTTGCACAATGTGATGGATTTGGTTAGTGCGTGTTATTTTTTATTAGCATGGGAATGTTATGATTGTGTTGGAATGGTTTGAAGTGGGAGGTGAGTACCAAGACAAAAATGGAATAGAAAGTGGATGGAAGGTCCACCATCAAAGATAAGTGGGAAAGAAATACCACTAGATTGGAAAAGTAGTAAATGGGATTGAATGGGAAGTTCCACCGTGTTTTTTTACTGGTCTGGGTGTGTGGAACTCTATGGTTATGATTTTTTTGGGGTTATGAAAGTTGTAAATGTTTTTGATAATATGTGATGTAAAAATGGTTTGTGGAATGGTTGTTGTATTTCCCTTGTATTGTGTGTATTTTGATGAAAAATGGCTTGGTAAGGGTGTGTTTGGCTTGATGGAAAATGCTGAACATTTTTTATTTTTTATATAATCTTATTTATATAAATATTCAAATTGTTTTATCCTAGTGTCGTGTGTAGGGAATTCATTTGGGGAAAACCTACTGAGTATTTGTACTCACCCCCTGATTTTTCACTTTGGTGTATTTGCAGATGTCCTTTACTAGGACATAGGTAAAGGTAAAGCATCTCATTTCCTTAGCGGCTCATCTTGATGCTTGTGGTCTTGTGGTTCTTGGAGCATGGAGAATTGTATAGATCTGTGTAGTTATTTCATTGTTTCTTTGGGTTGTTTTTTAGTCTTTTTATAGGTACTATGATCGTGTTTTATTGTGGTTTGGTTGTATTGGTATTATCATTTTGTTGAATTGTGAAACATTATTGACATGCATTATATAGGTATTTTGTGGTATTGGCATGTTTGGTTAGTTTTTTTATTTATTAGGTAAAATCATTACACAAATTCTCTTGAAGCCCTCAACATTTATTTTTAGCCGTTGGCACCATGGGAACATCACCTAAGTCATGGTATCATATCACATCCTTCTCAAGACAATGAGGAAGGGGAAGGAATTTACACAACTTGGGCCATTCCTCTTTCTAATCTCATCATGGGAAGATTTATTTTCACTCTTATTTATATTTATAGTCTAATATACTTGATTATATTATTTATTCCGTTGAAATTATTTTTTTTTCAAGCTCCAATCTTCGCATCAGTATTTAATGCCACTTTCTTTACATTGTCTTTAGTAAGTATTTCAGTTTTCTACAAAAAAAATTCCTATTTCAATTGATTTGTCCAAACAACTAGGAACTCTTTCCTAAAATTCTATATATTTTAATAATCATCACATGACCCGCAACTATTTTCGATTGAAGCCTCTTCCCTTTTCTAACATATTTAATATCACTTGGTAGTCTTGTTATGTATTTCTCAATTATTTGAACCTCCTACTTCAATCTTCCACAAACTTATTTTAATCATTCACATATCTTCTAAACTGATTTCTTAGAAGTATTTCTAGTCAAACCATTATTTCTTTAATAACATGTTCCCATATATTCACCATGAATTCCTCATGATTCATGCCTATTTTATGGAAATGACATGTTATACCATCAAGAGTATGCTTTATGCCTATACATTTCTCATCACTAACAAAATACAATGAACATATATCTACCACCTTCATATATATTATTTCCATACACCTACTATTGTTATACTTATTTAAAATGGTCCTTTTTTCATGGGGGAAATGATTTTCTTGACATATTTCTTTCTCCCATTGATCTAGGAGAATATATATCAATTTTATTGTCCAAAAAAATTTAGATTTATTTTATCCACCTACACTGTTAGAAATAATATTTTTACATTAAGGCATATTAGGTGTAGATATAGCCTATCTAGTTAAAACCTTTATTTTACTAGAATTTGATGATTCACCATTAACCGTAGTTGATTTGGTGAAATATTCTTTATTTCTCCTCTATTTTTCTTTTATTTATATTTTATACGCCTTTCTTATGGCCTTATATTAATTTCATGAATATCCATTATATTCTAACATTCTAATGCATTTTTACCAAACTTCAACAAAACCCAACAATAGCCTAAAAATATTTCTTTCTCCTTTTTTAATGTAGTCTGACTATATTTCATAGGTTTTGTACCTTGGTATTTTTGAGTGGAACCCTCGCCCTTTTTTACACTTCTTGAGGAATAGTTCTTCATATATATTCTCTCATAAACCATTGATGTAGTGTATTTATTAGGGTTTCTCACCACCCCAAATTTTAAAGAATTTAGTACAAAACCTATATCATTAATTGATACATAATTACTACATATGATAGTTTTTGTGTTATGGGATACATTATTCTTAGTGTATTTTTCCATTTTTTTACATGATGGTCTCATGTTCTTATGGGAGTCATGGTCATTAATGAAAACTTTTCTAGTGGATTCTCTTTTTCTATAAATTTTTAAAGTTTCATCTTGTGGTGATTCCTGATTCTTCAATATTACCTCCATCTTTAAACTCATCGTGTTAAGGGAGTTATTATCATCCTCAACTATTCTCATCTTTTCTTCCCAATCCTCCTCCAGCTTATTCACTTGATGTTCAAGTATTGTTCTTGATTATTTTAAAGACTTTTCAAACTTCTTGGCCTTGTTTTATTTATCCTATGATTGAACATATTTTTCAACCATAGAAAATTTGTGAAATTTTTCAAGTGCATGTAAATATTCTCCAAAAACTATTTTAAATAATTCATTCACACAAACATTACTCTATAATTATTCAATAGGTTCATCATATCTTTTATTAAAAATATAGATTATTTCATCCTTTTCTTTCACTAGTATTTTTAGAGTGTTTGATATGCTATCCTTTTTATTCAATTCCTCTTTTATAGAATTAACCTCATCTTCTAGCTATAACTTTCAATTTTGAATATCCTTGAACTTCCAACAATATTATTTACAAACTCTTTGGTAACTTTATTTAGTTTATATTTGAATTCAAAATAAATATCCCTATGTCATACATCATTGTCATACCTATAGAAATAATCATTATAATAATCATAATAAAGTGAATTATTCAAACATATACTACTTTGAGTACCTTTAGATAGTGGGGTATCTGCCTTTAAGGTATGATTCTTCTTCATCTTGCATTTCATTGTTTTCATTCTATTCCATTAAGTCTTGGAAGAATACTATATTTTCTTATACTTGGAAGTAAATTCATTTTCCCTTATCTACTTAATCTCACACATCTCTTGAAATCATCACTTTATAAAATCCCACTTGGATATTTAGAGGGGACCATTCTCTGATACCAATTATAGATCCTTGGGATAAATTGATCCCTCAGAGTGGGGTGAATCAGTGATGTAATTTTTTTTGAAATATTTTATTTTAATTTAAACAAATTGAACTTTTTAAGGTTATAGATACACTAAATGATATATCATAGTCTCACCTCATATGTAGAAATGATAATAGGGTTCATAGCCCCTACCAAAAATGTAAATTAGCAATGTTTGTTTTTCGTATTATCAGCATTTTAAAATGTCACTAATTCATTTATCAAAATATATCAAAATAAACTAGAAAATTAGGTTTCACTCATTTAGAAACGTTTATAAATGTTTTTAATTATAGAAACCTAATTTACAAACGTTTTATGGATCCTTTGATAAATGGAACCTCATTTTCTAATGTTTCTAAAAAATCATTAATTTTTTTAAAAAAAATCAAAATATTTTTTTAATTACCCCATGATCCCTTCTCCAACCCTCACTTCACCATGCCAACTCTACTTCCCTCCATCTACCCTACTCCCTTACTGACTCATGTGTGCCACCCTTCTCCCGTCCTCCTTAGCACCCGGTAGCCATGTTCCCTCCTTTCCTCCCCAACACCTCCTCCCCAACACCTAACCACCCTTCTCCCCCCTAGTTCCCAGCTACCATGCTCCCTCCCTACCCACTAGAACCAGACTAACATGCTCCCTTATTCCCCTCCCTACCTCAAGCACCTGACCACCCACTACTAAAAAATGGAATCTCACCAATTTTGAACCCTACACCTGGACACTCCTTGCTGATAAGTAGACCCTTTATCTACACCAATTCATGTTTATAGTTTTATATTATGCTATATATATATTAATAAATTTTAGTATTAAACAAATAATATTATATATATATATATATATATTCTTATATTAATATACATATAATATATTTATTTATTTATTTGCATAATATATATATATTAATATATATATTTATATATTAGGTGATTGGGGGTAAAATTACATCAAACACACACACGCACTTCACACATAGTCCAGAAAGGAAATAAATATCTCCCATCCCTAATAGATATCACATCCATCAAACCTTATTTATTTTATATAGATCCCCTAAAGAACAAGTGGTCATAAAGCCCATTTCATAGACCAAAGTCCCATTGTACAAGCCTTAAGGACTAGTGCGGGGTCATGCATGAATCATTCTACCTGCACTATCTCCTTCCAATATCGTGCTTATGTCACCATATTACCTCATCATGCTAGTGTCACCTCTTTCCCTATGACATTTCTCCATTAGAAGGGGCACATCAATATTTCATCAATGAATTATGATTAAGATAATTGTATTTTCATAGGATTGTCTTATAGTATTTATTTTCCTTCTAAGGCCTATGGCAGAGTCATGCATGCTAATAATACTATGGACATCTGGAGAGAATTCCTCTAGTTTAAGGTGACCGAAACCAGGAACAATTTTCTATTCTGGAAGGTTTTTAATCATTTAGTTCAATGAAATAATCCATTGAATTTAAATAGTTTCATCTCCCATTAAATTGTTTTTTATGCAACCACACAAATGAATAATTGGTTCTCCACTTGTTTTTAGCTGGAGAGTGGGTTTTTACTAATTAGAAATCCATTGGTAATTTTTCTGGAATGGAGAAATTTTATACCATAATTGATGGTTTTCTCTATCAATGGTTCCATAGAGTTGGGACTAATATCCAAGAAGAGAATGCGTAGTCAATTTTGTTAATTATTGGGTGTTGGTGCATCTAATTAAACAAATATTTCTAGCATCAAAGGACGTTGAAGTTTGAGGATTAGACTGGTTTCCATAACTAAGTGTCTGGTGGAGGATCTGGCCACCCTTCAAAAGAGGTGAGATCTTTCCCCTTCCCTCAAACCCATCTTAGTTAGTAATGTTCTCAATGATGGAACCATTATAAACTTCCCTATGGGTTGTTGGATCTAATGGCACCCTCCTTCACTGGGTTTTAATATTGATGTTGATATCTCTTGTGATTCAGGAGTCTTGCATGGTGGAGGCATCATCCACTACCATCGATGATCTGTTATCCTTGGCTTTATAGCTTCCTTCAGTATAGGGGACTCACTAATATCATAGGTTTGGTCCACACTTAATGGCCTAAAGTTATGCATCCAGAATTTTATCGATCTGGTGGTCGTGGAAATGATTTCTTGTGTTATTCATGGGTCCCTAAAAGGAATAATTTTCACCCCATGATCTATCACTAATCACATTCTTAATTATAATTATTTCATGACTAATAATATGGAGAATCTTCACATGAGTTGGGAGGTGAATAAAGAAATATAATTTTTCATAGCTATGATTTCCCTAGATAACTCTTTTCATTATTTTGCTAATATAGGTTCCTTTATCAATGAGTGTGTGAATATTTGTAGAGGGGAATTCCTTATCCTTCACTTATTTAGACCCCCTTGATCCTCTATACCTTTTATTTTTTCCCTCACTATACTTTGTCAAGATACCTAATAAAATTTCTTATTAGTGTCTATTTTTAATTTAGCCACATTTTTTAAAAATTTCACTAATTCAACAATGTTTTTCATAAAACATCAATAAAAACAAAAATTAGTAATTTTTTTTAAATAAATCTAAAAAAAGTCCACGTATTACAGTTTTTTTCATGGGAACATGATATTTACATGGTCTGGAACAAAGACCTACACTATGCTATGTCGGTTTTACCCAACAACAAGGATTCTTCACTATAATAATATTCTCAATTATAATGGCCAATACAAATTATCACTATATCTTAACTCATTAGTCCATGCAAGACAACCTTTAAATTTATTCACACAATTTTACTAGAGTCCACACTATCCTTTACACTCCTGAGTCACAAAGGTGTATCTTTATACTGCTTCACACAATATTATCAGAGTCCACACTTGTCTTCTACTCCTGAGACCATACATGAGGGTCTTTATACTAAATCACATAGTCTCATTACTTCTTCATGTATTGATACACTACATTTATATATTTCAATCTTACTCCTTGATCATTTTGGATCTGACTTTCTCATGTACATATTCAAGTACCATAAACATCAAGTGATTGAGTTTCTTGGTCTTGATCAATGATTCTGATCACCTATATATAATTAGTTTCATTATATAAACACTACTCAAGAAATTATTCCTTTAGTCATATGAAGTTCCAGCATCACTAAAATGTTTGAAAGTGATGCACCAAACTTATTATTAGATTAATTTATGAAAAAATGAATCTTTAACAACTCTATCCACTCTCTTATTGAATTATCAAATCAATTTCAACAAACCGAATGTATGCATGCATGATGTAATTCATGGTGTATATTGTAAACCCTAGAACACTTCATTTATTTTTATTATTATTTTATGTGATTTTCTTGGTTTTAATTTATCTTCTCAATTGAATATTCATTCAAGTGAGCATGCTTTCATGTATATATACACAATATGTTCTCCTTGCTTCATTCTCACTCCTCCTTTGTACATTTGTAAACAACTAACATATCATGTCTTATAAAAGCTAAATGCCTTAGTCTATGTGTATGTGACGACTATATCAATGTTTTGTAATGGAAAGAGCTTTAACATAATGGTAAGAATTATAATGTAAGGTTATGTACCATTTAATAATATAAGAATCATCATAAAAACTTGGATGGTTTTACATAATAGTTCTTTGTGAATCTATTTGATTGTGTATAACACTAGAGAAGGCCTATAGGATCTCATTTCCCTTGCACAAGTGAGTCATGCGATAAATTATTCTTTTCATGAGAATAAATTTTCATGGTACCTTATTACCTTCATGTATTATAAGTGTGTAGATGGTCAATTTCACTCTAAAAATGTTAACTCTCTCTTAGACAAATGGTAGTAGCGTTCATCTAGCTAAACTTCTTAGTATTTATAGACCCCAATCATATCTATTGACCTATGCTTTCGCATATTCAAATGCCTTATTATTTTCATGTCAAGGATGATTTTAATATCAATGAATATCTCAACATTTTAAATATTTCATCAATGGTTTTCTTGTATTTAATATCATAAAACCTTGGGTAAGGTGATGTATCTTCCTTGGCGTAGTCCCTATGTAAAGGTAAGAATTGGCACTACATAAGGGTTTCTTTCCCAATCTTCATTAGCCACATATATATGTGATGTGGTTCCTATGAAAGGGTTAGGAGCATACAAAAGGGTACACTCATGATGTTAAAAATGACCAGAGATGTAATCAGATGATGCAGATTAATTCCATCGAGCAGCCTCTGTTTTGTTCATATATTTTTAATGGGGGAACAATGACCACTTACAAAATGTCCCACATTGGTTCCTAATCTGGTCAATCACTCCTTTTTAATTAATTATATTCTATCTTGGGATCAATTAAAAGTATCCCAAGGTCTTCTCCAAGAACTATAGCACACAAACTGCCACACATTGTTAGATCTCTATGCATGGTGGCTCTACTCACACAAAACACCTTTAGCACATGTTTTAGGATTTAAGAAAGGCACACCAATTCTCAAAATTGATAAATAGAATATTCATTCTCGAAGATTATTATTTCATATTTTCTCATAATATCTTATATATATTGTCCCTTTAACAAATACAATTCAAGTCTATTGGTTTCAACATTACATAATCTAAATATCACATACATAACATTATTTAATTATTGATCATATCAATTAATAAAACTATTTTCAAGTGGTTTGAAAAATATTTTAAGTAAGTACCCTTATTAAACAAATAAAATTAATTATTACTAAGAATTAATAAATTTTAAAATATAAACATTTTATATTTTGACCAAATTTTATAACTTATAAACCAGTTATAAATTACCCCTTATTTTTTGTATAATAATTTTATTTATATATCATATTTCATGATATATAAAATCAAAAATCTATCTAATATTAACTATTAATATTATTTAATAACTACAAATAAATGTCTCAAAAAACATTTTATTAATTAATTATAAAAAAAATGTAATCTATTTATTTATTAACAATTTATAATTAATAAACATCGTAAAATAACCTTAAATGCAATATATAAATATTTACTTATTATTTATAAACAATATACACATTATAATAAAAATTAATAAATATAAAAATTAATTTTTTAAACCATCACTTGATAATACATTGACCCTTAATGTATTATTGTGGTTCGAACTGTACATTAGTAGGAAGAGAATGGGGTGGCACTGGGAGGGGGCACAACCATATAGGGAGACACGTCAACATTGGTAATTGAATGGGGTATGTACCATTGGATTTAAATATCATCCTTTATTGTTTATTGGTTAATAAATAAATTCACATACGAGTTAAATTCTCATATGCGAGTCGCTTGGAGCAGGAACTATGCATCATTTAAAAGTGTTTGTTGCATGTGAGGTTTAAAATTTTATTGTCTTATAACATAATTTCAATGACACTCCCTCATGTTTTTTTAAACTCAATGTTACATTAAGAATCCCATAAATGGTTCACTATTTTCCCACTGTAATATTAAAGGCTATGTTATCCAAATAACACTCATTGTGCTTTTTTTCCTCATTACATTAATCACGGAACTTATAATCAAATTCCCAACACAAGATATGTTATCATATAATCATATCATTGCGTACCCTCTTGAGATTATGTTAGCACTTAATTTATTCTCAATTAATAGATTAAGACATTATGTTGTCTTACAATGTAATGTTATGTATTGATCCTTACATTGTGTTATATCATAGAATAGTGTTAAGGTATTGGATGATATTATGTTAAAACATAACATAATTTCAAGTATACTTTTCTTAATTTTGAAAAACATGATTTAAAATAATTAAACCATACATTTTATCTAATACCACAACTAAGTTTCCAACTGATTTATTAGCACATAATCATTAAATAAAATGTGATTGGAAATAAAAAACCAAGATCATCATGCTTTTGATAAACTAAAACCATATTATGAAATAAAATAATATGATTTGTATCATACGCTAATGTTATGGATTTATGTTATCACCAATCAAACAACTTATAATGGGATTGATAAAGATCACTAAAGTGGAAACCTAAGGGATACCACATCCATAGATATCCATGGGCTAATTGGATTACACATCATAAGTGTGGGAATGTCCAACCTCTATGATGTTATCACATACCATGAAGCAAAGGATGTAGATTAAAGAGTGAATTGAGGTTTATGTGTTTTAGCCTAGTAGGAGGCATTAACACCCACCTTATCGTCACATGGTAATAAACTCATTATATATCCCCTGGGGACACTTCTCATGAATTTGTCTATTAACACATGTATTACAATGAATGGGTTAATTAATCAGGTAATTCATGCAACATATTCATCAATATTACTTGGTGTTACATCTCAGGTAATTATTCATTTTAATGATATCTTTTCCAAATAAGGAAAAGATAGTTATTAGTTGAAAATTATGCATACCATATACCCATCATATGTTGGTTCTAATGTAATATTACACCTTGTTTGAGGAATATGTTGCTAAAAATGTATTTTCAATATACACATAAGATTATATAATAAAAAATGTAATATAAATCCCAAAGCATCCAAAATTTATCAAATTAAATATTGTATTTAGGGTATATTCCATTCAATATTCATTTTTAATTTAAAAGTAAAACATTTTTTTTGTAATATCTTCATCATCAATATGTGTACTTTATAATTCACATTGTAATAATGAAGCAATTAGTTCATTAATATTATATTATTTTATGTCATTTATTTTTTCAATATAAAAATTTTTAACAAGTCATTTAATTGTAAATAATTTCAAAAATTCTTCAATAAGAACTATATTCTCAAATGCTTCTCCAAAAGAAATAATTCAATTTCCAATATTACTAAACTAGTGTAACATCTACTTTATAGTCTCTTCTTAACACATTTTAAAATCTTGATATTCAGTTCTTAACATTCCATGTTTTGTTCTCTTTAATTTTTTTATTCCATAATATTAAACTTACAATATCCACCAAATATCACGATTATTTTTCATGCAGGTACAAGAATAAATATATTTCTTTCAATCACATAATATAAAGTATCCATAATATAATAATAAAAAAAACATTATTGTATCTTTACCCATCATATATTGAAGATAAACCTCAAGTAATTTGTATGTTTTTACCATAATAGTCTAGTTATAAATTATGAACAATTTTAGGAAGGCTTCCATTCAAGATTTCAAATAGCTATAATTAGTGCCATTAAATAATGGTGGACACTAAGGTATACAAACATCAATAGTACTTGAAGTTTCCATTTCAAATTATCTTTTCCCTTAAAGGGTTAAGTCTAGGAAGTGGTTATCAATAAATATATAAATATATACTAAATAAATTTTATCAATAAAATATCAATTTTTTTCCCATATGGTGATATGGTTGAATGGTCAAGACAGGGTGAATTTAATAGTATATTAAATTTTAAAAGATTTATCAAAATAAAAAAATATACAGTGAAAATTTAAAATATAAACATAAGAATTTTTATATGAGTTTTATCAAAGTGATCATATGTATACTCTTTACTTTTATCTATAACTGATCAAAATGGAACAGACTAAAAATTTACTTTTTAAAGTGATACACAGCCAACTAAAATGGCCTCTTCTAGAGGAGGAACACCTAACACAACCTAAGTTTTAATGTGGAGTCACAACCCATTGGAAATTACTTTTCCAACCTGTATTCACAATCAATGACCTTCCCTTTTCAACATAAGGCACAACCAAAAGAGTTATACCCCATTCACCTTGAGGTGCAACCCAGACTTACTTTTTAAGGTTAGTATAACCCAACCAATCCTAGTTTTTAATAAAAAGTAAAAACCAACTTTAAATCATGTGGAAATGATATGGGAAATATACATCACCATAAAAAACATAGATAAATGATGATGTTTTGAATTTCAAGGTACAGAAATCATTAATCTGTTTGGTAGTGTGGACTTTCATGATTGAGTTCATGAGAAAAATAATCACAAAGTGTAATACTTTTGTTCACTTATACAACGCTCAATGTTCATGGAGGTGTCTTGTTCGAGTTATGTCAAACTATAATTTTAGATTTTCATAATGCATTTCAACTTAAAAATAAGATATGAATACATAGAAACATAAAACACTCTATTCATTGTAGTTTCTTGTTCTTAAATAAGTAGTCATAGAGATACATTTGAATTCAAATAAAATAATTCATAGTTTTTAAATCTCTGTAATAATTGATCAATGATTTCTAAAATACTTCATGTGTTATTCTTTCAAAAATAATATCCATGTGGAAAATCCCTTTAATTTTTTATACATTTCAAAAGATAAATATCGTGTACATACAGCTGTTAATAAATAAAATAATAATAATGAATTCACCCAATAATAAAGCTTTAACCATGTGAATATTTATCATTATCCATTTATAATTACTTTCTCCAAAATATTGAATAATATTAGAATTCAAACATATATATATATAATCTTATATTAAAAAAATTAACAAAATACATAATATTGGAAAAAATTTATAAGACAAATGTGCTTATGTGTAATTTTTCCAAGCATATGAGTAATTTTTTTAGCTGTCAATTAATGAGTCATTATATCATTAATGTATGAGTCATTATATCCTTAATGTATGAGTCATTTATATATGAGTCATTCGACTAATATTGTGCATGATTCATTTTATTATAATTACATAAGATTTATTTGTGTACTAGTCATTAATCTATATAAGTGTCATCATACAATCCATTGAACTTATCTTCAAGTCATTTTTAATTTCATACAAGTCATTTTGAATTGTTTATGATCCATGTCAACTTCAATAATTATCATTTTAAACTTATAAAATTTTGAGTATATAGACCTCATATGAGTCATCTACAATCCTAATATAAGTCATTTTGGTTTGTGTAAGTTCCATTTTTCAAAAAAATTAGACCTAATTTTTAAAACCATAATGATTAATTCTTATAAGAATTATATTCATTGCAAGTAAAAACCTATAGTTTTATAAGGATGATTTAATTTTTCTGTAAAGATGATAAAATTGTTTATCAAAATTTTCAAAATGTTCATAAAATCATGTTTACATAGAATATAACCAGAATGGAAAAAATAAGTATATAAAAACCCATAATTTTTATACATAGATATCACATCCCATTATACTAATATTAATTATGTAACATAATCATCCATACCAAAGTCTTATAGGTCTAGTGGCTTTGGAAACTCAAAAATATAAACAACTCATTCTTAAGAGTATCCTATTATGTTATTCATAACTAGAACCCAACTACATATCATTCCAAAAACATTTCTTCATTAAATGTGGAAATTAAACATAAGAAAGGGTGATCTTAGATTCTCGGTAAGTGTAAAAATGGGATATAATAATGATAATATAAGAATAATGTGACCATAAGGGTGTGAGAATATGATATTAACATTTTAAAATCATACCACTCCTATCATAGATCATAATCTTGAGTAATGTCATAAATATTCATATACCATAATATATTAATCATAAATTAATCAAAGTACATGATCCATAAGAGCAGAACATTAACATTAAAAATAGTTTTTGTGGCTTACACATAAGCATATAAAATCATTTATTTATTATTTAAGGCCTATTTACAAGATTATATTATTGAAATGGGTTCACTAACCAAACCATTTTCATAGTAAAGGTTAACTTCTAAGACAATCCTAGTAAAAAAGTTCCCTTACTGAATAGGGTTCACTCCCTATTCCAGCCCTATTTATCTCATGAGATATCAATCTCTACACAAAACATTATAGGGAGATATAGGTCCCACCCATCCTTGGTTATAACATGACTGCCATCCTTAGTTATAATTTATCGAATATCATTGGTTATAAATTAACCATAATCCTTTATTATAATTTAACCGCCATCACATAATGAAAATCATGCATATGTGTTCCACAAGATCATATAATATTCATCATATCAAAACCCATGAAAAGAAATGGGTTTCAAAAATATTTCATTATATAATAATCTATGGAAAATAAATGGGTTTAATAAACATTTCATCCTTTAATTATAGTATAACTTATAGAATAGGTGTGGGTTACATAAAAAATTTATGATAGCATAACCTATGGAAAAGAAATAGGTTTCATAAATATTACATAATTTCATCACAGTATACCTTGTGTAAAAGAAACAAGTTTCATAATCTACCATATAAAGAAATAATAATTATTGTGTCACTTGATTATATCCCTAGTAAAGCATATGTAACATTAAAGAATTTCATCATAGATAGAAAATGATTTGTAAAGATCACATGGACCATTCCTGAGGAAAATATACTTTCCACTTTGAAATAACATTTTTAAAATCTGAAAATATCAAAAATATTAAGGAAAAATTTTCTTTGAAAGGAATATTAAAAAAATTTAAATTATCCTTAAAAACATTGTTTTTTCATGATTTTAGGACACTTTATTCATAATATATATGTTAAAATAAAACATTCTTTTTACCCTTTTGTAGAAAAAGTCAAAAAGTAACTCGTTAGAGAAATGATAAAAAGATCCATATAAAAAATTATAAAAATTAAAATATCAGTAAGTATGGATTTAAATAATCACATACTAATAGTAAAAACCTTCTTTAAAAAACTTATTGAAAACATGTATTTGGATGAAAATGGTTTTTTGACTGAAGAGATAAATGAAGTCGATTTTTATAAAAAAATCAGTATCTTGAATACATAATTTGTGGAAAGTGAAAGGAAAGCATTTATTCACAATAAATAAGTTGAGGAAAAAAAATTAAGGATATAATTGATAGATATACCACAGAATTTTATCATCAAAAAAATAATCATATACAATTTGGATAAATAATGAAATTATTACATAAAACCCTTACTGGTATAATAACTTTTCAATCATAAGAAACATGAAGAAATAGCCTTATATGGATATATAAATATCTATAAAATTCATAATATTAATCATAAAATACTTACATCGTAATTATATAAACAACAAAAAATAAATTAGTGGTGAACATGGCCTAAGTCTCCCATATATAAAAGTGAGACTATAAATTTGTTACCTTGAGTTCTACTAGATTCGAAGGCACTCTAAAATCCAGTATTATAAATTTAAATTTATTATACTTAAATATTATAGTCATTCAAATACTTATAATATCATATATATATATATATATAAACATTATATACATATTTATAATCATTCATAAAAGGTATAGATAGAAAAGGGAATCACCTCATTCCTGAAGATGTTAGGTCGTACGTACACATGAACGTTGTCTTCATTTTTTAATGGATCATACAAAAGAAAGTTAAAAGATAAAACACTTTTCACAAATAATTAATATATCATATATATCATATATATTCATTAAATCTATTATTATTACCGTCTAATTAAATCTTAAATGAAAAACAACTCACATTTCTTCTTGGTGGTGGTGGTCCGCACATACGCCTGAACGAAATAATTGTTTTTCCATAGTTTGAAAGGTAAAAAAGAAGGATATAATATTTTAATTCAAGAATAATAATTATTTCATTAATATAATATATAAACTTTAAACCCATCATAATAACAATATATTAAATATAGTGATATAAAATGAATTGTATCTCTAAGTAGAGATGGTAAGCCGTACAAACACCCAAGCGATACTTTGACTTCAGATTTGAGGGAAATAGGGTGAATAAAGGGGTTTCGAAATAATAATAACATTTATGTATAATTAGTATACTCATATTATTATTTTATTAATAACACAACAAATTTATATGAGGAAAAAGAATAATTAAAATGAATGTGATTGGTTAAGATGATTACCTCTTCTTGGAAATGACCCCTTTAGATATCCTCTTAAGGGTTGTAGGGTTGGTATATTAAGAATACCAAAACCTATATAATGTTTATAGGGAATTTTATAAGATAACTTTGTATATTTTGGTAAGTATATATGGATCAATTTTATGTGAAGAATAGAAAGGAGGGGTTCCCTATAATAATTGAGGGGTGGGGCACTCAGGGAATTTCTTAAAATATTAAATTAATATAAATTGATTTTGATTTCCAAATGAATCAAGATTTATAAAATTAAAATATAATATGATTATGAGTTTAAATAATCTCATCAAATAAAAATTTGGTAAATTTGGATCACATTTTTTTCCTTTTCATTTTGTTTTAACCGTTAGTTAACCCTTTTGATAATTACTATAATACTAATTTTTTTTACACTTAAGGGTAAATAATGTCACTATAAAATGATAAAAGACCCATAAATGGACCATGTATAATTTCTAAAAATATATATCATTCATTAGGATAAATATAATATTTCAAAGAAGTTTATATCATTAAATAAAATATTATTTATTATAAAATATTATTTATTATAAAATATAATTAATGTAATATTTAACTCCATTAATTTAATTTGACTACAAATGCATTAATAAAAAAACGATAAATTAGAATATAATTCCAAAAAATAACAAAAAAATATATCATATTCATCTAAAAAATTCATAGAACACATTAACTCACTCAAATTATATTACTTCAAATATTTTTAAAATAATTTTATATATTTGTTTAATAATTTTAGAAAAACAAAATTCATGTTTCATAACTATTTTACATCATTATATAATTACTAAAAAATTAAAATAAATTTATATCATTAAAATAATTTAACTAACAACAAAATATACACTTTGATTCATTTATAACTTACACTTTTACCTGTGTTCACACATTAGAGATATTTAATACTAAGCGAGTGACATATTGTAACTTTATTTGATTTAAATAATATATAATACATTTTCATGGAAATTTTATATTAAAAAACTCAATTCATAGCCTAATATTATAAGGTTTTAATTAAATTCACTAAATAAGAATTAATATGTAATATTATGACCTTATCACTTATTTGTAACCTATATTAAAAAGATTTAAACTTTACTGAGGTGAAAAAATTTTCCACAGTTATTATTCATAATACAAAAAAATAAAAGGGGCCTATATAAGAAATTTTAATATCCTAATTAAAAATATGTAATTGATTTTATCAAATTAAATACATATAAGAGGTATAAAATAATTTCAAAATAAGCACTAAAATGAGATGAAAATCACTTTTTAGAAAAATATAATTTTAAGCATAAAACTAGGTTTATTTTTATCCCACGCTAAGAAAAAATTAAATTGAGTATTAGAAATTTTTATTGAATATATATTGTATATATTTAATTAAAATAATTCACCATTAGGGATTAATTTAATTTATTAAGATTTCAATACATTTCAAGCACAAAATTAGTTCTTTCATAAAATTATTTCTTTTTCTTTCAAAAGATTTTTATTTTCATTTATATTCAGTTTATAACCAATAAATTAATTTTATACATATGTAAACATAATGTTTTTATAATTTAGTTATTTATATTCATACCCTTTAATCCAAAGGCTTGAAAATAACTATTACTTTAAATAATAATATTTTTATAGTATATCACGGTTCATTTAAACTCACTGTTGCATATAATACAAGCTAATAAAGATATTAGATTTATTTGAAAAAAATAAAAAAATCTTGAGGTGTTACAATATAACCCAATTTAAATGAATTTTTCTCTTGAAATTCATAACTATGATACAAAAAAATGAGCATATCATCATTTCATTACATCCATGAGTTCCCATGTAGTATCTTTGAATTTGGGATTTCTCCAAAGATATTTCACCAACTAAGTAGTATTTTTTCCCTAGAACTATATCTCTATGATCCGAGAAATATGTTGTTTCTTCTTCATAATAAATATCATGCTCTAGTGGTATGATTTTTAAGCTTATTACATGTGTAGGATCAAGAATATACTTCCTTAGGGTAGCTACATGAAACACATTGTGGATATGAGAGAGATTCAATGGAAGCACCAGGGGATAAGCAACCATCCCTATTCGAAAAGAATATTGAAAGAGAAAATATAACTACGGATCATCTTCTCATTCCTCCTAAATCTCATAACCTTTATCCTTGTATAAAAACATATAAAAACCTTATCACCAACTTCAAATTCCACATCACATCAATGATTGTCAGGATAACTTATCTATCGATTCTCAGTTTCCTCGAAGTGTTCTTGAATGGATCTAACATTATCTATCATTTACTCAACTAGATTGGGTAAAGTTAGATTTTGACCTCCAAATTCTTCTCAACATCTTGGAGTTGTATAGTTCCTTCTATAGTGATCTTCAAAAGGTGAAATTTCAATGCTCGAGTGAAAGTTACTATTAGAATAAAACTTGACTAGAGGAAGGTGTTTATCAGGACACCATTGAAATTTATAGAACATGATCTCATCATATCCCCTAGGGTTTTAAGACTTATATTATACTAACCATCTATTTGGGGATGATACTTGATACTAAAATCTAATTTTTATCCAAATCATACTGAAGACTTTTCTATAACTTCTAGGTAATCCTTACATCTTGATATTATACAATAGATTGTATTACTCCACACAACATTACCACATAATGTATATTCTTGGAATTTGATAAAGGGGGAAGTCATATATAATAAAATTTAAGTGTACCTATTTCATGATATGATAAACTATAACCAAAATATCGTTATGAAATTTAGATGGTTTTTTGTATTTTGATTTCAAAATCTAGGGTGAGCTTTTCTCAATTCCATTAAAGTATAGAAAATTTTTGTAGTATCTCCTTATACTTTTTTTCTGTAAACTTTAACTTTTTAACATATCAAAAACTGAGATACATACTCAGAAATATCTTTCTTCAAATTTTCCCACTAGAAATACTCTTTTTCATAATATAGAGGTGGTGCTTATAACCTTGTCTCCCAACATTTATGGGATCAACCCCTATGGCATTCCCGGATTCAATAAGTTGTCACTCGATTTATGGGTTCTCATTTTTCCAAAATAATATTAATAAAATTCCTAAACATTACCAAATTGAAATAACCCCAAAATATCCTCAAAATAAAAATAAGATAATCCCTAAATGTTACAAATACCCTTAATCTTATGTACATAAAATGTAAAGTAATTCCTAATCTTATAGATTTATCGCTAAAAACATATACAGAACTAAAGTACTTTATAATCATAAATGTCTCCCGAAATATCCTTAATCTTGATATACTTCCATCACATAAAACCCCAAGATGGGTGTCTAAAACATTCAACTTATGATCCAACTTAAACTCATAATCCCACGATGGAATCCAAAACTCTTATGTTAATCTTACATTAAGAAATATGTGATTCCAAAAGATAATTCAACCTTTATTCCTTAAATGAACCCCTATCTTAGAAAAAAATCCCATTAGAATCTTGGGTTCATCCTTAAACTGATATAATATCAAATATGAATTTATTACTCCAAAATATGTGTAGAGAGAGATATTCAGTTCTTATAATCACATCGAATTCAACTAAAGGATGAGAAATAAAATTTTCATAGGGATTATTCATACAAACTCTTAAAATAAATTCATAACTCTAGAGTGGAGGATAAGTGTACCCTAATTATCATGATTCACATAAGTTGTTGTGATTACATATTCATTGCTTTAATATTTTATGTATAGAGGATGTTGTGGCTAATTATCATCATTAACCCTTATATTATGACATTGATTTGAATAATTCCAAAACTCCTTACATTATTATAATTGAGTAGTGTGTGGTGTATTCTATGGATGTTTATCTTTATTCACGTCATTAGCTAACTTCTTCCCATCATTCCGACATTTGATTCCCTGATAACATCCACCTCCATACTGGAAACATTTACTATTTCCCTTAATAAAATTTCATTCATGTTTCATTCCACACATTAAGCATAAATGAAGGCTCATCTTCTTCTCCCTATAATTTTTATAATTTCCTTGGAATTCTATATTTTTTTTTATCAAAACAATGATATTGATGGGTAACTATGATATCCATCTCCTCCTTCATGGAAAATCGAATGATGTCGTCAAAGCTGAAAAGGCCCCATATGGATAATTTACTTTGCGAACTTTGTTTTAAGACACTAATGAAGGGATCAACATTTTACGCAGGTTGAATGATAAAACTATAAGTGTACATCAGAGGTATTGTAAAATTTTCCTCATAGGTAACTACAGATTTATTATCCTTTTTTATCTCAATGAATTCCTTATCTATTTTCATACTATGACTATAAAGAAATTAATTGTTTAAAAATAGTATCTTAAACTCATTATACTCCACGGAGTCAATTTCCTCTCATTACCTTGTATTCCTCATAAGATTACACCATCGACCCGCTTCTCTATCTAAGAGACAGATATACAAAATATACTTTTCATGTTTCAGACATTGGAAAATTGAAAATATATTTTCTATAGTACTAAACCATTTCTCAAAAACTAGTTGATAAGAGGAAACACTAAAATATGGTGGATGTTTCCTCATAAAGGACTCGCCAGAATGTTGTTCCTTCCTTTTCTTGTTTGTTAGTTCATTAATATTCATAGTATGAGAATACTATGTGATCATAGAAATAATATTTGGCATTTCAGATCCCATAAAATATGGTTCCTCAAGAGTATAATCATTTCTTTATCAATCACATTCTATATTAAATTGATTCCTTCAGTTTCCATCCATCGAAAAATATGAACAACACAATCTGTGAAATAATAATCATAGTATAAAACCACATATTCCTGAAAAAACATTTATAGGATGTTGAAATCAATACACATTATTTTCAAACTATGACACCTTAGGATTAACCTAGTTCATTCATGGTCATACAAACACTTTAGGAAGTTATCCTATACTTAGACTTATACCTAGGGTTCTCACTAAAGTTATCTCATCCTATTTTCTAAAGGATAACTCGATCTTTCTCTAATACCAACTATAATGACCCATACTTCTCATACATAGATATCAAATCTTAACTGATGAATATTCATTAAATAAAAAAATGATCCACACTAGAATCATATAGCTTTAGTTCCTTTGTAAACATTGACATGTAAACAACTAGTTCATAAGATTCTCCCATTAATTTATTCATAACCCACTCCCTTGTTTGATATATCATTCCAAAAACTTTTCTGTATAACCTAAGAAAAAGAAACATAATAAAGGGTAAGTACAAATGATTAGTAAGGAAAATCTAGGTAGATATCAATGATCAAATAATAATAACATGAGCACAAGGGTATGAGAAAATGAGAATAAAATTTTAAAATCACACACTAAATATCAAATATTATAATCTTGATTCATGGGATAAATCTTGGTAGTTCATAAGACGTGAATCATAAAGGAATCAAAATGCATGAGCCATGAGGGCATAACATTGGCATAAGACATAAGTTTTTTTCCTACACAATATCATAGAAACTCATTTAGTTATTAGTAAATACTCATTTCCAAGGCTATAATATTGTAATGGATTCACTCCCCAACCCATATTAGTAGTATAGGTTCACTTATAACACTATACTAGTTGAAAAATTCCCTTACTAAATTGAGTTTACTCCCTATTCTAGTCCTTTTTATCTCATGAGATATCAATATTTACATAATGAATTGTATGGATATATAGGTCCCACCCATCCTTGGTTATAATGTGACTATAACCCTTGTTTTTAATATAACCACCATACTGGGTTATAACTTAACCACCATCAATAGTTATAACATAACAACTATCACATAATAAAAAACATATATATGTATACAATAATATCATAAAACATTCATCATATCTGAACCCATGAAAATAAATGAGATTGATAAACATTTTCATAATAGAAAAAACTGTAGAAAATAAATGGTTTTCATAAAATTTATATCATTTCAACATATTATAACCCCAGGGAAAAAAAGAAAAAATTTTATAAACTATTTATTATAGTATAACCCGTGGAAAATAAATGGGTTTCATAAACATTACATCATTTCATCATAGTATAACCCATGGAAAAGAAACAGGATTCATAATCAACCATCCATATAAATAATATGATGGTATTGTTCGATAATATCCCTAATAAGGATTATATAACATCAAAGGATTTCATATGATATGAAAAATGACTTTGAAAGATCACTTGGAATATTCTAGAGGAACATATATTGTTCACTTTGAAATAAATTTTTTAGAATCAAAGAATTTCAAAAATATTAATATAATTATATTCCTTAAAAGGATCCTTAAAAAATTATAAATTAGGATTCAAAACATTTATCATTCATGATTTAATGAAATTCTGTTTATGTCTTATACAAAAAAATAAAACATTCCATTTACACTTTTTTAGAAAGAGTCAAAAAAACCTAAATTTGTAAATGAAAAGAATATTCCTTTCAATAATTTTTATAAAAATGAGATCACGAGTAAAAATGAGTTTAAAACATCATATTAAAATAGTTGAAACCTTCTTATAAACATTTTTAGAAAACATGGGTATGGAAGAAAAAAAATTCGACCAAACAAAGAAATGATGTTCATTTTCCTTAAAAAATATTTACAGTCTCTTAGGTAATTATGTAACGCCCCGACCCCAGCTACCCAGAGTCGGTGCATTAATTACATAACAATGGCATGATCACGAGAAAGATCAAGTCTCGAAAGACCGATTAGTTTAGTAGCCTTGGAATAACTAGATACATCCATAAATTTTTACATTACATCATAAAAAAACATCTTGTCTTCATATCCCCTCATACTATCCCTGCAGGTCATTCATAAATTACTTCTTCATAATCCTGGGAAAAAAAATAAAACATTGAAAGGGGTGAGCTCGGATGCTCAGTAAGGATAACATTATAGCAGAAGCTTTCATAAATGAGCATAAACACTTAAGGCAATTTATAACTAAAACAAAATCCTTTTAAACTTGAACTTCAGCATAAAATGGCAATGGTAAAATGAAATAATGTCATTTACTTACTCACATGGATATTCTACTAGTCGAATGATCACATGCAATATCAATAACCACTTTCATAATGATGGAATGCATAATGCCAGACTATCATAACCACATAGCCAAGGCCTCGTGCCAAGACTACAAATAAGATTTTGCCAAGGCCTTGTGCCAAGACACTAGTTTGTCTCATGAGACCTACCGATGCATCGAGGAGCTATAGCGGGCTCCACCCGTCACTTATTAAGTCCAATGCATTCCTCATATGAATAGGTTTAAGCATAAAATAAACATTCGTATTAAAACTAGCATACGAAATGTCAATACTTTAACCACAAACCATGAATGGTATAAAAATAGAACATCCACAGTCAAACATAACTCATTTGATACAATATGGAAGATTGTATTGTATCACATTAACCTCAATCATGAATAATGAAGGATGTTGACATAAATGAAAGTAATCATCAAAACTATTTGAGAGAAATATCCCCCTTTTCTTGAAAACATTTAAAAGTCACACTATTTTTCAAGAAGCCATTTAAAAGTAGATTTTTGAATCAAAGTGTCCCATACCACTTTGAAACTTTTTAAAAGGAGTTTTAATTTGTAAACTTTATTGTCCATATAAATAAATCCTTAAAACCATTTTTTTTAAAACATGGACATTAATGAGAAAGATTTAGATGAATAAGTCTTTAAATCATTTTAAAAATGGTATTTTAGTTAGAGATTCCAACCAAAAGAGACACTTGAATACAAATAATTGTGGTAATCAAAACTTTGTAATATCATGAGAATAAAGGGATTCATGATATACTATGTCAAAGTACGTTATATACACCACATAAAAGTGATTTGGTGTATATCAACAAAGAAGTCTCAATGGAATGTAAATTGAGATGAAATCTCTTGTAAAGGTTGTATCCTTAGGTTAAGGATAAATCAATGACATAATTATGTGTGACAAATATAAATACACTAAATATGATTGGATATTCAGTGTAAAACAATCAAAGGACATTCACACATATTCTTGTAAAAACAATACCAACGAATTGGATGTTTAACTCAACAAATGGAGAATGAGTTAAAATTACTCTTATCAAATTCATATCAATGACTTGAGAATTACCAATGGAGTGATTATGTGCATCAAACTTATATCCACAGGAAGGGGAGTGGAAATTATGACATAATCAAATGAATAGTGATTCCACACATAATCTTGGGGTAATATAATCAATGAAATATGTGTAAAGCCAAATGAGTGGAAATTGAAATCTCAAATTCCCTTATCGATTAGGTAACTTTCGAAACATACACCCATGAAAGAAGTATCATACCATGATGATGTAAATACCCATAAATTAAATTATATTACACAATGAATACAATCATGGGCAGTACACATACACCACATGCAATAATTAAGTGGTGAACAATAGAATTCTCACGAAATTAAAAGTGAGATTAGAAAATCCCTTACATTGTACTTTTTCCTTGGTCGATGGTAGGTTTACCTCCTGTATAATGGTGAAATAATTATTATTGAATAATAAAAGAATCATTTACTTTAATATTACATCATATATGATCTTTTATCATTGATTTGTTAATAATATTTTAGAATTATCGTCATTTCGGGTGTTAACGGGTTCATTTTACTTTATATTCTTTGTTATGTGAGACATATTCGTTATTAATGGGATGTATATTATTCATATCCAGAATGGTATCAAGTTCTTAAACATCATTTTTAAATCATCAAATTATACGATGGAGAATGAATCTCATCGCGTTCGTGGAGACGGTAGTCCGTACGTACGCACGAACGCTACTTCCATTTAATTTTTATTTTAAAAGAATCGAATCCAAATTATACATAGGTATATTACTATTCCAGTATAATATACTATTTTATATATGTTACTTAAGTTCATTTACACCATCCTTTATACGTTCCATGTGTGGTATGAACGAGTCATATCATTTTAAGGGGGCGGTAGTCCGCACTTCCTCAAATGAAATTATCGTATGTATATACAACATGAAACGAATAATGGTATGAAATAAAATGGAATTACAGAAGATTATATATAGAATATATATCATTAATATCATATTTAATTACAGTTCCATCCTAATGGCCACCATGAGAGGCGGTAAGATGTATTTGAACAATCATCGTTTCGTGAGGCGTTAGTTTGCCATCCACAGAAACATTATGTTCATCATCCATTAGATGGAGTTGTGTGAATGTGTAGTTTGAATCCTTCTTATAACAACATCCTAGTATATTGAGGATACTGGTGTTGTTATAAAATAAAGGAAATAAAAAGATTTTGGGGGTTGGAGAAGCAAAATAAATGAAAATACTTTAAGAGAAATTGTTACCTTTAATTTAGGTAACTCACTTTGGTTGGAACCAAAGGACTTCTTGAAAAGCTTTCTGCCTAAGGGGAAGCTTCAAGGAGGATGAGAGGGATGTGGGGAGCTTAGTTGGGCAGAGTTTGGACGAGCCAAGTGGCTTGATAGGTGTGAGGAAATGAGAAGGAGGAGTGCCCTTTTATAAGAGGGGTGAGGGGCACCTTTGGAAAAGCTAGAAATATTAATTTATAATAAATTCATATTCGGTTTACAAAGGCTCCAAAGTTGACTATTCAAAGGATGTGGTGGGGATAGGTCGAAAACAACTCATCCAATAGAATTTAGACAGGTTTGGGTACTTATATTAACCTTATCTTTAAGTATTAACTCTAAGTTAATTAGTTTCACTTTTACAATGTCTCTTTGTATTTTTATATAATATGGTTAATAAACTTACTATATACATCCAAGCGACCCCCAAGTGGTCCATTAATGATTAACCTATCATAATATAAGTCTCTTGGCCGAACCTTAGATTTTAGGAATTTAATATCAATTAATAATATAATATTTGTTTTAAGAACTCTTTTATGTCAATTTTGACACTATTCAATAGTTGATTTTTGTGAAACTCATAACAGATTGATTACTTCGAACAAAGTCAATTAAATCAATCCTAATATATCATAGTATCCAAGAAAATTAGTTTAATTCATTAAAAGTTTCATATTATATTTATTTGGGTGTTTATAATATCAATTATTTTAATTTTTCACTATTATAGTAATTACTGCATCATCATTGTGTCATAAATAAAATAAATTATTTAATGTCTAAAAATTATAAATAAAATATCATTATGTAGAAAAGCTTTTTATCTTTCTAATGAATATTTATAATCTAGAATCCAACATATATAACCCTATGTAACAATTGTTGTTCTAAAAGATATATGCTTGTGTCATTTTTGTATTCATTTTAACTAAATTAAAATAAAGTGTCATTATCACTTACAAGTGGATCCATGGGGTCCCAAAATAGACCCAAAGATTCCCATGGTCGACCATGTATCAACCAATAGGGTTAAGACACGTTTTAGGGTAATTTAGTATTATTATAATATTATTTTTTTTAACCCTTATTTACCGGATTTACCCTTAACCATGGTAAATAAAATATTTACCGCAGTAATTATTCAAAATGTCTAAAAATAAAAGTTACCTATTTACACAATTTTAACATCCTGATTCCAAATATGGAATCCATTTTCCTAAATTCAAAATACAGAAGTGGCAGAAATTAATTTAAAATTAAATCCCGCTGTCAAAACAAAAAGCGTGTTTTTAAGAGATAATAACTATCAAAAGATTGACACTCGTTTATGTTCGGTTTAATTGTAAAATTATGTCCAATGACCAACATTAAATTAAATGGTAAAAATATATTCTAAATATAATTTAAAACCACTCAAATTCATAATTTATCACTATTAATTATTTTGATTAAAAAAGTTGTTTTTAATTAAAATTTAGTAATTTTCACTATTCATCAAAATATAAAAGTTATCCGAAAAGTACCAAAATTTCACCCTAGGATAATTTCGATATTCCGAATCCAAAAATGAAGTCCATTTTTAAATATAAAATATATATAATTTCAAAAATTAGGTATTACTATTCATAACGGCTAGTTTGATTGGTTGTGGTGTGTGTTAAAACTCAAGGTTGCGTACAACACACGCTACTGTATTATTCAAAGAAAGCGTACCGTGGAAGCTTGGGATGTTTCATTTTAAATTTTTGATGTCCCCATTTAGTCAAAAAGTTTAAAATATAGTATTTAAAAAGGGTTCACTATTAAAGTTGATAAAAGTGTAATACTGAAAATGAATTTGTTCTTGCATTATATCTAAGAAACTCATAATATGGATTCTAAAATTATAAGGATTATATAAACATTAAAATTTATCTAATACTATTCATAACCTCTTTTGAACGGCTTGTTTGGTAAGTCATGGTGTGCTTGAACATGGTGTTGCATGTAGTGAAAGTTATTGAATTATTTTGAAGAAATAACACACTATGAAATCTTGGGGTGTTACATTCTCCCCTCCTTCAATAAATTGCGTCCTCGCAATTTGAAATTGTTCTTCGAAAAAAAAAGGTTGAAAATAGATAATATATTTGTGGGAAAACCCACATCGGAAATTGGGTTACTAAAATTTAGTCTTAATATGAGGAAAAGAGAAATGAAAGGGTCACCACCAAATTATGATCTTGATTAGGAGAACATTGGTGGCAATTAGAGACATATAATCGGAGGAAAAACGTAAATATTTATAGGTAGTGATTGAGGTCATCAATCACAAACAAGTGTATAATTGAGATACTTAAACTCATCAATCTATGATGATTTGAAGTACCATCGGTTCAACAAAACATAGGGTATTAGGATAACACATTTTTGACATTTCAAAATATCTTAGTTGAAATCCCACATCGAAAAATGAATTAATGAGGCCTCTATTTAAAACAAAGAGTGAAAAGTATGAAGATTACCGAACATAACACATACTAGGGTTCCATGTAGGAAAATATAGATATGGAGGAGAAATCTAACCATCAATTATCTGATGGAGAGTGGTAGAGAACATGGCTATGAAAAGGCCAACAATCCCAAAGCCATGAATTAGTGATGATTTAAGGTACCATCTAGGACAACATTTATGTTCTAAGTTCCTTTTATTAATGTTGAGGAATATATTTATGAGATTGGCTAAGATCATAAGGAGATATACTTACGTTATAATTAGAGTTTTATCCATTAATAAATCTCTACCACAAACTCATATTTCACTCTAAAAGATAATAGAATGTAATTTTTTTATTTATACTATTCGTACAGGGTTCCAAAATAAATGAATTTATAATTCATCTACCAGATCTTTTAAAAAAAATAACATTATTTAATCCAGGACATCTCGTGGGCCAGTGGTAGGTGATACACCCTTGTCGCCCTTCGGTTGCGGGTTCAAGTCTCGCAGCCTTGCCGGACGCGACGGGTTGCCGCCCGACCTCCGGGTTGTCCTTTTGTGGTAATCCAAAATAATCCAAACTAGAACTATCCAAAATACTTCTGTCCAAATTCACAGTCCAACATTTATAAGGAAGGTAAACATAATATAGATCCTTTTTACCCCGTAATAGCATATGAATACCTTCATCTTGTATTCTTTTAATAATCTGAAACATCTTGAATTACCATATTCCTTATTGATTACATTCATGCTCCTCTATTCCATATAGAATGCTGGATATACTTCATCAATAAAAAATGTTTTAAACCCCAAAAAATGATGGAATATACAAATCATTAATCAGTTCCAAGGTAGTCAAGAATATCCAATATAATTTATCAAAAACAATCACATATTATTCCAAAATCACTACCTCAGTATCAGAACTATATTATGATTTATCATTCTCTCAACCATATATTTTCCAAAAATTTATCCTGCTATTGAGTCACATTTCTTTGTTCCACACAATCTCAAGTCCTTAATGAAATAGTACTGCAGTACAATCCTTATATACTCCATAATTATTATGACAATTACATTGTTGATACAACACTCAATTGATATAATCAACATAATAACTCTAATCATTCCTCTTCATCTGTGGTAGTATCATAACTTGATTATTATCCAATAGCATCATTTGCGGCATAGTCTGATGACTGGGACATAGGTTCGCGTAGTGTCCAAACTCCTTGCAAATGAAGCATTGTACATTTGAAACCATTTTCTTACCCTTGCAGTCATGTACTTTGTGCCCTTTTCTTCCACACTTATAACAAACTCCCATTCCTTTCAGGCAAGTTCCAGGGTGTTTCTTTCCACAGATACCACATATGGGAAAATTCTTCTTTTCCCTCTTCCTTTTATCCATCTTTCTCTCTTCTATCCTTTTCTTCTCTTGCTTCCCTTCAAAGCCATAGGACTCAGTAAACTCTTTACTTATCTTATCAACACATGATATTATTTCTTCATATGATGATAATACATGGGAGACTATTTCTCTTATCAATTCTAGCTTAAGACCATGAAAGATATGATCCTTCCTTCTCTTTGAATCATGTGTATTTCTGGAGTTCTCATTCCTTCTACTGGGCGTCATTTCTAAACAATGGCATAATCTAGATCAGTTTATGAATCAAAATACATAATCCCATACTTATAAAACACTTAACATAAATTGAACTATTTATGGATATAATCCATAATCATAAAAATGTTTTCTTTGAGGAAGTATATTCTCATAAACCCTTCATAATGATTTGTAAAGACAATGAGAGTTATCCTAAGCATATCCCCCGGGAGTGTCGTAACCAAGAGTGCAGCAAGGCCCGTTGTCGTGCACCAGTTCCCGTTCGAGTCTAGCTCAAAGCGGTGTTTTCGGGTTTTACCCCTAGGTACATCTGTGCCAGAGCCGCCTCTACCTGCTCGTATCCAGACAGGGATTTATTGCTCGGAAAACTCACAAAATCTCTACAATACCAAAATTCTAGGAAGTTTTTTTTTATACTAATCCTCAAAGTTCATCTTAGGTCTATGTGCTCTAATCAGAGTTTATCTAAATCTAGCTACCAAGGTTTGTACTAAACTTCCTCTGATACCAACTGTAACGCCCCGACCCCAGCTACCCAGAGTCGGTGCATTAATTACATAACAATGGCATGATCACGAGAAAGATCAAGTCTCGAAAGACCGATTAGTTTAGTAGCCTTGGAATAACTAGATACATCCATAAATTTTTACATTACATCATAAAAAAACATCTTGTCTTCATATCCCCTCATACTATCCCTGCAGGTCATTCATAAATTACTTCTTCATAATCCTGGGAAAAAAAATAAAACATTGAAAGGGGTGAGCTCGGATGCTCAGTAAGGATAACATTATAGCAGAAGCTTTCATAAATGAGCATAAACACTTAAGGCAATTTATAACTAAAACAAAAGCCTTTTAAACTTGAACTTCAGCATAAAATGGCAATGGTAAAATGAAATAATGCCATTTACTTACTCACATGGATATTCTACTAGTCGAATGATCACATGCAATATCAATAACCACTTTCATAATGATGGAATGCATAATGCCAGACTATCATAACCACATAGCCAAGGCCTCGTGCCAAGACTACAAATAAGATTTTGCCAAGGCCTTGTGCCAAGACACTAGTTTGTCTCATGAGACCTACCGATGCATCGAGGAGCTATAGCGGGCTCCACCCGTCACTTATTAAGTCCAATGCATTCCTCATATGAATAGGTTTAAGCATAAAATAAACATTCGTATTAAAACTAGCATACGAAATGTCAATACTTTAACCACAAACCATGAATGGTATAAAAATAGAACATCCACAGTCAAACATAACTCATTTGATACAATATGGAAGATTGTATTGTATCACATTAACCTCAATCATGAATAATGAAGGATGTTGACATAAATGAAAGTAATCATCAAAACTATTTGAGAGAAATATCCCCCTTTTCTTGAAAACATTTAAAAGTCACACTATTTTTCAAGAAGCCATTTAAAAGTAGATTTTTGAATCAAAGTGTCCCATACCACTTTGAAACTTTTTAAAAGGAGTTTTAATTTGTAAACTTTAATGTCCATATAAATAAATCCTTAAAACCATTTTTTTTAAAACATGGACATTAATGAGAATGATTTAGATGAATAAGTCTTTAAATCATTTTAAAAATGGTATTTTAGTTAGAGATTCCAACCAAAAGAGACACTTGAATACAAATAATTTTGGTAATCAAAACTTTGTAATATCATGAGAATAAATGGATTCATGATATACTATGTCAAAGTACGTTATATACACCACATAAAAGTGATTTGGTGTATATCAACAAAGAAGTCTCAATGGAATGTAAATTGAGATGAAATCTCTTGTAAAGGTTGTATCCTTAGGTTAAGGATAAATCAATGACATAATTATGTGTGACAAATATAAATACACTAAATATGATTGGATATTCAGTGTAAAACAATCAAAGGACATTCACACATATTCTTGTAAAAACAATACCAACGAATTGGATGTTTAACTCAACAAATGGAGAATGAGTTAAAATTACTCTTATCAAATTCATATCAATGACTTGAGAATTACCAATGGAGTGATTATGTGCATCAAACTTATATCCACAGGAAGGGGAGTGGAAATTATGACATAATCAAATGAATAGTGATTCCACACATAATCTTGGGGTAATATAATCAATGAAATATGTGTAAAGCCAAATGAGTGGAAATTGAAATCTCAAATTCCCTTATCGATTAGGTAACTTTCGAAACATACACCCATGAAAGAAGTATCATACCATGATGATGTAAATACCCATAAATTAAATTATATTACACAATGAATACAATCATGGGCAGTACACATACACCACATGCAATAATTAAGTGGTGAACAATAGAATTCTCACGAAATTAAAAGTGAGATTAGAAAATCCCTTACATTGTACTTTTTCCTTGGTCGATGGTAGGTTTACCTCCTGTATAATGGTGAAATAATTATTATTGAATAATAAAAGAATCATTTACTTTAATATGACATCATATATGATCTTTTATCATTGATTTGTTAATAATATTTTAGAATTATCGTCATTTCGGGTGTTAACGGGTTCATTTTACTTTATATTCTTTGTTATGTGAGACATATTCGTTATTAATGGGATGTATATTATTCATATCCAGAATGGTATCATGTTCTTAAACATCATTTTTAAATCATCAAATTATACGATGGAGAATGAATCTCATCGCGTTCGTGGAGACGGTAGTCCGTACGTACGCACGAACGCTACTTCCATTTAATTTTTATTTTAAAAGAATCGAATCCAAATTATACATAGGTATATTACTATTCCAGTATAATATAATATTTTATATATGTTACTTAAGTTCATTTACACCATCCTTTATACGTTCCATGTGTGGTATGAACGAGTCATATCATTTTAAGGGGGCGGTAGTCCGCACTTCCTCAAATGAAATTATCGTATGTATATACAACATGAAATGAATAATGGTATGAAATAAAATGGAATTACAGAAGCTTATATATAGAATATATATCATTAATATCATATTTAATTACAGTTCCATCCTAATGGCCACCATGAGAGGCGGTAAGATGTATTGGAACAATCATCGTTTCGTGAGGCGTTAGTTTGCCATCCACAGAAACATTATGTTCATCATCCATTAGATGGAGTTGTGTGAATGTGTAGTTTGAATCCTTATTATAACAACATCCTAGTATATTGAGGATACTGGTGTTGTTATAAAATAAAGGAAATAAAAAGATTTTGGGGGTTGGAGAAGCAAAATAAATGAAAATACTTTAAGAGAAATTGTTACCTTTAATTTAGGTAACTCACTTTGGTTGGAACCAAAGGACTTCTTCAAAAGCTTTCTGCCTAAGGGGAAGCTTCAAGGAGGAGAAGAGGGATGTGGGGAGCTTAGTTGGGCAGAGTTTGGACGAGCCAAGTGGCTTGATAGGTGTGAGGAAATGAGAAGGAGGAGTGCCCTTTTATAAGAGGGGTGAGGGGCACCTTTGGAAAAGCTAGAAATATTAATTTATAATAAATTCATATTCGGTTTACAAAGGCTCAAAAGTTGACTATTCAAAGGATGTGGTGGGGATAGGTCGAAAACAACTCATCCAATAGAATTTAGACTGGTTTGGGTACTTATATTAACCTTATCTTTAAGTATTAACTCTAAGTTAATTAGTTTCACTTTTACAATGTCTCTTTGTATTTTTATATAATATGGTTAATAAACTTACTATATACATCCAAGCGACCCCCCAAGTGGTCCATTAATGATTAACCTATCATAATATAAGTCTCTTGGCCGAACCTTAGATTTTAGGAATTTAATATCAATTAATAATATAATATTTGTTTTAAGAACTCTTTTATGTCAATTTTGACACTATTCAATAGTTGATTTTTGTGAAACTCATAACAGATTGATTACTTCGAACAAAGTCAATTAAATCAATCCTAATATATCATATTATCCTAGAAAATTAGTTTAATTCATTAAAAGTTTCATATTATATTTATTTGGGTGTTTATAATATCAATTATTTTAATTTTTCACTATTATAGTAATTACTGCATCATCATTGTGTCATAAATAAAATAAATTATTTAATGTCTAAAAATTATAAATAAAATATCATTATGTAGAAAATCTTTTTAGATTTCTAATGAATATTTATAATCTAAAATCCAACATATATAACCCTATGTAACAATTGTTGTTCTAAAAGATATATGCTTGTGTCATTTTTGTATTCATTTTAACTAAATTAAAATAAAGTGTCATTATCACTTACAAGTGGATCCATGGGGTCCCAAAATAGACCCAAAGATTCCCATGGTCGACCATGTATCAACCAAGAGGGTTAGGACACGTTTTAGGGTAATTTAGTATTATTATAATATTATTTTTTTTAACCCTTATTTACCGGATTTAACCTTAACCATGGTAAATAAAATATTTACCGCAGTAATTATTCAAAATGTCTAAAAATAAAAGTTACCTATTTACACAATTTTAACATACTGATTCCAAATATGGAATCCATTTTCCTAAATTCAAAATACAGAAGTGGCAGAAATTAATTTAAAATTAAATCCCGCTGTCAAAACAAAAAGCGTCTTTTTAAGAGATAATAACTATCAAAAGATTGACACTCGTTTATGTTCGGTTTAATTGTAAAATTATGTCCAATGACCAACATTAAATTAAATGGTAAAAATATATTCTAAATATACTTTAAAACCACTCAAATTCATAATTTATCACTATTAATTATTTTGATTAAAAAAGTTGTTTTTAATTAAAATTTTGTAATTTTCACTATTCATCAAAATATAAAAGTTATCCGAAAAGTACCAAAATTTCACCCTAGGATAATTTCGATATTCCGAATCCAAAAATGAAGTCCATTTTTAAATATAAAATATATATAATTTCAAAAATTAGGTATTACTATTCATAACGGCTAGTTTGATTGGTTGTGGTGTGTGTTAAAACTCAAGGTTGCGTACAACACACGCTACTGTATTATTCAAAGAAAGCGTACTGTGGAAGCTTGGGATGTTTCATTTTAAATTTTTGATGTCCCCATTTAGTCAAAAAGTTTAAAATATAGTATTTAAAAAGGGTTCACTATTAAAGTTGATAAAAGTGCAATACTGAAAATGAATTTGTTCTTGCATTATATCTAAGAAACTCATAATATGGATTCTAAAATTATAAGGATTATATAAACATTAAAATTTATCTAATACTATTCATAACCTCTTTTGAACGGCTTGTTTGGTAAGTCATGGTGTGCTTGAACATGGTGTTGCATGTAGTGAAAGTTATTGAATTATTTTGAAGAAATAACACACTATGAAATCTTGGGGTGTTACAAATTAAGATATATAAAATGAAATTTAAAAATGTATACTAAAGAAATAACTAGAGGATAATATAATTTTTTAGTTTATGGAGAGATAGATCATAGTATTTCATCATCTAAAAATTAATCATAAACAATCCTAATAAACTATGAGACCGTAACACAAAACCCTTATGGTTTTGGTAACTTTTGAATTATAAGCCCCATGAAAGAAAGAAACTTATATAGATATTTAAACCCCTATAAAATTCATAATATGAATTATAAAATAATTTAATTTTTAGTATATACACCACAAAAAATAAATGAGTGGTGAATTTTTCGTAAGTCTCCCATAAATAAAAGTGAGACTAGAAATCTCTTAGCTTGAGGTCCACTTGATTTGAAGGCACTCTAAACTCCTGTATAATAAATTTAAATTTATTATAATTATATATAATATTCATATATATACTTATAACATCATATATATCAATTATATAAATATTTATATTCATTTTGAAAATGTAGATATAGATAAAGGAATTACACAGATCATGGAGACGGTATGTCATATGCATGCATGAACGTTGATTTCATATTTCGAAGGATGGATAAAAAAAAGGCAAATCATAACTAAACATTAAATAATTATTATTATATTATATATATCATATATATTCATTAAATCCACCATTATTATCATCTATGTAAAACAAAAATGAAAGACAAATCACATCACTCTATGGAGGTGGTAGTCCACACATACACAAGAACGACATTATTGTTTTCCAATGGGTTTTAAAGTAATAAAGAAGACATGATATAATAATTATAGTTTAATAATTATCTCAAAAATATAATATATTAATTTTAAACCCATTATAGTAACCATCTTTGAAATATGGGGATGGAAATGAAATGTATCTCTACATGGAGACGATAAGTCATACATGGGAACGAGCGATCCTTTCAATTATAATTAAACAGAAAATAGTTGAATAAAGGTGGTTTCATAATCAAAATAATATTTAAGAATATTTATGGTAAATAATTTATTATTTTAGGAATAATATAATAGATTTAGAGGATTCAAAATAAGAATTAAAAAGAAAGTCATTGGTTAAGGGGATTACCGCTTCTTTGAAACAACTCATTAAGATCCCTTCTTAAGGGATCTAGGGTTGGTTTTTGGGAATACCAGGTCATCTGAAATGTGTATATTGATGTCTATAAAATATATTTTCAGAGTTTTTTTGAGATATATATCTTAATTTAAGGTGAATAGGATAAAGGATGGGTGCCCTTTTATATTTGAGGGGAGGGGAACTCTTCGAATTTCTTAAGGTATTAAATTAATAAAAATAATTATATAAAAATGGATAAAAATTGAAAATATTTAAATATAATATGAATATGAGTAAAAATTATCTCATACAAAAAAAATTGGACAAAATTGGATAAAATTTTTACCCTTATATTTTTTTCTTACCACTATGTTATGCCTTTTGACAATTACCAAAATATTATAGTTCTCTAAACATTAAGGGTTAATAATGTTATTATAATATGAAATAATACCCATAAATGGATCATGGTTTATTTTTAAAGGCATATATAATTCATTTTCCTAAATCTAAAATTTCTATGAAGTATATATCATTTAATAAAATATTATTTTTTACAAAATATAGTTAATTTCATTTTTAACCTTATTCATTTTATTTGACTTTAAATTTATGAAGACTAAGGGGAAATTAGAATATAATTCTTTAACATAACACTAACATGTCATATTAATATAAAAAAATCATGGAACACATCAATTCAGTCAAATTATATTACATTTAATAGTATTAAAATCATTTTATACAATTTTTTATTAATTGGAGAAATATTACATCAGTGTTGCATAAGCATTTTAGGACATTATATAATTACTAAAAATTATAAATAAAATTATATAATGAAATTAGTTTCATTAATCTAAAAATATAAACTTATATTCATTCATAACGTTAATTTTTTCAATGTGGACACAACAAAGTTATTTAACACTAAGAAAGTGACAGTTTGTAACTTTATATGATTTAAATATTATATAAGTGATTTTTATGGAAAATTTTCTATTAAACATATAAATTTAGAGAATAATATGATAAGCTTATAATTTCATTCATCAAATAACAATTAAGAAGAAAAATTATGGATTTATTACTTATTTTTATCCTAGACTAACCAGATTTACTATTTACTAAAGTTATAAATTTTATAAACATTATTATTCATACAGACCAAAAATAAAAGGGACCTATTTTCCAAATTTTAACCTTATAATTCCAAATATTTAGAACATTTTATTAAATTCAATACATACAATTCCCGAAAAATAATTTTAAAATAATTGTGCAAAATGTGACGAATACCACTTTTTATAAAAATACACTTTAAGCATAAAACATGGTTTAGTATTATCAAAAGATTGAAAAAATTATAAATGAAATTTAAAACATTTAACTGAATACATAATATACATATTTAATATAAATAATTCACCAAAAGTGATTAATTTAATTTATTAAGATAAAAATACATTGCGCGCACAAAAACTCTATTTTTAGAAAATTATTTCTTTTTCTTTCATATGTTTTTTGTTTTCTTTTAGAATCAATTGATAACAAAAGATTTAAATTTTATACATATGTAACCATAAGTTTTTCATGATTTATTTAGTCTTATTTATACACTATAATCCAATGGCTAGACGAGAAAATTACTTTAAATAATAGCATTTTAATAGGATATCACGGTTCATTTAAAATTGGTGTTGCATGTAACGTTAGTTATTGAAAAAATTAAATTTGTTTGAAATAGATATATATCATAAAATCATAGGTTTTTACATTATAAACACCATAAAATGAATTTATACCTCGAAATTCATCACTCTTATAAAAAAAGATGATATCTTTGTTTCATTACATCCTCAGGTTCCCATGTAGTTTCTTTAAATTTGTGATTTATCTAAGGATATTTCATCGGTTGACTAGTATTCTTCCATATCAATTTATATCTATGAAACTAATATTTCAATAAATTTTTACTCATATGATATATTTTGTTCTATTAGTATCAACTCTAAGTTTATTAGATTTTGTAGACTTGGTTTGTACTTCCTTAATGTATATTTTGGAAAGATGATCAAGAGGGAAGTCTTCTATGATAATAATGAAGTTGTATTGACTTTGTAATGTGATCAACTAAAACCCAAATTGAATTATTTTCTTTAGATATTTTAGGGAGTTTGAAGACAAAATACATGATTTTTTATTCTCATTTCCATTATGGTTTAGATAATGGTTATAGCATTCCCTTAGAATTTTGTATCTCAGTCTTAACTCTCTAACATACCATAGACCGAGATAAAATATCATAAACATATTAATTCATTTTTTCCCACAATAAATAATCTTCCATGTACTCAATTGTAGTCATTATATCCTTGTCAACCTTCAATTTTGGGTTTAATCCTCATGGCCTTTCTAGATGTGATTGTTTGTCTCCAGCATGCGGGTTATCCTTTTTCCAAAACAATATTAATATAATTCCAAAAAAAATTACAAATATAAATAAGCCCCAATTAACTCAAAATAAAAGACTATATGATCACTAAAGGTTACCAATTCCCTTAATCTTTTCTCCATAAAATGTAAAGGCAATCCTCCTAAAATAAATTCCTCACTAAAAACATATATAAAATTGAAGGGTTATATCTCTATAAATGTCTCCCATAATATCCTTAATCTTGATAAACTCCCATCATATAAAACCTAATAAGGGGTTTCTAAAACTATTAACTTAATATCAACATTAAACTCATAATACCATAATTGTATCCCAAACTATTAATTTAATCTCACATGGATACATATATTCTTCCAAAAGATAATTCAAATTTTAGTCCTTAAATAAACCCTTATCCTAGATAAAAACATTTCCATTGGAATCTAGGATTCATCCTTGCATGGATAGAATATAAAATATGATTTAATTACTCTAAAATCCATGTAGATGGAGGTATTAAATTCTCATAATCACATCCATGTTCCCAAATGGATGACCAAAAAAATTTCATATTGAATATTCATACAAGTTCCTACATGAAATTCACAACTCTAAATTGGAGGATAAGTGTTCCATAATTATCATGATTCACTTTAGAAGTTTGGATTACATAAGATTTCATTTAATACCTTATCTTGTGATATTATTATGGATTATTATCCTCACTATCCCATTGATAGGGTAATTGACTCACATAATATCCAAACTACTTGCATTAATATCACTAGAGTGTGAGTGGTGTATTTTGTAGAGATTTATGTCAATTCACATCATTAACTAACTTCTTCTCATCACTTCCGCATTTGATTTTCTAATGACCTTATTTTCCACACATAAAGCATTTACCAGTTCCCTTAAGGCAATTTTCTCCATGTTTCGTTACAGACTTTCAGCATGAAAGAAGGTTCATCTTCTTCTCTCCAATGTTTTTCGAATTTTCTTTGAATTACATCTTCTTTTTTTTTGTCAAAACCATTATATTAATGGGTAACTCTAATATCAATCTCTACCGTGATGGAACATCAAACAATTTCTTCATATTTTTTAAAGTCCCTTATAAATAAAGACCTTTAGAAACATCGTTTTAAGAAACTGAATAATTGATAGTCCCTTATCTCAAGGAATTCCTTTTACATTAACTGAAACTTATTTGTTTATTAAGATAAAAACTTTTGTGGGAAAAGTGAGAAAGTGAAAGGATCAGCATACAACAAAAACACCCAAGAAGAAAACTAGAAACAGACCCGACCAAGAAAAGAAAACACTGCCAACCCCAATGCATGACCACTCGGCGATCCCATGCAAGCATGGTCCCCCCCGAAGGCAAAGCCCTCCCTCAAATTCAGCCAAGTCCCAAATGGCCTGCAAAGTGGACAGAGGTGTGCTCCAGCCCATCAGAACCAGTCTGGCCCTCATCCTTCCCCACACACATCAACGGAGATTTCAGAATCACTGACAAACAATTTGATTTTGCCAGAGCCCATATCCCTATAAAGCTTCCACGATAAGTAGGATACCTGATAGTGTGGTTCCTCCCTTAGCATATCTTCAAGTGCAGAAGTCATCTTGTTCCAAACTTGGATATATTCCTCTAGTTTGATCACCCCCTTGTTAAAGCCGCCAACCAGAATCATATCTTGTTTGTCAACCCATTTATATTGCTCCTCATTGAGATTCACGTCAATAGTCCGACCCATGATCCTAGCTGCATCCTCCTCCGAAGCATTGAGATATAGAACCTGCTCTTTCACCTCCTCGTCTAAGGACAAAATCAAGTCCAAGGACGGGTCAGACTTACCAGATGAAATTGACTGACATCCAACCCCGCTGCCCAGCTCCTCGGCCACTGCCCTTTTTGCTGACCGAGTCCTCATAGGAGGTGGCAGGGAGGAGTAGTTATTCTTACCCCTCCTCCCCTTGTCACTCCTATTTCTCTTCAGACCTTGTTCTCATTCCGAGTATACTTTACTGACATTTAAGGGTTCTTCATGGGGCTCCTCTTGGTACTCTATCACTGCAAGGCTAGCGAATCTGTTGCTCAGATTGACCGGAGTTCGAGTTGGAGCAGCTGCTCGCCCTGCCTGAATGCCCGAGTCTGATCCTCCTATTTCCCCAACACTGGTTAAGAGAGGAATTTCCAAGACCTCCTCTTGCATAACACCAGATTCTTCCTCCACTTTCCCCTCCTGAGAAGCCTGCTCTGCACTGTCAGCATTGAACAGACCTTCCTCCAACCGCTTGTCCCCCACACCAGCCTCCATGGAGCAGCTGGCCACCCATCCTTCTCCGTTGTCCACACTCTTCAACAACTTGATTGCCGGGTTCAGATTTGGTCTCACCTTCTCACTGGGGTTGTGTGTAGCCTCGAGACCCCTTCCCACAAACTGGAAAGCAGTATCAAGTTTCATCACCTTGGAGTGTCCAGTTTCCCTCCTGCACATCTCAGAATTATCCGAAGGGAAAGCTGCAGCATCCTTAGGTAAAGGAGCCTTCTCTTTGGACTTTTCCAATCCTACCTCCTCCTGGGGCACCCCCAGCCCCATTGAGACATTGACCTCACTTTCCTTAGAAGGGTCCAAGTCAGCATGAGGCCGGCCTGCAAATGTTTCCTGGGCACTACCATATCCATCATTAGTGGTGATCACACCACCCCTCGGAGGTGCAACGGTAGACACATCTGTGGTCACAGTGGTCCGGCCACTGCCAGCTCTTCTTTTACAACCCTGCTCAACATGGCCCTGTCTGTGGCAGTAGGAACAAAAGTCAGTCCAGGATTCATAGAAAATCGGTTGTGCATACATATACTCCTCCTCAATAATAATCCATACTATCTCCGGTGGGATTCTAGAGAGATCCATTTCAACACAAATACTTGCTGACATGGGGTGAGACAAGGATGTTGTTCTTTGATCACTGCACACAAAACGACCTATAGAATTTCCAATTGATCTCAGCAACCCAAGGTTCTGGAACGGGAGAGGAAGGCCAGGAAACTGGATCCAAATCACCGTAAAGGGGGAATTGCAGTTCATGTGGACAACAAAAGACCAGTGGAGTAAATAAAAAGGGAGGCTGGAGAAAGATTTCCTATTTCTCGACCAAGCCCTTCCAAATCGTCTTCATCAGCAAACATAATGAGAAATAGTACCTACCTGCGCTCGATGTTTCAGACCCCAATCGTCATTGAAAGCCTTGGAAAAGAGTTCCACCAGAGGTCGCCGCCGCACAAAATGCGCAATCAGAGCTGAGGAAAGCAACGCCGAGGCATCAGTGAATTCCCTAACCGAAACCGGAACTATCGGCTGACCTGAAACGCAGCCAGGGACATTCGGAGCCACTTGAATTTCAGGAACGAAAATCCGACATCCGTCGTGGAACGGGAGGTATTGGGATCTCTCGAGTGTGAAGCTCCATGGAAAAGAGCAGAAGACTGGGACCCCTCCCCCCCCCCCCATGGGAGGAGGGGCCTCGTCAGGCAACATCATCGTAGGGTCAGCTGGCCGCCATAGCCATCGCCACTGCCGTAGGGTTAGCTCTCTTTACTTTAACATAATATTAATACTATGAAAATACTTATTGAAAAATAGGATTTGAAACTCATCCCAATCTAGGGAGTTAATTTATTCTTATTTCCTTATATCCTTGATAATATTCCCCCATAGATATGATTCTCCTTCCAAGTGATAGACATCTATAATGAATTTTCATGTTCTGGACACTAGATAATTGTAAATATCTTTTCAATAGAACTGATTCATTACTTAAAAACTATTTTATTAGAGAACCCACTAAAAGAAGGAGAATGTTTCCTCTTAGAGGACTCAATAGAACATTTTTCATTCCTTTTCTCTTTTTGAAGTTCAGTATGATTCATATCATGAGAAATTTGAGTGAGTATAGTAATGCGATTTTTTATCTTAGATCCCATAACATTTGTTTTTTTAGGAGGACTATCATTTCGTTATCCAATGCAGTCATCATTAACATAATTCCATAAGTTTCCATCCAGTTCCTAAAACAAAAGGCATAATTTGAGTAATAATAATCATAGTAGAAACTACTTAATTGTGAAAATAATTTATAGGTTATCTAAATCAAGACACCTTATTTTCAATATATGACATATTATGTTTAACCTATTTAATCAATAAAAATTAATAAAACTTTATCATGTTATCTTATATTTAGAGCCATCCTTGGGATTCTCACTAAATTGACCTAATCCTAGTTTATAAAGGATGATTAATGCTTTCTTTTATACAAACTATAATGAACCATACATTTCATAAATATGTTAAGATCTTAATAGATGGATATTCATTACATAACATAAATACCCATGCCATAATCATATAGGTCTAGTTTCTTTAGAAACATGGACACATAAATAACTAGTTTATAATATTATCCCATTGATTTCTTCATAACTATTACCCTTATTAGACATGTAATTCCAAATAAAATATTCATAACATATGTAAATGATTCATTAGAAACAGTGATCCCATATGCTTAGTGAGGGTAAACAATGGAGATGCCAATGATCACATAAGTGCAACATGAGAATAAGAGTATGGGAACATGATCTTAACATTTGAAAATCATACTCCGCATATCATAAATTATAGTCTTGTTTAGGGCATAAATCTTATCATCTCACAAGCCATTAATCATAAATGAATAATAGCACATGTACAACGACATTCATATAAGAAATAAGTAGTGTCATAACATAAGAATAGAGAATAATTTATTTATTAGTTATGGTCATTTCCAAGACTATCACAGTGAAATGGGTTCACTGCCTAAACCATCATAGCAGTTAAATCTCAAACTGAATTGGTTTCACTCTTTATTAAATTTTTTTATCTCAATAGATGTAAATATTTACCTAATAAATTGGAGGGAGATATAGGTCTCACACATGATTATTTATAATGTGAGCTCCATCCTTGGTTCTAATAAAACTACCATACTTAGTTATAACATAACCGCCATCCTTGTTTATAACATTAATACTATCACATAAAAAATCATAAAACATTCATCATATAAAAACCCATGAAAATAAATGGATTTCATAAAAATTTCATCATAGCATAACCTATTGAAAAGTGACGGGTTTCAAAAATATTTCATCATTTTATCATAGTATAAACTATGAAAAATAATTAGGCTTCATAAATAATTCATCATATGATAATCCATGGAAAAGAAAGAGGTTTCAAAAGCATTAAATCATTTCATCATAATATAACACAGAAAAGAAATAGGTTTAATAATGAACCATATATAGAAAGAATAAGTAGGTATCATTGGATCATATCTCCAGTAAAGCATATGTAACATAAAACTATTTCATCTTAGAAGGAAAATTATTTTTCAAGATCCCTTGGGCCATTCTTGATGAAAACATCCTTCTAAATTTAAAATAATATTTTTAATATCTGAAAAATTCAAAAATATCAAGGAAAAATATTTTATTTAAAATTAACCATGAAAAATTATAAATTAATCTTATAAACATTGATTAATAATGGTTGTAAATTTCATTCATATTGTATATGTTAAAATAAAACATTTTTATCCCTTTTTTAGAAAAAGTCAAAAAGTACCTCGTTGAAAAAATGGTAATAAGATTCAATTTAAAACATTTTGTAAAAAGTAAAACATGGGTAAAGAAGAATTAAAATCCTTATAGTATAATATTAAAATCCTTATTTAAAACATTTTTAGAAAACATGGATATGGAAGAAAAATCTGTTTTGACTGAAGAGAGAAATGAAGTTGATTTCCCTTAAAAATATATTTCCAGTCTCTTGAGTACTTAAGATGTAGAAAATAAAAGGAAAAAATGTATTATAAAAATATAACTATAGAATAAGAAAATTCAATAGTTTCTTGCGATATATATCTTATAATTTTATCATTCGAAACTTAATCATAAACAATCCTAATAAATAATGAGATTGAAACATAAAACCCTTACTAATTTGGTAGCTTTTGAATCGTAAGCCCCCATGAAATAAATAATATTAAATAGATATGTAAATAACTATAAAGTTCATAAGTGGAATAATTAAATGAATTCATTGTTATTATATACACCACACAAAATAAATGAGTGGTTAATTTTATATAAGTCTCCCAAAAATAAAAGTTAGACTAGAAATCCATTACCTTGAGTTCCACTAGATTCAAAGGCACTATATCCTCCAGTATGAAAATTTTATATTTATTATAATTAAATATCAGAATAAGGTACATACTTATAATATCATATATATCTATTGTATAAATATTTGTAATCATTCATAAAATATAGAAATAAAAAAATGAATTACAGCATTCATGGACACGGTAGGTCATACATACGCAAAACGTTGTTTTGATTTTTTGATGTGTGGTACGAAATATAGGAAAATAATAAATCACATTTAAAAATATTTATTGTATCATATATATTCTATAAATTCATCATTATTACTATAAAACTAAAAAATATTACATTGCTTCATGGAGGTGGTAGTCCACACATACGCACAAATGATGTTATTGTGTTTCAATATTTTAGAAGATAGGAAAGTAGATATGATATTATCAATATAGATTAATAATGATTTAAAAAATATAAAATATAAAAATTAAATCCATTATAATAACCATCCATAAAATATGGTGATGGAAAATGTATTTCATCGTTGTGTGTAGTGGGTAAGACGTATATACGCACAATCGATTTGTTTACTTTCATTTTGATGGAAAGAGGGTGAATAAAGGTGGTTTTATAATCATAATAAAATTTCATTATATTTAGGATATTTATTTTATCACTTTACGAATAATATAACATATTTATATGAGGAAAAAAATAATTAAAAATAAAGTGATTAGTTCAGGCGATTACCACCTCTTTGAAATGACTCCATTAGATATCCTCTTTACGGCTTTAAGGTTTATATTTTGGGAAGACTCTCACCATTATAATGTGTATATGAATTGGATAAGAAAACATTGTAAAGTTCGGTCAATACCAAAGGCTCAATATGATGTTAAAAACAAAAATGAGGGGTGCCCTTTTATAATTATGGGGAGGGTCACTCTTAGAATTTCTTAAAATATTAAATTAATAGAAATTAATTTTGATGTAAAAGTAGATCAAAATTGATAAGATTATATGATGAGATGATTTTGAGTCTAAATCCTGTCATTCAATAAAATTTATACAATTTTATATCACATTTTTACCCTTATTTTTTAATACTTTGCTAACCCATTTAACAATTACAATAATACTAAAGTTTTCTACACTTTAAGGGTTAATAATGTTACTATAAAAGGAAAAAAGACCCATAAATTGACCGTGGATGATGTGTACAACTATATACCATTAATTTATCCAATTATATTATTTATATGAATTTTATATCATTTAATATAATATTATTTATTATAAAATATTATTAATGTCATTTCTAACACAATTCATTTAATTTTACTTGTAATGCATCAATACATAGGGGGAATTGAAAAATAATTCTTTAAAATAACACTACAATTTTATATTCAACTAAAAAAAATTGTCGCATGCATTAAATCAATAAAATTATTTTACTTTTAATATTTTTAAAATTATTATATATATTTTTTATTTATTGTAGAAATATTGCATCGGTGTTGCATAAGCTTTTTAGGTCATCATATCATCACTAAAAATTAAAAATAAATTTAATTCAAGAAAATAATTTTATTAATCTCAAAATAGACACTTATATTCATTAATAACTTTCTATTTTCCCTTTATAGACACATAAGAATAATTAAAACTAAGCCATCGACATTTTTTAAGTTTCTATGATTTAAATATTATATAAGTACTTTTTGTTGAAAAAATATATATTAAAACTCATTTTTGATCATAAAGTTATGAGGGTAAAATTAGCTTCATCCATAATAATAATATGAAAAATTAAGGCTTATCGCTTATTTTTAACCCAGATTAACCTGATTTACCATTTACTAAGGTGATAAATTTTACCATGACTACTATTTATATTGCCAAAAATAAATGGGACATATTTACTAAATCTGAACCACCTGATTCTAAACATTTAATTAATTTAATAAAATTAAATACATATAATTGGTACAAATTAATTTTAAAATAAGCATGAAAAATGTGATGAAAACCGGTTTGAAACAAATAAATTTTTAATCATAAAACTTGTTTCATTATTATCCCATGCCTAGAAAAATATTAAATGAATGTTAAAACATTTTATTGAATATATAATATTTACATTTCAGTAAAAAAAATTACCAAAATCTATTAATTTAATTTATTAATAAAAAACTATATTTCACGTATAAAACTAGTTTTTTAAGAAAAATATTTCTTCTTTAAAATTATTTTTATTTTTATATATAATCAATTGATAAGAAATGCATTAATTTTATATATATATATAACCATAAATATTTCATAATTAAATTATTCTTATTCATAATCTCCACCCCAATATCTATACTATAACTATTACTTTAAATAATAATATTTTAAAATTATATCATGGTTCGTTTAATCATGGTGTTGCGTTTATTGAAAGGTGTTGAAAAATTAAATTTATTTCAAATAATATGTTTCATAAAATCTTAGGGAGTTTAAAATAATAATAAGAATAAGTAAATTTAAAAATTTAAATAATAATTAATCGATGAATACATAATTAAGAATAAACAATTTCAATATCATTATTTTCTTCTATAAGCAGTGTATGCTTCACTACACCAAATCCAACCTATAGCATTATTTTTCTCCTATTGACACCAATTTAAACCTTATAAACCCCATTTAGTGATGGTTATTTAACCACTATGTATTTTACTATCAACAATCATATAATAGTGGTTTGAATTTATTTATCTGAGATTTAGATGAGTGTAGATTCTCAATATTTTGTGGAGGTTTTCTGTATATTTTGTCATGGTTCCTATAAATTTTTTTTTATTTAATAATTGGTGAAAAAAATAAAAACAACCACCACTAAATGATGTAACAACTATTTTATTTCACGTTGGATTATTAGAACATCAGTTAAACAAAAAACTTAAAAAAAATAATTTGAAACAAATGTTGCTAATATGTATTGCGGATATTCTTTTTAGCAATCATTAATTAAAATTTTTGCTAAAATTTATAAATAATAAAAATTAAAAAAAATATAATATTCAATGAAACTGAATATTTATTAATTAAAAACATAAATAAAAAATAATTTTGACGACACATATATATAACACACATAGATAACTGATATATAAATCATGAATATGTATATCAAAATAAGTCAACAACCATTGGTCATAAACTTAGTTATTATACAGATAGCATAAATCTAACATTCACCATCAACCCATCACATTTATCTCTCCACCTCCACTACATCCAAACACCTCCTTAGCATGGTTCATCATACACAGAGCTGATCGCATCTACATTATATCAGGTGAAACAAAAACAATATTGAAATCAGATCAAATTAAAAAAAATAACAATTATAGTAAAATCCATAAAAATGTTTACCAACACCACAAAAACTAAAAACCATAAAATATTCCTTATAAAGAGTGTCATGGATTAGAATATTCATCCTATTACCAACTGTTTTCATCTTTTACATGCAATAAAAACCAAAACATTTATGAAAATTAACATGAAACAGAATAGACACAGAATATATTCATTATTTTTCATATAACATTTTTTATTTTTTAATCAAGTATGTGACATTAATATACAAAAAAATGATATATCATACCACGTATTAGGAAAATAATCTAGGAAATTAAGCATTCAAACTCACCCAAAACAATTATAAAACTTAAATTTACATATTTAAGATATTATTCAACTCTCAGAACTTAAAATGGATGCCATAATAACAATCTAAGTCTCTATATCTCATTTTCCATTACTGGGTAGTTAATTTTATATAATTGATTCCAATTTTCAGAATTCACCTCCTAAACCAACCAAACCATTTCCCAAATTACCTATCTTCGTAAATTAGATATGGTTCAATATTGATTTCTCATAATTCAATCAGTGTAAAAACCAAATAATATCATTCATTCACATTGAGAAATTTACTCATGTTAGAGTCTAAATTTTAGAATAACCCTTAAAACCCACATCCATATATTCAAAAATTCACTCAAAATAATGTATTAACCTCCAACTTATCCCAATTATAACTTTATCTCAGTTATTCTACCCAAAATCTCAATGTTATACTATACAAAGTTCCAAAATTCTTAATTTCATTATTATTTAAAAAAACATACCTCAATATCAAAAAATGTTATAAATAATTTTAATCAATAAAGTTTCAACCAAAAGTTATAAAAAACATTAAAATAAATCATGTGTGTTTAGAATCAAAGCATATATTTGTTAAAAATGCTCAATTAGTTTCCAATTCATATTATTAAGCCTCTAAACTGACCCAGAACACTTTGAAAACATAAAATTTACAATTTTAGAAATGATTCAACTATCATAATAAAAAAATGATGTGTTCATAACAATATAAGCCTCCATATCTACTTTTTTAATACTATGAATCAAATTTATTGAATAAATAAAAACTTTTATAATTCATCACCTAAACCTATCACATTATTTCGCAATAAACCAATCTTAGTAAATTATATATATTTTAATCTTCATTTCTCAAAAATAAATTAGTATAACCATCAAAAAAACATTTTGTTGGTCAGAGTAGAGTACTCAAGATGTGTTGAATTGAGTATTTATATTAATTTCTATTAAAATTGGTTCTTTAAAAATTTCCCCAACTAAAAATATAATCAAAGTTCAATTTAGTTTTATGAAATATTTCAAAAAAAAGTACATAAACTAAAAGATAAAAGAACAATAGATATAAACAAGAGGTTCATTCTAAATACGAGAATTAATCCTCTCCACTTGGTGATCACCTGCCACTAAGTAGTTTAATTTAATAACTAGTCTGATCCACACCCTAGATCCGGGTTCACAATAGCACACAAGGTTGTCTTGGTCACACTTGACATATACCATAGTTATTCATAGTAAAAACAAAATATATGTTACACTTGACCTCTAACACTATTCTATTTGGGATACAAAGAATAATAATGAGAGTGAGTTTGAGTATATCAATTATCCTCTAGTTAGGCATAAGTGTCAGTGTTTTTGTTACAGACAGACACATACATTGCCCAAAAATGTGAACAAAATAACACAACAAAGATAAAGATGTAGAATGATGTTTAGAAGTCTTTTTATGTTATTAAGTTCATCTATGGACTCGTTTTATGTAATGGGAATGAAATTTCAGTCATCTTCTAGAAGATTCCTCTAAAACAGAGGATCACAGTCTATGTATTCTGGCTTCCATGAGTATGAAGTGTTCAGCTTCTTGTTGTTAGGATGTTCAGGTCAACTCATCAGTTTTTTATTATCTTTTTGATATCCCTATATGTTTTTTCCTTTGAGTTCTTTGGATTTCTAAGTAAGCTCGAGAGTTGAAAGTGTTTTTAGTTATTTTTTTCATACTACCTTTCAGCACACTCAAATGATCCATCTTGTAATGATTTTATACTTTGAGGTATAATAGACATGAATATCTCCCCACATGCATGTACCATGTACAATCTATTGAATTTTATATAGAAAATATTAAATAATTTCAAAAACATTAATTTATCTAAATATGATCATTATATATAAATTTTAATTAAAATTCTAAAAAAGGTTTCTATAATTATCGGTGAGTCATAAGTATCGATCTGTCATCGTCAGTTTGTCAGAATTAGTCTGTTAGCATCAGTCTATTAGCGTTGGTGACTCTCTATATCGGTGAGTCCTTCCCATCAGTATTAGTGACTCTGGGCATCGGTGAGTCGTTTCTGTTATCAGTCTTTCCAGGCAGTAGTGAGTCATCCATTGGTGACTCATTTTGAACTATCAGTGTGTCACCCATCAATGGCTCATCCATTGGTGAGTCATTAATCAGTGATTCATTAATTAGTGAGTCCAGCATCAGTGTCTTCTTCGATCGGTGAGTCATCCATCGGTGACACCTTTGAACTATCAGTGTCAGAGACTCTAAAAACTTATAAAGTGTATGTCTTACACAGAACAATGCCAGATTAAGTGAAATTAATAAATATGTGTCAATATACACTTTTAAACATATTGAAATATAAATATTCATATTAATTTACAACTTAATTTGTGAATAAATAGGATTTTTATATTGTCATGATTTGTGATTATGAAAACAACTATTTCACAAAGGGTCCAACAATCTCCCCCTTTTTGATAATCACACAACATGGATTTAATGAGTTATAAAAAGTGTTAATGAATAAATTACATAAATTATCATATCAAACAGTGAATGTTATTTCTCAAAATGACTAAGGTCTTTCATTTTAGGGCTCCCCATCAATTATTGTATCATAGGAAATATTTATTAAAGGTTCCTTTTAAGAGAGTTATATCATATCATTTTAATTCTCTGCCTTTATATTAGAATAGTATGAGTGAATCAGAGGTTATATATATATATATATATTTATTCTGTGGAGTACATTTCATTTTTCCTATGCCAGTGTTCTCCCCCGTAGATTAAAAATATATGTTTCTCTGTGAGGACCCGACTCCAGAAACCCAGTAGTTGGAGACTTCTGAACATGATGTATGTCTTGAAATAAAAACATGTACTGAGAAACACACATCATGTCCCATACAGAGTATCGAGTATGATTTGATTTCTATGAAACCGACAACTTCCAGGATGTTTTATCTGATAAAAGATGTTTCCTAAAAAAAATTAAATCAAAATGTAAGGTGAGCATAAGGATGACTAGTAAGGGGTTTTAGAAAGAATAAACCAAAGTAACTTTTGAAATCATTCTTTAGAACTATGCATAGAACAATCTCTTAAAGAACACTGTAATGCATGTAACATAACATAAAAGTGCTCAGTCAAATTTTTCAATAATACATGAATTAGTCAAGACATTTTCAAAGGAGTAGTAAAGGTTATCATAAACAAGTATGACATGTGATTATTTAAGCATAAATTAAAAAGTTAAGAGTAATACATAATTAGGGTTGTGCGCAAAGGAAGCATCTTTAATTTCATAAGTTGGTTACAATCTTACTAAGCGATAAACACAAATCATGCCCTAAACCTTTACTTGTGACATCCATGTGAACTTTGATAAGATCATAGGAACAAAATTAGTGAAAGAATAGGAATATCATTTTGAAATGAACTTGTAACATAACTTGAATATTTGGCATCAACATTTAACTTAGACAATCTTTTCTATATCACTAAGGTCCATCCCCATGGTGTCATAAAACTATAAGCATTATTTACCGAGGTATCATTAAAAAGGTCATCTCTAGAGATTAAGTATTCACCCAATACATTGGAGTGCTATCAAGGTGAACCCTTAATTTATCTTTATTATCATGTGAGCCACATATATCATACTTTACTTCATTGGCATTTTATATTCAAGATGCCCCATACCACCTTTAATAATTCATACTTTTTCATACTACAAGAGGTGTCCCATACCGCTTTGGGTAATTAAATTTCTTAGTTCATTATCGTGATATATCATAAGCATGCATTATTTACAAAAAAATAAAAAAAATGAAAAAAAATGAACCATTACACATTTTTCAAATACATGATACGATAGATAAAATTGAAAAGGTATACAACAAATCAAAGGCACACATAGTTTAGTGAACATTCGTTGCACACAAGCTAATTACTAAAGCACATAAAATGATAGGTGACTAGGGTTCTTCACATGATATAATAAATGATAAATCTTTAGAATTATTATTTTCTAGAAATGAAATACTTAAAGAAAACACTTTCCATTAGTTATAATGATAAACAGGTCATTGAACTTGCAAATAAATTAAACCCTAAATGGATTAACTAATAACATTTACCAAAGTAGGTTCATTGTCGTTATAAGATAATAAATGAACACAACATGATAAAATGATCCCATGAATCCTGAATCCTCTTAAATTTTAATCAATCCAAAATACACACTTCATCATAAAATACATCATGGGTAATGTCAAATAAACTTATTTAATAAATCATGCTCATTTGTGTATACTCATATACAAAATACATGTTGGTTTATGAAAACACCAAAATAATTAAAAAAAAATTACATGTATCAAAGCATAAATTAAGTCTTGATAATTATTACTAAAAATTATAGGGTTTTGGAAATTATACCTATAAATACATCTCCGCATAACCATATGTACATAAATATATAAACATTAAGTTTGTAAAAAACAAAATTCCATTTAAACAAAAAACATAATTCACATATAAGGAATTATTTAAAAATTGATATCCATCCTTTAAAAAAAGCATAATTTTGATTTGTATTTGGACTACATACCTATATATATAAGTTTATAGGGTATATAAAAAGTTTATACTTAGGGGTTTGGCATGATAAAAACAGCTTCAAAACAACCCTTATAATATTTATCTCTCTTGGTAAAACACCAATAATTACTTTAGAAACTCTAAAAAAATGTTTGGATTTGGGTTATATATATATATATATATATATATAACTGTATATACACGTTTATACAATTATATATGTTTTTAGGTTTTGTAAAACTGTATTGTTTTTTTTCTAAAAAGATATCCTCACATAAGTACCCTACTGAAAACCCAATGGAAACCCCCCTTGAAGACAATACAAACCGAGGGGTTTGTATTATGTATATATACATATATAAACTGTATATGCACGTTTATATAAATATATATTTTTTATAGAAATAAAATGAACGGAGTTAATCCCCTATACAGAAAATCCTCAATAATATTCTTATAAAACATTTAATTCCCATCATATTGATACAATATATATATATATATTTATAAAAGTGTATACATAGAACAACATTATATATGTTTTGTAAAATAGAACTGTTTAAAAAAAATGCAGACCCATAAACATGAAAGCCTCCTTGTAAATCATAGGAAATTACCCTAAAAATAATTTCAAAACCGGGGGATTGGCATTATACATTTTTATATATTCAAATGTTATATAAAAAAACATAAAATAATAGGATGTTCTTAATGGAAATGAAATATAGAACACCCTTACCTAGCTTGGGGAGGAAGCTCAGACCTGGGGTACGTTGATGGATTAGCTGGGAGTTTGAGGGAGAGAAGGAGGAGGAGAATTCTTCAGGGTTTCATGATGCAGGAGGGGGTTTTAGAGAAGCTCTGATGCAACAAGGTGACTCGACCCAAGGGTAGGTCGGTGTAGAGAAGACGGGAAAATAGGGCCCTAGGTGATGGAGTGCGCGAGAGTCAAGCGGATCAGTGTAAAAGGAGAAGGTCGAGGTGTCCTCGGGTGTGCAGGCCTACTAGTGCGGGACCCCGACGTGAGGAAGAAAACGATATATGGGTGCAACGTAGAGATGAAACAGACAGCCCAGATTAGAACAGGTAAGATCGAATGGTTGGAGGAAGACCGGGAGATGGGTTGAGCGGTTTAAAAGAAATCAAGGGTTGAGATTGAACACGGGGTGATGAACGACTTGCATTGCCTTATGAAAAAAAAGAGATATAGTATAATAAAAATGTAAAAATTAGACAATTTACTATATTTTTAAAAAAGTAAAAACCATGATCACTATATAATTAATTTTTTTACACAATTTAATAAATACTTCTAAATTATAATTTCTGAATCTAAAATCCCGTTTTAGATTATGTAAAATACCATACAATTTTATATAACTCTTTTAAAAGATATAAATTTCATAATTAATATACAAAACTTTTATAAATATTAGGATCTTATAACTTTTAAAATACACCATTATTTGATTCATAAAATTATTTTTTTAATACCAATAGTTTTTCTAATTCAAAATACATATTTTTTTGAGATCCAACAAGATATATTTTTAAATTATTATGGATACACTTTAAACGTAACTTTTTAAAACATTTAGAAGTTGTTAAAAATACTATGTTTTCAACCACATAGGTAAACGTTAGGATTTTATAAAATCAATTAGGTTTTTTTATAAGAATATTATTTTATTTTAAAATTAAGATACTCGAAGATATAATTCAATTCTTTTGAATATACTAAAATATTTGAAAAACCATAAGATTATGTGAGCATTATAAATATACAAATTTTTATAAAAAGATAAACTCTATCAATTTAAACCCAATCGTCAAAAATGTAATGGTCATAATTTCTTAAAGGTCCATTATAAAAATAGGGGGCGTTATCATTTTCAAAACACTTGAACCAGGTATGATGGCTCTCTTCATTCCATTGGTGATGAGTACGTGTGTTGTGGTTCTGGATATTATGTTTTTCACACTGACGGACCTAGAAGATGATTATTATCCAATTACTCAAGTTGTGGTTCTTAGCATCCTTGTCGTGGCCATGTTAAGTCTTGTACTTTGTGCTCTTGGTTAGTTTGGGTCTTTTTTGTAAGTCTTGTACTTGGTGCTCTTGGTTAGTTTGGGTCTTTTTTTGTGATGTAAAATTTTAATGTATACCCGTTACCTTTATTCCCCTTGTTTTTCATCTATTTATTTTCAATCCCTTTATTGGTACAAAAAACAAACCATTTAAAACAAGAAACATCATTATAAAACATAACATTGTTTACTTAGTCATGTTCATAAATCCTGGGGCGTCACATTCTCCCCCATAGATTAAGAATTTATGTCATCTATATATTTATCCCCCTTTTGGGATAAGAAAAAAGGTTAAGAGAACAAAGAAAAAAAGAAAAGGAACACAAAGAAAATTGAAAACACGATGAAGGTAAAAATTGATATTCATTAAAGGTCAATGAGTACAATCGACAAAATAAAAGTATAAATCCATATCAAATAAACAATCCACAGCTAAGGCTTTGGATTTTGAGGTGGTTTTCCATTTTCTTAGGGATAAAGAGTAGGTTCAGAAGGTGTTGGTGTGGCTTTAGGTAGGACTGGTCGAATAATAATAATATGTAAGGCTAGACCTGTAGGAACATTTCATACAAGGCTAGGTCTCCTCTCGGAAAAAACACATCTCTGTGGTTACTCTTTGATCACTGGTCAGATCTAGTATAACGCTTGATAGACTGTCATCTGAGTAGTAAGAAAAGAACCCGGAGTGAGGGAAGCAGCTGTTGGGACCACTGTTGCTTCAGGCTGGACATCCAAGTAGGGCTTTAAAATTTTGATGATATCATTAATGATTTCACCTCGATATTTCATAGACCTCTAAAAATCATCCTAGTTTTCCATGAATTTCTCCAAGGGAGTCATAAATTTCTTCAACAGACCCACTTGCCTCTTGAAGGATTTTGTATCTGGAGGGATCTTGATATTTCCAACCAAATACTTAATATTATTGATCAAATAATTCTTGGTATATATTTTCTAAAAACATTTGTCCACATTTTCTCAAATCTTCATCTGAGTATCATAGGATTCATTTGTACATTGTCTTACCATATTGTTAACATGATCAGTGTTTTTGTGAAACTTAGTTAGAGTTTCCTTATCAGATTCACTCTGAAGACCCTTGAGTTCTTCTCTCATCATAGAACTGAGGGAATCTATATCAGTAGAAGGAGCCCTGGTACTTTTAAAACTACAGGCACTAGAAATAATCTTTCCAAGTTCCTCCTTTAATTTCATCAAATCTACACTCAGTAGATGTGTGACCAGATTTCTAAGAACCTCCATGACACCACCAAGTGTGGTCTTGAAATTAGTGGTCAGGGATTCCAACTCATTAATCATTCTCTTTACTTCTTCTCTCTGAATAGTATTATGTATAATGATTGTCTTGGTTGAAGTGATTAGGTTAGGCTAAATATTTTTAATGATTATCCTTGAAATCGTAGCAGCATCAGCTTCAGAAATTCTTATAGAAGTAGAATTTTCATTTCTAACTCCATCAACAGATATCACTAACTCACTAATATTAACCTTGAAAAGCTCTAAATCAACCTTGGTGACATAGTCACCAGGAATTGCAGGTGCAATAGGATCATCAACATGTTCGACTGGTGAAGAAGGAGCAACCGGTTCTACTTCAGTATGTCGAGCAGGAGGAGGAGGATGCATCCTATCCTCATCTGAGTCATCATTCAATCCAAATAGAATGAGTCATGTATTTCTATTCTATTCACCTGAACAAGTCCAGTCATTGGGATGTATAGTTTAAATCTTGAGTCTTCTTCATTTAGGATGATCCTAAACTTCACATTATTCTTCTTCTGGATCTCCAGCTAAAATGAAATTCTGAGGCATTGGTACCAACTGAGCTTGAGGTTCTACTTGAACTGTAGCCACTCCAACTACTCCAGGCTCTTCCTAAATCTGAGTAACAAGTTAAATCTGATCCTCAACCACTTCCTCTTAGCCTCCATACATGATTTCATTAAGATATTGGATAATTCCTTGATCATCAATATGGTGGTCAGGTCTGTCCTCATTTCCATCATTTTCATCAGCATGATAAATAACATCTTATTAAATAAGTTCCTCATCCTCCTATCTCCCATCCCCATTATCAGCTACATGTACAGATTCCTCACCAGAACTGGCTCCATCTTGAATAGATTTTAATGAGTTACTAAAAAGATCACCATTATCCTACTCGTCCTCATAATCATCTTCATCCTCATCATTACAATTAGTTTTGATTACATAACCTTATTCTCCACAGAAATTAGTCTCTTCCTCATCTTCATAACCTAACAAAGGCTCTCAGGATGTTAACTCCAAAGGTGGACTGGTAGGTCCACATGACATGTCCTTTGGGATCTTAGGAATATCTAGGTATCTCTTATCATCTATAGGATATCCCTCTTCTCTTGAATTCTTAGCCTTAGCCTATTCCTCATTAGAATAAACCACTTCCACGCCATGTTTAAGACCTGGACCAGCTTGATCACTTGGTCTGGTAGGATGGTCAATAGGATTGTAATCCTCATATGATATGTCTCCATCTCCTACCCAACATATCTTCCACGGGTTCCAAAATATCTTTATACTCTTTCAGATTTCCTTGTGTATCCAAAAGCCACTACAGGTAGTAATCAGCTCATCTCCATACTCTACACAACCCAGCTTCTTCATCATTTTTTAAATCTTACTAGGATAGTACAAAAAAGTTTCCTTCTTATAGGGTTTTATCATCTCAATGATATATACCATTAGGTACCTACATAAGTTTACCTTCACACCATTCTTCAACAAATATATCAGGAAGACATCCTGATACTTCACAGCTACAAAATATGTCATCCTTGGAATGATTTGGTGTTGAATAAACTTGAAAACAATCTTGCTTCTCCATCCAACTCAGTGGTAGTATCTCTCCTTGATTCTTCATTCCCAATCATCTCCTTTAAATAATTTTCATAAGAAAATAAGTCTGAGGTTGGAGGAATGTTACCCTGGAAAACATCAAAGATTCCCTCATGTGTCATTTCTAAACATTCATCCCATTCATTTGAAGAAAAAGAAATTTATTTTCCTTTCACTACTGAATTCGTTTTTTCTTTCTCGACTCCTTCCAAGGACACATTCAAATTAAGATAAAACTCATGTACCAACTGAGGATAGAAAGATCTCTCATTATTTGAAAACCAACTGATCCGTCCATGAGATTCCAATACTTTAAAGAAAAGTTACCTTCTCAATAAAATCTATATAGTAGACACTTCCTTCTCAACGGTTACTATTCGACTTCCCAAACCTGGTATTATAGAACATGTTGTACCACTAGATTCACCTTTCCGACACTTAGATGATGGTGATTCACTCATTCCTTCCATCATGTGCTTCGTCCTTTCCATTCTAAAGGTTTGGGTTCAAAGTGGTAGTATAAAGGTCAAGGATAGAGAGGTTCAAAGGTGGCGAGGGATTTTAAAGGTTGAAGTGTGGATTGAATTTATTTTTTTCATTTAGGGATTTTAATTGGTAAAAACATAAAATAGAATAATGGTAAAAATAAATTAAATTGTGTGATTTTATTTAATATAGATAGATTTATGAAAAGTTATTTAGGAATCAATTTTATACTAATGGTATTACACTATCAGCTTCAGGTTATCAGCTTCATCTAATAGGTTTCACACGATTGGTTTCACATGATCGGTTTTATGTTAATGTTCTCACTTTATCGATTTCACCTGATCAGTTTCACTAATCGGTTCCATTGACCAGTTTGACAGAACAATTTCACCTGATCGGTTTGGTAGATCGGTTTCACTTTATCGGTTTGACAGATTGGTTTCACATGATCAGTTTGACAGATCGGTTTCACCTGATCAGTTTGACAGATCGGTTTCACAGACAATCATACTTTTCTATGTAAATAAAATTGTATAGAATTCATTGACATATCATTCATAGTTCATGTCTGGTGTAGTGCAATCTCTTAGAGGTTAAAGGTTTGGTGAATATATGAGTAAGTTGATGCTCAGTCACAATAAACTCAAGAGTTATATCACATTTTTTATAGTGATCTCTTACAAATTGATGTCTTACATCAATTTGTTTTTTTTCTAGAATGATAAATTTTATTTTTATAGATGTTAATCACACTTTTATTATCACAATTTATGGTGATATGTCTGAATTGAAATCCATAGTCTAATAAAGTGTGTTTCATCCACAAAATTTAGGCACAGAAACTACCAGAAGCAATGTAGTCTGCTTCAGTAGTTGATAATGAAAACAAATTTTGATTTTTACTACACCATGATACTAGAGACTTTCCCAAAAAGTGACATATTCCATAGGTACTCTTCCAATCTAACTTACATCCACCAAATTCGGCATCTGAATAACTAACCAAATCAAAAGGTTGTCCTCTTGGGTAGAAAAATCCTAAATTAGTTGTATATTTGAGGTATTTGAAAACTCTTTTAACAGAATTTTAATGTGACTCTTTTGGGTTTTCCTGAAATCTTGCACACATACACACACTAAAGATGATGTCTAGCCTACTTGCAGTTAAATACAAAAAACTCCGAATCATTTCTCTATAATTGGTTTGATCAACATATTTCAAATTTCCATCTAGATCTAACTTACATGAAGAACTCATAGGGGCTTCACTACTCTTAATGTTGTCAAATCCATATCTTTTCAAAATATCTTTAGTTTACTTACTTTGATTTATAATAATACCTTCTATGTTTTGAAATATTTGAAATCTCAGAAAATATTCATGTTCACCCATCAAACTCATTTCAAATTCCCTTTGCATCATTTTTGAAAAATCAGTGCATAACGAATTTTTAGAAGATCCAAATATAACATCATCTATATATATTTTAGCTGTCAAAACTTCTTTAGAAATTCTTAATATAAATAATGTAGGATCTGAAAATCCTTTTGTAAAACCTTTATAAATAATAAAATTACTTAACCTTTCATACCAATATCGTAGAGCTTGTTTCAAACTATATAAAGTTATAGATAATTTGAAAACTTGATTTGGAAAATGTGGATTTTTAAAACTTGGGGGTTGTTCAGAAAAACATCCTCAATTATATAACCATTTAATAATGCACTTTTGACATCAATTTGATAAAGTTCAAATCCAAGTGTGCTCCATAGGCAAGTAAGATTCTAATGGCTTCAACCTAGATACTGGTGCAAAAGTATCTTCATAATCAATTCCTTATTCGTAATTATAGGCTTGTGAAACCAATCTACATTTGTTTCTAATTATATTTCTAGCTTTATCTACTTTATTCCAAAACACACATTTAGTTCTTATGGTCAAGGTATCTTTTGATCTATCAACAAGCTTCCTTTATTTCTCCCAAACTAATTTAGCTCTTCTTTTATATCCATCAACCAAAATTCATCATTCATTGCATCATTGATATTTTTTGGTTCAAGTTGTGATAATAATGCTCGATGTTCAACATGATTTTTCAATGAATCTATAGTTTGTGTTCCCCTATCCAAATCTCCAACAACAGCATCTAAGGGGTGGTTTTTAAGGGTTCTAGTTGGTCTAGTAAAAATAAGGCTAGTTATTTTAGGATCATCAATTAGTTATGGTTCATTATGTCTAGAATATGGATAATTTCTAGAACTAGGATTTTTTATAGATTCTTTTCTAGGATAATTATAGGGTTTGAAATTAATGTCAATATTTGACATATCCTATTCAATATGTTCTAATTAGGTCTTAGATTCATATCGATATGTTTCATCAAACTTGAAATGTATATATTCTTCCACACATTTTTTTATTATTATTAAAATCTCTATAAGCTTTGCTTGATTAGAATATACAAGGAATATTTCTTTATTAATTTTAGAGGCAAATTTATCTAGATTATCTTTAGTGTTAAGAATATAAACTTTACATCCAAACCCCATAAAATATTTTACTTTAGGTTTCATATTATTCCAAAACTCATAAGGATTTTTCTTAAGGATGTGTCTGATTAAGACACTATTTATTATGTAACAAGATTTATTAATAGCTTTATCTGAAAAATAAATTGGTAGGTCATATTCATTAATCATAGTTCATGCAATTTTTTAAAGGAATCTATTTCTTATTTCTACTACACCATTCTGTTGAGGTGTCCTAGGGGAAGAGAAGTTGTTCCAATATCCATTTTTGGGAGCAAAAAGATTCAAAGTATTTATTTTCAAACTCATGTCCATGGTCACTTCTTAGAGATTTAATATTAAGTCCACTAATATTTTCTATAGTCTTAGAATACTTGGTAAAATGTGATCAAGCTTCACTTTTTTGATCCAAGAAAAATTTCCAAGTATACCTAGAAAAGTATTCTAAAATAAAATAAATATAGTGATTCCCATTGAGACTTAAAACTATAGATGTTCCAAACAATTTCATGTGAACCAACTTGAGAGGTTGATAAGTAGAAAATTCTTTCTCTGGTTTGAAATAGATTTTATGTTTCTTTCCTTTTTAAAAAAGAATGCACACTTTATTGTCTGGAAACTCTAATTTTGGAAAGTCTTTAACTAAACATTTTCTAGTTAACTTCTTAAGAGAGTGTACATTTCAATATCCTAGTCTTCTGTGCTAGATACAAGACTCTTTATGAAAGGTACTTAGGTAGTAAACATTCTGTATAGCTAGTGTGTCTAACTTTATATCATATACATTATCATTTCTCAAATTAGTAAATACTAAGTTATTCCTGGCATCAAAAACATGGCATAAATCTTTTTTGAATTTTAAATTAAATCCATCATCAAAAAATTGAGATATGCTAAGCAAGTTATGCTTTAGTCCATAAACATAGAGTACTTTGGAAATTGAAATTGTGTTAGGGTTACCAATCTTGCCTAGGCCGATGATTTTTCCTTTACCATTTTCATAAAATGTGACATGTCCTTCATAAATATTTATGTGATTCTTGATGATAGAGTAGTATCATGTCATGTGTCTTGAAAAGCCACTATCCAAGGACCAAAGATGTCTACAGGAACTCTTTAGATAGTTTACCTACAAAACATTTTATCCAAGAAACGATTTTGGTACCCATAGTTTCTTGGGTCTTTAAGAATTGGTAATAGAAGCTTTAGGAACCAAAAATTATCCTATGGGTTTCCTATATATAGATTTTAATGTATTTGAAAAAATAAACTTTGATTGGTCCGGAAAAAATTGATGCAGTAAATGATTTTATAAAACTGGATCTTGCAGTAAAATTGCTATTTTTGAATAATAAAGAAGAGTTTCTAGATTTTGGTATAAAATGTATTTTAGATAAATTCCTTTGTCCAAGATGATATCTTATTCCAAAAGTGTACCTAGGAGTTATTTGTTTACCATGTAACTGAGTATGTGTGTTTTCTCATTGATAAACTTTTCTAAACCCTTCTTTAATTTCTCATTAGACATCTTTAACTCATGGTTTTCCTTGAGCAACTGAGTATTCTTTTCCTTTTTAGTAGTAAGTTTAGATTTCATAGTAATAGTAAGAGAATGTTGTTTCTTTAAAGGTTTCTGTTTATCTTTTAGTTCATTTCATATCTCTTCCATCATATTACAATACTCAAACAATTCATCACCTGTCATAATTTCAAATTCACATTAATTTTTAGAATAATAATAATTGTGTGAAGGAGAGTCTAAGGTTACCTCAGATATGTTTTTCATAAAACACATATTTGTCTTTTATTCTTTCTCATCAGGAGAAGAAGCAGATTCACTAGAGCTATCCTTAGAGGAACTCTAGGTGGTCTTCTTGGCTTTCTTATAGTTTTTCTCTTTGTTATCATACATATTTTTGTATTTTAACTTTGGAAATTCATATTTTAAATTTTCTCTACTCTTAAATTCATAGAAAAAATATAATATGATTTTTCATTTCTCTTCTAATACCTTTTCTACTTGCCATTATTTTCATACTTTCCTTTGAAATTAGGATTTCTGAAAAACATTTCTTGCTGTGAAATTTCTTAAATCATCTGGAAAACTGGGCTATATCTTCATCACTTTCTAATGTTGATTCACCTGCACTTGAGCTTTCAATAGAGGCTAGCACATTTTCTTTGTCCTCATTCTTAGAGGCAGTGGTCTTGAATACAACAGACTTCCTCTTAGGTTCACCATCCTCTTCTCGGTTGTCTTTCACCACTTCTTCATACATCATAAACTATCCAATGAGTTCTTTGATAAGTAATTTGCTAATGTCACATGATTATCTCATTCATACAGATGTTTCTCTCCATCTGTAAGGTAAATATATGAGAATCCCCCTGATTTATTCATTGGGTATAAATTCTCTTCCGAGAAAGATCATTGTGTTTAAAATTTCATTGAACCTGAGATACATATCGGAAATAAGATCATCAAGATTCATTTTAAAATTATCATAATTAATTTTATAAGTATTAAGTCTCATTTTGTCCACATTAGTGGTTCTTTCATGTGAAATAGATAGAGAGTCCCATATTTCAAAGGCAGTTTCATATGTATAAATTCTATTGAATTCTTCATCTCCTAAGTCTCAGTGTAGAGAATTAATTTCTTTATAGTTATTGTTATATGAAACATTCTTTGGGTCCTCCCAAGTGGTTCGAGTAGTATCAGGAATCTTTTACTCATCTATAATTGAAGACCATATTTCTAAACACATGCTCTCTAGATTAATTTTCATCTTAATATTACATTGTGAATAATTTGTTCCATAAAAGAATGGAGGTCTATCAATAGCAGCACCTTCCAGTCTATTATCCATAATAAAAATTTTAGAATAATATTTTAAAGGGATAAAAATTTAGAAATAAAAAAATTAAGATCTTTTAAGTCCAACTAAAATCACAATTGAAAGGATTTGAATTTTTTTTTAAAAAATGAAATATTTTAAAACCCTCTGATACTAAATGTTGGTCGGAGTAGAGTACTCAAGAGGGGGGGTGAATTGAATATCTATATAAATTTCTTTTAAAATTTGTTCTTTGAAAATTTCCCCAAATTAAAAATATAATCCAAGTAGGTTTTTAGTGAAATTATAAAATTCCTGAATGTTCAATTAATTTCACAGAATATTGGTTAGTTCTCAGCTATACTAATATAAGGATTAATACAACTTTTGAACCTAACTTACTAGTTCAAAATAGTTATAAACACATGTTAAACTAACTATCAAAGTTCAGTTTAGATTTATGAAATATGTGATAAAAAGTAAGTAAACTAAAAGGTAAAAGCATAGCAGATATAAACAATAGGTTCAGTCTCAAGCTAAGACTTAGTCCTCTCTACTTAGTGATCACCTTCCACCAAGCATTTTAATTTAATAAATAGTTTTATCCACACCCTCGATCGGGGTTCACAATAGATCACAAGGTTGTATAGGTCACACTTGACCTCTACCAAAGTTATTCCTAGGAAAAACAAAAAACATGTCACACTTGACTTATTCCACTATTCTACGTGAGATACAAAGAATAATAATGAGAGTGAGTTTGAGGATATCAAGTATCCTCAAGTTATGCATAGGATTCAGTGTGTGTGTTACAGACACACGCACACACACTTCTCAAAAATGTAAACAAAATAACAAAATAGCTATAAAGATGTAAAATAAGTTATAAAAGTCTTTGTGTGTTATGTAGTGAAACCCTGGATTCATTTGATGTAGTGGAAATGGAATTCAAGTCCTCTTCTAAAAGTTGGCTCCAAATCAGAGTATCGTAATATCTGTGTTCTAACTTCTAGTAGTATTAAGTGTTTAGCTTCTTGTTGCTAGGAAATTCAAGTCAAATCATCAGGTTTTTATTATATTTTTGATCTCTCCTTATGATCTGCATTTGATTTATTGGGATTTGGAAGTAATCTCGAGAGTTTCAGCAGTTATTAATTCTTCTTTTCTTAATAATTTTCAGCACACTCGAATGATCCAGCTTGTAATCCTTTTATAATTCAAGGTTTAGAAAAAATGAAGATCTCCACACATGCATGTACCACGTACTGTCTACTGAATGCCCTATAGACAACATTAAATAATGTCAGAAACATTAATTTCTCTAAATATTACCATTACATATAATTTTAAATTAATAAATTAATAATGATTTCTATGGCTATCAGTGAGTTATAAGTATCGGTATGTCATCATCAGTTTGTTAGCATTAGTCTGTTAGCATTGGTGACTCTCTATATCAGTGAGTCCTTTCCATTGGTATTAGTGACTCTGTGCATTGGTTTGTTGTTTGTGCTATCATTCTTTCCGGGCATCGGTGAGTCGTCCATCAGTGACTCATTTTGAACTATCAGTGTGTCACCCATCACGGATTCGTCCATCGGTGAGTTGTTCATCGGTGATTCATCCATCGGTGATTAGTCCATTGTTGAGTCATTCATCAGTGATTCGTTCATCAGTGATTCCATCATCGGTGTCTTCTTCAATTGGTGAGTCCTCATTAGTGAGTAATTCATCGGTCACTCCTTTGAACTTTCAGTGTTAGGGAATCTGAAAAACTTATAAAGTTTATGTCTTACACAGAACACTGCCATATTAAGTGAAATTCATAAATACATGTAAATATACACTTGTAAAAATATTGAAACATAAATATTCATATTTATTTATAACTTAATATATGAAAGAATCTGATTTTAGATTGGCATGATTTGTGATTATGAAAACAGCTATTTCACAAAGGGTCCAACACATTCGTTCCCTCCATAAAATTTTTGATTCAAAATTTTGGAATATCCATCAAAACCCAAAGTCATATATTTAAAATCCATTCCAAATAACGAATCAACTTCCAAAATATCCCAATTCCATCTTCATTTCATTAATTCTACCTAAAGACATGACATTACACTGTACAAAGTGTCAAAATTTATAAATTTATTTTAATTGAAACTAAACATGCCTTAGTGGATAATCACATTCCCAAATAGTAGAATCATTCAGTTTTGAACCAAAATTTTCAAAATTGGGTGGATTTATTCATCATTTTATACTTTTCCACTTTCAAGTACTTAGAATTTGTGATTAATTAGCAATAGGGGACCCCATTGGTATACATACCATTCTACTGATTTCGATCACTCATAGTGATGGTTGGGCCCCATTTTTGTGATGCGTGGTTAGTATAGGAGTTTAAGAAATCTTATAAGCCCTCGAGATCATGCACAGTTTTGTGTGTGGTCACCCAAACCATTCACACTAACTGTGAATTAAATTTTTTCAACCAATAGAAAACAAATTGTAAGATTCATGTTCTCTCTAACTATGTAACCCAATAGTGATTTTTGAACATAATTCTCAATTAATTCCTAATCACTTAATTTACCCAAATATATTCCACCTAATCATCTAGGGTACAAGTAGGGGTCAAGAAATCAGCATAGTTAACCTTGAATTTGGGTGGAGATCATGGGAGAGTATTGGAGAGAGAAGTGACAACATTCATGGAGGGTTTTTTGAAGTTTTTCCTCCAAATTATGTATTTGTTATTCTTCTTAATATCAAAAAAAAAATAAAAATAGATTAAAAAACACTTTATATCAAAAATACAAACCCATGTAATTAAAATAGAACAATTATCTCACATTATCCTAACTCCCACTCAAATAAATTTACCCAACATGATACAATATCATCATATCCCTAAATAAAATAGTTGTTTAGAAATGTCACAGATTGAGTTTAGATTTTACCTATTTAGGCTGATTTATAAGACTCGAAATTTCCTCAAGGAATATTCCCACCATACTCTAGAATATTGAAACTAATGAATTTTCTATTTTTATTATCCACGGATCAAATTTTTTCTTGAATAATTTATGTTATTTTACTTTTTCTTTCATCTAAAAAATTTCTTTCTAAACTTCTCCGTTAATTGAACTTTCTGAATCCCCATTATAAAGTGTAATAGTAAATGATGATGGTGGACTATCAATGAATTTTTTTTGATTTTTCAAATAACCTATCCCCCATACACAATCTAGATTCTTCTTCCCAAAATTGATTACAACATCATCATTCAATGAAACTGATGATGATTGTGCTGGGTTTATGTCCCAATACGATTTAATTTTAACATGTTAATGACTCAATATTAAAAATGATGTCACCAATTATCTTAAAATTATAATATTATATGATTGAATTATTTTCTAGTATTATGTTTTAATAGTAATTAAATAAAATTAAATTGTAATGACAAGTTTTTACTCTAATGTCTCTAGTAGGTTATCACAATAAACTCTCATCAGGTTTCTGATGAACATTATTCTAAAACTATATTCAACCAATTGGGAGACCAAAATCATAAATCTTCATTAATATATATATATATATATATATCTTTTTAGAAAAAACCCATTATGTAAGATAAAATATTATAAATAATAATGAACAAAATACAACCAAGGGTGTTCTTTTTTAGGGAAAACTCTGTAACCCAATGATATGAGGAGTAACTTTTTTTGTGATTCATTATATTTTTTAAATAATTCCAATAAAAATAGTAACATTAATAAAATATATATTTTTAATTTGATTATGTTATTAGGTAACAGTAAAATATAAAAATTAATCATGAGATATTTCCCTATTAATATCAAAAAACAACCTCCACCACTGACACCACACTCCTTCACACACTTTCTCAAACATCTACTGAGTGATTAAAAAAGTTTCATTAAACTCGTTCCATAATCTCTACTTGAATTCTATCCTTTATTTACAAAAAAATTTTATGGTCTATACGCATGAAATAGATTCAGTGACATCTAAATGAAAAAAAATCTAGAAATAAAAAACATAACAGTTTAATATTAATAGTTTTACTCATGCCTTTTAAATTATTCATAAATTAATAATAAATTAGAATTACTTTTATTTTGTTGCTAAACACCTCATTCTTACAACCTATAGGAATATGTATCTAATCTTTATAATTAATGGGAAGGCTCATTGTCTAATAAGAAATATTCCTATGATTCTATCCATATATTTTGACTGCATCACCCATATGAATCTTGAACTGATCAAATAAAATCATAATTTTAAATTATTTCAGGTCCCATACATCTACTGTATTCATATTTGTACATATTATAGTGTTATTTTTATATTTTTAAAAAATTCATTAAACACTAAAAAATCTATAATTTTTTTAAAATAACATACAAACTAGTAATTGTAACCTTCTAATGTATGTAAGTTGGAGGACTAACCAACTACACTACCATCAGTGGAGCATTAGATGGTGAGGTACCAATAGCATCTCAGGAAGCATGTGGCTTGAGAAAAGTTCTTGATATAGTGGACTCACTCAAATCTACTAAAGGTGATGGTAGTGTTGACATTCTCTAAGATAATGATTGGTTAGGATCTAGAAAAAAATTATTCTAAATATTCTTACATTTAAAATGGATTAAAATATATTTAATGTAAAAAAATCATAAGTAAATGAATTATAAAATTCAAAAAAAAACAAAATATAAAAATTTATATAATTATGGAAAACATCTAAATGTGAAATTGAAATATAGTTTCATTACCCATTTAGATATTCAATTATCTTCATCTTTATTTTCATAATTTTTATCAACCTCCATTGGAAAAATCTTAAATGTGAAATTGTAAAATATTTACTATTTTATGGTTGATGAGGTTTACTATCAAAAATTTACAACAAGATTCATTTCCCATATCACACAGGTCTCTATATTTTAAGTGTAAAACAACAATCCAACTTTCATGTGTTTCATCGTCCATATAATAATCCATATTTTCTTATGAATCCAAGATAAATGGACCAAGATTTTAATTTTCACAAATATGGGTCAAGAAAGAGAATTTGACATAATTAAAATGTAACAAATATTTTTTTATACCCTTGCCAATGTTGGACCACATTCATTTGAATAAGATAGCTCACAATTGACCAAGATAGTTTTATTTGATGATATCAACCATCTTTCCATAGTATCCCAGATCTAAAAGTGCGAATACACCTCAATTTTGAGTTATCAATCCTTCTTCATGATTAATTATATGAAACTTAAATCCATTAACAGAATAAGAATCAAATCTCATAGCCTTCTAAAGTGGACCCTGATCTAAAAACTTTAAATCATTTTATATTTTTTCATAAACCCCAATATTCATTATCTACACAAGAAAATATTAGATGTTAGTTTTATTATAGAAAAATAACAAAATGTTTGTAATATGAATGATTATGTACTTACATGTATGGGTAAATGAAAAAAAATCCTTATAAATATCTTTTTTAATTTTGATTCGTTTCATTCTCATCCCCTTTGTGATCTCTTTTTTTTATCTCAATTTTTCAACAAATTAATTGGTAACATGATGATTGAGTATCATGTATCTTTGTGATTATAGTAAATCCAATTCAATTCGTATAAAATTTGACCCCTTTCAAACAAGTCATCCTATTGATAGAAATACCGATGAAATACCCTAGACCCATACTCTCAGGTTTGATTCCAAAAACACATACTTTACATTATATATTTAGTAATAAGTGAGAATACCCATGATGAACTTCCAAATATTTCAAATAAATATCATAATTTAAATATTAAACCTCCTAAATAATATCACAAACCCACAACCAAATTGTTTAGTGTCTTTTATTATTACATACATTAAAAATATTATTTCACATAATTGTGAACATTTCATTATAATTACACCATAAAATACCTCCACATAAATGTCACATATGATATACTAATCTTCATAACTTAGTAAATTAAAAATATAAAAATGGGTGGGCTCAAACACTTGGTAAGGAAAAATCTTTTAATGATTCATAAAGCATGATAGAATGTCATGTAATCTAAAATGATCAAACATATAACATGGGATAAGAGTGTGAAATCATGAAATAATAATCATGAACCATGGAGTACAAAATAATAATATAACATAGAAATGTGGCATGAGAATAATTATATGAAATTTTAACATTATTAACATAGACTAGTTGTAATTATGTCCATGTACAGTCATGTGAATACAGTTTAATAGCAATTCTGTCTACGCGCTATCTTGTGAACATAACTTAATAAAATTTATGACCATGCATAGTGCTATGAATATAGATTATCTAAAATTATATACACACAAAATCTTGTGAGTATATATTAACTATAATTAAATCCATTCACAGTCTTTTGGACATGGCTTAACTACAATAATGTACACACACAATCTTGTGAAGATAGCATAACCCAAATTTTGACCATGCACAGTTCTGTAAAAAAAGCTAAAATCAATCATATCCTTGCACAATATTCATAAATATTTTATCCATATGATATAAATAATATATCATATCATTATAACCCTATGGAGAGATATTAGGTTTCATAACATTTCTAATTGGTGTCATATAAAATGATCTCCAGAATAGGATATATTGATAACAAAAGTTTAAGCACCCAAAAAATAGAATTTCATAAGAGAATTTTGATGGTGATTCATGAAATATAACACCATATAAGATAGATACTTGGAGATAGATATTAAAATGGAAGTGAATATATAAAAAATGTTTCATAAAACATCTTAACATTTTTATAAAAATATGAATTTTTGAGTCACTTTCGAAAATATTTTTTGAAAACCCTTTTCAATCATTATTTATAAAGATTTACAAATAAAAAACCTTGAAAATGGAAAAAATTATAGCTCAGTAACTTTGGATTGGAATAGAAAATATAATAATGTGATATGAAAACCCTTTTAATATTTTAAAAAACCCTTATTGAAATCCATATTGTTAAAAAGGATAATAAAAATTCAATTCAAAAATAGAACAAATAAAAGTTTTAAAATCCAAATAGAAGTTACATATTTGAATTTAAACTTAAGAAATGGAAAAAAATGGAAACAAACAATATAAATATGGAATAGAAAGAGATTATTGGAGAGGATTAGAATTGATGTTTCCTTAGTTTTGTTGAATGAATTCTCTATATTATCAACCATATATGAGAAAAATTATGAAGCTATGTAAAGGTAATGTTATATGTGGATTGGATCCTTATAGATCATCATTTATATATTTGGTTGATCTTTATAGTTGAGAGGTTAAACATGTGGTCAATATGAAATATCGATGGGTTTAATATGAATTCAATTGGCATAGACTGTAGATTGTACATGCAGTCGTTTCAGGCAGTCAATCCAAATAGTGTAGTAAATTGATATAGTTGATCTATTGATACATCCGACATTAAATGATTGATTTTAATGATTGATACTTTAATCCTATAGATGGTCTTCATGAATGGATATCTAACTCACTTTTTATCTTCATGGATTCTTGTCTACTATATGGTTATTCACGTACTTAGAGTATTTCTTATGTAGTATGATGGGTGAAAATCTGAGTTTTCATAATTTTTATATTCTAATAAAATTTAAAATAATACAATTATTATGATGTGTTTCATGGATTCATGTATCATGATTTATCAAATATTTCAAGATCCAAGTTTCTTATAATCAAACAATCAAACCGTAGGGGTTATATTTTAGATTGAAGAAGTTTTAGTCAAAATTAGAGCTGGTTTTTTAAGATAATCCCCCACCATAGTGTATTCTGTGTGACCATTTTGGTGCCTATGGTGTCTCAAATGAATGAATGAATGACGATCAAAATGGAATGGACTATGCCAAAGTGAATTTTTTATGGTCATAGTAGTGTGTGTTTCATGTGATGTAATTGTAATACTACATTTTGGTTAAATTTCAATTGTAATTTTGGAAATAATGGAAGAGTAACAAGAAGAAATAAATTTAAGTGTTGAAATGGAGATAAAACAACCTCCAAGTAATAGTAGATTCCATGGTGTCGTGAGATTTATATAGATATGTAATAACTCAAGTGCTGTAGAAATTATGGATAGGATAGGGTCATGAAAATTTAAAGACAATGTGAGTAAATAAAGTATAGACCTTGAATGATAACAAAGGGAATATTTTTTTAGTTTTAATTGAGTTTAAAGGTCAAATATTCAAGATAATTAAAATAACAAAAGTTGAGATATAGGGAGTTTTATTATGATAAGAAATTGAAGAATATAATTTGCATGGTTTGTGAATATTTATTTTAACAGAATGGGAAATGAAAATAGTGATTATTTTGTATTGAACTTTACATACCCTACTAGATTGATGGTGGAGTTTATAAATAAGATCAACAAGTTATTAATTCATATTCTTAAAAAGGTTTAACAAATCCTTCCTTATTGATATATATTTTTGTGCTTTCTAGTGAGAAGGAAGAAGGTTATTTCATTCATCCATGACCTAATCTATGAGATGGTTATTTTGAGGAAAATTGAGAGGAATATTGATCTACTATTTTTGAATCGTTATCTATATTGTAATCAAAGTCCTTCCACAAATCAGATTAATCTTATTGTACTGAATTAGAAAGTGATTATATGAAGATCTTAGTCACACACAAGGTTAAATAATAGATTCAAATATATCAGTGGTTCTAGTATAAATAATGTTATACATGTTGTGGAGGGAAGTGTCAGATACATGTGCACAAAGAGAAGTTGATAAATCATTCTTGAACATCATTTGTTGATTGTATAAATTTGTAATCACTACATGTTATAGTGATAATAAAATTCATGGTCAAACTAATGGTTGGTCATGATAAGTATTAGGATCTCACATTTATGATTAACCATATAAAAAGTTTTTTTCTGTATCTTATTTTTCTTATTTTTTCATACAGATAAGGAAGTGAGTTAGTATATTGAATCACAATACTAACCTATCACATGGGTTCAATTTCATAAAAATAATTTCTAAATTATTGGTAGCACTGATTTAACCCCCCACCCACCCAATGGTTTCTTATTGACCTAGGATCTTCAAGTGGTATCAGAGAAAACCAGGTTCTTATGAGATTCTAATCTTATATCATGGAGCTCAAAATTGTATGAATATTATAGGTGTTCTAATATTCATTGAATATAACATACACGTGTGGAAGAATTAAATTCTAACCTTTTATTCATGAGGACTTGAGGTGAGTGATTTTGTAATTGTGAGTTATCCACCAACTTAAAGAGATAGTATTATGAAATTTTAAGATAAGATTATTATGATATTGAAGGAAAATAATGTAATAATATTATACTTGATTGAAAATGTGTACAACAAGGTGATTTGACAATAGAAAGCTAAGGAAATATGCGATAATATGGAGAATATGTATTATTAACACAATAAGAAAAAAATAAAAAGAAATTGAAAATCTCAAGGGAAATTTTTAACGACAACTGAATGGTTGATTATGAGAATGTCAATGAATATTTCACTTGGATGAATGAGATAGATAGTCATATGAGAGGTTTCAAATACAATCTATATGATTCAACTATTCTAAAAAAATGATGATCTTTCCAAAGAGATTTGTCTTAAAGATAACATTTTTAAAGAAATTCATAAAATATACCTTGATGGGCTACACAACACCCTCATAAAATGATCAATTTCCAAAAAAATGGAAAAATATTAAAAATATTTTAAATATTTTAAAAAGGTAATATCAAGGAGGAGTAATTTTTTGTTCCCCCCAAGTGATCCAGGTAAAAAAGATGAGAGTGAGGAAAATCATAAGAAAATCATGGCTCTCATTTCTAAATATCTTAAAAAGGGAAAAGGTAAATATAAAGGAAATCTTCCAATTATATGTTTTATATGTGGAGGAATTTTAAATTTTTCTACAGAATATCCTAAGAATAAAAAATCTATTTATTTGGATGATGAAGAATAAGAATAATAAAAACCACAATGGAAGTCAAAATGTAAATTTTCTACAAGATACAAGAAATTTTATAAAGGTAAAATTAAATAATTTAAAAATAAAAATAGAATAATACTAAGTAAAGAAGAAGATTATGGTTATTTTCTAAGTGGTGAGTCATAGGATAGATGAGTTAGAATATAAAATGTCTTTATGTAACTTTTTGACAAAAAATAAGATAGTTCCAACAGTGGAGAAGATGAAGGATATGAAGTAACATGATTCACCAATTGAGGAAAAACATGTAGTATATCTTGAAAGGAATTCTAGAATAAATAAGAAAGTTAAATATTTCAATAAGTAAAATGATATTATGAATAAATTTGAAGTTTATTTTCATTGTAAGGACAATGATTACAATGTGGATATCAAACCTATCAAAATTAAATTTATTGAGCATGAGATAATTATATAAGAATCAGAGAAGAAACTAGATTCTAAATAAGAAAATCATACTCATGCTGAATGAATGTGTCTTAATGATGAAAATACCCTTGGTAAATGATTATTTACATTGAAAAATATTGAAGTTTGGTTTGTGTTAATAGAAATCATTGAGAATCATTGTTCATCAAATCGGGTAATATCTATACCTATTAAATATAAAAAATTAATCTTTTCAGTCTAATAATGAAATCCCCATAATTAATTATGGTCAGAACTAGGCTGAGAGAAACCACCAAGGTAATTATACTATTTTCAAGGTGTTGGATTGTAATCAAAAGAACCATGAATCTTCAAAATCTACAAAAAAGGATGATTTTATACAAAAATATCATGAATATTTTCTAATAAAAATCATGTAGTATTGTGAAATCTCTAAGTTTAGTGGTTATTTTTTGTGTTTTGGATCCTATGTAAGTAGATAATTTTTCTATTTGTATAATATATCTCTCCCTTAGAATAAAATTACACAAGATTTTAGAGGGGAGCTACTCTAAAAATAGGATCAACATATATGGTTTGAATTAATCAGAAAATGGAAGGTCAACATGTATGCCTAGTCAAAAAAATTAGTATCTTGAATAAATATATGGAGGGTGTAAAAAAGGTTCATAGTGAAAATGATTATATAACTATGTTTCAAAGGAAATAATAATATATTTCAAAAGAAATTAAAGAATCAAATAGAAGTAAAATATAAAAATCATTGATTGTTAAGGATGCTTAAAAGCTAGTAAGAGGGACAATACTTGAATCACAAATAGTGTCTACTAATCACACATGACGGGAGATACCAATATCTTGAAATTTATTTAAGAACATGATGGTGGTCTAGTTACTTTTGGAAATTAAAGTTATTTAAAAATAAATTTATTTGGTGTGGTTCTGATTGATCCTAATAGACTCTATTCATAAAAGGTTTTATGTATAGATAGGCTCGAACAATACCAAGTGATTCTTAGTAAATTATGTGATGAGGGTAATGAGGTGATATTCAAGAAGAATACTTGTCTCACTAGATAAGTTAAATTTGTAAGTATAATCACAATAGGATAAAGGACTTGTGTAAATTTGTTTCAGATTATAGATTCTAGTAATTCCTATTATCTTAGGGAAAGGGAAGAAAATCATCTTCAACATAGAATACTTTTCCAAATTATTCCAAATAATTAGAGTATGATGTATAAAGAATATGTTGTGATAGATTTTCCTAAATTGTATTAGTATAGAGATCAAGTACGTACAACCTTTAAAAAATAAAAAATGGTTAAATACTGACACAAAATATTAGAGATGCAATTAACAAGACATTTGGAATTAGTTCACTCGAATTTGAGTGGAATCATGAGATAGAAAATCTATAAAAGGTTACTTTTACTTTATCACATTCATAGATGACTATAATTGAATGAAAAATGAGTTATTTATGAATCTATTATCATGGGAAATATATATTTTCAAGATTTAAAAAATTTATATTGAAAGAGAACATTGAATTCAAATCTATAAATTATGAAAAGATAATAGGAAGGATTAAACTAGAAGTGAATTTGAGTCTTACCTTGGTATGGGATTAAACATACATATAGTACCCCTTACACACCCAAAAAGAATGGGAATACAAAGAGGATGGATATAACTATTAAGGAGATGGGGGAATTATGATTTTATAGTTTGAGATGTCAAAATTATTTTTGATAGAATCTAAGTGCACACTTTCACATATTCAAAATCAATGTTTTATAATAAAAAACTCAAATAAACCTCATATAAGAAGTTATAAAAAAATAATCCAATAGTGAGTAACTTCAGTGTCTTTGACAGTCCTTGCATCATAAAAACTAAAGACTCAAGTCTAGGAAAATTCAACAAGATATTTGACGTAACACCTCAAATCCATTATCCTAGAGTAAATGTTTATTTTTTTAAATTGGTATAATAAATAAGGTATACCACTATATAGGATTGATTAGTTTATCAGTCTTGAAGAACTAGATACATGCATGATTCTCATATTACATTGGAAATATAGAACACATAGAATAAGAAATATTCATGAATCCTTTTTATTATTCATAATATCCTTCTTCATATCCTTAGGAATGTAAAAAAATAAATGGTTAACTATTATAATAATTAAGGGATATGTAACATATAATTTATCTTGGGTAAATAGTGAATATTCAACATAACAAGGTAAATAACAGAGAACACATTCCATTTAATCAATAACTCATGTAAAAAATGAATTCATGGATAATATCAATGTAGAAATCTCATGGATAATAATAACTAAATTCGCAATAAAGGAAATAATTAATAATGGATTTCATGATCCCAAACATCAGGATATCTCTATCGTCAAAGCCTTGTGCCAAGACAGTTTAAACTATGGGTATCCATACACCAAAAACACATGTAATTCGGCCAATTGATTTGTATAGTGAGACCAATTGTTTCATTGAGGAGCTATATAATTTTATATCCTACCTCTCACTTCATGTCCAATACATTCCTCATATATTTAGTTTAATTCAAAATAATATTCCTCAAAAACAAATATTCATATTGAGTAAAGAATATGAAATATAAATATTTCCTCAGTCAACCAAATAACTTTCAAAGTAGGTATCAAATGTAGAAATAGTATACAATTTATTAAATATTCATATCCATGATAAAATAATAAGTATATTTATGAGAAATTTAATGCCCAATGATCGCAAGAAACTGAATGTTTCAAGAGAAAGTTAATAAACAACAAAATAATAGGGGATAAGAGATGATCATCTACTCATCAGAAATATAGGTTTTGGAATAAAATAATGTCTCTTATAGAAATAAATAAATTGTAATATAAATATTAAAATAATATTTCATTAAAGATTTTTCTTTGTAAAACCATTGAAAACATTTAGAATAAGATGAGCATAAAATGGTTATGGTGACCGGAAAATCCATTAACATCACATACATTAAACACCATTTATTAAATAGTAATTTAAATTGAATCATTAAACATCATGAATAAATATATATTAATGTTAAATACTTCAAATGGGTCGTATATATTCCACATATATGTAAATATATGTATAATATCAAAGACATCATAACAGAGTGGATATTCAGATGAAATATCTAGTTCATATTTGAATTACCTCGTAAGTTATTTTAACCTTCTATATAATAAATTTATATTTTTTATAATTATATATGAGAACCGTATACATATTTATAACATAATATATGATCCATTTATATCATTTAATCACATATTTATTAAAAATATTTTATTATTATCATTATTTTGGGTGTTAAATGTTATGTTTTTCATGTATGTTTTGATTTGGTAGTTTAAGTCCATGTGTCTTTCTCATGGTTCCATCATCTATAGAATGTCATTCATGATATAAAAATAAAATATATTCAATATATATATATATATATATATAGATTCATCTATAAACGTTAGATACAGAAAACTGAATTAAACCATTCATAGATGTAGTAGACCATACATACACATTAACAATGTTTTCACTTCTTGATAGATAGAAAAAAATACAGGTAAAAATGATTAAACTTGCTAGGATAATTTTTATACCATATATATCTTATATATTCATTAAATATATCCTTATTACTATCCATGTAAAGTGTATGTTAAAATTGGATCACATCATTTCATGGAGGTGGTAGTTCACACATACGCATGAGCACAGTTATCTTTTTTCAAATGATTGGAATTTAAGAACGTATATATGATATTATAATTATATAATAAAATTTATTTCATAAATGTTATATATATTCATTAGATAAATCTTTACAACCATACAAGTAATGTGGAGATAAAAAATGAATTACACCGCTATATGGAGACTGTAATCCATATGTACGCATGAGCGATGTTTTCTCTTTTCATATGATGGAAAATAGATAGAATATAGTTTTCTCATAATCATAATAAAATATTATTATATTTATACTATATAAGTTATTATTTTAGGATGGTTATAACATATTAAGATGTAGTAGGAGAAGAAATAAACATGAAAGATTCAGGAAAGACGATTACAACTTCTTAGGTAGACTTCCTTTAGATCTCATCTTAAGGGACCTAGGGTTGGTCTTCTGGAATAGAAAAAACCTACAGATCTTAGATAATTATGTTTTTGAAGGAATTTTTTAGGTCTTGTTTGGCCTGGGTTGCTTAAAGAGGTGTTAAAAAGAGATAATGGGTTTCACTTTATAAGTGATAGGAGGGGAATTCTTGGAATTTCCCAAATCATTAAATTAATATAAATTATTTTTTATGTCTAAATGGATAAAAATTGATATAATTAGGAAATAATATTATTTTGAGTCTAAATCCTCTCATAAAATAAATTTTTTGACATTTTTTTAACTTTTCACCCATATCTTTTAGTTTTTATCGCACGTTAACCCTCTTCACAATTACCAAAATATTAAAGTTTTCTACCTTTTAAGGGTCAATAATGTCAACATAAAAAGAAAAATGACCCAAAAATAGAATATGGTTGATTTTTTAAACCATATATTGTTCATTTGGATGAAGATAAATTTTTATAAATTTTTAATTGTTTAATAAATTATTTTTTATTATAAAATATCATTAATTCCATTTTTGACACTATTCATTTAATTTGAATTTAAATACATCATGATTAAGAAAGAATTAAAATATAATCATTTCAAACATCCAAAATAGGTTTTATTTTTCTAAAAAAAATTAAACACAATAATTATACCAATTTTAATTACTTTTAAAATTTTAAAATCATTTATATTATATTTCTATAAATTGAATAAATATTGTGTTGTCATTTCATGAGTATTTAATCTAATTATTCAATCACTATAATATTAAAATAAATTACCATTTGAAAAAAAGTTATTTCATATTTCAAATAACCTTTTAAAACTAAACATAATCTTTTCTTATGCCTATCATAAAATAATATAAATTTTAAAACAAGAAAATGACATTTTTGTCTTCATCTCTCACTAAAATATTATAAAGGTCAAAATTAAAGAAAAAAAAATATCATATTTTTGAAACTTGGATGCAAATGATGAAAAATAAATTCATCAAATAGGACAAATACAGTTGTTGGGTTGATTTTTAATGCATTATCACATTATTGTCTACCTTAATTATCGGATTTACCCTTTACCGATGTGATAAATTTTACCCCAATTACTATTCATAATGTATGAAAATAAAAGGGAACTATTTTTCAAATTTGAACCTATTAATTTCAAATATGATATATATTTTTCGAGATTCTGTTTCTATAATTGGATGAAAATAATTATAATATAAATGCGTAAAACACAATGAAAAATATTTTTCAGAAAAATGAATTTTTAATCATAAAAATTAACATATATCGAACTCATGAAATTTTTTTATTAGAAATAGATTATTATAAATAAAATAAATCATATTTCACTTTAAGAGGAAATTAAAAATATAATGGGATTTTAAATTATTTATTTTAATGAAAATAAATGATAGAATTTGAAATTTTGGTATTTTTCACAATTCACTGAATATTCAATCATTTTAGAAAAATAAAATATTTAAATCTAAGTTAATTTTTATATGATAATGTCAAAATAGAAATTAATTTAATAAATTTTAATATATAAAATTTTAAAAATTTTGTTTTAATTAGATTCTTTAATAAATTTATATGTATTGTGTTATTAATTTAAGAAGGAAAATATCACAATAATTGAAGTTCAGGTAAACTATTCTTTCCCCATTGAAATAATCATCCATAAAATTTCAATAATTTATCCTCATAAATATATTTTTTTTGTTCAACATCATAATTTCATAACGTTCCCATGTCACCTCCTTTATCATTTTATTTTTCTAAAGTACCTTCACTTGTTGAGTCGTCAGATTCCTCAACACTTATTCTCTAGTGTCCAGAATCTTGATAGGCTCTTCACGGTAAGATAAATCTGGTTCCAATTATTTTTCTTCATAAGTGAGAATATCTGATCGATCAGGCATGTACTTATACAATAAAGATATATGGAACACATCTTGTAATTGAAAGAGGTTGTGTAGAATTTATAATTGATAAGACAATAGATCAATGCTTTCTATAATTTCAAACTGTTTGATGTGCCTAGGGCTTAGTTTTCTATTATTTTCAGACCTTATAACACCCTTCTAGAGAGATACTTTCAAGGAAATATGATCTCCTACTTGAAATTCAAAATATTTCCTTTATTTATCAGGATAGGTCTTTTACCTTCTTTGATCTACATTATTATGGGTTTGAATATTCTTTACCTTTGTTTTTGTCTCCTCAGTAAGTTCTAGGCTAATAATATTTCTTTCACCAAATTCATCCCAACAAGTTGGATTACAACATCTCTTTCCATATAATACTTCATATAACACCATTTTAATTCATGAATGGAAGATATTATTATATAAAAACTCCACCAAAGGTAAATAATGATCTCACATCCCTTGAAATTCATTTGAGCTTGACCTCAACATGTATTCTAAATATTTAATAGTTACTTTAAGACCATCCATTATTTTGAGGGTGATAGGTATTACTCAAATGAAGTTTAGGATCTAGATCCATATAAATTTTTTTCTAGAATTCAGATGTAAATTGTGGATCACAATAAGACACAATTGAAATAAGAGATTCTTCAAGTGTTAAAATCTCATTAATATAGATTCATATAAGTCAATAAAGAGGTAAATATTTTCTTATCGTAATAAAATTTGTAGATTTGATAAGGAAAGAAACAATAATCCATATTGAATCATTCTTTATAGGAGTCGTTGGTAATCCAGTGAAAAATTCTATAGTAATGTCATCCCATTTACACATAGGAATATGATAGGAATAGGTAGAGGTTGCAAAAATACTCTAGAATGTTGTCTCTAAGCCTTTATCTATTTGTTAACCAAACATTTTTGAAACATAATCAGTAATTTCCCACTTCATATTATCTCACCAAAAATGTTCCTTAAAATCTCTATACATCTTGGTGCTACTAGGGTATATATAGAAATTCAAACAACGAGAATCGTCTAATAATTCTTTTTTAGATCAGGTTTAGATGGAACACTTATCCTCTTTCAAAATTTTGGAACTCCATATTTATATATAAAATCTACCAATTTCCCATCATTCATAGATTTGATTTTCTTTTTAAAATTCTCATCGTTGGGATGAGTAATTTTTATATTTTCCAATAAATAGGTTTTAGAAATAATTTGAAAAAGGGGGTGATGTTTTCAATTCTTCCATAATTCTTTTATCCATATTCTCTAAATCTATGAACATTGTATCCCTATCAATCCACATTTTGGTGAGGACTCCATGATCTTTCTACTCAATGCATTTATTACTTTATTTTCCTTCCCTGAGTGGTAGTGTATTGAGAAACCATAATCCTTGAGTGGCTCATGCCATTTCCTTTTCCTCTTATAGAGCTCTTTTTATATAACGCCCTAACCCCAGTTACCCAATTTCGGTGTATTATTGCGTAACAACGGCATGATCACAAAAGATCAAGTCTTGAAAGACCGATTAGTTTAGTAGCCTTGGAAACTCTAGATACATTAATAAATGTTACATTACATCATAAAGTGAAAAAATACAATAATAAAGTCTCCATAGTCCACAATCATATCCTCTTCTGACTATCCCTACAGGTCATTCATAAAATACTTCTTCACATCCTGGAAAATATTAAAACATTAAAAGGGGTGAGCTCAGATGCTCAGTAAGGATAATAAAATTGCGGAAGCTTTAATAAATGAACATTAACATTTAAGGCAATGTATAACTAAAACAAAATCCTTTTTAAACTTGTACATCAGCATAATATGGAAAAAATAAATTTAAATAATTTCGTTTACTTATTCACATGGATATTCTACTAGTCGAATAATCAAATTTAATATCAATAACCACTTTCATAATGATGGAATGCATAATTCCAGACTATCAAACCCATGTAGCCAAGGCCTCGTTCCAAGACTACAAATAAGATTTTGTCAAGGCCTCGTTCCAAGACACTAGATTGTCTCATGAGACCTACCGATGCATCGAGAAGCTATAGCGGGCTCCACCCGTCACTTATTAAGTCCAATTCATTCCTCATATGAACAGGTTTAAACATATCATAAACCATGACACAATCGTATCACATAAAACATGCATAAATGAAGTGTAACATTTCCACATTTTAATCACAAGATATCAAAACAACACATTGATATAATAAATAAAACACTTTGAAATCCATTTTCAATACCAAAATAAAATAAAATTAAAACTTTGTAATTATTTTTTATTTAAAAAAAGTTATGGCTTGTAGAGGAAGCTGAAACTCAAATAATGGTCACAGCGGTAGAGAAGTCTTTGTCGATGCATACGTAAGAAAAAAACATTCCCTTTTTTCGTTTAGTAAAATGCTTCTTATAAAAATATTCTTTTGAATAAAAGTAAAATTCAAATTGGTTTATACACCGTATAAAAGAAAGTTGTGTATAAAACCAAATATGCCTCAATGAAGGGAGATTGAGACGAAGTCCCTTAAAAAGATCATTTTTTAAATAAAATTGATCTATTATGTGTATTCACCATAAGTACACATAAAGAAAGTACAAATACAAGATAGGACATAATAATATCATGACATAATTTGAAAGTAAGAGATTAACCCAAAGAATGGAAGTTGGGTTAAGAAGTTCCCTTACCTCGTGTACGACTTGACTCGATCGTTATTTAACCTCCTGAATAATAAACTATAGTTAATTTCTACTTTCTTAAGAACCTTTTCCAAGTTCATTATTCCTTTTATATCACTTATTACCATGTTATGAACATTATGTAATTATTTAAGTTAATAACGGTCATTTTGTCGATCTTTGGTACTTGAGTCAAAAATAAAATTCTTATAATTACAAGTTGTTTATGTGGTAGAATATCCATTATCTCCAGAATTATATTAATGATGAAGATATCATATATATAATATATATCCAGTATATACATTCATTCATAATTTTACATAACATTTAGAGGTAAGAAATGAAATGCACCGTTCATGGAGACGGTAAGCCGTACGTACGCATGAACGCTACTTTCATTTCTATTTTCTATTTAATGGAATGAAATTATAATTATTTAAAGGTATACTATAATTCTAGTAAAATATAATTTATAATATCATTTACTCCATCCTTTATTCATCCCACATATGGAATTAACGATTCAAATCACTTTAAGGGGGCGGTAGTCCACACTTCCTAAAATAAAATTATCACGTTTAACCATAATGGAAATCATAAAGGTATTCCATAAATGAAAAATAAAGAATCATAAGGAAAACAAAAACATAATATATATCATATATAAAAATAGTTTCATCATAATGGCCACCATGAGAGGTGTTAAAAGAAGATTGAACAATCATCGTTTCGTGAGGTAGAAATTTGCCAACCACAGAAACAGTATGTTCATTAACCATTAGACGAAGGTGTGTGTAAGTGTAAATAAAATCCTTCTCATAAAAACATCCAATTATATTTAGCATCTGGGGTTGTTAAAAAATAAAGTAATAGAAATATTTTAGGGGGTTGGAGAAGAAAAATAATACAAAAGAACACAAGAGAAGACATTACCTTAAAATCGGGTAACTCTTTTTTGATTTGAGCCAAAGGCTTCCTTCGGAAGAATTCTGCCCAAAGTGAGGCTTCTAGAAGTAAGAGAGGGAATTTTAGAGAGTATTTGGGAAGAGTTTGTCCGAGCCAAAAGTATTTGAAGGTGTGAGTAAGGTGATAGTGGTGGGGGCCTTTTATAAGAGGAGGGGAGGGGCCCTCTTGGAATGATTGAAATGTTACATTATTATGAAATGATTTTCAGATTCTAATTGTCCCAAAATGATATATTTAGAGCCTAAGGTGATAAGGGTTTGAAATATGCTCATAAAATTGGTTTTTGACAAGTTGATATCTTATATTTTACATTATCTTTTCATTTTATTTAAATCGTTCATTAATGAGGTAATCGCTGCATCATCATTGTGTCATAGAAAATTTAATTTATTTAATGTCTAAAAATTATAAGAAAATTATCATGATGTAGGAAATATTTTTATCTTTCCAATAAATATTTATATTAAAAATTTTAACTTATATAACCTCATGTAATAATTTTTTTAGTAAAACAACACATGTTTGAGACAATTTTATTTTTACTTTAAATAAAAAAAATTTAATGTCATTTTCTTACCCAAGTGGCTCCATGGGGTCCCCAAGTATACCCATGGATTTTCTTGGTCGGCCATGACTCATCCAATAAGGGTACGACAAGTGTAAAAGTAATTCCATATTTTTATAATATCATTTTTACCTTAAATTTTACTAATTACCTTTAATCGCGATTAATTAAACTTAAAAGTTACTATTCACCAAAAAATTATTTTAATCCCATTGAACCACATTTTACTTCCTAATGACAACCATGTATGTCCGATTTTGGAAAATAAAATCACAGAAGTGGTAATGTTTCATTCAAACGAAAAATTAGTTTTTTAACTACCACTTAGTGGTTTCACTATTCATCAAAAATTGATGTTTTTCAGAACAATGCCAAAATTTCACTCTAAGTTATAATTGATATTATGAATTCAAAAATGATATATATTTTACAAAATTACAAGCATATAAGTTTCATTAATTAATTTTATAATTAACTCCCGGTGTCACAACAAATAGCGTGTTTTTAAGAAACAATATGATTGACAATTGTTTATGTCCAATTTCAATGTGAAATTAATTCTAATGACCACCATTTGATAAAATGGCAAAAATATATTATAATTATACTCTAAAACCACTCAATAGTATAACTTATCACTATAAATTATTTTGATTAAAAATTTTGTTTTTAAGTATTTTTCACTATTCATAAATAATTGGAAGATCTCAGAAAAATACCAAAAATTCAACATAGGCTAATTTCGATATTCTAAATACAAAAATGAAGTCCATTTTTAAATATAAAATTTATATAATTTCAAAAGGTGGGTATTACTATTCATAATAGCTACTTTGATTGGTTGTGGCGTGTTGAATCTCGAACCTGCGTACAATGCAAGCTATTGCATTATTAAAAGAGAATCGTATCGTAGAAGCTCGGGGTGTTACATTCTCCCCTCCATCAATAAATTGCGTCCTCGCAATTTGAAATTTTTCATTGAAAATAAAAGGTTGAAAATAGAAAATACCTTTGTGGACAACCCACATCAGAAATATGGTTAATAAAATTTAGCTTTAATAAGAGGGAAATGGAAATGAAAAAGTCACCACCAAATTATGATCTCGATAAGGAGAACATTGGTGGCAATTAGAGACATATAATTGGAGGAAAAACATAAATATTTATAGGGAGTGATTGTGGTCATCAATTAGAAACAAGTGTAAAATTAAGGGCCTCAAAGCATTCAATCTTTGTTGATTTAAAATATTATCTATTCAACAAGACATAGGGTATTATGATAACACATTTTTTTGTTTTAATATCCCTTTACTAAAGTTTAAGAATTAATTTATTCATAGAATAAGAGATAGGTATATATATATATATTCTTGACAAGTTAAGCTTCAACCTTCAACTAATTTCTACCACAAACACATCTTTCACTCAAAAAGATAATGGAACTCAAAAATATTATATTTATCCTAAGCGTACAAGGTTAGAAGTATTAACACATACCATTTATATTAGGAAAACTATTTTGTATAAACCAGGGACTTCCTGTAGGCTAGTGGTAGGTAATAAAGGCATATCCCACTATGGTTGTGGGTTTGATTCCTGTAGCTTTGTCCGACGCGACGGGTTATCCCCCAACCTGTAGGTTGTCCTTTTCCTAAAACTATAGCATTATATTATTCCAAAAAACATCTTCAGAAATGTTTTAACCTTAAATAATACTATCCAAGGTTATACTTAATTGATTCCAACCTTTATAGTTATCCAAAATACCTCTGTCTAGACTTTCTCTAAAAGGTCTCTAAATTCCAAAATCAATTGTAACATCAGATTCCCAAAACAAGGTAAAGATACTCTTATTGTCACATAATAAAAATATGATTACCTTAATCATATTAAAACCTTAATGAAAACAACAAGTAGTACAGTACAATCCTTATATATATCAAATTATTCTTATAACCAGAATATAATCCTTGAGTCCAAAAGCACCAATACATTAATTATTCCACTTCAACAGTAGTAACAGCATAAGATTGTCCTTGATCCCTTGGCCTTTTATGAGGTAAGTTTCCCTGACGCTTAGGATATTCATTTGCATAATTCCCCATTTCCCTACAATTGTAGCATTCAACATTGATAGCCTCATTCTTTTCCTTGCAATCACAAGCCTGGTGACCCTTTTTTCCACATTTATAACAAACTCCCATTACTTTTAGGCAAGTACCGGGGTGATTCTTCCCACAAATATCACATAATGGAAATTCCTTCTTTCCGTTTTTCCCTTTATCTGTCTATTTCTCCACTGTTCTCTTCTTCTCTTGCTTTACTTTATTGTCAAAAGATTTAGAGAATTCCTTTTCTATCTTGATAGAACACGATACTATATCTTCGTACGTTGAGAAAGATTGTGATACTAGAGCTCGATGAAGAAATGGTTGTAACCCATCAAAGAAACGATCAATCTTACTTCTTGGGTTACGTATATAATCTGCAGCATGTCTTGATAACCTTGTAAATTTGGCCTCATACATTGGGACATTCTCATCCTCCTTCTGCCTCAGACTCAGAAATTGCCTTTCTATATCTACTCGATGGTCATGTGGAAAGTATTTTGCTAAGAAAATCTCTTTGACCTCTCTCCATTCAATACTTGATACTTGTTCAACTTCCTTTGTGTTTTGAATCAGTGACCACTATTGATCAGCATCTCCAGTGAGGCGGTAAACTGCCATGACAACCTTCTCCCTTTCGCTACTCCCGAAGGCGTGGAATATTTTCTCTAAGGAGTTTATCCATTACTCAGCTACTAATGGATTTTTACCCCCATTAAATGTTGGCAGTTGTTGCCTCATGAAACGATCTAACATTGATCCTCTATGTTGCGGATCAAGGTGCTCTATATGAGTAAGGTTATTATTCATAACCTGAGTGAGTTGTCCTAGTATGGTGATAAGGTGTTCAGCACCAGTTGTATCTCCAGCTCCACAATAATTATCTAGAGTAGGAGGGCAATCCCTACATGGAGGGAGTGCATTTATACGGTTTCCATTCCTCCAACTAGGCACCATTTCTAAACAATGGCATAAACTAGATTAGTTTATGAATCAAAATACATAATTCCATACCTGTAAAACACTTAACATAAATTGAACTATTTATTAATATAATCTATAATCATAAAAAAATGTTTTCTTTGAGGAAGTATATACTCATAACCCTTCACAGTGGTTTGTAAAGAAAATGAGAATCATCCTAAGCATATCCCCCAGGAGTGTCGTAACCAAGAGTGCAACAAGGCCCGTTGTCGTGTACCAGTTCCCGTTTGAGTCTATCTCAAAGCGGTGTTTTCGGGTTTACCCCTAGGTACATCTGTGTGAGATCCGCCTCTACCTGCTTGTATCCAGACAGGGATGTATTGCTCGGAAAACTCACAAACTCTCTATAATACCAAAATTCTAGGAAGTTCTTCTATAATAATCCTCAATTTCTATCTTTGGGATATGTGCTCTAATCAGAGTTTATCTAAATCTATCTTCCAAGGTTAGTACTAAACTGCCTCTGATACCAACTGTAACGCCCCAACCCCAGTTACCCAGAGTCGCTGAATTATTGTGTAACATTGGCATGATCACAAAAGATCAAGTCTCGAAACACCGATTAGTTTAGTATCCTTGGAAACACTGGATACATTCATAAATGTTACATTACATCATAAAGTAAAAAACTACAATAACAAAGTCTTCATATTCCACACTCATATCCTCTTCTGACTATCCCTGCAGGTCATTCATAAAATACCTCTTCACATCCTAGAAAATATTAAAACATTGAAAGGGGTGAGCTCAGGTTCTCATTAAGGATAACAATATAGCGGAAGCTTTCATAAATAAACATTAACATTTAAGGAAATGTATAACTAAAACAAAAGCATTTTTAAACTTGATCATCAGCATAATATGGAAAAAATAAAATTAAATAATGCTATTTACATACTCACATTGATATTCTACTAGTCGAATAATCACATGAAATATCAATAACCACTTTCATAATGATGGAATGCATAATGCCAGACTATCATAACCACGTAGCCAAGGCCTCGTGCCAAGACTACAAATAAGATTTTGTCATGGCCTCATGCCAAGACACTAGTTTCTCTCATGAGTCCTACCGATGCATCAAGGAGCATTAGCGGGCTCCACCCGTCACTTATTAAGTCCAATGCCTTCCTCATATGAACTGGTTTAAACATATCATAAACCATAATATAATCGTATCACATAAAACATGCATAAAGGAAACATAACATTTCCACATTTCAATCACAATATATCAATACAACACATTGGTATAATAAAAAAACACTTTCCAAACCATTTTCAATACCAAAATAAAAGAAAATTAAAACAATGTAATTATTTTTCATTTAAAAAAATTTATGGCTTGTAGAGGAAGTCGAAACTCAAATATTGGTCATGGCGGTAGATAAGTCACTGTCGCCACATACGTATGAAAAAAAACATTCCCTTTTGTCATTTATTAAAATGCTTCATATAAAAAGATTCCTTTTGAATAAAAGTAAAAGTCAAAGGGCTTTATACACTGTATAAAAGAAAGTTGTGTATAAAACTAAATATGCCTCAATGAAAGGAGATTGAGACAAAGTCCCTTAAAAAGATCATTTTTTAAATAAAATAGATCTATTATGTGTATTCACTATAAGTACACATAAATAAAGTACAAATACAATATAGGACATAATAATATCATGACATAATTTGAAAGTAAGAGATTAACCCAAAGAATGGATGTTGGGTTAAGAAGTTCCCTTACCTCGTGTCCGACTTGACTCGATCATTCATTAACCTCCTGAATAATAAACTAGAGTTAATTTCTACTTTCTTAAGAACCTTTTTCAAGTTCATTATTCCTTTTATATCACTTATTACCATGTTATGAACATTATGTAATTATTTAAGTTAATAACAGTCGTTTTGTCGATCTTTGGTAATTGAGTCAAAAATAAACTTCTTATAATTACAAGTTGTTTATGTGGTAGAATATCCATTATCTCCAGAATTATATTCATGATTAAGATATCATATATATCATATATATCCATTATATACATTCATTCATAATATTATGTAACATTTAGAGGTAAGAAATGAAATGCACCGTTCATGGAGACGGTAAGCCGTACGTACGCATGAATGCTACTTTCATTTCTATATTATATTTAATTGAATTAAATTATAATTAAATAAAGATATTCTATAAACCCAGTATAATATAATTTATAATATCATTTACTCCATTTTTTATACATCCCACATATGGAATTAAAGATTGAAATCACTTTGAGAGGGCGGTAGTCCGCACTTCCTAAAATGAAATTATCACGTTTACCCATAATGGAAATCGTAAAGGTAGGCCATAAATGAAAAATACAGAATGATAAGGAAAAAAACATAATTTATATCATACATAAAAAGAGTGTCATCATAATGGCCACCATGAGAGGTGTTAAAAGAAGATTGAACAATCATCGTTTCGTGAGACAGAAATTTGCCAACCACAGAAATAGTATGTTCGTTAAACATTAGACGAAGGTGTGTGTAAGTGTAAATAAAATCCTTCTCATAAAAACATCAAAGTTTATTTATGATACTGTTTTTGTTAAAAAATAATGTAATAAAAATATTTTAGGGGGTTGGAGAAGAAAAATAAAACAAAAGAACACAAGAGAAGACATTACCTCAAAATCGGGTAACTCTTTTTTGATTTGAGCCAAAGGCTTCCTTGGGAGAATTATTCCCAAAGTAAGGCCTCTAGAAGTAAGAGATTGATGTTTAGAGAGTATTTTGGAAGAGTTTCGACGAGCCAAAAGGCTTTTAAGGTGTGAGTAAGGTGGTAGTGGTGGGGGCCTTTTATAAGAGGAGAGGAGGGGAACTCTTGGAAAGATTGAAATGTTACATTATTATGAAATGATTTTCAGATTCTAATGGTCCCAAAATGATATATTTAGAGGATAAGGTAATAAGGGTTTGAAATATTCTCATATAATAGGTTTTTGACAAGTTTAATTCTTAGATGGTACATTATCTTTTCATTTTATTTAAATCGTTCATTAATGAGGAAATCGCTTCATCATCATTGTGTCATAAAAAATTAAATTTATTTAATGTCTAAAAATTATAAGAAAATTACCATGATGTAGGAAAATCTTTTTATCTTTCCAATGAATATTTATATTAAAAATGTTAACTTATATAACCCCATGTAATAATTTTTTTAGTAAAACAACACATGTTTGTGACAATTTTATTTTTACTTTAAATAAAAAGTTATTAATGTCATTTTCTTACCCAAGTGGCTCCATGGGGTCCCCAAGTTGACCCATGGATTGTCTTGGTCGGCCATGACTCATCCAATAAGGGTAGGACAAGTGTAAAAGTAATTTTATATTATTATAATATCATTTTTATCTTAAATTTCACTAATTACCTTTAATCGTGATTAATTAAACGTAAAACTTACTATTCACAAAAAATTGTTTTAATCCCATTGAACAACATTTTACTTCTTAATGACAACCATGTATGTCGGATTTTTGAAAATCAAATCACAGAAGTGGTAATGTTTCATTTAAACGGAAAATCAGTTTTTTAACTACCACTTTGTGGTTTCACTATTCATCAAAAATTGAAGTTTTTCAGAACAATGCCAAAATTTCACCCTAAGTTATAATTGATATTATGAATTAAAAAATGATATCTATTTTACAAAATTACAAGCATATAAGATTAATTAATTAATTGTATAATTAATTCCCGTTGTCACAACAAATAGCGTGTTTTAAGAAATAATATATATCAAAAGATTGACAATTGTTTATGTCCAATTTCAATGTGAAATTAATTCTAATGACCAACATTGGATAAAATGGTAAAAATATATTCTAATTATACTCTAAAACCACTCAATAGTATAATTTATCACAATAAATTATTTTTATTAAAAAAGTTGTTTTTAAGTATTTTTCACTATTCATAAAAAATTGGAAGTTCTCAGAAAAATACCAAAAATTAAACATAGGCTAAATTCGATATTCCGAATACAAAAATGAAGTCAATTTTGATATATAAAATTTATATAATTTCAAAAGATGCGTATTACTATTCATAACGGCTACTTTGATTGGTTGTGGTGTGTTGAATCTCGAACCTGCGTACAATACAAGCTATTGCATTATTAAAAGAGAATCGTATCATGGAAGCTCAGGGTGTTACATTATATGAGAAATGTATTTTAGTCTCTTATGGACTAAGTAAATATCATATTTATCACCAAAGAGATAATGTCACTATATCATCCAAAAAAACACTAAAGCCTCCAACTCAAGATCATGATTGGGATAGTTCTTCTCATGAGTCTTTTACTGTCTTAATGCATAGGTAATAAATAAATCCTTCTACATAAGAAAAAAACTATGTAAATTATTTGATTCATAACTATATATCACAAATTAATTATTTCTCAATGGTAGCTTAAAAATTGAAGCATTTTTCAATATCATATTTAATTCATTAAAACATTCTTCACATTACATTGTTCGTGTGAATTTAACCCCTTTATGAGTAAACATAGCAAATGGGTTATCCATTCATAAAATAATTTGAACATATTTCTGATAGTAACCTTCAAATTAGATGAAACTACATGTCTAGATTATGATTGTTGATGTAGTCCATTCTTCAACGCCCTTTGTCTTTTCATGATCAATTAAGATTCCAATATTGGAATAAATAATACTAATAAAAAAAAATTAATGAAGCCAAAAGTCAAATTTTTAAAATTTACCATATAACATCTTGTTTATGATCCTCAAGAATGATCTGCAGGTGATTTTAGTTATCCTAATAGCTTTCAGATTACACCAAAATATCCTCAATAAATCCCACAACAAAATTATCAAGATATTCCTTGATTACTCTATTCATTAAATCCATAAAAATAAAGGGTTCATTATTCAATACAAATCATATTACAGAAAACACATAATGTTCATACCTCATATAAAATGCTATCCTCGGAATATATTCCTTCTTTACTTGGAATTGATAATACCCAACATGAAGTCTAGTCTTTGAAAAATATTGAGCTCTAGGAAGCTGATCAAACAAGTCATCAATATGAGGAGTAAGATATTTTTTTTATAGTAATAACATTTATTTCCCTATAATCAATTCATAGCCTCATAGATCTATATTTCTTCTTAATGAAAAGAATAGGGGCTCTCCAATGAGAAACACTAAGGTATATAAATACCTTATCAAACAACTCTTGTAGTTATTTCTTCAACTATATTAATTCTAGAGTGTTCATTCAATAGGGATCCATTGATATAGATCTTTCATTATGGATTAAATCAATATAAAACTCAACATCACATTCTTGTGTATATTTTAGTAATTCATTAGGATATACATTAATGTATTCCTATACAATAGGAACATCTTTAATTTGGAGATTACATTTTTAATATTTAGATTGTGTATGCTCTTCTTTATTAAGAATCTTATTTCGAAGTGTTTCTAGAGGTTCATGTAGATATGACTCGAGTGATAAATTATCCCCTCTAAATATAAGGAATTCTACATCCTCAGAATGAATCGTAATTTTCTTCTCTTGGAAATAAATTTTTGTATTATGTTTTGAAATCCAATCTATATCAAGGATTATATAATAATAATCCATATCTATAATAATCAAATCAACAAATAGGGAATGTTAATGTGTCATAACGGTAACTAAAGGACGCATCCTTCTTACGGTGATATTTACACTAGTATTTTTGACTAAAAACTCTCTTCTTAAGGTGTTAGGGAAATATCTGAATTTATTCAAAAATATAGACGATATAGAAGTTTGAGAATATATATAATCAAATAAATAATTTTCTAAATTTGAGGCTATTATTAAAGTACATTCCACCACATATTTTAGAACTTTAACCTCGACTATTGGGATCATGTAATCATGGCATTCTCCCCTCAGTCTCTTCTACAGTAGGTTGATATAATTTTTGGGACATTTATGTGAAAAATACTCTATTTATCTATATTTGAAACACTAGAAAGCATTGATTTATGTCTTCCCCTTACACTCATTAGAGAAAAACCGTTATCTCGGCACTTGAAAAAATCTATAATTACCTTCGATATTTTTCCAGGATGTTTCTTTCCATAATGTTCACATGATAGAAATTACTTAATTCTCTTATTATTCTTTTGTGATTTACCTTATTTTAGTGCTCAGTCCACATATTATTCTATTTATTTACCTTAATGATATAGGATCTATAAATTTACTTATTCATCTTAGTGAAACTTAATACTGTATCATCATATGATGAAAACTTTTAATAAACTACTTCCCTTCGGGCAGTTATCTTAATCCCATCAAAGAAATAGCCAATCTTACTTTCTGGGTAAGATATGTATCCTGAATAATTTTTGGATAATCTTGTGATGTTAGCCTCATATTCTATCATAATTTCTTCTTCCTTATGTATTAATGTGAGTAACATCATCTCTATTTCTGATCGTTGTTCTCGATGGAAGTATTTATCAAATAATATCACTTCAAAAGTTCTTCATTCCATGATTTATATGTATTTATCCTATTATGTGTTCTGGATTAATGAAAACCATTTATTAGAATCTCCTATCAAACAATATACTAAAATAATAACCTTTTCTCTTATTTTTAATCCAAAATATAGGAATGTCTTTTTGAGATATTTATTCCATTACTAAGCTACCAATGGATTCGTGTTCCACTAAAATATTAAGGCTTTTATCACATAAAGTGATCCAACATAGTCATATCATGCTATGGGAAAATAGTTTTCTCTATTTATGAAAGGTTATTTATCATAACCTGAGTCATCTTCTCTAATATGTCCATGATATGCTCATTTCCAACACCAATTATAATGGTTTGCTCAGTATGGAAATCCTTAAATTATCTACACATGTTGATTACATTAATTCTATTAGGTGATATCACTAAATAATGGAACACATTGAATTATATCATAATCATCATGAATATTGAGCCATAAAATAAAATACCCATAATGGAAAATGTTCTCAAACACTATAAGGGATGTCATAATTCTCATGTTATCATTTTTTATTTAAAATCAAGTTCTAATGGTTTCTACTAAACTTCCTTTAATACCAACCATAATAGCCAAAATCCAGTATCCCAATGTAGGTGTTTACTTTAGTAAATTAGTATAAGATGTATGGGATCTCACCACATAGGATCAGTCAGTTTATTAGTCTTGAAAAACTATATACATACATTATTTCTATATTACATTGGAAATATAAAATATATAGAATAAGAAATATATGATATTCTTGATATTCTTTATAATATCCTTATTCATATCATGTGGATAGGAAAAAAATAAAGGACGACCTCATATTCTCAATAAGGGTTACATATAATATAATTTATCATGAGTAAATAAGGCATTATAAATACATCAAGGTAAATAACTAATAACACATTCCATTTAATTAATTACTTGTCAAAAAACGGATCCATGGATAATATCAATGCATGAATCTCATGGATAATAATAATTTAATTATCAATAAAATAAATTTTTAATGTTTTACATCATGAACTCATGCATTATGATATCTCTTCCATCAAAAAATTGTGCCAAAACAGTTTATACAATCGGTATGCATGCACCAAAACCCAATTTAATTTTGTCAATTAATTTGTCTCATGAGACCATTTGATGAATCAAGGGGATATAAAATGTTAATCCCCACCCATAACTACATTTATAATTTATTCCCCACATATTTAATTTAATTCATCATAATATTCCTTATCAATAAATATCAATATTTAGAAAATAATACAGAATACAAATATTCCACCAGTCAAATAAATAAAATTCAAAGTAAAACAAAATATATAGAAATGGTATATATATACAGAAATATTCATATCTAGGATATAAAGAATTTGGATATTTGAAATAAATGTAATGTCTAATTATCACAAGAAAATTTGTGTTTAAAGAGAGTGTCAATGACTACAAAATTAATAAAAGATAAGAGATGACCATCGATTCATTAAAAATATAGGTTTATTAATAAAATTAAAACCTTTTGAGAAATAAGGAAAATGGAATAGAAATATTAAAATGATATTTATTTAAATATTTTTCTTTGTAAAATAATTTAAATATTTTATAATAATCTATGATCATAAAATATTTATAGTGGTGGGATAATCTGTTAATGTCGTATACATTAAAAAACAATAATTTTGAATGTGAAATTTAAATTGAATCATTAATCATCACGAATAAATATAAATTCATTTTAAATACATCAAAGGGTTAGTATGTACGCCACATAAAAGTAAATATGAGCATAACACCAAATATTTCTCAATAGAATGGAAGTTGAGATGAAATCCCTTGTCTAACATTCAAATTTCATGGTATGTTATTTTAACCTCATGTATAATGAATTAGATTTATTATACATACATACCAAAACTATATACATATCTATAATATCATATACGATCCATTTATAATATTTTATCAAATTTTTTTAATAATATTTTTTTATTATCATTATTTCGGGTGTTAACTACTTCATTTTTTGTATGTTTTGATCTGGTATTTCTAGTCCTTACATATTGATCATGGTTATATTATATCCATAATTTTATTAATGATATAAATATCATATATATTCAATATATATATATATATTTATATCTATCTATAAAATGTAGAGATAGAAAAATTAATTACATTGTTCATGGAGATGGTAGGTCGTACGTACGCATGACCGGTGTTTTCACTTTCTGACAGATGGAACAAAAGAAAGGTAAATTAAATTTCACATTTATAGGATTATTTTTATATCTTATATATATTATATATTCATAAATTATATCCTTATTACTATCCATGTAAAGTATAAATGAAAAATGGTTCGCAACGCTTCATGGAGGTGGTAGTTTACATGTACGCACAAGTGATGTTAACATTTTCCAATGGATTGGAAGGTAGGAAGGTATATATGAAAATATAATTACATAAGAATATTTATGATATAAATATCATATATATTTATTATTTAAATCATTATATCCTTCCAATTTAAGTAGCCATAAAAAAATTATAACACCACTACATGGAGACGGTAAGTTGAACGTACGCACTAGTGATGTTTTCACTTTTCGTGAGATTGAATATTGTTATTCTATAATATTAATAATATCATATAACTATATTTATGATACAATAGTTATTATTTTATTATGGTTAAAACAAATTAAGAGTAAGTATAATTAGAAATAAACTTGAAAGAGTCGGTAAAGACGATTACCTCTTCTTCAATAAAACCTTTTCAAATCACCTCTTAAAGGGCATAGGGTTAGTATTTTGGAAGGAATAAAACCTATATAACATGGATAAGTATTTTTATAATGTAATTTGGTAATTTTTTGTTGAGATATGTCGCTAAAATTGGTGTAATAGAAAGTGATAATGGGTGTCCTTTTATAAGTGAGGGCAGTGGTATTCTTCGAATTTCATAAACCATTAAATTAATATAAATTATTTTTTTGTGAAAATTGATTCAAATTGATTTAATTATAATATAAAATTATAATGAGTCAAATTCATCTCATAAAATAATATTTGGTAAAATTTTGGTTATTTTTTCACCTTTATCTTTTAGTTTTAACCCATGTTAGCAATTTTGACAATTACCAAAATATTAGTGTTTTCTACCATTTAATGTTCAATAATATTTCCGTAAAAGGAAAAAAATACCAATAAATTAACCATGGTTAATTTTTCCAACAAAATACCAATCATTTGGATGAATATATGACTTTTATTAGTTTTAAATCCTTTAATAAAATATTTCTTATTATAAAATATCATTAATTTTACTTTTGACACTATTCATTTATTTGGACTTTTAATACATCAAGAAAATGATGGAATTAAAATATAATGATTTAAAACATCCCTAAAATGTCTTATTTATATATAAAATTATTTGAACAAAATAATTAATCCAATATTAATAACTTTTAAAAAAATTAAACCATTTATTTTATTTTTCTATAAATTGAGTAAATACGGCGACAGCATTACTAAGTATTTAAGGTAAATATTATATCACTAAAAACATAAAATAAATTAACATGACAAAAAATCAATTAATATTTAAAATAAAATTTTATAACTAAACTTCATATCTCTTTATCTCTATCAAAAAATATTATAGATATTAAAAGAAGAAAAGAATCATTTTCATTTTTATCTCTCACTTAAATATTATAAAGGTAAAAATCCAAGAAATATGGCACAAATTTGTTTTTTTTATAAACTTTTATGGAATTTTCTAAAATAATTTCACAAAATAGGATAAATTTAAGTATTGGGTTGATTTTTAAGAGCATATCACATTATTTTTAACCATAATTAACTGATTTTCCCTTTACTAACTTGATAAATTTTACCACGATAACTATTCATTGTAACTAAAAATAAAAGGGACCTATTAACCATTTTTAAACAATCTATTTTCAAATATTATATCCATTTTTCAAGATTAAATTCTTAGAAGTGCAGTAAATTTATTTTATTATAAATTCAGAAAATGCAATGAAAAATAGTTTTTAGAAAAATACATTTTAGGTATAAAAATTAATTTATATCAAAATCATAAAAATTATTGATTATAATAATATTATTATAAATAAAATAAAACATATATCACTTTAATACCAAATCAAAAATATGATGGGATTTTTAAATTACTTCTTTTGATGAAAAAAAATGTTGTATTTGAAAAATTGGTATTCTCCATTATTCACTAAAAATCAATCATTTCATAAAAATGAAACAAAAATAACCCTAACTTATTTTTGATTTGTTGATTTACAAAATTAAATCAATTTAAGAAAAAAACTTATAAAATTTGAAAATTTATGTTTCAATCACGTTCTTTAATAAAACTATGTGTATTTTGTTGTTGTTTCTTTAAAAAGAAAATCTTTCTATGAATGAACCTTGGGTGTTATAGTTGAGGATGGTATATTTATTGGATACCTATTTAATTATAAAGGATATAAATACATTAAAAATAGACTTCACAAGATGGTTGGTTTTTATGATGTCAAGATTATTGGAAACCAACCTTAAAAATTATTCAAGATGCAGTAGGTTTTAAAGAAAAGGATGGGTCCAGTGAGTAGATTTCAAAATAGAATAGTGAAAATATACCAAGGAATAACCAATAATATTAGATAATGAATCATACAAAACTAGTGATAAAGAAAAGGCTTCTAAGAATTAAAAAAAAGTTTCAGAAGCTATAAAAACAAGTGGAGATAGAGAATATCATTAGACAATAGTCTACACCTGTACCAACCAAAATAAATCAAAGATATTATGTGCCTATAATAGAATAAGATAAAATAATACTAAGGTTTAAAAATTATAATTCACTCATATAAAATTTTGAACCACGTTCATTTAAATAATCCTTTTAGCATGAGGAGTGTATTGAAGCTATGAAAAAGTCCTGACTGATATTGAAAATAATTTTGCATGGCATCTTATTTCAAGACCAGATGATATTTATGTCATTTGGAACATGTGGGTTTTTAGAAAACTGTTGAATGAATAGAGAAAATTTATCAAGAAAAAATATTTACCTATATTAAATGGATACTCTCATGTATAAGAAGCTGATTTTGAAGAAACATTTTCACCAGTGGCAAGGTTGGAAGTAATCAAGAGGTTTCTTATTGTGACAGATTATAGGTTCTATAAAAAATTTCAAATGAATGTTAACACATCCTTATTAAATGATCAGAATGAATAAGTGTTGTACATTAAACAACATGATGGTTTATTTTTTAATAATAATGGGAAAAAAGTGTGAAAATTGAAAATAGATCTTTATAGATTCAAATATCCCCATGGGGCCTAGTAATCAAGGTTGTAAAACTCTTTAAATGAGTTATAATTCATTAAATACCAAGTGGAAATTGATTTTTATATCATTGAAATTAAGAAAGGTACACTTATTATTATAGTATATGTTGATGATATCATTGTTCTAGGTGATCCTGATAATGCTTGTCAGGATTTTGAAAATAAAATGAAGTAACAATTTGATATGTCCAAGCTTAGTGAGCTAATATACTTCTGAGGATTTCAAGTGATGAAAAAAATAAAACCATTTTTTCTTATATCAACAGAAGTATTCTAAAAATGTATTGAATAATTTTGAAATAGGGGATTCAAATCCAATATCTACACACATTCAATAGGGACAAAAATTTTCTAAATATTTTGTTGGTAATAAAGTTAATCAAGGATTATTTTGAAGATTTTTTGGAAGCCTAATTTTTCTCATAGCTTCTATACTAAATATTGTATATGTTGTGAGTCTTTTTGTAATTTATTAGAGTGTCCCAAAAGGGTAAAATCATATGGATGCTAAAAGGTTCCTTATATGTGTTAATGGGACTATGAATTTTTTAATACATTACAATATCGAAAAAAAACAACATCTCTATAGATTTATAGATATAGATAGGGTAGGAGATTGTCATGATAGAAGTTCCACTTAATGTGGAATTTTTCTCTTAAGATATTGTTTTGTGAGTTAAAACTATGAGAAATTGAACTCAGTTATACAATGTACAAGTGAGGTCGAATATATTTCTAGTACCTATGATTTCACTAAAATAATTTAAATGAAGGGCCAGTTGAATAATTTTATGGTTACTTTTGAGATACCACTAAAAATTAATTTTGATAATCAATGTCTTATAGATCATTCTAAAAATCCAATAAAACACTCATGTTCCAAACATATTGATATTAGATTTCATTTCATCATGTAGAATTTGAAAATTAGATATATAAAGTTTGAATTTTTTCCAACCTAAAGTCAACTAGGAGATATCTTCACTAAGGTTTTCCCTAAAGACATATTTGAGACACTAAGTCTAGACTTTCAATTTTATCCACTAAAACATCATTAAAATTATTAGGGAGGATATCCCACAAATCCAAGGATTTTGTTGACAATGGGGGATAGAATGTGAAAAAACTCCTTCTTGAAAAGTTCAATTCTATCCATATCTATTCTCATTATATTGTTGATTTTATTTTGAAATGGGGAGTTTTTTGAAGATTTGATTGCATGGATTGAGGGGGAGAACACTTTTTTACTTAGACAAAATTTTTATTTTCACTAAGAGATGGTGTTCTATAAAAAAACTACTCTAATATATAGTGGGGTATCAAGATATTTTTTTCAACAATGGCTATGATCAATTTTCTCTTGAATGAGAAATAATGTTGATAGAGAGTTTTATGGAATGAAAATAAATCCAAAAGGGGGATTGAAGTTCCATTAGTTTTTTTGAAAATTTTATCTTTATTTTCAACCATATATGAGAAACATTTTGATGTCATATCTAGGTAAATTGAAATTTGTATTGGATCTATATGCTCAATTGATTTTATAAGTTGTTTATCTACATAACTGATCCAGGTGGTGTGGCCACTTTATTCATAGTGAATAGGGTGTACATACATTCTATTTACATAGTCAATGTGCTCTACATGTGATCCATTAGAAAAGTCATCATATTGTATGTGTGTCACTTCATTCAGTCAGTTTGAATGATGTGGTTTCTTAAAATGGTCTATCCATTGAGACGGTCTTCTTGACATAGTTGATCTTCATAGTCAATAGTTTTATCTTTTCTATGATCTTCATAAATGATTTCTACCTCACTCTTGATCTTCTTGGATGCATATCTGAGTCACAGTAATCAATACACCATGAGTTTTTTTCAATCTACTGGGTAAAAATATGAATTTTCATAACTTTTATATTATAATTACATTTAAAACCAAATTTTTCTTATGATATTTTTAATGGTTTCACGTATCATTATTTATCAATTAGACCATGATCATAACTTATAAGAATAAAATTATAAAATCATATGTGATAATTTACGATCAATGATGTTATAGTAGAAATTAAAGATAGTTTGTTTGAGATTATCTATTTTTAAGTGTATTATGTGAGACCATTTGGTTTCTGTAGTGTCTCAGATGAAAGTAGAAACAATAAAAAGGGCATGTACCACACCATAGTTAAATTTATTTAGTTTTAGTGGTGTGTTTTTTATGTGATGTAATGATAATACTACACTATGGTGAAATTTTAAATGGTGTTTCGATCACTGTGGAAAATTATGATGTGGAAAAAATGGAAGTGTTGAAATGGTGAAAAAAATATCTACATCATAGGTGGTGTCCTAGTGGTATGTGATTTATGTAGATGTAGAAGAACTTAAATGCCGTTTGATTTATGGAGAGGTTAAGGCCATAGAAATTCAAATATTATATGAGTAAATAAATCTTAGTCTTTTGGATATAGGAAGGGGTTATTTTATTGATTTTAAATGACTTTAAATTACAACGAAATAGGATAATTAAAAATTCCAAGTCTGAGATAGAGGTATTTTTATTAGGATGAGGAATTAGGGAATTTTATTCATATGTTTTCTAAATATTTTTTTTGGATAATGAGAAATGGAAATAGTGAGTACTTTTTAAGAAAACTTCATATACAATTCTAGATTAAATATTGATGTTGGATAATATTGACCAGTTATACATTCTTGTTCTTGAAGAGTTCAAGGAAACACTTCTTTATTGCTACAAATTGTGTTCTTACCAGTGAGAAGTGAGAAGGTCATATCATGCAAGCATTATCTCATGCATAAATTATCTCATGCATGAGATAGTTATTCTAAAGAAAAGTGAGTGGAATATCAATCTATTATTATTACGCTATTATCTATATGGTAGCCAAATTATTTCCAGAAGAAGATCCATCCTTTGTTGCTGAAGATTCTGGTAATTATCTAATGATTTTATTTAAACAAAAGGGGTTGAAAATTAATCTAATAGTGGTTACAACCTAAATAATTCAATAAATATTATAGTAGGGAGTCGATAATATCTTCCCACAAATAAAAGTAAAAAAACATCCTGAACATTGTTTATTGATTATTGGAATTTTTAATCACTACATATTATAAGGACAATAAAATGTTTAGTCCAACCAATGGTTGACCATGAAAAGGATTAGTCTCTCATGTCATGGATTAAAATTGTAAAAATTTATCATTTTTTACATAATTTTCTTATTTTTGAATATCGATGAGGAATTAACCTAAGAGATTGAATCATGAAATTAACTTAACACATGGGTTAAATTCCGTAAATAGATTTTGTAAAACACCAGTACCACAAATTCACACCCTCCCCCATTAGTAGTTTTTAATTTTACTTGGGATATTCAATAATTATTCTTAATAAAGCTATTTTTTTATTAGAAAAAAATATTCAAAGAAAAAAATTTAATTAAAATTTCCATTTTCTAGGAAGATAAAGTGAAAATACTATATAATAAAACCATAGGGTGAAATAAAACAAATATATAAGAAATAAGATCAATAGGAAACATTATAACATAGATAAAGGAGATTTTAGTTAACAATATCACTTACAACTTTGGTAATATTTTAATTGAAAGACCTTGAACATGAGAACTTGGGATGGATGTATAAATCCCTTGAATTTCATAAATGGTTTAACAAATGGAATACATAGGGAATTAGATACACCACATAAAATGAAACAAGTTGGGAATATAGAATATGTCTCAAAGAAATAAAATTGAGATAATAAAACTATTACCGTGACTCTTGACTTCCATGAATACACTTAAACCTCATTAAGGCCATGATTATTATCTTGAAATACTTCTTCTAAATGGAAAACTTGGGAAACTTTCTCATTACCAGGGGTTATCAAATGTGAATTAGGGCTCTAAGAGAGGTATTATTGGTAGGGTTTCAAGTGTGATTCAAATGTATGGAGTGGTTTGAAGTGGGTGGAATTGATAGTCTTTTATAGATGGAAAAGAGGGACATTTCCTTAGAAACTAAAGTTAGGTGAGGGGTAAAGATGGAATCACATGTGAGTTAGGTGATTTATGTGAGACAATTATGGTGATACATATGGTTATAAATTTATAACCTAACAAAATTATTCTATAAGGTTTTTTTCAAGTTAATTTATAAAAATTTGATTAACTTGAAGTTACCTCTTATTACACATATTATTCATGATTATATTTTTACCATGGTAATTATTCTTTTAATAAAAATATAATATGACCCTTATAGAAATATTTGAAAGTTATTATTCTAATTTTGGACAACATTTAATCAAATTAAATATCTAAATATGAGAAAATTAACTTTTAAATTAAATCGTAAGATATAGAAAAAATTATTTATGTAGAAAAATGTCATTTTATACATTAAGTGTTTTTATACTTATGGCCTATCAAATAAAAATTAAATGAGTGTTAATATATAATATTATATTTTTTTAAATCGTATTATAATCATTAAAAGGGAACAATTTAATTTATTTATATAATAACTAAACAACATTTACAAAAACAATTCTTTGAAAAATAATTGTTTCACTATGGTAATTAATATTTACCTTGGTAAATTATTTTTATATTAAAGATAGATATAGAATTATTACTAAATTTTTAAATGATGATGAAAAATATAAAAATATTTTTATTAGACTAAATTTCTAGAATTGATAAAAAGTAATTTTCAATATAAATATGTATAACACATAAAAATATTTTTTAGAAAAATGTATTCTTTAAGCATAAAAAATTTAATCATATTCCCTGCTAAGAGATAATATATATATATTATTATTAATTTATTTTATATATATATATTATTAATATTTTTAAAATTATTCAATCAATTTTTTAACATCCCATTATTTTAGAATATATAAAAATTAATTAATAGCTTCTAGTGCACGCAACACCGAGCTTAAACGAAGCATGGTATATAATTAATTATTATTATTTTAACATGGATGTTATAATCTATCCATTAAATTGGATGATATGAATTAGAATAATTCTTTTATGAAATATATATGATGTTAATATCTAATAATAATTAATTTATTAATTCTTATTAAATGAACAAACAATTTTTAATAAAGTCGTTTTATTCTTCAAATATAAGTTTTCCTAAGAAAGTGATTTTTATTTCTATATATGAGGAAATGTATATAATTAATTTTCAAATATTTTAGAAAATTTATTTGAAAAAAATTAATTCCATTTTTAACCTCATCATTTTAAAAAAAATTTGGTGAAAATTAAAAATTTTGAAAAAAAGTTAAAATTCTCATGAATAGTTAAAAATATAATTTTTTATGAAATATAATATCTTCTATGATATCATTAAAACATAACTATGATATAAAAATTTATTAATATTATTTCAATACTATTTTATTATAATATAATACAAATATCATACAAAAATAATTAACAACATATAAATTATAAATTATTTCATGATAAATGTAAAAATTATCTTTAGTGTTGACATGGTAATTATGAAACATTCAAAAAGTAAAAATCCAAACCTTATAAATATTAATTGAGGTGTAACATGTATTTTCATGACTTTATTATTAAATATCATGAATAAATGATTATTTGGAATGATATTTTTGAATTTTTGACTTATATAAAAAGAATATTATCCAAATGTCTCTAAAAGGCTAGAAAGGTCAAATTAACAAATTAAGTAAGTTATCTTGTCATAGATATGAGTAAATACAAATAATTAATGAATATAAAGGACTAAATTGAGCCTAATTTATTAAATTTTATTATATTAATTTATTTTTAATTTTTATATATGAAATAATTACATTATGTGATTATCTAACACTTGGGTAGTGATTGTGCAAGCAAAAGAAAAATTAAAAATATAATTTTAATTAAAATAAAAAGAACCATTAAATGACCCAGAAATCTAACAAAATTAAATTTTTAGGGTATATTTTGACCATTTATATCCATGGGCATAATTTATGAACTCTTGGATCCAATTTATTAACATTAAGTCCTTTATAGTATTTTAGTTAATTAAAAGTCAAATGTGTCGTACTCTTGTTTTTAATAATTACAAAATTTTAATTTCTGATTATCTTGAAGATATGTGCGAAAATAAATAGTATTTTGAAATATAAAAGGTTTATCTTAATCATGGTAATTTATTTTTAATTTTTAGGGAAAAAATAATTAACATAAAATCTTTCACAATAATGATGCACTAATTATTAAATTAATGGAAAAATAAAATAAATAATGATAAAAATAATAAAATAAATATAAATTGTAATAATTAATGTAATCCAAAAAATTTAAAGATTAATATGTCATATTAGGGATGTATCAAAATCCTTGGTTTGAATATAACTTGTTATCTTGATATTCTTAATTTCAAAGTAATGAATAGTAACAAATTTGACTATAATGATATTATATAGAATTAATGTTTTGTCGAATTATTTAAAAATCATAAGAAAACATTAAAAAATCGGGTAATATGACATCTAAAATTTCCTCACATATTCATTTATATACCATTTGGAAGTATTTGTATCTTGAATAGCCTTATTATATTTTAATATTTGAAAAAAAATTCAAATGTGCCACCCACCTGAATTATAAATGGGATCCTCCTTCGCAACTTATTCACAACACCTTGAGCCTTATTGTTTGATGAAACCCTATATATTTATCTTTCCAAAATCCTTTGTCGGGTTCTGGAGGTCCGGGTCTTCTAAATACCAACCCTAGATCCCTTAATAAGAGATGTAATGAAGTCGTCCGAAGAAGAGGTAATCGTTTTTACCATCTCATTCAAGTTCATATATTCTTATACTTCCTATTAATGTAATGTTTACATGATAAAATAAAAAATCAAATACCATATATAAAATTATATTTTATTACAACTATGAAAAAACCATATTCTACCTTTTATTTATCTTATAAAAAATGAATGCATCACACGTTCCTACATATGACTTACCATCTCCACGTAGCGGCGTAATTCATTTTTAATCACCACTTTAATTTGATGGTTATAATGATGGAAATAATATATATATATATGATAATTATTAAATGATTATTATTCTGTAAAATTTATATACTATCCACTTCCTTAACCATTAAAAATGATATCATCACTTGTGCGTACGCACGGCTTATCGTCACCATGAAGAGATGAGATTCATTTTCTATGTTCAGCATTCAAGAATGGTTAAAAATGTACTTAATGATTGAATATGATATTTATTACCTTAAATTTATTATTTATATTTTTTATCTATATTCTATGCATGATAACTAGGACTTTCAAGACAAGACATGCCTAAGAAAACAAGGAAATTAACACCTCAAATAGTGAATTGAATAAATTCTTACAAATAAATGAGTGGTAAAATGTTATAATGAGATCATATATCATATCATAAATATTAATATGACTTTTTTATAAGTTAATAATATTTTTAAAACTACTATATATGAGTTTCAAACATGTACGGGGGAAATCGGACCTAATGTAAGTGAATTCTTAACCCAATTTCCATTATTAGGGTTAAACTTTTACTTCATTGATTATGTCATGCTTTGAATATGTTTGAAATTATTTTTGATTACATTATGTAGTATTTCAAATTTTCTTATGTGTATTTACATATGATACACATAATCAATCCATTTTATTAATGCTCACATCAATGATATGATATTTGTAAGAGACTTTCATTTAATAATACTCTTTTAAATGTTTCTTTTTAAAATTTTAAAAGTACTGATTTTCATAAAATTATAGGGAAAGATTGGATTTTCTTACCTTCATTATTACATAAATTTAAGAATCTTCCTTTACAATATTACATGGTTATTTTAAAAGAAAATTTTTTCTTTTATAATTATGCAGTTTTCTAAGAATAAGTGATTTTAAAGTGAAAAAAGGTCCTTTCCTCAAGAACTTTTTAGTTTTATTTTGAAAGTATCTATGTAAATATCCTTTGTTGAATCCTATTCTTCATTGATTTTGATCTATTATGATACCGACTACCATATTTTATTGAATGGTTTATGATCAGTTTGATTGTGGATATACTACTTTGATACCATTCACCATATTACTCAGGATGGTTTGTGATTATGTTTTCTCATTTTGGAAATTATTTACATTTCGTATACAAGTTTCAATATGAATATATATATTTTTTATGTTTCACCCCTTTCATAGTAGGAATACATTGGACTTACTATGTGAAGGTCGGGTGTAACACCCAAATATTTTATGGTATGTTTTCTTTTTAAATAAATTTAATAGTTTGTGTTGCATGCAACACCGAGATTAAGTAGCATGTGGTCTATTAATAAGTTACTGTTATAACCTAGTCATTAGAATGGTAGGAATAAATAGGATTAAATAAATTATGAAAATATAGTTGACACATGTATATAAAAATAATTCATTGATTACAAATTAATTATAGATAAATATAAAAACCAATTTAATAAAAAGGAAATGTTTTTATAAAAAAACTATTTAAATGTTCCCAAGTGTGTTTTATACCAATAAAATAAAAAAAATCACACATTTTGGATTATATTAATAATATATATAAATATATAATATATTTAATCTAATTTTTAACATTCATCTTGGGGGTTATATAAAAATAATATAAGAACAAATCCAATTTTATGCTAAAAACAACTATTTTTATAAAAAGATAGTTTTATCGCCTTTTGAGGGCACACTTGTTTTAAATACATTTTTTGAAACTTATATAAATTATATTTCATAAAATAAACTTATTATTTTATATAGTAATATAAAAAATTAACTTTGGTTGAATTTTTTATATATTTTTGATAAATTTCATGTTTTGATGAATAGTCATAAAATACTGAATTTTAATTGAAAAAAGATTTTTCATCTAAATAATTTATAGTGTTAAATAATAGTTTTAATTGGTTTTAAAGTATTAATAGATAAAATTTTATCATTTAATGTAATTTATTTCAATGTAATCAATTACACATTGAATTTGGATATATAAACATTTCAATATTTTGAATGTTTTCACTTTAAAAACTTATTTTCTCGTTCCCTCAACAGGGTTAATTTTAAATTAATTACTGCAACATCTATGTTTTGAATTTGAAAAATGGATTCCATATTTAGAATGAGTCTGTCCAAATTATATAAATATTTTTTTTGACATTATATATAGTAAATTTACTACTTTTTTCACTAACATGGTTAAAGGTAAATCGAGTAATCAAGAGTAAAAATAATAATATAAATATTAAAAAATTACCCTATAACTTGTAATTATATTGTTTTATGAGTGATTATTGTACAAAATAATCTTTGGGCCTATATTATGGTCTCCTAGAGACACTTGTATATCTTTATGGTTTTTTTAATATTTTATTTCAAGGAAAGTCCTATATGTCATACTCGTTTTTTTAATAAGTATTACATCTTTTATCTGTTTATTCAGAAGCTATATTCACCTATAAATACAAATTTTAAATATAAATTTTTTAACTTCATAATTTTTTTTTTAGAAAATAGCTTATAACCATAAAGACTTACACAATAATGATGTAGTAATTATTTAATTAGTAGAAATATCAAATAACTAATACGAAAAATATTAAAATAAATATAATTTAAGATAATTAATGCCATCCATGAATTTTTTAGATGGACTATAAATACTAGGGATTTATTAAAGAAATATTTGATGTTATCATGTGTATTAATATTTTTTAGAATTTCACGAAATGAATAGTATCAAAATTGACATTATTGATATTTGAAGATAAATGATATTTTGTTAACAGATATAAACTTAAAAAAATATAAAATTAATCCAACTGATTGGAATAATGTTTAAAATGTCATATATGACACCTTTATGGTTCTTTTTTTATTTTATAGTAACTATATTAACCCTTAAAGACTAAAAAGTCAATTTATCACGGTAAGAGTTAAAGGGTTTAACTAATAGCTAAAGCTAAAAGATAAGGGTAAGAATCTGACCTAAACTTGTCAAAAAAATTATAGTATAAAATTATTTTTACCAATAATCATATTATTTTAGAAATAAATCAATTTTTATCAATTTTTAATTGAAAATTAAATTAATTTAATTTAATATTTTGAGAGTTTTTATAAGTTCCCCTCACCTAAATTGTAAAAAGGCCCCTCCCCTCTCAATCATTCACACCAATATGAATCTTAAATCTCAAAAAACACCTTATAAATTATCATAAAAAGATCCTTATTAAGGGTCTTGATATATTTTTCTTTAAAAAATACCAACCCTAGATCCCTTAAGAAGTGATCTAAAGGAAGTCCACCAAAGAAGAGGTAATCATTTTTACCAACTCTTTCAGGTTCATTTCTTCTTTTACTTCCTCTTCATATGTTGTGTACATTAGAAAGTAATAAATAAAGTAGCATATATATTATGAAATGTTATTATTATTATGTTACAGCTATATTACACCTTTTATCCATCCTAGGAAAAAAGAAATCACATCGCATGTGTACGTACGGCTTACCATCTATACATCATGTTGTAATCTCTTTTTCATCACCACTTTACTTGGATAGATATAATGACAGAAAAATGGATATATATTATAAATATGAAATGATATTGATTATCTAAAAATTAATATACCATACACTTCCTTACCATTTAATCATTTAGGGAATGATATCATCACTCGTGCGTATGTACGACCTACCTCCTCCACGATGTGATGTGATTCATTTTCCATTTTTACCATTCAAGAATGATTATAATAATGTATATGGTGATTAAATATGATAATAATGACCTGAATATCCTTATATTGATGATATATATGTATCACATGCATGATAATAGGTTATTTCCAAATAAATTAGCATATAAAAACATGGTTGTTAACACCCAAAACTAGGGTAATAATGAAATATTATCAACAAACGGGTGATAAAATAATATAAAAAATTAATATATGATATCATAAATATGTATAAGGTTATTATATGAGTTAATAAAATTATTAAAACTATTATATAGGAGGTTAAATAATTTCCAACAAAAGGAAATTTCAAGGTAAGGTATTTTTGTCTCACTTTTATTTCTCTAGGACACACATTTTATACGCTACTTGTTTCTATTATGTGCTACATATATTTCCTATGAATATATTTTATGAGTATTATTATGAATATTATGGTATATTAATATCCTTATAATTTTCTTCATTTCATGGGGCACACGATTCTACTGATTATGAATTGCTAAGGGTTTAATTCAGAATCTCATCATTAATGGAGATTGCTTCTATTTAAGTCTCCACTATGGAATATTTCTCTTCCATGTCAATATTTTCAAAAAAATGTTTTCAAAAGGTTGTTACTATTCTCATATTAATATTTAAATACTTTATTTTACCCTTGTTTTAATTTTTATTAAACAGATTGATGGGAATCTTTTTGCTGTTTTCCAAATGAGGTATTCGATGACTTTTTCAAAAAATGTGGAAGGAATGTTTTTTTAAATTATATGGAACAATATTATAATTCAATAGTCATGACACCTTAATGTTTTGAAGTTTCCTTTACATGTTTAAAATTTTATTTTCAAATAAAATTTCTTCATTCAAAGTTACGCATGTTTTTAAATAAATAATTTCTAAATAAAAAGGCTATTTATCTAAAAAAATCAATGATTTTATAGGAGTATTTTCATCTATGTTAGAATCCTCGGTTGAATATTATACTTAATTTAGGATGATCTCTTGTGATATCACTTACCATATTTTATAGAATGGTTTATGATTCAATTTGACAGTGGATGTTCTATTTTTATACCATTCATAGTTTATGGTTAAAGTATTCACAATTCATATATTAGTTTTTAATATTAATGTTTATATTGATTATATTTCACCCCTTTCATAAGATGAATGCATTATACATAGTAAGTGTCAGGCAGGGCCCATTATAGCCTCTTGATGCATCAGTAGGTCTAATGAGACAAACTAGTTTGGTTATTGGTTGAGGCCTTACCTGTTTATGTATGGTGTCATGCCCAACGCCTTGATGGTATGTTTATGAAGCTCGGAATTATGCATTCCATGATTATGATATTAGTTATTCATATTCCATGTGATTATTAAACTAGTAGAATATTCATGGTTATGTTTTATTCTCATGTGATTATTTATATGGAATTATTTTATCAACTTTCATTCATACCATATTATTCTCATGTTATTGATTAAATGGCATGTGTTTCTATTAATCACCTTGATCTATTTTTTATATCATATTTACTCATATCTTTCATTGTACGACTACCCTTACTAAGAATTTCAGATCAACCCTTCCATATGTTTCATTTTTCTAAGGACTCTAAGAAGTATATTATGACTGATATGTAGTGTAACACAAAGGGGGAATAATGGAAGACCCAATTAAATTTATTGTGTATTCTATGTCTTAAAATGTAATATGGATTTCAAGTATGTATCTAGTTTACAAAGACTACTAAAATATTGAGTCATTTGGGATGTGATCACTTGTAGAAAGTACCAATGTGATAAAGTAAGGTATCGACTCTGAGATAATGGGGATGGGGTCTTTATTGTTGGTATCAGAGAAAGTTTAGAAGAAACCTTAGGACCTAGATTTAGGAAATCATGGATTAAAAAAATAACCTTGTGACTGAATTTTAGGATAAGTCTAAGTATAGGATGTCATCCTATAGATTTGTTAGTATGAAATATAATCTTGGTTAAACCTCTAGACTCATAGATTGAGAAAAAATTTCATGATTTTGACATCCTATGAATGATTCTTCATTATTATATCGCTATGATTTGTGTTTCCAACATGCACTATGAGAAAATAGCCTTTTATCTGCGGTTGTTTTGCGCTGATTTTAAAAACTGACGCTAAATTTTTTTCGATCAAAAATTTAGCGGTGGTTATTAAAACCGCTACAAAAAAACGGCCGCTAATTTTTAAAAAAAATTAATTTTAATTTTTTTTAAAAAAATATCTTCTAAAAAATTAATTTTTTTAACAGTGGGTTTTCTAAAAAACAGCCATGAAATAGCGGTGGTTTTTTGAAACCTGCTTCATAATTTAAGAAAAAAATTTGTGAATATTTTTAAAAAATTATATATTATTTTTTTATTATTATTATTTTATTATTTACAATTAAAAATAGTTTATTATTCATAATTTTATATATTTATAATGTGTCAATTAATTAAAATTTATAATTATAAGTTAATACTATTTTTAAAAAGAAAGAAAATCTTAAATTAGTAGAAGAACAGGCTTCGGCATCAAATGACCATATCTTCTGATCCGAGAGTCCATTTCAGCTCCCAAACCAGTCATATCAAAGTATATAAAATGAGAAAAAACCAAGTGAGATTTAAATCATGTGATAATCAGAGGAAAAATATATATTCAAAATTCAAAAGACGAATATCGAACTCAAACTGTAAACGACCATAACTTTTAATCCCGGTGTCCATTTGGGCTCTACCACATATCAAATCTAAGCATGCGACGACCTCTACACCTCTTAGGTCTGGTACCTACTCTTTGAGTATTGAACCCCTTTTTATATCATTAAAAAGGCATAGAAGGCCTCTAAAACAAAGCTTTTAGTTGCAGACAATGATTTCTTAAAATTCAAATGATTATAACTTTCGATCCATGTGTCCATTCGGCATGTACCACATATCATATCGATTCTCATTTCAAGATCATCGATTGGACTTGTTGTGGCACTTGAAAAAGAGTATCCGGTCATATTTTATAACCATTTCAATGTTTTTAGGGTTTACAAAGGTTCTTAACGTTTTATAATTTGTTTAATTAATCGTTGGTTAATTTATTTATTTACTTATAATTAATTAATTAATAATTAATAATTAATAATAATATATTTAAATGTTATTTATTATTATGTATTTATTCATTCATTTATTTATTTATTATTTAGTAATTATGTACACATTAATTTTTAATTTATTTTTTATTTATTTTTAATTATTTATTATTTATTATTAGTTTATTATTAATTTTTTAATTATTTATTTATTATTTATTTATTCATTCATTATTCATTAATTATTAATTAATGATTAATTATTAGTTGATTAATTATTTATTTATATATTAATTTAGTTATCTATTTATTTCGTTATTATTGATTTTTTATTTTTTATTTTTTATTTTTTATTTTTTATTCTTTATTATTTATTCTTTATTCTTTATACTTTATTTTTATTTACTAAATATTAATTTATTATTAGTTTATTATTAATATATTAATTATTAATTAATTAGTAATTAATTTTTATTGATTTATTATTAATTAATAAATTATTAATTATTTATTAAATATTAAATATTTCATATTAAATATTAAAATTAAAATATTAATTATTAATTAAGAATTATTGATTTTATAATTATCAATTATTAATTATTAGTTATTATTCATTATTTATTATTAATTAATTATTATTTATTTATCAATTTATTTATGTATTTATTTATTTATTATTGATTATTTATTGAATATTTATAAATTAAATATTATTTAAATATTAAATATTTATTAAATATTAAATATTGCATATTGCATATTAAATATTAAAATTAAAATATTAATTATTAAATAAGAATTATTCATTTTATAATTTTCAGTTATTAATTATTAGTTATTATTAATTATTAATTATTTATTATTTATTATTTATTTATCTATTTATTTATTCATTTATTTGTATGTTTATTCTTTATTTATTATTTGTTATTTGTTATTTATTATTTATTATTTATTATTTATTATTTATTAATTTTTTTTAATTTACTAAATATTAATTTATTATAAGTTGATTATTCATTTATTATTTATTTATCTATTTATTCAGTATTAAAATATTTATTAATTAATTATTATTTATTTACTTATAATTTATTAATTATTTATAAATTATTTATAAATTTTTAAATATAAATTATTATTTCTTAATTATTAATTCTTAATGATCAATTATTAATTATTAGTTATTATTAATTATTAATTATTTATTATTTATTAATTATTATTTTTCTTTATTTTTTGTTTTTTGTTTTTTGTTTTTTTTTATTTTTTTTATTATATATTATTTATTATTTATTTATTTATTTATTTATTTATTTATCAATTATTTATTATTTATTATTTATTTTAACTTATTTATTATATATTAAATTATTTTTTAATTAATTTATTATTTATACATTACTTATATATATATATTATGATATATAATATATAATATATATTATCTATTATCTATTATCTATTATCTATTATATATTATATATTATATATTATATATTATATATTATATATTATATATTATATATTATATATTATATATTATCTATTATCTATTATCTATTATCTATTATCTATTATCTATTATATATTATCGATTATCTATTATGTATTATATATTATCTATTATATAATACATAATACATAATATAAAATATATTTTATATTTTATATAACTTGCTGAATGGCCCGAAGGCCTTCTTTTTTATTGATTTTCGGATAACCCCCTTTCAAGGGATGAGGGGGAACCCTTATATATTACATATTATATATTATATATTACATATTATATATTATATATTATATATTATATATGATTAATTATTAATTATTGATTTATAATTAATAATTATTGATTTATAATTATTTAGTTTGTATCTATTTGTTATGTATTACTTGTTTTTCAATTAATATATATATATATGTGTCTATGTGTGTGTGTCTATGTGTATTAAATTCGATTTATTGACCACATGAAGAGCCTACCCGAGTGGTAAAGTCATTGGAGAATAAGTAAGAGGTATGGGGTTCAAATCTCACCCAACGTAGAATTTATAAATATGGCATGGGCATGTGCATGGGCATGTGCATGGCCATAGACTTATGCATGGAGATGGATGTGTATTTGCATTGTAATAATAAATAAATAAATAAATAAATAATAAATACATAAGAAATACATAAATAAATAAATAAATAATTAATTAATTAAGAAAATTTATAAATAAATAGATAGATAGTTAAATTACTAATATAAAAAAATTAAAAAAATTAAAAAAATTAAGAAAAAATTAAAAACGATTTAGGGACGGTTTAAACCGCCACTCAAAAACTACCGCTAATTAAAAAATTGAAAAAAATGATAATTTTAAAAACCATTTAGCGGCGGTTTAAGTTGCCGCTAATTATTTCCCGACACACGATTTATTGGCGAATTTCCAAAACCGTCATAGAATGATTTCGCGGCGGTTTAAACCGCCGCCATATACAAATTTTGGCGTAGTGATTATAATTTGGGTTTGGTGAATGCTTTGAATCAGTAAGATTATACAAATAATGGTAAACTACTGATGAGGAAGCATAGTTAATGGTTTGTGAATAAAGTAGAATGATTAAAGTTCTTTTGTATTTGGATTCAAGAATTATTTCATCATTGGTGCTCTGGCTATAAGGATCATGAGATATATAAGGATTGTACTAAAGTACTTTCTCTTTAAGTATTTGGAAGTATGAAAGATTTCTTTAAGGTTTATAAGGTGATTAAGGTATTTATATATGTGGTATGTGAAAATAAGACCTACATTATGTGGTTTGTGGTATATAATTTTAAGATTGATTTTGAAATTTTAGATACCTTTTTGGACTATGAATTTTGATAGATATATTTTTTATGATTCCTAAGGTTGGAGTGGATTAAGTTGAAAATTGTATATTATTCTTTGAGGTTAAAGAGTGATTTATTATATTTGAGATCATGTTCTAACCATTTTCGTTTATGTAAACAATTAATTATTTTGGAAATGACTTATGGATCTTATGATTCATTAAAAGTGCTTCGGGTATAAAAATCCATCTTGAATATCCATTTCTGGGAAATGGAAATGAAATGGAAATAGGTCAAAGGACAAGCGAAGGATGAGATTATGCTTAGGAAATGGATGGAAACTAGGTAAGTTTATTTTGTTCAAGTGCTTATTTGGACAATAAAAGAATCCATAAAACCTAGGAAATGGTTTTGTAACAAAAAAATTATCTATTTACTTTTCTTACAAATAAATTAATGGCCTTTTACCCAATCATAAGATTTATGGTTTTTTTATTGTTAACTTTCTCATGACTATGTTCTCTATCACTCTCCATTAGAACTTGATAGTTATTTTTCTATTCCATGTCCATGTTTTTCTACATGTAACCCTAGTATGTTTTATCTCTAGTGACCTCCTTACTTCCCTTTCTTTATTTTAATGTGGAATTTTCAATAATACTTTTTCGAATATGGGATTTCATCAAAGACAATTTGACAAGTAAAACCCTAGTTACCAAACACAATTTCAAATTGTGAGGAAGAAATTTATTAAAGGGGTGGATAATGTGAAACCCCAAAATATTTTATGGTATGTTGTATTTTTAAATAAATGTAATATATTGTGTTGGACGCAACATCGAGTTCAAAGAGACCCTGATTTTTCAATAAGTGATTGTTATAACCTAGTTTTTAGAATTGTGGGAATAAAAAGGATTAACTAAATTATAAAAATATAGTTTACACTTGTTTGTAAAATTAATTAATTAATTATAAATTAATTATAAATAAATATTAAATCGAATTTAATATAAAGGAAACGTTTTTAGAAAAAAAAAATTAATGTGCACAAGTTTGTTTTTTACCACTAAAATAAACAAATAAATCTTTTTGTATTATATTAATTAAATATATATATATATAATATTTAATCTATTTTTAAACATTTATCCTCTGTGATTTCTAGATATAATATAATAACAAATTTGATTTTACGCATAAAAGGGGTATTTTTATAAAAAGATAGTTTTACGGCCTTTTGATGGCACACTTGTTTTAAATCTAGTTTTGAGACATTTATAAATTCTATTTAAAAAAAATTAACTTCTTCTTTCAATGTGTAATATAGAAATTTACTTTGGTAGAATTTTCGTATTTTTGTAATATGTTTCACGTTTTGATGAATAATGATAAAATACTGCATTTTAATTGAAAATAGATTTTTTTAAGTAATTTATAGTGTTAAATTATTTTTATAATTGTTTATAAAGTATAATTAGCTTGATTTTTTTTATTTAATCCAATTTAGGTCATTGGAATTGATTTCACATTAAATTTAGATATAAAAACATTTAAATCTTTTGAATGCTTTCACTTTAAGAACTCGTTTTCTTGTTCTGTCAACGAGACAAATTTTAAATTAATTACTGAAACATCTATGCATTGAATTTTGAAAAATGGATTTCATATTTAGAATCATTGGGTTCAAATTATTTAAATATATTACTTTTATTTTTATAAATTATGAATAGTAAATTGAGTAATATTTGAATTAACACGGTTAAAGGTAAATTGAGTAATTAATGGTAAAAATAATATTATAAATATTATAAAATTGTCTTAACACTTGTAATGCTTTTATTAGATAACTAATTTTTGACCAAAATCATCCTTGGTCTGATTTTATGTCCTCTTGGAGCCACTTGGATGACTTTCAGGCTTTTTTTGTATTTTATTCTAAGGAAAGTCCAATATGTCATACTCATAATTTTAATAAGTATTACATTTTTCATATGTGGTTATTCAAAATATATCGTAAACTATAAATTTTAATTTTAAATATAAAATATTTCCCTTCATCATGGTAATTTATTTTTAATTTTTAGGAAATAAATAATTACATTAAAGACTTACACAATGATGATGCAGTAATTGTTTAAATAATAGAAATATCAAATAAATGATATTAAAAATATCAGAAGAAATATAATTTGATATAATTAATGTCATACATGAATTTTATATATTTACTAGAAATATTAAGGATATATTAATGGTTTTAGTTCAAATTTATCATGTGTATTTATATTTTTTTAAAAGTCATGAAATGAATAGTGTCAAAATTGACATTAATGATATTTTAAAATAAAGGATATTTTATAAAATGATATAAGGTACATAAAAATATATAATTCATAAAACCTATTTATATATGGTTTAAATTTTTATACATGACTCATTTATGGTTTTTTTGCATTTTATAGTAACTATATTAACCCTTAATGAGTAAAAAGAAAAGTTGTCATGGTAAGAGTTAAAGGGTTTAACTAAGGGATAAATCCAAAATATAAGGGTAATAATGTCACATAAACTGGTATAAAAATTATTTAATGAGATTATTTAGAACAATAATAATCTTATATTCTAAATAAATAACTTTTTATCTATTCTTAATTGAGAATTAATTTACATAAATATAATATTTTGAGAGTTTCCGAAAGTGCCCATCACCTCTATAATAAAAATAAACCTCCTCCCTCACTTCCTCACACCACTTTGAGCCTTCTACCTCAACCAACCTCCAAAAATTTCTCCTAAAAACATCCTTATAAATGTTTTTTAGATCTTGGAATTACAAAAACACCAACCCTAGATCCCTTAAAAAGATATCTAACAGAAGTCCGTAGAAGAAGAGGTAATTGTTTTTACCAACTCTTTCAAATTAATTTCTTCTTCTACTTACAATTAATCTGTTTTTTTATTATAAAGTAATAAATTTTGTATCATCTATATTCTTATAGTTTATTATGATTATGGTGCAACCATATTCATCCTTTTACCCATCCAATAAAAAATTAAATCATCGTGCGTGTCTGCCTACGGCTTACCGTCTCCATGTCGTGGTGTAATTTGTTTTTTGTATCCACTTTAAATGGATGGGTATAATGATAGAAAAAATGGATATATATAATAAATATCAAATTATATAGATTCTATAAAAAATAATGTACAAAAAACTTCCTTTCCATTTCATCATTAAGGGAATGATACCATCGCTCGTGTGTAAGTACGGCATGACATCTCCACGACGTGATGCAATTAATTTTCCATGTTAACCATTTAATAATTATTATAAGAATACATATAATGGTAAAATATCATATTAATGACCTCAATATCATTCTGAAGATGATGGATATGTATCACATGTAACATAAGATGTTATTTCAAGACAAAACAAGCATGAGAAAACAAGGCAGTAACACCCAAAACAACGGTAATAAAGAATTATTGTCAACAAACGGGTGATAAAAAAAATATAATAAGATCACATATTAAATAATAAATAATAATAAGGTTTTTATATATGTTAATAACATTCTAAAAACCATTATAACAGAGGTTAAATTATGTCCAACTAACGTAAAGTACAAGGTAAGGGATTTTTTTCTCACTTGTATTTATATGGGACACACGCTCTTATACACTACTTGTTTCTATTATGTGGTGTATATAATACCCCTGAATGGTTTTTATGAGTATTATTCCAAATTTTAAGGGATATTCATATCTATATAATTTGTTCTTTCATTAAGAATATGATTCTTCTAATTGTAAAGTTATAAGGGTTTAATTCACAATCTCATCATTAATGGAGATTCCTTATCTTTAAGTCTCTGTTGGGGAATATTTATATTCAATGTTAATGTTTTCTAAAAAATTTAATATTTTTACTATTCTCCTATTAATGTTTAAAGTATTTATTTTACCCTTGTTTTAATCTTTTTAAAATAGTTTGAAACGTAGCACTTTTTTGTTTTCCAAACGAGGTGCTTTAGGAATTTTCTAAAAAAAACATGGAATGATTGTTTTTTAACTTATATGGAATGGGAGGATTATTCCACCATCAAGAATCATTAATGTTTTGAAGCTTACTTTATATTTTTATGAATATATTTTCAAATAAAATGATTTCATTTATAATTGTGCGGCCTTTAAAATAAATTATTTCAAAATAAAAAGGGTATTTCTATCATCAAAATTCAATGATTTTATTAGAGTATTTTCATCTATGTCAACATCCTCTATTAAAACTTATGATTAATTGATTTTGATCTTGTAATGTCCCAGAATTCCATGTAATTTTTTTAAATTATATGGGATTATTTCAAGACTAGGCACTGGCATGGATTGTAATTCTAACGCCCGGAGTGCCTGGAATGATCCATCAAAAAATATTAAGTTTTAAATAGCGCACATAAGCAGTTTTCATGAAAAATTGAGTAAATATTAAATGGGTGCCTGGATCAGAAAGCCCCAATGGGCATTCCCCCATAGGCCAGGTCGGACCAGGTTTGCCAAGATGCAACTCGATCAGGTCAACCGAACTAGGTCAGGGCATGCGGGACCCCCAGGCTTGGATGGTCGAGTCAGTCTGACCAAGTCAGACCAGTCCCAGATGTAACCGGCCACTGTTTACAAAAACGTTAATCTCTTTCAGATTGGGTGTATGATTGACACCATGTCTATGGAGTTGGGATCCTTACAAAGAGACAGTCCTTCAGGTATACTCTAAGTGAGTTTTAGTGGCATTTGAGATACAATTTTTGGCTTAATATGTATAATATTTTGGATTCAAGCACACTAAGGATGGGGAATCCTACAGTTGGTTGTGACACGAAGGATATAACAAGTGTCACCTTAGTGGACTAGTATAAAAGCAGACCATAATGGGTCAGTAGCTGAGCAGACCTCCATGGTCTAGTAGTCGAGTGGACCTCAGTGTTCCAGTAGCTGAGCAGACCTTCGTGGTCTAGTAGACAAGCAGATCTCAGTAGTCTAGGAGCTGAGTGGACCTTATTGGTCCCATATGTGAGTAGACCTCAGTGGTCAAGCAACCAATCAGACCTCAGTGGTCCTATATCCGAGCAGAACTTAGTAGTCCTATAGTGAAGCAGATTGTAGTGGTCCTATAGCCGAACGAACCCCAATGACTCATCATGGATGAGTCCCTAATCATTATAAGATGATTCAGCTTTATGAATAATAATATTAATTTCTATACTCTAAGTTATACCAAGTGTGATTTGTCTCTCTTAGTGGTGTTGCTTGGTGTTCTTTACATTGTGATTTTGGGTCCCTATTGAGTATTATTAAAACTCACCCCTACATGGGCTTTGACCACACACGTCATATCTCGTGCAGCTGATTGACGCTTTGAGGGAGACCTTGGTGGTCTAGGACTAGGTGGTGCTTATTGAGATGGAATAGATTGCCGAACTTCTATGTCTATAAGTATCATCCCTTCACAAACCTTTCAGGTAGGGTCTCAAGCGGACAGACCATGGCAGTTGTACTTTCCTTTCAAATTTTAGGCTTTTATCTGAGCCCCTTTTTACTTTTAGTTTGTACTTTACTCTCAGTGGTTGCATTAGTGAGAGTTGTAATTTACTTTGTGTTTACTTTTTCAGTTTGAGCATTGTGTGTGTGTATAAGTTTAATGGAAAATGTCTCCCCTTTTTGGGATATGCCAAATCGGTGATAGTTTCCAGCCTCTGGCCTATGGAAGGAAAGCTTGGGGTATTCACAACATGGGCCCCGGGGGACGGGTCATGACAAAGTGGTATCATAGGGTGGTCGGTTCTACCAAAACAACTAAGAGTCTATAAATTTTTATGGGAAAACATTATTAAGTGTTTCAAGTTCAACTTTTAGGTCATGGAGTCCAGTTTTGGTGCGGTGGTGGACATATCCATACACCAGGATGCAGAATTCTTCTTTGTGGCTTGGTACATGAAAACACTAGTTGTATGCATCTTTTAATTTTTTTTCTCATGATCTTTCTGAGTCAGACTCAGCTCACTAGGTATACTCTATTGACAGTTGTACATCTTTTTTGTTTTAAGGTGCTACCACTTAGACATCTAGTCAATATTCCACTACATGATCATGAGGATGATCTTCGTGATGACAATATGGGTACAGGGGTTCATACCAGAGACAGCACCACTTGGTGGTGTACCATCTATACCACCACATGTGGAGAAGCACATGGAACTCGTAGTACTGACGAATAAGATGTATGGGCTGAGCAAACATCACGAGTTCCAATGATTTATACCCCTTAGGTTCTAAGGTGATCTCGAATAACAGAAATCTAAGGACTGGTTTAAGGTGGTGACTGAGTTTTTCGTCTAGTCAGGGCACCATTAAATCATTTGGCAGTCTGGGTAGTGATCCTTCTATGTGGCTTAGGAGGGCAATGATGGGCTTTAGATTACTCTATATTACAATGAGGTGACATTTCTATGTAAATATCTTGAGAACACCTCTCATAGAAGGTGATCTATCTAATAAATCTAAGGGTTATGCATCCACAAGAGATTATGTGACTTCGGCATGACGACATGTCGGTATCTGAGTATTCATCTACTCGTACCAACCATTCTAGGTACTCAATAAATATGATATAACCAGTTCTTCTGGGCTCTGACCACCAAACGATATGTTTTTAGGGACATCAGATCCATCACTATTCCTCTATGCATTCCTACTTATACTAGGGTGATAGAGAGATCCTTTTTGGTTGAAAGTACATTAGCTGAGCAGATACAACCAGTGAATTTCAATAGTAGGAAATCAAGAAACCAACATCACTCTCAGAGACTTGGTCATGTGAGAAATTTTGAGAAGAGGTTCCAAGATAGGGTATCTTCATATAAAGGATCATATGGTGAGTCCAGTCATCCTATAATGAGGTAGTGATTTTCAAAAGGTGGTTGGGGACATCTCGATAGATATTGTCCATCCCACTTTTATGACAGTGAAACGGTGGATGGGACAGTAGGGAAGAGATAGTGAAATAAATAGATTAATCTCTAGGGTGTAAGAAGTGGAATAGGAGTAGGGAATGTAGTAGGAGGTGGTCTACATTTTGACATGTCACAACCACCACCCTAATGTGGTCCACACCAGGCTTAGGAGCTGGAGGACTGGGGAAGGGGTAGTTACATGTGGCAAAGGATTATGACCCAAGGGCTCTAGTAATGATTCGAGGTATGGTCTGTGTCTACTCTAAGCTATTGTATTAATTGAAACAGATGCTAATCATTCCTTCTTGTCACAAAACATATTCAAGACCTAGAGTTTTCAGTTAAACTATTAACATGACCCTTAAATATAGAGATACCTATGGGAGGATACTCGATGATCACAATTATGATAATTGTGTGATCTAATCTATGAGGTGAGAGTTTCAGTTGGAACCTCTTGGTGGTAGCCTTGAGGCCTTACAAAGTTGGTTTAGGGATGGACTGGTCATCCACAGTTCAAGCTCAGATTGATTGTTTTAGGAAAAAGGATGTGGTATGTCCACAACATTGGGAAGAAATTTTCCTTAGTTGGTGAAAAAGGAAACCCAGGCCTAAAGGGATAAACTCATGCATAGGAGGTTGTAGCCGATCACACTTGAGATGGCCATCCATACCCACGTGGTAGTGGATGTTTTGAGTTTTCAGTTCCCAGTAGTATTGGAAGAGTACGAGGACGTCTTTCTAGAAGATGTTTCCATAATTTCCTGCCCACATAGAGATACACTTCTTTATCATTTTACACACCGATATGGAATTCAAATCATCATTAGTATATCGGATGGCTTTCACAGTGCTTTGCGAGCTGTGGTTGTAGGAAGGGCTTAGTAAGACCTAGTGTTTGAGGTTATGTGTGGATTACTAGCCCTTTTACCAAGTGGTTGTGGAGAATATGTACCCACTACCAAAGGGACTATGATCCAATTGATCAATTAAAAGGGGATTCCTTTCATATCGATGGAAAGTTGCCTGTGGGATTTTCAGAAATTAATACAGAGTTTAAAGAGTACCTTGATCTTGTGATAGTAGTTGTAGTCTTTGCATTGATGATATGGAGACACTAACTCCGTGGGTGAATGGTTCATCATCTACTCTGACCAAAAGAATCTCAAGTATATATTTTCTCAGAAGGATCTAAATCTGAGATAGATACGTGGGAAAGAGTTCCTACAGGACTATGACTTTGAGATATTTTATACTCTTGGGAAAAGGAACGTGGTGGTAGATTCTCTCAGTAATAGGTAAAGTCTAAAGCTACTGAATGAGTCCTTAGAGAAGTTGTACTCACATAATATATCCTTTTTGGATAGAGAGGAGACAAATTTTCTTTAGTCTATGGTAGTTTCCCCACCACTCTTATAGTGGGTAAGGGTGGTGTAACATAGAGATGCCATCTGTGAGACTACACATGCCCATATTTCTATAGGTCATGCCCCAGACTGATATTCAAAAGGTGGGGAGAACATCATCCTTTTATGAGGATGCACCACAGTACCAGGGGCATTGCGGGAGGAGTTGTTCGGGAGTTCCATACATCCCATTTGGAAATACATCTAAGTGTGGTGAAGATGTACCTGGACCTCCGATTTCAGTATTGGTGGTCGGGGATGAAGAAGACAGTGGAAGAGTTTTTCTCGAGATGCCTCACTTGTCAGCAAGTGAAGTTTGAGCACTATGAACCAGCTAGTTTGACACAAACCCTCGAGGTACTGGAGTGGAACTTTGATGGGATATCGATGGACTTTTTGGTGGGCTTACCACGTATGTCCAGGGGGCATGATACCATCTAGTTTATCATATACCAACTCACCAAGTTGACCCACTTCCTATACATTCGATAGCAAGGTTCAGTAGAAATATTAGTATGACTCTATATGTAAGAGATAGCTCGACTACAAGGAGTCCCATATACAATAGTCTCATATCACGATGGAAACTTTACATCCCGGTTGTGTGAGGGGTTTTAGGAGGTGTTTGGGACTCATATATTCTTAAGCACAGCCTTTCACCCACTGACGGATGGTCAGACCAAGTAGACTATACAAACCTTATAGTAAATGCTTCGTGATTTCTTTCTTGATTTTGGTCATAGTTGGGAGGACCACCTACCTTTGGTGGTGCTTTCATATAACAATATCTTTGACTCCACCATCGGTATGGCACTGTTCAAGGCATTGTATAGATGACCATGAAGGTAACTATTATGATCGACAGACCCAAGGGAGTTAGTACTCATGGGTCTAGAGATGGTATAGGCTACCACTGAGAAGGTGAAGGACATCCAAGAGTAGATGAAGACTCCACATATCAAACATAAGTTCTATGATTATAGGAGATAGAGATCCTTGGGGTTCGAGGAGGGAGACCATGTATTCATATGGGTCACTCCTCGATGAAGGATACAGAAATTTGGCCAGGGTGGCAAGTTATCTTTGAGGTCCATCAAACCTTTCTTGATATTATATAAAGTGGGAAAGGTGGCGTACCACTTGGATCTACCACTACAGATAGAGAGGCTGCACGACGTCTTCTACGTATCCCAGCTTAGGAGATACGTGCATGACCCTTCTCATGTCATCGACCATGACAAGCTAGATATTGATGATGTGGAGACATTCACTGAGTACCCTATAGAGACATAAAATCTACATAAGAGGACCCTTCATGAATGTTCAATTCCTTTGGAGTGTGTTCGTTGGCAGCAAGGGAATCTCTAGGAGAGAACGTCGGAGCGGGAGAATCATATTCATGTTCAGTACCCCCATTTATTTGATTGCCTTTGTTTTATATTACGAAGACATAAATCCATAAATGTGGGGGTAATGTAATGTCCTGTAATTCCATGTAATTTTTTTTAATTATATGGGATTATTTCTAGACCAGGCAATGAGACAGAATGCGATTCTGAGGCCCGAAGTGTCCGAAATGATTCGTCAAAAAGTGATAAGCTGTAAATAGCGTGCCTTATCAGTTTCCCTAAAATAGTGGAATAAATCTTAAATGGGTGACTAGATCAGAAATCTAAGTGCATTATTTCCTTCATAGTAGTGGTTTTACCCTAGGTGCCACTTAATTATAATCGGTGCGGGCCTCCAGTGAGAAAACCCAAAAATGGTATAACCGTAAATAAAATTATTTTATTTTTTATATCATTATAACTCATGAATGGTGACTAGGATTGATAATTTGAGACCACTGTTGAGCTTGTGAGGGTGTTCTTTTCTTAGGCAGAGGCTAATATTGGATGGTGAGGGGAAATAGTGAAAATTATTTTTTAGCTATAAATAAAATAATTGAATAAAGATCATTTTATTTTCAAATCCTTATAAATCATAAACGGTAACTCCGATTAGAAATCCTACAGTGTTTTTGGGCTCGTAAGGGTGTTCTTACCATAAGAAGATCCTAACCTTGACCGGTATAGGGTGAGGGTGAAAGTTAATTTTCAGACATTTTAATGAAAAATAAAATAAAATTAAAAAGTTTATTTTATTTGAAAGTGTTTCACTGCAACACATTGGTGAGCCAACTATTTCATTCCATAAATGAAATAGTGTAACGACACTACAACGTAAAGTAATAGAAACTTTGTTTCATAAATGAAATAACGTAATGGAGACGACACAACATAACAGAAACGTTGTGACGTGTTTTCCCCATTTAATGGGATAATAGGAATTAGAGATCGGATCTGGATCTTTTAGATCACTTTGAACCACTTGAGGATCACCCATGATGAATGAAGAGGGATGAAAAATGATCTCTAACAACTTCAAGCACTCCCCCACCTTTTTGAGAGACCTTGCCCTCCATGACAGATCGAGAACTTTCATGGACGGATCGCCTTTAATGATGAATCCTTCCTCCAATCGAACATGTTCTCCAGGTAGGTTCTTTTTTTTCTAAGTGATTAACTTCCCCCGTTCTTATTCTGGAATGAAAAACCTAGGTAAATCCACTGATGAATTTACATACGGATTGGTCATATTTGTGGGACATTGTAATTTTCATGTGGGAAATTATGGGAAGTTGGATTCACATTTTTATTATCCTTTGTTAAACCCCCTAACAAAGAAAAACCACATCGATGTGAACAAAGTTCATGGTCCATCATTTGTATGTTATTTTTGGTTTCTTATACTCTATCCTTTTACCCATTATTCATGATGTGAGGACAACCGGGGTCCAAGAAGGACAATAGTGGTGGATCAACCCGAGTAGAAGGCCAAATGAGAGGGTGACGCCAGGTGAATGACCTCAGCATGGGATCTAGCGGTAGAGGAGGGAGAGTCACAACCAGTAGGGTCGAAACAATGATGGAAGGAGATGGCGAAAAGGGCCACCAGCTTGAAATCTGGCGGTAGTTGCCTGTGGCGGAAGCTGCGGACAGAAGGAGGCATGCCCCAGCAGTGCGATGTGGTGGCGGAGGTCTTGGCCGGTAGGGGACGTGGCAGTACAGGTGGGGAGGTGTCGGTCGGGAGCCGTGTTGGTTCGAGTGGCCCACTGAGTGACCCACATTGGTTCTATTAGCTCACAGGGAGGTCCACGACGTTCACTGACATGAGGTCTAGCGAGGAATGCGTGAGGAGGGAGGCAGTCGGCCTTAGCTGGCAGCATGGTGGCAGGAACCTGACGACAGTGTGACATCCAGGCAATACCGAAGTTGGACTGCCAATGGAGACCAGGCTAGAGGAATAAACTAGGCTGCTAGGTGGCTCATTCTGGAGAATAACCAGCCCACCAATGTGGGTTGGGCCGCTGGGTGGCCCCGCTAGTAATACCAAACCGGATGAGAACCGGGTCCCTGGGCGACCTGACGGACTGTACCCACATCTAAACTGCATTAGGTCCAACAAGGCCCAATGGGCCTCACCACTGGACTAGGCCGGACCAGGTCGGCCAAGACCCAAATAGGTTAGGTTGGCCGAACCAGGTCGGTTCATGTAAGACCCCCGGACTGGGTTGGTAGGGTCAGTCTAACCAATTCATATCAGACCTAGACCCAACCGGACCTTCTAACTAAAACACCAATATCTTTCAGATCGGGCATCTAGTTGACGCATTGTATATGTTGTTTGGACCCTTGCGATGAGACGGTTATTTGGGTATACTCTATGTGATTTTTCATGGAAGTAGAGATATGACCGATTTCTTGAGGAGTAGAATCTACCAGATTCAAGTGCACTATAGAGCGGGAATCCTACCGCCATCTGTGACACAAAGGATATGATGAGTGGGACCTCAGTGGCCCAGTAGTAGAGTGAACCTCGGTGGTCCAGTTGTCGAGTAGGCCTTAATAGTCTGGCAGTCGAGTGGACCCTAGTGGTCCAGTAGCAGAGTGGACCTCAGTGGCCTAGTAGCTAAGTGGACCTCAGTGGTCCAATAGCCGAGTGAACCTTAGTGGTCCAGTGTCCGAGCATGCCTCGATGGTTTAGGAGCCAAGCGATCCGCATTGGTCCATCAGCCTATTAGACCTTAGTGGTCCTACATCCGAGCAGACCTTAGTGGTCCTGTAGCGGAGGAGACCTCAGCGGTCCTCTAGCTGAGTGAACACAAATGACTCATCAGGGATTATTTCCTCAGAAGTATAAGATGATTCAACTTTATGACTAATAATATTACATTCTATACTCTATGTTAAACCTGGTGTGAATTGTCTTTCTTTGTGGTCTTGATTTGTGGTCTTTACTTTGTGGTTTGGGGTCCCTATTGAGTATTGTGTTAATCGCCCCTACACAGGCTTTTCCCGCACATATCTTGTCTCGTGCAGGTGATCAACACTTCAATAGAGAACTTGGTGGGCGGGGACCAGGTGGTGCTCAGTAAGACGGGATGTATGGGCATACTTATACTGCTATAGGAAGATACCCTTCACCTACCCATTAGGTAGGGTCTCGAGCAAGCGAAACATGTCAGTTGTACATTTATATGTGGTTTTGGGATTGTATTCTAGACCCTTTCTAATTTTAGTTTGTATTGTACTCTTTGTGGTTTTCTTAGTGATATTTTTTATTTACATTGTGCTTACTTATGTAGTTTGATCTTTGTTCGTGTGTACAAGTTTAAGGGAAAATGCCTTCCCTTTTGGGATATGCCTACTTGGTGGCAGTCATCAGCACCTAGCCTATGGAAGGTGAGCTTGGGGTAGTCGTGGCATGTTCCCTAATGGATGGGTCGTGATAGATCTATTATGATATCATTTTAAATATTTCATTGAATGTTTTATGATTCAATTTGGAACTGGATGTTCTATTTTGATACCATTCATTGTTTATGGTTAAATTATTCACATATCATATGATAGTTTTTAATATGAATCATTATGTTGATTCTATTTCTCCCCATTCATAAGAGGAATGCATTGGAGTTAGTATGTGTCGGGTGGGGCCTGCTATATCTCCTCGATGAATTCATATGTCTCATGATACAAACTAGCTTGGGTATTGGTTGAGGTCTTACCCATTTGTGTATGGTGTCTTAGCCGAATACTTAATGGTATATTTATGATGTTTGGCATTATGCATTCCATCATTATGATATTTGTTATTGATATTCCATTTAATTATTCAACTAATAGAATATAAATGGTTAAGTTTCATTCTCTTGTGATTATTTATATTGAATTATTTGGTCATCATTTATTTCTTCCATATTATACTCAAGTTATTGGTTAAATGGAACGTGTTTCTGTTAATCATTTTTCTATATTTTTTATTCCATGTTTACTCATATCTTTCATTATACGCTTACCCATAAAAAAATTTCAGATCACCCCTTTCATATGTTTCATTTTTCCTAGGATTCCATGAAGTATATTATGACCGATATGTAGGGTTGCACAAAGGGGTAATAATGTAAGACTCAATGAAATTCATTGTGTATTTTATGTTTTAAAATGTAATGTGGATTTCAAGTATATATCTAGTTTAATAATACTATTAAACTATTTGTTACTTTAGGATGAGATCACTTGTACCTAGTACCAATTTAATAAAGTATGGAATCAACTTTGGCCTACTGGGTTGGGGTTTTTTAGGAGGGCCCACTATAGCCCCTCGATACATCAGTATGTCACATGAGAAAAACTAGTTTTGGTATTGGATACTGTCATACCCGTTTATGTATGGGGTCTTGTTTGAAGAATTGATGGTATGTTTATGATGTATGGAATTATGAATTCCCTAATTATGAGATTAGTTATTGATATTCCATGTGATTATTTTATTAGTAGAATATACATGGTTAAGTTTCATTCTCATGTGATTATTTATATGGAATTATTTGATCATAATTTATTCTTGCGACATTATGCTCAAGTTATTGATTAAATAGCATGTTTTTTAGTAATATAACATTACATATTTCTTATGTATTGTTTACTCATAGCTTCTACTATATCCATACCCTGATTGAATATTTGAGCACACCCCTTTTTCATGTTTCACCTTTCCCTGGGATGCAAGGGAGTATTTTTTAATTGATATGTAGGGTTACACTAAGGGTAATAATGGAGTTCTCAAATAAATTCTTTGTGTATTTTATGTTTTAAAAAGTAATTTGAATTTAAAGTATTTTTCTAGTTTATTAAAACTACTAAACTATTCGGTCCTTTGGGATTTGATTCCTTATATCTTATGAAAATGTAATAAAGTATCAACCGACTCTATGATACTGAGGTTGGGGTAAATGGAGTTGGTATTAGATCAAGTTTAGTATAAAATATGGGAAATAAGTTTAATAAAACATAGATTAAAGTATGAAAAAATATAATTTAATTTGGAAATATTCCTAAAGAAACCAAGATTATGATTTTGAGATTAGTTATACATAAATTTCCAATTTATGTTAAGTGTTTCACTAATTTTAATATAATAAATTATGTTTCATAATGTTATCATCTAATCTAGTGTATGAAATTATTTAGAAATGGAACCTAGCTAAATGAATCATAATTGTTTCAATGCATGAAATAGATTTAGGGATTTCCCTCACGGGAACGAAAATAAATTTTGATCAGGAGTTACGGTTGGAGCAAGAGATACAGCTAGAGCTAAAAAAATTATAACTATATTAGGATAGTTGACTCATATATTGATCAATAACCTTACCCATATATAATATCATGCGGATCCAAAATTTGGTGGAACAATGTTAGACCGCTTTATGCTTTAGAAACCTCCATCATTCAATGGAACTATGATTCCATTTGTTGCTGAGTAATGGATAAGATCATTAGATATGATATTTCTTGTATGGGGATGTAATGAAAGGGAGAAGGTTTTGATGTAATTTTATCACTATCAAGTCATGTAGATCAATGGTGGTCATTTATTCAAAACACTAAGGATTCATAAGAAATAAAAAAACACAGAATATAAGGATTTTAAGGAAATTTTTATGGGAAAGTATTTTCCTTGAAATAATGAGTGGATATGGATAGAAAATTCTTAGGTATGAAATAAAAGGAAGAATAAAATTTTGATAAATATGAAGCTAACTTTACAAGGTTATCCATGCACGTTATGGACAATATGCATAATCCGAAGAGTAAGATTGACCATTTATTTTATGGGATTAAAACAATCCTATAAAGGGAAATAGTTTCCTAAACATTCTCATCATATGGGGATATAGTATCTTATGCTATCAAGACCATGAGACAATTATCAAAATCTTATGTACTTCAAGGAAAATATGAGAAAAAGAGTATCGAAGAAAAATATGTATAAGAGGAAGAAAATAAAGAAGGTTTTTTCCATATGTGATAATTGTGGAAAGAAACACACTGATACTTGATTGAAGGGAATGATATTTGACTTTAAATGTGGAATGAAATGCCATAAAGATCATGATTGCAAGGGTAATAAATAGTTTCCAATGTCCAATACTTCAACTGTAAGGGGATGGAGCACTATAAAAATAAATATATCAATCATTAAGGGAATATAAATCAGAAGAATCAAAGGGATCATGGTCAATCCTATGTTGTCAATACAGTCCAAGTGGAATGATTAAAGTAATTGTTTTTTTATTCAATAATTATATGCAAAAAATATTTTATCAATGATATTCCAATTACAATAACCATGAGATATATAAGGATTGTACAACAGTACTTATTCTTTACGGATTTGGAGTAATTGAAGTTTTCTTTAAGGTTTTATGTTGATCAAGGTATTCATATATTTGGAATGTGACATTAAGAGTTACATTATGTTATTTAGTGAATCTAATTTTAAGTTTATTTTGGAAATTTATTGACCTCCCTTCTGAATTTTTGGACTTTGAATTTAGACATACATATTTTGGATGAGTCTTAAGATTGGATACTTATAGAATGTATTATGTTTAACTTTAGTTATTATTGTTTGTTGAAAACAAGTGCTAATAATTTAGGTTTTAGTAAAAATTTAAAAGAAGAAGGAATGACTTATGGATCTTATGATTCATTAAATTGATTCCGGAATGAAAATTCTATCTTAAATATCCATTTCTTGGTGTAAGGGAAATAGATTGAAGCACAACCAAATGATGAGATTATGCTTATGAAATGGAAAGAAATCAAGTAAGTTCATTTTTTCTAGTGATTACGAGGATAGAAAAAGAATCCCTTAACTCTATGAAAACAATTTTGGAACAAAAACCTTATCCATTTATGTTACTTACTAAGAAGTCATTGGTTTTTTAACTGATCATATATTTACAGTTTTTTATGGTTAACTTTATAATAAACATGTTATCTATCACTCTCCATCAGAATAAGACAGATAGATTTCTCTTCTAGGTCTATGTTTTCACTTCCAACTAATGTTCTTATATTCAGAATCATAGTTTGTGGTGACCTTCACATTTCTCTTTCCCTTTTTAAGATGATGTTTTATTAAACCATTCTACAATTTGGGTTTCCCATAATGCATTTTTCAAATAAAAACCCTTGATTTTCAAAGTGAAATTTAAAATTTCAATGATAAAATTTATTGAATTTAGTGAGAATGTAACATCCCGAGAACATAGAATATATAAAATTTAATTAATAGCTTATGATGAACACAACACTAAGCTTAAATGAACTATAATATAATATTAATTATTATTACTTTAACACAACTGTTATAACCTAGACATTAAATTGGTAGGTGTGAATATAAATAACTATATTATAAAATAAATATAAAGGACATATCCAATAAAAATTTATTTATTAATTATGATTAAATAAATAAACAATTTTTAGTAAATTCATTTTATTCTTAAAATATCTGTTTTTGTCAAAAGGTGATTTTTAGTGATTTCTATGAAGAAATAAGTAAAATTATTTTTTATTTTTTTTGAAAATTTAGTTCAAAAAATGAATCTCATTTTTGAACTCATCGTTTCAAAATTATTCTATGGTTAAATTTGTAGATTTTTTAAAAATTCAAAATTTTGATGAATAATAAAAAATGCAATTTTTTTATCAAATACAATATCTTTTGTGATGTCTCCAATACATTACTATGATAAAAAAAATTATTAAAATTATTTAAAGATCCATGTATGATAATATAATAAAAATATCATGCAAGAAAATTTAGAACATTTCAATTATAAATTATTTCATGATAAATATGAAAATCATTTTTAGTGTCGATGTAATGGTTATGCAGCATTGGAAAAGTCAAAATCAGCACCTGAAAAATATTAATTGATAGTTTATAAGTCTTTTAATGACTAAATTATAAAATATCATTCATAAATGTTGATTTTGACTGATATTTTATAATTTTTGACTTATATAACAAGAATCTCATCGAAATGCTTGTGCAGTCCTTGCACATGGTTAGAAAAGTCAAATTAACAAATTAAATAATTTATCTGAATATAAGTAAATATACATAATTAAAGAATTTAAAATAATATATTGAGACTAATTTATTTATTTTTATTATATTAAATTATTTTTAATTTTTATATATGAAATTATTACATTATATGCTCTTGAAACACTGATGGAGTGCTTGTTTAAGAGAAGAAAATTAATAAAATAATTTTAATTAAAATAATAAGAAACATTAAATGACCCAAAAATCTGAAACAAATTCTATTAGTTGAGTATATTTTGACTATTTACATCCATGTGTTGAATTTATGGCCTCTGGGAGACACGTGGTTGACATTAAATCCCTTATAGTATTTCAGTTAATGAAAAGTTAAACATGTCATAATCCTTTTTTTAATAAGTATAAAATTAATAATGTGAAATTATCAATAAGATATGTTCAAATATAAATGTAATTTTTAAATATAAATTATTTATCTTAATCATGTAAATTTTTTAAATTTTTATAGGATAAATAATTAACTTAAAAACTATCACAATAATGGTGCAGTAATTATTAAATTAATGGAAAAAATCAAAACAATAATACTAAAAATATTAAAATAAATATAATTTAATATAATTAATATGATACATACATTTTCTATATTTGTATTAAAAATTAGTTATGTATAAAAAAATTTAAATATATCTTATTATCTTGATATTCGTATTGTAAAAGTAATAAATAGAAACAAATTTGATGATAATGGTATCATATGGAATTAATATTTTATTAAATTATTCAAAAATCATAAAAATATTAAATAAACGCAAAGGGGGTAATATTTGGTTTAATAGTTCATCCCATATTCATTTATAGACCATTTATAAGTCTTTCGCTCTAGAATAGCCTTATTATATTTTAAAATTTTGAGAAATTCTGAAACCACCCATCACCTAAATTATAAAAAGGGCACCTCATCCCTCACTTATTAACAAATCTTTGAGACTTATTGACCAAAAAAACCCTTCCCATTCATCTTATTAACATCCTTATTCAAGTTCTGGAGGTCCTGGTCTACCAAAAATACCAACCATAGATCCCTTAAGAACATATCAAAGGAAAGTCCGTCGAAGAAGTGGTAATTATTTATTCCAACTCATTCAAGTTCATATCTTATTATACTTCATATTCATGTATTTTTTCCATAATAAAATAATAAATACAGTATCATATATATACTGATATTTGATTATGATAATAAAACAACCATATTCTACCTTTTATTCATCCTATGAAAAACAAAAGCACTGAATTTACAAACAGGCAGCTTGTCGCCTCCACATAGTGGTGTCATTCATTTTTCATCACCACTTGATTTAAATGATAATAATTATAGAAATAATGGATATATATGATAATTATTATATGATTATTATTATATAAAATTAATATACCTTCCACTTCCTCCATCATTTATAAACGATATCATTGTTTGTGCGTACGTACGGCTTACCATCTCCATGAAGTGATGTGATTTATTTTATATATTAAACATTTAAGAATGGTTATAAAAATTTATTTAATGATTATATATAATATTTATGACATTAATGTTATTATTGATATGTTTTATCTATATCCTATTCAAGAGAACCCAGAATTTCTAGACAAAATAAGCATAGAGAAAACAGGGAACTTAACACACAAAATAGTGAAACAAAAAAATATAATAATTAATGACTAGTAAAATGTTATAATGATGTCATATATGATATCATAAATATTAATACTATTTTATTATAAGTTTATAATATGTTTAAAACCACTATACATAATTTTATGACACGTACAGTGGAAATCAAACCGAAGGTAAGGGAAATTGTAACCCAATTCCCATTCTTTGGGTAAAACTCCTACTCTACTGATTATGTCATGTTATGATTATGTGTGAAATAAATTTTTATTATCTTATATTGTATTTCCACTAGTTTTATCTGTATTTATATCTGATATAAATTATCAATTCATTTGATTAATTCTCAGAAAAAATGATATGATATTTGTAAGGGAGTTTTAAAAATAATTTTTTAAATGTTTCTTTTTCAAAATTTAAAAATAATTTTTTTAATTATAAAAAATGAGTGGGTTTTTTAAATTTCATGGTTACTTAATTTTTTTAATATTCCTTTAAAATATTATAGAATATTTTCAAAGAAACTTTTTTCTTTTTTAATTGTGTAGATTTTTAAGAATAAGTGGTTCTAAATGTAAAAAGGGGTATTTTCCCAATGAATATTTCAGTGATCTAATTAAGTTATCTATGTTAATGAATGTTGTTAAATCCTATAATTCATTGAGGTTTATATTTTATGAAATCATTTTCCATATTTTTCTGAATGTTTTATGATCAATTTGACTAGGGATGTACTACTTTGATATCATTCTCTATATTACTCAGGATGGTTTATGATTACGATTACTGATTGGATAAATTATTTACATTTCCTAAACTAGTTTCAATACGAATATATATGTTGATTATGTTTCACCCCTTTCATATGAGGAATGAATTGGAATTATAAAATGATGGTTGGCACCTGTTATAGCCCCTTGATGCATTGGTAGGTCTCATGAGACAAACTAGTTATGGTATTGGCTGATTTCTCACCCATTTTTGTATGGTGTCTTACCCATTTATATATGGTTTCTTGGTTGAAGCCTTGAAGTTATGTTTATGATGTCTGGAATTATGCATTCTCTCTATATGATATTACTTTTTGATATTCTATGTGATTATTCAATTCACAGAATATCCTTGATTAAGTTTCATTCTCACGTGATTATTTATATGGAATTATTTTATCATAAGTTATTCTTAACATATTATTCTCAAGTTATTGATTAAATGGAATTTGTTTCAGTAATTTACCTTTCCATACAATATATGTCTTATTTACTCATAGATTCTACTGTAAGCTTACCCTTATTGAGTATTTGTGCTCACCCCTTTCTTATGTTTTACTTTTCCATAGGATGTGAGGAAGAATTTTGTTATTAATATATTAAGCTACACTAATGGTAATAATGTAATTATCAAAGAAATTCTCTGTATACTTTGTTTTTTAAAATTTAATGTGAATTTCAAGTATGTATCCAGTTTACCAACACTACTAAACTATTTGGTCCTTTAGGATGTGATTCCTTGTATTTTATGCTAATGTAATAAAGTAACCATCGTCTATATGCTACTTGGGTTGGAATATTTACAAATTTAGTATATTAAGATAAAAATAAATTATATATAGAAAATTTAAATTTATTTTAAAAAGATTTTTTAAAACTAAATTATTTTCTTCCTAACTCTATAATATTAATTATCTGTTTAAAAATCATTAAATTTTAAAAATATATTTATTCCAAATACAACCTTTATTATTTAATTAAATTTATTCTTTAAAATTAAATTTTTATGAAAATGAAAAATGAATAAAATATATATAATGAAGAGAATATAAAATTTATTAATAATTATGAGATTATATTATCCGAACTTATACTTAAAAATCCCCTAAAAACTTTTACATGATATATAAAGGTAAGATAAGGAGTGATGGTTATCATGGGTGATGATTTAGCTAGAATGGATATTGTAATGATTTACATAAGCTCGAACTTACCCTGCAAACTATTCTGATCAAGCCACACTTATTGAGGTATGGATTTGGTTTGGTCTAGGGAAAACACTAGTGAAGCTACCTCCCTTCCAGGCTTGAAAAAATAAGGTTCATAAGGAATAAATCTACTATATAATCCCATTTCTTGTACTTTTTGTATTGATTACATAATATGTTTACTTCTTTTTCTATGCCATAGTTCAATGGTTGTGTTATAATGGTCACAATTACTTCTTCTAATTGATTAATTATTTTTATATATAGTGATAATAAAAATATATATAATCCCAATGGATCTATAGTCCCAATTCACATATATATCTAATTAACATATAAACCCAACGACCATATATTTAATGGTTATATTTCATTCCAATATATATCCTTCCATACATCACTAAAATAATCCATCTTATATACTTCTCTCCCAACATTCCTATTATATTTCTAATTATTTTCCTTTATTCTATACTTGAAATCAGGGTGATGATCTTCATGGAAAACCATGAGGATAATGATATTATTTTAATGATATTTTAATTTATTTGCATATGTATTTCACTTGTACTTTTCTTAAGGATGTTTCATATTTCATTCTCAGAATATATTAATTTATATCTTTTATTTTATTATTCTATCTTATGAAAATGTATCTAGGTTTCTTTTAGTTCACTAACTTAAGGGAGACAAGCTATTCAAAATAGTATTTATTTAAAGTGGAATTAATATTAAAATATTGTGGTGTTAAGTTCTACTCTTACCTGAAATAAATTTCATCCTCTCAATTTTAATTAAAACTCAATAATGAAAAATAATTAATGGAATGACTCAAGATATAATCTACAACTCACTATCATGGGTAAGACTATAAAACTTATATTTTACTTTATAATAGGAATATTTTATGATTCTCAACCATTTATTCCAAATATTCCCCCATATCTATTTATAAATCTTATGAGTTTCTGGACACATGCCTTTCGTAACTTCATCTTGAGGATATTATTCCCAGCCAAATACTATAATAAAATTGGTTAAAATAGTATCCAATAAAATCATAATAAATTATCATGTGAATATGAAAACTCAATATTATAATTTCCTCTCATATTAAAACTTTATTTTATGTTATGATGTTATTGGTTTAACGATGATATTATTTAATCAACCTATAACTCCTTTTTTTAACTTAGTTTGACCATGTTCATTATAATATTAGGTCCTCTAACCAAACAAGAAATATATTATATCATCAAATTCCATGAAAATATATTCAAACCATTCATAATAATTTATAAATATCATTGAATAAACCAAATCATATCCACTAGGAGTTTCTAACTAGGTGATCAATTAATCCAATTAATTATGCATTGAGTGAAGATCGAGTTTAAATTCAACCAACCCTTTTTAGGTTTATTGCCACTGAGTGTATCTAAGATAATGCTTGTATCTACTTGTATGTATGCATACATGAATTCCATTACTATGAAAGAATACTATAAACTTTACCAAAAGAATTGGAAATTTTCTTATATTTATAATTATACCTAGATTTCTCAAAATAAATCTCATCATAATCCCCAAGAATAACAAAACCCTACTCTGATGCCGACTAAAACACCACAGACCCACACTCTCTGGTCTAGTGCTAAAAAACATACTTGACATTCTAAATTTGATACCGAGTGATATTACCGAAGAAAAACTTGCATATATTTCACATCAATTTCCTAATTTAAACATTAAATCTCATTAATAATCACACATCCCTAGAACCCAATGGTTTTGTGTCTATGGATATTAATTTTACAAAAAACTTATTTCACATAATTATGAACATTTCCCCATAATTAAACCATACTATACCTCCTCCTAAATGTATCATATGTTATACTCATCTTCATAACCTGGGTAATAGAAACAAAATATGGGTTGTTATCAAAAATAAGTAAGGTACAAACTTATAAATGACTCATAAAGCATGATATAAGGTCATGTAATCACAAATGATCAAACATATACCACAGAATAAGAGTGTGGACTCATGAAATAATAATAATGAGCTGTGGAGTACAATATAAACATATATAATAAAAAAGTATCATAATCATAATCATAAGAATTCATAACATTTTTAACATAGCCTAACTACAATTATTTCCATACACAGTTATGTGAACATAGCTTCACTACAATTATGTCCTCACACAATCGTGTGAACATATATTAACCACAATTATGTCCATACATAGTCTTTTGAACATATCTTAACCACAATTATGACCACACACTATCTTTTGAACATATCTTAAAAACAATTATGTCAACAAAAAATCTTATGAACATATCTTAACCACAATTATTTATAAGAAAATTCCTATAAACAAAACTAAATGTGATCATGTCATTGTATAATATTCATTATCTCATCAGATATAAATTTTAAACCAATGCATTGGAGGGAAGTAATAGACACCACCCATCACATAATAATCATCCATAAATATGTGTGCCATATGAAATCAATCATATGTCATATCATGAAAAACCTATGAGAAGATAATGGGTTTCGTAACATTTCCAAATGGTATTACTTAAAATGAACTCAATAATAGGATCAGTTGATACCAATAGTTTAATCACCCAAACTAAGTACTTATTAAGAGAATTTAGCTGGTGATTATTGAGACATGACTCAATAGGAGATGGATATTTTATAGGTAGAGGTAAAAATGGAAGCGAAATCACAAAAATAGATTTCATAATATATAATAGAATTTTCACAAAAGAAAAAGTTTTGGGAAACTTTCAAAAATCATTTTCATGAAGGTGATTTAAAGACTTTTGTTAAACATTATTTAGAAATATGTCCAAATGATAAAACATTGAAAAGGAATAAAGTTTAAATAAAAAATGTGGATTGGGAGGAAAAATATATGAATGTGATAGGAAAAGACTTTTAATATTTTAAAGTTCGTTTATGGACACCCACATTGTTAAAAAGGAAAATAAAACGTCCTTTTAAAAATAGGTAAAGAGAAGTTTAAATATCACAAGAGGTATTCCATATATGGATTTAAAATTGATAAATGGAAAAAAAAAATTGGAATGAAAACATAATGAAAAAGAATAGAAAATACATATTATAGAGGATTATAATTATTCTTAAAAACATTATACTTTTATGAGCAAGAAATTCATCAAAGAATAAGCAATGAAATATAAATGTCATTTTACCCAAATATATAGAAACTTCACTTCATAATAAAATATTTTTGTTGAATAAATCCAAATTAATAATTATTTATTTAAAAATGAAACATTATCACTCAAGTAAAGGAGATTCTAGATAACAAAATAACTTATGGATTTGGTTACATTTGAATTGAAAGCCCTGGAAAAAGAGAACTTGAGATGGATGTTTAAATCCATTAAATTTCATGAATGGTATGATAAAATTAATTCATAGGGTATCATATACATGACACAAAATAAAACAAGTGTTGAATATGGAGTATATATCAGGGAAATAAAATTGGGATAATAAAACCCTTACATTTACTCTTGATTTTCATGAGTATACTTTATCCTCATTGAGGCCTTGAATCTTCTCTTGAAAGACATATTATAAATGGAAGACTTGGATAAATTTTTTATAAACAAAGGATATAAAATTTGGATGAGGGATCTAGGAGAGGAATAAAGGGTAGGGGTTTAATTGGATTTCAAATGTATAGAGTTGTTTGAAGTGGGTGAAAGTGAGCTCCTTTTATAGGTGAAAAATAGAGACATTTCCTAGGAGACTAAAGTTAGGTGGGGTGTAAACATTGAATAAAATGTGAGTTAGGTGGTTTAGGTGAGTAAATTTTGGTGAGACATATGGCTATAAGTCCATAACCTAACAAAACTCTTCAAAAAGGATTATGTTTCAGGTTAATTTAGTAAACTTCAATCCACTTTAAGTTGCCTCTTTTTCCCTTATTCTCCTTGATTAATTTTTTACTATGGTAATTATTATTTTAATAAAAATATAATATGAACATAATTACCAAATTTTTATGTGTTTATTCTGAATTTGGACTCCATTTTATCTTATTCAATATCCAAATATGAGAAAATTAACTTTAAAATTAAAACAAATGATATAGACAAGAACTATTTTTTGGAGAAAAATGTATTTTTTAACATTAAGGGTTTTTTATTCTTATTTCATATCAAGTAATAATTAAATTAGTGTTGATATATATTTTTATATGTTTATAAATCATATTATATTCATAAAAAATATTAAATTTTAATTTATTTAGATAAGAACTATACAACGTTCATAAAAACAGTTCTAGGAGATATAATTATTTTACAGTGGTAACTTATATTTACCTTGGTAACTTATTTTTTTGATAAATATGGAAATAAACCTATTAATAAATTTGTTTATATTGATTAAAAATGTGAAAATAATTTTATTATACTATTTCTTAAGATTTTATAAAAAATATTTTTAATATAAGTGTACATAATGCATAAAAATGGTTTATAGAAAAAATGTATTTTTTAAGTATAAATAAATTTATTCATATTCCATAATAATTGAAAATATATAGATGAAAATTAATTTATTAGTTTATATACGTTATTCATATTTTTCACATAATATATAAAAGTATAATAATTTTAAAAATTCTTTTTTATCATTACATTATTTTATTTTAAGTTATTTAAGATTGGTTACTTGTTTAATAGGAATTAAATTTCATAAATATTTTTATCATAAATATAACCTTTACTATTTAATTAAATTTATCCTTTAAAAGTAAATTTTATAGAAATGAAAAATTTATAAAATACCTATAATAATGAAAATATCAAATTTATATATAAATACAAAATTATATCATCCAAATATATAATAAAAATCCCCTCAAAACATTGGTATAATATTTAATGGTAGGATAAGTTGTGGTGGTGGTTTCCATGTGTGGTGATTTGGTTTGCATAGATCTTGTTATTACTTCCATAAACTTAAAACTATCATAAAATTTTTTTTATTTAAGCAACACTTATTGAAGTTTTCTTTGGGCATGGTATAGGGAAAACCCTAAAGAAGCTACCTCCCTTCCAACCTTGAAAAAATGAGCCTCATAAGGAATACTTCTATAGCATGATTCTATTTCTTATACATTCTGTATTGATTTCATAATATGGTTACATCTATTTATATAGGCTAGTTCAATGACTATATTATAATGGTCACATTTAATACTTCTAATTGATTAATTATTCTTATATATAGTAATGATATCAATATCATTATAATCCCAACGTCCATATAGGCCCAATTACAATATATTTCCAACGACCGTATAAATTCAATGACCATATATATTATGGTAATATTTCAATTATATATATATCATTACATGCATCATAAAAATCATTCATACTATATAATTCTTTCTCAATATATCTCTTATATTTAAAATTCCTTTCCTTACTTACATACTTGAAATTTGGGTGATGATATTCATAGAAAACCGCAAGGATAAAGATTTTATGTTCATGGTATTTTTATTTACTTATGGATTTAAGCCAAGAGTATTTTTCTTAATGGTTCTTCATATTGAATTCTAATAATATATTAATGTTTACCTTGAATTATAATTTTTTTATCTCCATAAAATGTATCATGATATATTTTAGTTTGATGTTTTAGGTGAAACAATATATTCAAAATATTATTTATTTAAAGGAAAATTAATACTAAAATCTCAATGTGTATTATCTAGTGACTATTTTTCAGAATGAGAATTATTAGACATGTCATCAACACATATAACATGATTGAATATAATATCAATTACATCCAAATACCTAAAATAGAAGGTAAAACACTCATTGTGTATGTGACCTTGGAAAATAAATCGTTATGGTTGATCTTTATTCCTCACATATGACTTAAAATGACCAAAGTACCTAATGGAAATAAACATTAGAAACATATTTAAAAAATTACATAATGAATTGATAAAATTTAATTCATCAATGAAAATGAAAATAATATTATCATACCTCTCAATTGGATACATCCATCGATAATGCATTTTTCCAACAAGTTTTGGTTACTTAACCAAATAAATAATCAAATGAATCATGACAATAAAAAATGAAGTTGGAATAATATCTATAAATGAAAACGTTTCCACACATTTATTTCTTAAAGTTCTTTGACTTCATTTATATTTAGATATTTTCAAAAATATCTTTGAAGAAAGTGCACAACTCAACTAAAACTAAAGATTCTTTGTTAGATAACTTGTTATACAATTCCTTCTGTATAAGATGCTCCATCAGAATATGTGATTCATTACTTCTAAATCAATGTAACCTTCATTGTTTTAAGTCAACGCACATTGAAATTCTACTTGAATATCGATTTAAAAATTTTAAATGATTTAAATTTCGATGTAATATGTATTTATTATGAGTTTTCATTGCAAAAATAGCTAAAAGATACTTTCCATTCTCATTTTCCCAAAAACCACACATTATATTCATTACTTCCAATACCTTGCAAGAATTAATGTGATCCTTCAATTTACCTTGATCATTAAGTAACATAAAAATTACATTATCATGGATGTTCTTCTCAAAATGAATTACATCAAGATTAATATATAGGGAATTAAATTCCCAACAATGAATTTTAAAAATATATCCTCATTTTATTCCACCACTGTGTTCCAATAGATTTGAATGTTCTACCTTATACACTTTTCCCCCATTTTTCAACAAATTACATTTTCAAAATTCTATGGTCGCATTCATTAATAGTTCCAAGATTTATGGACCAAATAACAAATTTAGTTACTTTCTAAATTAAATATCTCTATTGAATTGTATCTTGTTAAACCTAAATTTATGAGATGCATTCAGAAATCTATGATGACACAAAAAACATTATTTTATTCCATGAGGTAATCATTTAGGTTCATAATAAAAATTACAAACTGGAAAAACCTAACCAATATAAGTGTTCCAATTAGATATGTTTATAATCCCAGTAAAGTCTCTAATTATTCACATTAAATTAGAGATAGTTTTGAATGGTTTTCCCATTTATGCATATAATGTTTCCACCCCATCATCCCATAAATAATTAAATTCTTTTATTATACACTGATGGTATAAATCGAAGTCATTTCCAAGAATTTTATTTCCTATAACAATCATAAAAATAATTAATAAAGTATTAATCATAAACATTCATCAAGGTGATGGGTTTTTTTGGACCATTATATGACCCTTGGAAATAGAAAAGAACCCAATTAAAAACAACTATTTATCTAAGGAACCACCATGCCTGAAACACCCAAGCATAATTATATTCCATCCTTGTTCTTCAATAAAGTTGGCTTGATGATGATCTTAAGAGGTAGCGGATGAATTCCTCCTACATCCGAAGTGGAACAGTAGCCAATGGTTTAGCAAATGATTTATGAGATCTCTAGAATTCTTAAAGGGGTGATAACACCTATTCTAAAGTATGAACAAGATTTGAGAATGAAATAGTAGATATCCTGCAAATTATTCACCATTATCACAAACTTACACTAACATCCAATAGGATAAGGATCTCATCTTTAAACAATCATATTTGATGCTCTTTATTAAATAAATAGCATCATCCACATAAAATAGTATGAGTGTCCTCACCTGAAATATGAATTTTACATCTTTTGGGGTGTTTATTCATTTAACAATTCAATGAATGAGGTGTTCCTATCATAGATACACCAACTCTAGGGTTCATAACTAATGAAATCATGAAATAGGTATGTGGAACCACAAATTCATCATATTCACATCAAAATCAAATGTGGATGAAGACCATGTATTAACATACACTAACACGGGATAATAGTTTCCATTTTAATACCCATCCAACAATATCCCACTTTCACTGAATACCCAAAATTAATTTATAAAAAATATCACAACTCTTTGTGAATATATTCAAACTCCTTTGGATATGGTTTCATTAAACTATATTTATTTTGGAAAAACTATTTGTCCAAAACATAATCCTTATCTAAGGGCATAATTGTGTGATCCTTCAATCCTTAGATGTTTTTACAACATATACGAAATATCTCTTTCATATATGTGATAAATGTGAAACCTATAGGAAAGCATCACTGATATTAAATCTACTAAAAGGTCTGGTGTGATCACTATCAAACATATACATATCACAGAACAAAAATTTCTACCAAAATATATAACATATGCATCACATATATACTTATTTAATCCTTTTGTTCATGACATTAGGTGACCACTAGAAATAGAGTAGATAAATCTACTATAGTCGACTCGTCTTTTAATAATTAATAGAAAAAGACTGACGAAGTTGATGAATACATCACATATCATTCATCTTTTAGATGGATTCATCTCATTTCCCTAATTTAAGTACTTGAACACATTATATGTGACTAAACTAAGAATGTCTATGTATTTCCATAGTTTAATTCAATCAAGAGCCATACGTATTTTCTTTTCATACAAAAAGGAAAATTCCATCATGGTTGTGCTCTAACCGATCAGCAATATACCCAACCAACCTTATATTAGCTAAGTTATTTTAAAATTTTCATAAGGAATAAAAGAATTATTATTTTCATTCTAGGTACAACTCCACCTATAGGTAAAAAGGATTAATACTATTTTTACACCCATAAGTATAGTACTAATCATACCCTAGTTTGTTGTGTTATGAGAAGGTAGGGGTCATGCTCATGGTGAAGGTTTTGTGATGGAGGAAAGTCCCGATGAGGATTCTACTAAGGGAGGGGAGGTTTTACAAGTAGAGGATTCAGCTTTGGACTCCCCTTGTGAGTCCAAAGAAGTGGGGATTATAGAGGATTATTTTAGATTCTATTTAAGGAAGGGAAAGAACACCATTATTGATTCTGAAGGCTTTATCAAGCATACCTAGAAGACACGCCCAAGGAAATATTATTCCAACATTCCCAGTCCTACGGTAACTAGGTCCATGAGCAAAGGTAAACCTTATTCGAAAACATGTAATGGTTTCGGCATTCCCACGAGGGCTTCTCTCTCTCAAGCAGTGGTCGGTCAGGTGCACCTGGTGGCTGACCCTCCCCCGGTGGAGGTTGCACACCCTCCTGGGCTGTAGAGTGAGGATGTGTGACATGCTCAGCTGTTTGGGAATCAACGTGAGGCAGATACTCTTTCTGACCCTCAGAAACAGATTGCTTCAGTGATGAATCCCATGGATCTTCTTCTTCACTCAGATGAAGAAATGGTGGATCAAGTTTTGAATATTAAGGCTCTGCATGAAGTCATCAACCAAATGTTGGGGAAAATGATTAGATTGGAAACAAAAAAGGGGCATTTTAAATGGATCGATAGATAGAACCACATATTGACAAGAGGCTTCAACATGGGGAAGATTAACATGGAAGAATATATGCAGACTTGGGAAATCATGGTTGAACATTATGAAGACATCTTGAGGGTCGATCCTGGAACTCAGGTAAGCTCTATTTCCTGGATAATGTTTAGGGAGTTTGATTCTAATCATCTCAAATTGTTCTTCAACAGAAATTTCATATCTTTTGGGGCTTAGTATGTACATCTGTAAGGGTTCTCACTTCTCATTAAAAGTGTTTCTAAATAAAAAATGATATTGGAGTATTTCCACATGAATCAACTCTATATATATCATATAAAACTATTTATCATTAATTCAAGATTATATTCATGTTAACTTGAACATATCATTACAACTCATAATACTCTATAATGTTAATTTTTTAGGAACAACTCAAAGTCTCACGTTGAGGGGATGTTATCATTCTACCATTCATGTAAAATTAATTTTAGCACTCATGAATGAATGATAATTTTAGATTTCCTTTATTATAATAAAATGATACATTTTATATCCATTAAAACCAATATCTCATGTGTATTACTTTTATATATTTTAAATGACCCACATGTTGTTGTTGTGATAATGGTTTTGTCAGCAGATCTACTATATTTTCATGTGTATCCATCCAACTAATCTTTAAATCACCCACTCAACAATCACCTATATAATATGGTATTTTTAAAGGATGTGTTGGGTACTTTGATGATACTAGGGTTCCTTAGAAGGAGAAACATCCCCATTTTTATCACAATATAGATCAATTAATCCCTCAATGTTAGGAACCACTCCAATTTTAATAATGAATTTCTTGATCCAAACGACTTCCCATAAAGCTGTTGATGTAGTGATGAATTCTTCATTTGTTGTCAAGTCCAATATTGTTGCTTGTTTATAACTCTTTCAAATGATAGCTCCAATATTTATGAAAAATAAAAAACCATATTTATATCTCAGGTCAACTTTTTCATATTGTAAACTAGCATCTATGTAACCCTTTATAAAAATTTCATCATCTCACCCAACGACCAAGAACATATAACTAGTCGTTCTCAAGTACTTAAGAATGTTCTTCACATCAATCCAGTTACTCTCACTCGAATTAAATGGGTAACTACTAGTTATTATCAAATCATAAAAGGCATTATTTTCAATTATACAACATTCCATACATGATAGATCCTATAGTGGACACGTAAGGAATCATACCCATCGTTTATAACTCTTTAAAAGGATCTTGGATTGTAAGATCCATCTTCTTTACCTAGGTACTTTCTCTCGTTATGTTTTTTTTATCCATTTAAAAATCTCTAAATGATCATTGTGCCTTATAACACTCCAATATTTTATGGTATGTCACTTCTTAAATAAAATAAATTTCTTTGATAACTTACATTGCACATAATACCCAACTTTACCGCACAATAAAATAAGATTATAATCGAGCCATAAAATTAGTGGGAAGGAGTATTCTTAACCAAATTATGAAATTTATATATATTAAAAAGTTTTTACATTCAACACAAATATTTTATAGGCATAATATAAAAACAAATCCAATTTTAAGAATAAAAAAGCAATATTTTTCTTAAGGCAATTTCATAACCTTTTAATGACGCACTTGTTTTAAATATAAATTTTTATGCTTTTATAAGTTTTATTTGAAAAAATAAACTTATAATTTTAAGGAGGAATATAAAAATTTAATTTGGTTGAATTTTTGGATTTTTTCTGATTAATTCCACATTTTGATTAATAGTGCTAAAATATTGCAATTTAATTGAAAATAGCTTTTTCAGCTAAATAATTTATCGTGTTAAATTATAATTAGATCAGTTTTTATCATTTAATATAATTCAGGTCATTTTAATCAATTTCACGTTGAATTCGGATATAAAAACATTTCAATCTTTTGAACGTATTCACTTTAAAAACCCTTTTTTCGTTCCAACAATAGGATTAATTTTAAATTAATTATAGACAATTATGTGTTTTGAATTTTAAAAAAATGGATTCCATATTTGGAATCAAAATTTAAAAATTTATTTAATAGTTTCCTTTTATTTTTAGACAATATTAATAGTTAATTTAGTAAAAAAAATATTGTCACGGTAAAGGGTAAATTGTGCAATTAAGAGTAAAAATAATATTCTAAATATTAGAAAATTACCCTAACACTTGTCCTAATTTTATTGTATAATTTATTGTCAATAAAAATTATCATTTGGCCAATTTTAATTCCCCTTGGAGATACTCAGATGACTTTAATCCTTTTTTAATATTTTATTCTAAGGAAATTCCAATATGGAAAACTCAAATTTTTATATAGTATTAAATTTTTTAAATTTGGTTATTCATAATATGTATTCAACTATAAATATTTATTTGAAATTTAAAATTTTTATATTCATTATGGTAATTTATTTTTCATTTTTAGGAAATAAATAATTACCTTAAGGTCTTACACAATGATGATGGATTAATTGTTTATTTAATAGAAATATCAAATAAATGATAATAAAAATATTAAAATAAATATAATTTGATATAATTAATGTCATAAATTAATTTTCTAGGATAACTAGACATATTAGGGTTGTATTAAAATTATTTTTTTTAATTTATATTGGTTATTTATATTTTTTTAAATAATGTCAATAAATGAATAGTGTAAAAATTTACATTAATCATATTTTAAAATAATTACTATTTTATTAAATGATATAAAATTGATAAAATTATAAAATTTTCCTCAATGATTTATATAAAGATAAATATTTCATAAATTATCCATTTATGGTTCATTTGGAAGTTTAGAATAGCTATATTGACCCTTCAGGAATAAAAATACATGTTGTCACGGTAAGAGTTAGAGGGATTAAATAAGGGTTAAATCCAAAAGATAAGGGTAATAATATGACCTAAACTTGTCCAAAAATTATTTTATGGGAGAATTTAGACCCACACTCATATTATCTTCCAAAATGAATCACTTTGTGTTTATTTAGAAATGAAAATTAATTTATATTAATTCAATATTTTTGAGAGTTTTTAAAAGTGTCCCTAACCTCACTTAAAAAAGGAAACCTCCTCTCTCACTTCCTCACACCACATTAAGACTTATATCTCAAAAAAAATATACCAAAAAAATCTCCCAAATTTATTTCCCTCAACTTATAATCATCCATTTGTGCATAAATCCAACCAAGTAATTCTTTTGGTATAAACAAAAAGGAGTTATCTAAAAACAAGGTAACATTCTCCAAAGATCATTTTTATTTTATTTATTTCTCAAAACATTCAATACTTCAAATTAAATGCTTATATATTAACCTAATTATCTAAAATATTCATTTATTTTTTTATTCTAATATTTTTACCTACACATTCACACACATCCATCAAATGGGATGTGCAATTATCATTCGTGTGTATAGAGAACTATCATCTTGCAAACCAATGTCGTTCATTATTCCATTTCAAACCGTTTAATGTTGGAAATAATTATGTATTAACAATTTATATTTTATTTATAATATATTTATAATGTTTTTATGCTTCTATAATTCTTATATAACTCATACCTTCATGCCTTCCATTTTTTTGGAATACCATAACTTTGTTTATGGACTTGTGGACTATCACCTCTTCAAAGCGATGTGATTCATTCACACTATACATGGAATATATTAAGGATGATTTTAATGAACATAAGATACATATATATATAATTATACTTTAATTATAATATACATCATTTAGTTTTCATTTTTTTTAATATTGAAAAGAAATTAAATTCGCATCCATGCGTACATACGGCCTACCATCTCCATGAACAATGCATTTTATTTCCTATCTCCAAATTTTATTTATTATTATAAATACATATATTCTGAATATATATGATATTTAAATCATGGTTTACATTATATATATGATGAAATCGTAATCTAATTAATAGTAACAATAAGTAACAAGTCAAAACATTCTCGAAAAACTAAGAAATTAACACCCAAAATAGTGAAAATAATGGAAGATTATTAACAAAAAAATAATGAGATATTATAAGATGTTAATATATGATATTATAAATTTGTTCATGGTTATTTTATAAGTTAATAACATGCTTAAAACCATTATAGAGGAGGATAAATTCTGTTCACTCAAAAGAAAATAAAAGGTAAGGGATTTCGTCTCGATTTATATTCCATTGAGACTTATTCGGTGTTATGCACTGATTCACATTATTGTGGTGTATAAAATACCCCTTTGTAATTTAATATCATTATTCCCTCATAAACTATATACCACTTTTACATATAGTGTTTACTTTAACAATTATTTTATTATCTGGGGAAGTATTAAAAAATATTTATTCTTAATTCAAGACAAATATTTGATAAGACATTCTTTTTATTAATTAAATCGATTACTTGATATGAGAAATGATTTGGAATGGAAATTATGGGTGGTTCCCAAACTTTATATATCCCCTCTATACATCGACAAGTTATCATGAGACAAATAATTTTTCCAAATTAAATGGGTTCTACCTGTGGTTTTAAACATTCTTCTAAAAGGTCTTGACAGTATAGGTTTTCATCTGCCTTAGACATGATGTACAATAATTAAGAATTTCCTTCAAATATATTTATGTTTCCATTTTAATTATAAATGATGTTTTCATATGATAAAATCTATGTATGCATTTCATTCTCATTTTATTTATTAAATGACATGTGTTATCAGTCATTTACCTCGCCATGTTGATTTATTATCATTAAATCATTATTGGTTCTAATTTATTTACCTGTACTGATAATTTTAGCTCACCCATATTATGTTTCCTTTACCTAGGTTATGAATGGGAATTTTTTGAATGAGTTTCAAGGATGCCTATATTTTAATTGTTTTATGATTTATTTTATTTTCTGATGTATTATGTGTATCATGTTTGTAATCTAGTTTTCCAAAACTACAAAACTGATCTGTCCTTCGGGATTTTGTTCCTTATAATCATGCCAGTGTAATAAAATAATACAGAAACTCTGATCTTTTGGGCCTGGGGTGCTGTAGTCGGTAACAAAGGAAGTTTAAAAGCAACCATGGAAACTATATTTAGAAAACATAGATTAGGTAAAATAACCATATGACTAACTTTGAGGATAAGTCTAAGTATATGATAACACCTTATATATTTGGTAATGAAAATGGATAAAATAGTTTAAACCTATGGACTCATATATAGATAATAATATTTCATGATTTATATATCTAATAAATTATTCTTCATGACCATATATCTGTGATTAGTGTTTCTCATAGTGTTCATTGGGTTTTGGTCAATGGTTAAAATCAGAAAGGTTATGGAAGTAATGGTTATATTGATGATGATGAAGAGTCAAAAAAGGGAAAAATAAAAGTAATGATGTGTTAAATAATAAGATGATGAAGTGTATTTAATGGTTTAATACTGAATTAGAATGATTAAATTTCTTATGTATTTGGATTCAAGAATTATTTCATCAATGGTTCTCTCGTTATAAGAATCAAGAGATATATAAGGATTATACTATAATACTTCTTCATTAAGGATTTGGAAGCATGAAATGGGGATCAAATATTTGGTATGTGACAATAAGAGCTACATTATGTTGTTTGGAGAATCTAATGTTAAGTTTATTTTAGAAATTTTGTGACATTCCTTATAAATTTTTTCCTTTGAATTTGGAAAGATGTATTTTGGCTGAGTCTTAATATAATGACCCATACTTTACATACATGGTTATTACATTAAAATTTAAGTACACTTATTACAACAAATAACAAAACCATGAAAGGACCGTATAGGTATAGTGTCTTTAGAAACTCGGAAACATAAACAACTGGTTCATAAAGTGTCTACACTGTCTCCCATTCATTTAATAATATCTATAGTCTCTTTTGGCATATATTACTTAATAACCTTCTTCCTGACCTGGGTAAAGAAAACATACAAAATGGTGAGCTCAAATGCTCAGTAAGGGTAAACAAAATAAATATCAATCACATCATATTCATAAGAACATAACATTATGGAAATCTTACCCTGCAAAATAGATCATAATTTCATAACATGGGATAAATCATGGCAGTGAAATGTAATCACAATAATCATAACTTAAAACATGATGATTGTTGTTATACACACATCATCATAGAGAATTATTTCGTATTACTCAAGACTCATTGCCAAGACTATCTTAGTGGACAAAGTCCATTTCTGAACCGAGTTCATTCCTCGTTTCTGCCCTGTTTCACTGAACCGGTTTAACTTTCCGTTCCAGCCACGTCTATCTCATGAGCCATAAAATCCTTACCCAATGAATTGGAGGGAGATATAGGTCCCACCAATCTCATAATGATACCATTCTTATGTGTGCCACAAATTCATAAACCATACATCATTGCATAACCCATCTAATAAAAATGGGATTCTTAAACATAGTGACATCATAAGACAATTCATATAAGATAAAGGAATTCATAAAAATAATTCCATCACTACATAATCAAATCAATGTAATAATAGGGATAGAAACAGAACCCTTTACTATCTTAGATGGAAAATAATTTTGCTAAAACACTTGAACTCCATTCTTGAGGAAAATATCGTTTCTACTACAAAAACACTTTTACTTTCTTAACATGTCATACAATTATAAAATAAATAAATTTTATTAGAAATAACCTTGAATACTTGTAAAGGAAGCTTCTTGGAAATAATTTTTTAAAAATCCATTCATGCCGTATAAGTTAAAAAAACATTCTTCTCGTACTTTTGTAGGAAAAGTCAAAAAGTACCTCCTACGAAAAACGACAAAATATTCCTTTCATATCATTAATAAAAACGCACCAAAGGGTAAAATTGGATTTAAACAATTGTATGTTGATGGAAATAATATTACATATTGAGGAAACATGGATGTGGATGATAAAATACACCCTAGTAAATTCCAAAGTATAAACAATCTTGGATAAAAATGAGATTGTGATATTTCACTTCCCTTAGGTCCGATTTGATTCGTAAGTGTCCGAACCTCCTATATAATGATTTAAATAATGCCATTGACTTAATCCATAATCATAATCAATTTTATGATATCATATATGGTCATATTCTTAGCTTATTATTAGTAATATTTCATTGCTACTTGTTATTCGGGTGTTTATTACTTTTTGTTCTTATGTGTGTTTTGTCGAATAAATTCTTATTCTTCTTTTTAGGTTATAGATAAATCATTTATAGAATGGTATTATTGTAATATATATCATATTTATTCACTCAATTCATTTATGTAATCATTTTTCAATGAAAATCATGTAGAATGGGTCACATCACATCATGGAGACGGTATTCTGTACGTACGCACGAGCGATGATATCATTCTCATGACAGTGGAATTGTATTGGAGTGTATGTATACTATTTCAGAATCAATATAAATTTACAATAATCATATATATTCATTATTTACACCATTATACCCATCCAAGTAAGGTGGTGGTGGAAAATAGATTACACCACGGCGTGGAGACGGTATTCCGTACGTACGCACGCGCGGTGATTTCATTTTCCGTAGGATGGATAGATGGTGAAATAGGGGCTTTTCATACTTATAATAACATATACGTATATGAGTGATACTGATGTTATTACTTAATAATTAATCAACTAAAGAAGAAGATGTGGAAGAAGAAATAAAGTTGAAAGAATCGGTAACGGACATTACCTCTTCTTTGAAGCGCCTCTTTGAGACATCCTTTTAGGGCACTAAAATTGGCCTTTGAAGAATACCAGGACCTATATGATGTTTCTAGGGAAGTGGATAGGTGAAATTGGCCAGGTTTGGCCGATCCTGAAAGCTCATAGTGGTGTGAGGAAGAGAGGGAGGAGGTGCCATTTTATAAGGGAGGAGAGGGGCACCTATGGAAAAACAAAAACTATTATTTTATTATAAAGTCATATTCGGTTTTAAATACCTCCAAATTTATTTATTTCGAGGATAAGGTTGGTATTTTTCGAAATCCTCTCATAAAATAGAATTTAGAAAAGTTTAGGTTCCTATTTTAACCATATCATTTAGATTTAACTTTAAGTTAAATAATTTTACTTTTACCGTGTCTTCTTGTTTTATTACACTATAAGGTTAATAAACGTACTATAATAAGACAAAATAACCCCAAGTTGTTTATTATTAATATATATAACCTTATCTAAGTCATTTTGCTGAACCCTAGATTTTTAGGAATAACATAACAATTAATAATATAATATTGTTTTTAAAAACTATTTTATGTCAATTTTGATACTATTTAGTAATTGATTTTTTTGAAAATTATAAAAGACTTATTAATTCTAAAAAAGTTCTTTATATCAATACTAACATGTCATATTAACCTATAAAATTAGTGGAATTCATAAAAGTCTCAAAGTACATTTATTTGGGTATTTATAACATCAATTATGTCAATATTTCATTAATAAGATAATTAGTGCATCATCTTTGTGTCATGAATAAATTAAATTATATAATGTCTAAAAATTAAAAATAAAATACCATTATGTAGGAAATCTTTTTAGGTTTATAATTAATATTTATAGTCGAATTTATATTATGTATAACCCTATATTAAAAAATATTTACTTATTAAACTTTGATTCTAACTATTTTAAACCTTCTTTAAATAAATTAATAATAAATGTCCTAATCTAATCCAAGTGGGCCTAAATGGTCATATTTTATTCATAAGGATATTTTTGGTCTAATTAGAATTATCCAATATAATTAGGAAATTTTTTAGGGTAATAATAATATCATTTTTACCCTTAATTACCCCATTTACTTTTAACCGTGGTAAAAAAAGTAAACAGTTACTATTTACCAAAAATGATTTTCATCTCATTGAACCACATTTTACTTACTGAAACCAACCATATCTCTCATATTTTTGAAATTTCACTCAAATAAGTGGTAAAATTAAGTTTTATGTAAATTTGCAAATTATCCTAGGAGGTGGGTAAAAGACGGTCAAAAGTTCAATAAAAATTTTATATATCTAAAATTATTATAAAATTACTCCAATGAATTTCATTGAACTTATATAGGTATTATGTATCAATTTTGACCTAAAATAAATTTAAATAAAATAAATAATTATCTAAATAAAAAGTCGGTTCTTAAATAGTAACCTAGTGTTTTCACTATTCATCAAAAATTGAATGTTTTCAGAAAAATACCAAATTTTTACCCTATACTAATTTCGATATTACGAATCAAAAAATGAAGTCCATTTTGAAAAGTAAAATTTATAAAATTTCAAAAAGTGGTTATTAGTATTCATAACAGCTAGTTTTAATAATATTTTAATAGCATATCGTTGTTTAGTGAAACTCGGTATTACGTACGACGCAAGCTATCAAGGAAGGTCATGATTGTGTGTAAAGAAAGCCAGGATAGTGTTGTGTGTAATGAAAGATTCATTTGATGATTTATATAAAAACAAAATTTTCTTATAAAAGTCTTGGGTGTTACATTCTACCCCCCTAAAAATGAATTTCACCCTCGAAATTTGTCACTTGCAACAAACAGATGATGATACCTCTCCCTCATCATATCCTCAAGCTCCCATGTAGCTTCTTCTAATTGGTTGTTCCTCCATAAAACATTCACCAAGTGAGTGGTCTTGTTCCATAGGACTTTTTCACTACGATCGACAATCTCTATCGGCTGTTCTTCATAAGAATGATCTTTCTCCAACGGTACAACTTCTGAGCTGATTACTTGTGAAGGATCAGGTATGTACTTTGTCGGGAGAGATACATGGAACATATCGTGAACTTGAGAGAGATTCGGTGGAAGCGCCAATCGGTATGCTACCTTCCCAACACGATCCAGTATTTCGAAAGGACCGATATACCTAGGGCTCAGCTTTCCCTTCTTTCCAAATCTCATTACTCTCTTCCAAGGAGATATTCGTAAGAACACTTTATCACCCACTTCAAACACTAAGTCTTTTCTTCGGTTGTCGGCATAAATTTTTTGTCGACTCTGAGCTTCTCTTATGTGTTGTTTAATAGATCGAACCTTTTCTACCATCTCATCAACAAGATCAGGTCCTAATAGATTTCTTTCCCCAACTTCATCCCAGGAAGTTGGAGTCCTGCATTTCTTTCCATAGAGAGATTCATAAGGAGCCATCTGAATACTGGAGTGAAAGATATTATTATAAGAAAATTCCACCAAAGGTAGGTGATGATCTCAACCACCTTTGAAATCCATATAGAAAGCTCTCAACATATCTTCTAGAGTTTGAATTTTCCTCTCAGACTGACCGTCTGTCTGAGGATGATAAGCAGTGCTAAAACTCAACTCTGTATCCAGAGTATGCGGAATACTTCACCCGAACTTTGAGGTAATCCTCGGATCTCGATCAGATATAATAGAAAGTGGTACTCCATGCAATCTTATCACTTCCTTTACATATATCCTTGAAAGTTGATCCAGAGAGATATCCTATCTAATAGAAATGAAGTGTGCAGACATTGTAAGACGATCAATTATGACCCAAATAGAATTATTGCCTTTGGATGTTTTAGGAAGTCCTGTGACAAAGTCCATAGTGATGTTTTCCCATTTCCATTCGGGTATGGGTAATGGTTGTAACATCCCCTTAGACTTCTGTCTCTCAGCTTTAACTTGCTGAAAAACCAAGCATCGAGAGACATATTCAGCAACATCTCTATTCATGCCATCCCACCAGAAGTACTCTTTCAGGTCCCTATACATCTTCGTGATTCCAGGGTGAATAGAGAATGAAGAACTATGAGCCTCATCCAGCAGCTCCTTCTTTAATTCGGGGATGGGAGGAACACAAACCCGATTCCTGAACTTTATTATCCCATCACAATCAAGGTTGAATTCAGGAACATTTCTCACCTTCTTTTGTAACTCTACATCTTCTTTCTGTGCCTCTTTAATCTTAACATGTATAGATGGTTGAACATTCATTTGAGAAAGATACGATTTTTCCCTTTTCATTATAATTCAAAGATCCATCCTTTGTAAATCCATAAATATTGGATCATTTTTGATCCTTATCATTGATAAACTGGCATGGTCTTGTCGACTTAATGCATCTACCACCTTGTTTGCTTTCCCATGGCGGTAATGAATTGAACAGTCGTAATCCTTAATCAGCTCCAACCATCTTCATTGGTGCATATTCAGTTCATTTTGTGTGAAAATATACTTTAAACTTTTAGGATCAGTATAAATATCAAACCTTTCTCCATAAAGATAATGCCTCCAAATCTTTAATGCAAAGATTACCACAGCTAACCCCAAATCACGAGTTGGGTAATTTTACTCTTTTATTTTCAATTGTCATAAGGCATAAGCTATCACCATATCATTATGCATAAGAACACACCCCAATCCCTTCTTGGATGCATCACTGTATATCACAAACCTTTCTCCACTACAAGGAAGTGTGAGTACAGGTGCACTGGATAACTTTCTTTTCAACTCCTTGAAATTCTCTTCACATTCCTCCGTCTAGACAAACTTAACTCCTTTCCGAGTCAACTTGGTGAGTGGATTAGATAATCGTAAGAAATATTTCAAAAAACATCGATAATATCCAGACAAACCAAGAAAACTTTGGATCTCAGTTACTATTGTTGGTCTCGACCATCTTTCGATAACGTCTGTTTTTGCTAGATCCACAGATATCCGCTCTTTTGAGATTATGTGACCCAAAAATGATACTTTTTGAAGCCAAAATTCACACTTGGTAAATTTGTAATAAATATTCTCCTTTCTCAGGGTCTTAATTATAATTCTCAAGTGATATTTATGTTCTTACTTGATCTTTGAATAGACAAGAATATAGTCTATAAAGACTACCACAAACTGATCAAGATAGTCACTAAAGACCTTATTCATTAGATCCATGATGATAATAGGGGCATTAGTAAGACCAAATGGAATCACTATAAATTCATAGTGTCTATACCTTGTACAGAAATTCGTCTTTGGTATATCCTCCCTTTCGACCCTTAATTGATGATACCTTGAATGAAGATCAATCTTGGAAAAGTATTGAGCTCCGTGTAGTTGGTCAAATAAGTCATTAATGAATGGGAGAGGATATTTCTTCTTGATAGTGATCTTGTTAAGTTCTCTATAATCAATGCAGAGTCTCATTGATCCATCTTTATCCTTAACAAATAGAATAGGTGCTCCCCAAGGGGACGCACTAGGGCGTATGAATCCCTTATCAAGATTCTCTTGGAGTTGCTTCTTCAATTCCTACAACTCAATTGGGGCCATTCTATAAGGTGTATTTGAAATAGGTAAAGCACCCGGTATGAGTTCTATTGAAAACTCAACTTCACAATTTGGTGGAAGACCCGACAATTCCTCTAGAAAGACATCATCAAACTCTCGTACAGTGGGTATATTCTTAATGATGAGTTTCTCAATAACCATCTGAGATAAATAACCTTCATTTAGTGGAATCAAGACCCATAAGATGGAATAAATTTCCTCTGGAAGGTTATGTTCTTCCTTGTATCGATAGATGATCAAATATTGATCTGGAATATGAAATGTGACTTTCCTTCTTTGGAAATTGATATGAGCTCCATATAGAGAAAGCCAATCCATGCCAAGAATCACATCAAATTCCACTATAGGGAGGATCACAAGATTTGTAGGAAGCACTTTCCCACAAGCTTCAATCGGAGAAGAATTATAAACTTTTGATGCGACTGTTGTGCCATTAGGGGTGGTCACAGCTAACTCAACATCTAATTTTTGAGGTAATACGGTGATACCCTTATAAAATTATTCAAAAATAAAGGAGTGGGTGGATCCAGAATCAAATAAAACATTTGCTACTTTAGAGTGGATGGTAAGTGTACCTTTCACCACTTCGTTTTCGTACTCCACATCACTGATAGAAATTTCATGTGACTTTCCATTGTCTTTAGCATTAAGAGTTTGTTGACGTCAATCATCATCAACAACCCTTGGATTTAGGAATTGATTGGCATAATTCCCCATCTCCTTGCACTTGTAACATTAAAGTGTAGGAGGTGCACTCTGTGTAGCCTTTTCTTTGTTCGCATCACTCGACATCTTCTTCCCATCATTGCGGCATTCAAATGCCTGATGACCTTCCTTTCTACATTTGAAACATTTACTTGTCCCTTTAAGATAACTCCCTCCATGTTTCTTTCCACACCTTGAGCATAATGGAAACTCATCTTCTTTTCAGTGTGCTCTTTAGATTTTCCTTTGAATTCCATTTTCCTCTTCTTATCAAACCCATATGACTTATGGGTTACTCCAATCTTCATCTCAACTTTGGGAGCACATCGAACGATTTCCTTGTATCTATTGAAGTCCCTTATGTCTAATGCCCTTCGAACACTTGGTTTGAAGCCACTAAAGAATCGGTCGATCTTACTCTCAGGTTGGATAATAATACCAGAAGCGTACCTTGCAAGTCTTGTAAAATTTTCTTCATAGGTACCAACAGATTCATCATCCTTTTGATTTAGTTCAAGAAACTCCTTCTCCATCTTTGTTTGGAGAATACGAGGCAAGTACTTATTGAACAATATGTTCTTGAACTCGTCCCATTCCATGGACTCAATTTCATCTCTTGTCCTGGTATTGTTGATAAGATTCCACCATTGATCAGCATCACCTTCCAAGCGATACACTACTAAGATGACTTTATCATGTTAAGAACATTGAAGAACTAAAAATATCTTTTCAGTAGTACTGATCTATTGTTCAGCAACTAATGGATCAGTAGACCCACTGAATGAAGGTGGACGATGTCTCCTGAAGGATTCAACAGAATGTTGCTCCTTCCATTGCTCGTTTGGAAGTCCTGCATGATTCATAGCCTGAGAAAGTTGTGTGAGCATGGCTATAATATTTTTCATTCCAGCTCCCATAACTTTTGGTTGCTCAGGGGGAAAATCATTGCATTTCCCATCGCATTCTGCATTAACACAGATCCTTCGGGTTCGAGCGAGTGACTAAAACCAAGAAGAATAGTGTGAGCAACACTAATTATAATAGGAAAACCAGATAATCAATAATAAAATTTCACACTTAAGGTCTTATCATAGGTTTTTCATGGCCATTTTTTAAACACTAAGATCGTTTTCTATGCTTAGACTTATCCTTAGTATTCTTACTAAGAGTTTCACATCCTAGTTTCCAAAGGTTGACTATACCTTTCATCTGATACCAACTATAACTACCAATACATTACATACATGGTTATTACTTCAAAATTGAAGTACACTTATTACAACATATAACAAAACCATTAAAGGACCGTATAGGTATAGTGTCTTTAGAAACTGGGAAACATAAAAAACTGGTTCATAAAGTGTCTACACTGTCTCTTATTCATTTAATCATATCTATAGTCTCTTTTGGAATATCTTACTTAATTACCTTCTTCCTGACCTGGGGAAACAAAACATACAAAAAAGTGAGCTCAAATGCTCAGTAAGGGTAAACAAAAGAAATATCAATCACATCATATTCATAAGAACATAACATTTTGGAAATCTTACCCTGAAAAAGAGATCATAATTTCATAACACGGGATAAATCATGGAAGTGAAATTTAATCACAATAATCATAACAAAAAACATGAAGCTTTGTGTAATACACACATAATCATAGAGAATCATTTCTTATTATTCAAGACTCTTTTCCAATACTATCATAGTGGACAAAGTCCATTTCTGAACTGAGTTCATTCCTCATTTCAGTCATGTTTCACTGAACCGGTTTAACCTGTCATTCCAGCCATGTCTATCTCATGAGATATAAAATCTTTACCCAATGCATTGGAGAGAGATATAGGTCCCACCCATCTCATAATGATACCATTCTTATGTGTTCCACAAAATCATAAACCATACATCATAGCATAACACAAGTAATAAAAATGGGATTCTTAAACATCATCACATCATAAAACAATTCATATAAGATAAAGGAATTCATAAAAATAATTCCACCACAATATAATCAAATCAATGTAACAATAGGGATAGAAACAGAACCCTTTACTATCTTAGATGGAAAATAATTTTGATAAAACACTTGAACTCCATTCTTGAGAAAAATATCATTTCTACTTCAAAAACACTTTTCCTATCTTAACATGTCATACAATTCTAAACTAAATAAATTTGATTAAAAATAAACTTGAAAACATGTAAAGGAAGCTTCTTGGAAATAAGTTTTTAAAAATACATTCATGTTGTATAAGTTTAAAAAAACATTATTCTCATACTTTTGTCGGAAAAGTCAAAAAGTACCTCGTACGAAAAACGACAAAAGATTCCTTTCATATCTTTTACTAAAAACCCACCGAAGGGTAAAATTGCATTTAAACAATTATAGGTGGATGGAAATAATATTACATATTGAGGAAACATGGATGTGGATGATAAAATACACCCCAGTAAATTCCAAAGTATAAACAATCTCGAATAAAAATGAGATTGTGATATTTCCCTTACCTTAGGTCCGATTTTCTTCGTAAGTGTCCGAACCTCCTGTATAATGATTTAAATAATGTCATTGACATATTCCAGAATCATACTCTTTGTTATGATATCATATATGGTCATATTCTAGGCTTATTATTAGTAATATTTCATTGCTACTTGTTATTCAGGTGTTTATTACTTTTTGTTCTTATTTGTGTTTTGTCGAATAAATTCTTATTCTTCTTTTTAGGTTATAGATACATCATTTCCAGAATGGTATTAATGTAATATATATCATATTTATTAACTCAATTAATTTATGTAATCATTATGCAATGAAAATCATGTAGAACGAGTCGCATCACATCATGGAGACGGTATTCCGTACGTACGCACGAGCGATGATATTGTTCCCATGATCGTGGAATTGTATTGGAGTGTATGTATACTATTTAATAATCAATATACATTTACAATAATCATATATATTCATTATTTACACCATTATACCCATCCAATTAAGGTGGTGGTGGAAAATAGATTACACCACAGCGTGGAGACGGTATTTCGTACGTACGCACGCGCGGTGATTTATTTTTCCATTGGATGGATAGATAGTGAAATAGGGTTGTTTCATACTTATAATAACCTATAATTATATGAGTGATACTGATGTCATTACTTCATAATGAAACAACTAAATAATAAGAAGTGGAAGAAGAAATAAAATTGAAAGAATCGGTAATAGACATTATCTCTTCTTTGAAGTGACTCTCTGAGACCTCCTTTTAGGGCACTAAAATTGGTCTTTGAAGAAAACCAGGACCTATAGGATGTTTCTAGGGAAGTGGAGAGGATAAATTGGAAGGGTTTTTCCAATCTCGAAGGCTCAAAGTGGTGTGAGTAAGAGAGGTAGGAGGTGCCCTTTTATAAGGGAGGAGAGGGGCACCTTTGGGAAAACTAAAAATATTATTTTATTATAAAGTCGTATTCGGTTTTAAATAGCTCCAAATTGATTTATTTCGAAGCTAAGGTGGGGAGGGATCAAAATACTCTCATCCAATATAATTTATACAAGTTTAGGTTCCTATTTTAACCTTATAATTTAGATTTAACTTTAAGTTAAATAATTTTACTTTTACCGTGTCTTCTTGTTTTCTTACACTATAAGGTTAATAAACTTACTATAAAAAGCCAAAATAACCCCAAGTTGTTTATTATAAATATATACAACCTTATATAAGTCATTTGGCCGAACCATATATTTTTGTGAATAAAATAACAATTAATAATATAATATTTTTTTAAAAAACTATTTCATGTAAATTTTGATACTATTTAGTAATTGTTTTTTTGTGAAAATCATAACAGAATGATTAATTCGAAAAAAAGTTAATTAAATCAATACTAACATGTCATATTAACCTATAAAATTATTTTAATTCATAAAAAGTCTCAAATTACAATTATTTCTGTATTTAAAACATCAATTATGTCAATATTTCATTAATAAGATAATTACGGCATCATATTTGTGTCATAAAAAAAATTAAATTATTTAATATCTAAAAATTACAAATAAAATACCATTATGTAGGAAATCTTTTTATATTTCTAGTGAATATTTATAGTCTAATTTATATTATGTATAACCCTATATTAAAAATAATTTACTTATTAAACATTGATTTTAACTATTTTAACCCTTCTTTAAATAAATTAATAATAAATGTCCTGTTCTAATCCAAGTGGTCCTAAGTGGTAATATTTTATTCCTAAGGTTGTTTTTGGTCTAATTACACTTATCCAATAGAATTAGGACATGTGTTAGGGTTATAATAATATCATTTTTACCCTTAAATACACTATTTACTTTTAACCGTGGTAAAAAAAATAAAAAGTTACTATTCACCAAAAATTATTTTCATCTTATTGAACCACATTTTACTTACTGACATAAACTATGTCTCCCGGATTTTTGAAATTCCACTCACAGAAGTGGTAAAATTATGTTTTATGTAAATTTTCAAATTCTTCTAAGAGGTGGGTAAAAGACGGCTAAAAGTTCAATAAAATTTTTATATATCTAAAATTATTATAAAATGACTCCAATAAATTTCATTGATCTTATATAGGTATTATGTATCAATTTTTACCTAAAATACATTTAAATAAAATAAATCATTATTTAAATAAAACGTCTGTTTTTAAATAGTAACCCAATGTTTTCACTATTCATCAAAAATTGAATGTTTTCAGAAAAACACCAAAATTTCACCCTAGGAAAATTTTGATATTCCGAATCCAAAAATGAAGTCCATTTTGAAAAATAAAATTTATAAAATTTCAAAAAGTGGTTATTACTATTCATAACAGCTAGATTTAATAATATTTTAATAGCATATCATTGTTTAGTGAAACTCGGTATTGCGTACGACACAAGCTATCAAGGACGGTCGCGCTTGCGTGTAAAACAAGCCAAGATAGTGTTGTGTGTAGTGAAAGATTCCTTTGATGATTTATATAAAAACAAAATATTTCTTTTAAAATTATCTGGTGTTATACTTAAGGTTACTACGTATAGAATGGATTAAGATAAACTTTGGATATTATTTTTTGAGGTTAAAGTGTGATTTATCATATTGGTTAACCTGTGCTAACAATTTTGGTTTCATTAAAAATTTAAATGCTAATGGAATAAATCGTAGATATTATGAATCATAAAAGTTCTTCTAGTGTGAAAATATTATCTATAAAATTCAGTTCTAGGTGTTAGGGATGAAGTGAAAATAAATCAAAGCCCAACTAAAGGATGCTATTATGATTATTACATGGAAATAATTCTAGTGAGTGATACTCTATGTAGTAAAATAATCCATCAACTCTAGGAAAAGGGTTTTGAAAGAAACACTATCTGTTAACTTTTATTTCAAAGAAATCAATGGTCTTTTAACCGATCACAAATTTATGGTTTTTGTGATGGTTAAATTTCTAATGAACATGTTATTTGTCACTCTTACTCATAAATTTATAGTTATATTTCTATTCCATGTCCATTTTTTCACTTCCCACTAACGTTATCCTATTCGAAATTTTAATTTTGTAGTGACCTTTGATTTTCCCTTTAGTACTTTTTAAGAGGATGTTTTTTTAACCCTATTTATGATGTGGGTTTCCCATTAATGAATTTTAAATTATATACCTTTGATTTTCAAATTGAAATTTTAAATTTTTAAGATACAATTTATTGAATGAATAGATAATTTAAAACCCCAAGATTTTACAGTATGTCTCTTCTTAAATAAATTCAATTTCCTAGATATATTAGGTTGCATGCAACACCCAACATAACCACACATTAAAATATTATTATAACCTATAAATTCAATTGGAGAGAATAAATATTATTAACCACATTATGAAATTTATATATATTCAAAAAAAATTTGAGATCAATTGATTTTCCAAGGGACGACATCCCTGAGATCGATCGTCTTCAGCCTGGTGGTTTTCTAAGGGCCATGGATCATTGGAATGAAGGTAAAGAAAGGGTCGAGACATCAGCAGATCATAGATTCTTCACATCTCAATAGGAGGTAGAATCTAGCAGAGTTCTAAAAGAGGTATTACTGCTCGGGTTTTTGCGAGATCAAAGTTGATCGATGAAAGGCTAATACAATGTAATTTATCAATTATTACACGAGTTATTCTCCTGAAGGGTGTAAAATCATGGAAATTTGATGATCTTGTTCATCACATGTCCTTGATTTGGGGGTTTTCCACTTGGAAATGAATTCCAATGGGTCATGTATTTTATCAAATTTTGTTCCCATGTGAAGATCTCAAGAAAAGAGATCGGGGTTATAGTTTGGTCTCTTTGAAACCAGGTTTCCAATGGATTCAAGAATGGGGCTTTAGCTTCAATCCTTTTGACATAAAAATATTCTTGCCCATGTTTGGGTCAATATTTTTGGATTAAACTGGATTTTGGGGCACCCAAAATTTTATACAATATTGCTTCATCAATTGGAGTTCCTATTAAAATGGATAGGAAGACTGAACAAGCCAGATTTGGATACATTTTTAGGGTTCTCATTGAAGCAGATTTAAATTTAGTTCTAACTGAACAAGTGATACTGTCTATAGATGATGATGAGATGAAGCTTAAGCTTGTTTATGAGAAAATTCCTGACATCTATTCTGATTGTAAGATCATTGGTCATGCGAAGGATAAATGTGGGAGGGCTATTAAATGCTCCTTCTGTTCCATCTCTATACATGATGTTGAAACCTGTAGAAAGAAAATCTTGAACAATCAACAAGGAAGTGCTGGTACTTCTTCCTTGTAAGGGGATCAAAGCAAGGAGGGCATTGCACGTAAGAAAAGGCATGAACAATTAATGTCTCATTCATAGAATGACAATATGCAGAAGGTGATGTCTGAGATATCTTGGATGGGATAGACCTAGGAGGTCCAGAATGCTGGTATAGAGGGTGTCATGTTGAATCCTGCTGGAGGATCGATAGTGGAAGAAGCACTATCACCCTCTTTCCCATGTGGTCAAACAACCTCGTAAATAGAGGTTTTGGAGCCTGGAATGAAAAATGCCACAAAAAATAACAATTTTGGACACTCTCTAGTGGGTCCTCAAGCCAGTACTTGTCTGGAATTGTATATTAAAAACTCACAAGGATCTCATGTACTTGATGACAGTGAACAATGTGACAAAAATATGGTTGGTCCTTGTCTTTCACATGTGCAAGTGGACTTGGATCAAGCTGAGAAGGAGGAACAACCCTCCACTTCCATCCCTATTGATGTTGATATTAGTCTAGCTACTCATGTCGGTCCTGACCTCATGGTGGAGCTCAATAACCAATGGATGTTCATCAATATTCAGGGTAATTGGGCTAATATAGAAGATGATGACTCATCTCAAAAAAATATAATATAGGGATGCAGCTATAAAGGGAAAGAACAAGGATGATGAAGGTTTGTCTTCTACCCCAATAAGGAAATCCAAACCAAGGAATTACTACTCTCATCTTAAACCCTATATGATAACTAGATCAACATCTTCTTCTAATTGGCAGAGGGCTCAGCATAATTACTTCAACTCCCTAAGAGATGATTCTAACTGGGAAGACTATGAGAATTTTAATCTGTTGGATTATGATCTGTGAGGTTTGTTTGCTTTTTTATTGTTTTTGAATGAGGGTAGGTTTTCTTTTCTAACCCATTTATCATCCTCTCTTATGTGTCTTGTTGTGTCTTTTTTCTCGAATAAAGGGCCTCGACCCCAACCTTTTCTATAAAAAAATCTAGTTTTTAAAACATTTAAAAATTATATTTGATAAAATGATCTAAAAGGAATATAAAAATTCACTTTGGTTGAATTTTTGGTATTTTCTGATAAGTTTCATGTTTTGATGAATATTGATAAAATATTGCAATTTAATTGAAAATAAATTTTTCATCTAAATAATTTAGAGCATTAAATTATATTTTTAATTGTTCATAAATTGTAATTAGATAATTGTTTACCATTTAATATAATTTAGGTCATAGTAATCAATTTCACATTGAATTTGGATATAAAAATATATCAATCTTTTGAACTTTTTGACTTTAAAAACTAGTTTTCTCATTTCGTTAATGGAATTAATTTTAAATTAATTTTAGCCAATTATTTATTTTGAACTTTGAAAAAATGGGTTCCATATTCGAAATCAGGATTTCTAAATTTATTAAATAGATCCCATTTATCTTTGGACAATATGAATAGTAAATTTAGTAATTTTTTATTACCATGGTTAAGTGTAAATCGAGTAATTGAGGGTAAAAATAATATATAAAATATTATAAAATTACCCTATCACTTGTCATAATTTTATTATATGGGTAATTGTAAACTTAAATTATCCTTGGGCTGATTTTATAGCCTCTTGGAGCCACTTGGATTACTTTAAGACTTTTTTAGTATTTATTCTAAGGAAATTCCAATATGTCATACTCATGTTTTTAATAAGTATTACATTTTTTATTTGTGGTTATTCGATATATATATTAGACTATAAATGATAATTTTAAATATAAATTTTTTTTCTTCATCATGATAATTTATTTTTAATTTTTAGGAAATAAATAATTATCTTAAAGTCTTACACAATGATGATGTATGAATTATTTATTTAATAGAAATATCAAATAAATGATAATAAAAATAATATAATTAATATAATTTATGAAAATTAATTTCATCCATGAGTTTTATAGATGACCTATAAATATTAGGAATGTATTAATTTTTTCTTTTCAAAGTCATCTTGTGTATTGATATTTTTAAAAAAAGTAAGGAAATGAATAGAGTTAGAATTGACATTAATGATATTTTAAAATACATAATATTTAATTATATGGTATAAAATTTATAAAAAACTAAAATTCAGCCAACTAATTTATATAAAGTTAAATATGTCGTCAATGATCCATTTAGGGTTCTTTTTCATTTTAGAGTAACTATATTAACCCTTATGGAATAAAAACACATGTTGTCACAGTAAGAGTTAAAGGGATTAAATATGGGTTAAAGCTAAAAGATAATGGTAATAATATAACATAAACTTGTAAAAAAATTATTTTATGAGAGGATTTAGACCCATAATTATATTATATTCAATTATAATTGGTCACCTCCCCTCGTCCTAGAATCCTTTATTTGTGAATAAATACAACTAAGGAAATCTTTTGGGATAAACTAAAAGGTGATACCTAAAAGCAAGGTAACATTCTCCAATGATCACTTTCATTTTATTTATTTCTCAAACCATTAAATTCTTTTTATACCATACTTATTTAATAACCTTAGTATCTTTAATTTACTAAGATGTTTTTATTCAAAGATTTCAATCTACACTTTCACACACATCCATGAAATTGGATACACAATCATCATTCGTGTGTACAGAGGACTACCACCTCACAGACCGATGTCATTTTCCATTCTATTTACCACCATTCAAGGTTGAAAATAATGATTTATTTACAATTTAAATATGATATATATGATATTTATAATGTATTTATGCTTCCTAAATTCTTGTATAACTCGTATATTCATGATTTGCATTTTGTGGGAATACAATAACTCCATTTGTGGACATGTGGACTACCACCTCCTCAAAGAAATGTGATTCATTCACACTATACATGGAATGTATTGAGGATTATTTTAATAAATATATGTTTCAAATATAACATAAAGTTGATACTTTAATTATAATATACATCATTTACTTTTCATTCTATTAATATGTCAAAGAAGTGGAAGTAGCATTAATGCGCACATAGAACCTACCGTCTCCATAAACGATGCATTTCATTTCTTATATCCAAAATTTATGGATTATCATAAATACATATATAATAAATATATGTGATATTTAAATCATGGTCTACATTTTTTATATTATGAAATTGTGATCTAATTATTATAAACAACAAGTAACAAGTCAAAACATACTCGAGAAACAAGGAAATTAACACCCAAAATAGTGAAAATAATGGAAGATTGTTAACAAAAAGCTAATGAGATATTTTAAAAAGTTAATATATTATATTCTAAATATAATTATGGTTATGATATAAGTTAATAATATGCTTAAACCCATTATGTAGAAGGTTAAAGGATGTTCACCCAAAATCAAATGCAAGGTAAGGGATTTCATCTCAATTTACATTACATTGAGACTTATTCATTATTATGCAACAAATTACTTTAATGTGGTGTATATACTACCCATTTTTTATTTAATATCTTGATTAACTCATAAAAAATATACCATTTTTACATACAGTGTTTACTTTGACATTTATTTGATTATATGGGGAAATATTAACAAATATGTATTCATTATTCAATATAGATATTTGATAAGGCACATTGTCTATTAATTAAATCAATTACTCAATATGGGGAATGATTTGGAGTTGCAATGATGAGTGGGATACAAACTTGATAATTCCCCTTGATTCATCGACAAGTTCTCATCAGACAAATATGTTGTCCAAATTAAACAAGTTTCTACATGTGGTTTTAAACCCTCTTCTAAAAGCTCTTGACGGTATAGGTTTTCATGTGCCTACAACATGATTTCTAATAATTAATAATTTACATTGTTGATATTTTATTAATCATTATTATTATCCATGAGGTTTTTATATTATAAAATCTATGGATGCATGTCATTCTCAGTTTATTGTTTAAATGGCATGTGTTATCAGTTATTTACCTCTCCATGTTGAATTATTCCCATTAATTCATTATTTTTTCCACTTTACTTACCCTTAATAAGAATTTTATCTCTCCCTTATTATGTTTCTTTTCCCCGGGTTATAAAGAGGAATCCTTTTAATGAGTTTCTAGGATACCAAGATTTTACTTATGTTGTGATTTATTTTATTTCCCCAATGTATTATGGGTATCATGTACGTAATCGTCTTTTTCAAAACTATTAAACACATTAGTCCTTTAGGATTTGATTCCTTATAATCATGCCAATGTAAAAAATATATATATCAGCTCCGGGATACTGGGATCGGGGCATTACATGCCTATCTAAATTGGTGTTTCAAAGGATCTCAGGGGCACTAAGGATGTATACTAGAGAAGGATAGTAGTGTCATGAAGTAATGGTGATGTCATAGTTCTACCGGCTAGCCCATCCATTCCACTAGATAGCTAGTGGGCCCGATAGTAGGTCACTAAAACTATAGGAGGCCCACCAGACAACTGGTGGAGCCTAGGGAGATTGGGTTCCCAAGGGTATAGAAACACTTCCTAGCACCATCATCCACCAGGTGATGCTTAGATTGTGCAAAATAGTGAGGGGAAGAATCATATTTTATGGCCCCAAAACCCCCATTTAACTCTTAATTTTCCCTCTTTCAACTCGAACTTTGAATTTATGATTTTGAAGGACTCTACAATGTTTTCTAGACTTCTATAATACAAATCCTTGATCCCTTGATCCATTATTAAATCTTTTTATCCAATTTTAGAAAGTTATTCTTTGAATTGGTGAATTATTATGGTTTTATTATTAGATCTTCTTCTTCAATGCATGATGTTGTGGATTAATCATTATCCTTAAAGAAGTTATAGTTTCACATGGAATCGATCACCGGATCTTGTGGTTTTTTCTCCTTCCCTTCTATGGTGTGTGGTCTAAAATAACTCCCTAAAGACTGATTTATTTTTCTTGTATGTGAAACCTATATAGTAACACTATAAAACCTTGTTCACAACCTCCTTCAATGATAATTTTCATGTATATATTTAAAAATCATCCTTAGACCTCCCATGGAACCTGTTGGGTCTGTTGGTGATGAGACCCTAGACTTTCGGCCACCGAGGTGCGTGTCTAACCATGGACCTATGGTGGAAACTAGATAACGTGAACCTAAAGCCTCATTTGGTCTTGGTTTGACATGTAAAATAGTTTTGGAATAAATATAGTGTGAATCAAAACTATTATAATTTTTTTGAGAATTGGTAGCTTTGCATAAAAGGGTAATTGGTATGTTGGCATGAAACTGGTGTTTGGATTAAAGGAATAATGTCATTTAACTAGAATTGAAAAGATAATTCGTAATTATATTGAATTAACCAATTGGTAATATGTTTTTATGTTTTCCATGTTGGGTTATTTTTTATGTATTGGATCTTGCTTGGTGCCTTAGGGTGGGACTCATGTTAGTTTAATACCTTAGGGAAAGAAGATTGGTTTCTTGGTTCCTCAGGGTAAGACGCATGTTTTATTGATACCTGAGGGTGAGATTCAAAGATATATGAGGGTTAAGGGAAATACTCATGGTTTATTAACACTTAATATTGAGATGTTCGGTTCCATGTTATCCCAAGGGAGAGGTGCATGGTCACTTGTTGCATGAGGGTGATATTCTTGGTTCATCTGTGCTTGAGGGTGTGATGTATGGTTACATATGATGCCTCAGGGAAATAGTGGGGGAAGTACATGGCATCCCTTTCTAATTTTTTCCAATGGGATACAAGGATAGAGACATATATAATTGGGCCTAAGTAGGTATGGTTAACCCTAGGCGTTAACCTAGAGCTCTAGGTTCATTAGGATTATTTTGGTGTTTTCGTTATATTTATATCAAATTCCCCTATTTATTGTAAATTTTCATGAATTATTACTCAGAATTGATTCTTTAAGAAATAATGGGTGGTGGACTACTATGTTTTACTCACACCTAGATTGGGTGTTGATTGGTACCCAAAAAGACCTCATAGATGCAAGTCTATATAATTACAAGGAGCCCTGCCTTTGATTGATTGCCTACTGGGATAAGATATTGGAGATAGAACCAAGCATGGGGTTTAGGTCCAATGTTGGGAGACTTTCATTTTATTTTGTGTTTTGGTTATTTTGTTATATTCCTTTCAAAATTAAATTTTACATGACATTTTGTATGATATTAGATGGTTTTATTATATTGGATTTTTTTGGATTTTTTTAGTTATCTACTGGATTTGTATTATATTGACTGTTTATCATGTTTTTGCTGTTATTTTTCCCCTATTACAGAGGTTATAGTCACCCCACTATATCCTTTAGACTCACACTACAAGTCGGTAGCCTCTAGAATATAGGGAGGAATGTCTGAGGTTATGTGGTGACTCGTCTCGATCACATGAGGGAGCAACGAGTCTGGGATATCACAAATTGGTATCAGAGTTCAGGTTTTTTCTATTTCTTCACAATCTTTTAAAAGTATACAAGAGAATAGTTTGGCTCAAATATTGGAAATGATATTTTTCTTGGGAGTATCTTACACACATATAATGTAAAACCCAAGTTACCAGGGATGGGAATGTTTTTCTTGAGGTTCTCATGTAATATTTGGAATGTTATTTCTCCTTGGGTTTTGCACTTGTTTGATATTACTATTCCTGTGAGATTTTACTCATGCTTTGGTATGGAACAAGGCATGTATTCATGGTTCATGATATGAATGTAGGATCTTTTTGTGTTCACTATCATGTTGGAAACTCGTTCACATGCATTTGAAAATCTACTTTTTAGTTTATTCATGTTAACCAATTGTTAATGATACCTAGTTAATGAATAATGATTTTGTTTTTTTATATAATGTGAACTAATTAGGTCAGCCTAACCTTGATAAATTTTTGTGACTCAAACATGAAATTTGAGCCTGAGATAGTTGTGTGAACCTGTTAGAATTGGCTAGTATTATGTAAGAATCAATGAGCACTTATCATATTTTCTTATCCTAATAGGGATATATGATTATTTCTCGGTATTCCTTTTTTTCCTGTGGAATAAGGTGAGAATTACCCTGTGTATAAATATTCCATTATGTCATGTCCTAGTACAAAATAAGGGGGATGCTAATGAGACCACACCACACTTAGTACAGCCGAATCATTCATTAGATTAGAGGAATGTTATTGATGATCAGATCGGGCATATCTTCTTATGGGTGATGTGGTATGTGGAAAGGGGTGTTCTGTAAATAAGATTGATTATGTAAAACCTCAATAGGGAGTTCTAGATTTAGAACCACCTAATGTTCTGAAGGGTGTGTGGCCTGTGAGAAATATAATTTTGGCTTATGTCTATCTTGATGATATTCAATCATCTAGATACACCCATGGAGAAAATTTGAAGCTTGAATTGTACATGATGTGGGGACTAGCCAATCATAGGTTGTACATCTTGATTTATTCCAATCAATATGAGGGGATTAACAGGGAGATTTTCCAAATGAGGTCCCTGCACTATTTCTATCTGATGATTTTGATGGAGGAGAGAGATCAAGAGTTCCTATACTAGACATAAGGGAGAATGATGGTAATGTATTATGATGTATGTTTCATATAACTATAGTGTTTTACTCAATATTGTCTAAATATAAGGAAAATAGGGTGAAGATATTCCAGAAGGTTATTCTATATGATATAAATTATCTGGTGAATGTATTTTAACTGAACAGGTTTCCCAACAATGTGAATCTAGCACTCATTTATTTAAGGGAAACCAAGGTAGGACCTATGTCAAGGGTAGGAAGCTTCAGCTAGGTGGTCTGGTAGCACTTCCTATGGTAACAGTAAGTATTATTTTGATTTGTTCCATTAGGGTAGAAGTGGGAAGAACAGTCAATGTAGTAGGGCATATTTTTCATATGGTGATAGTTATGCTAATTTCAGTGAGGTAGGCCCAGAAAAAATAGGGATTGATACCCTCTTTATTGGTGGAGTGTCATGTGTGTGTATCGATATGGGGAACCAGTGGAGGTTATGTAATAAAACTCATAGGGCAGCCAATAACAGGGGAGTGGGACAAATGTCAGAGTCAAGAAAGGAATCTGTAACTTAGCAACAATGAGTATCTAGAGTGGCACTAGTCTTACATGCTGAGACAAAGAACATTGTACTCTAGGGTAGGAAGGGAAATACCAGTAAGGTGCCGTACAATATGGAGCTCGGGTGGGAGTTCTGTGTAGTGGTGGGATCTAGATGCATGTAGTTTAGTATGAACCTATCAAGCTGGATGCAAGACCTTCCACTATTCTATGTATGATTTTAGTGGAATCTACCCTTTCATATACTCTTTCTGATACAGAGGAATCTCACTCTTTCATATCTTCAAAATTTGTTCATGGTTTGGGTTTGTTCATGGGGTATCTATTTGGAGTCATGTCTATCAACACACCATTAGGAGTGCAGTCATAGGGTATTCTACACTGTAAAGAGTGTTCTCTTGATATTGGTGGCAACCATTTTCTCTGGGGTCTATATGTGCTTGATATGGAATGATTCAACTGAGTCTTGGGGATGGACTAGCTAGTTCTATATCAGGATCATATCAATTATTACCATAGGTGATTGTTCATCTAGCCACCTGAGGATGGACATTACATCCACCATGGTTAATAGGATATCTTGGTGGGTTTGGCAGGACCAGTATAGCTTAGGTTGGATGGGATTACATCTCAGGAGGGAATTCTTGTGTTAAATGATGGGGAATCATAATAGGGATTCATTCCTCTATTGGTATACAAGTTTTAAGACATCTTTCCTAAGTAATTCTTTAGGTTACCACTACAGTGGTAGATCGAGTTTACTATTGAGTTAGTTTAAGGATCCAAACCTATTTTAATAAGACCATATAGTATATCACTACTGGATCTTTGAGATTTGAAGGTTCAATTGGAGGATATGGAGATCATGGTTTTTATGTAGCCCAGTACTTCAACTTTGGGCCCTCTGTTTCTCTTCTCTAAGAAGGCATATGGGAGATTGTTGTTATGTGGTGATTAATAGAAGGTGAAACAAATGATCATCCAGAATAGGTAACCTCTTTCGCATATTGGTGATATCTTGGACAAGCTAATAGGTGCTTGCATATTATCCAATATTAATTTGAGATCAGGGTACCATCAACTGAGATGGAGGACATCTAAAATACCTTGTACGACCTTCTGGAGCTGATATGGTTTGTATGAATTTGTGTAAATGCCTTTCATATTGAGAAATTCACCGCCAGTGATCATGGATTTGATGAACCACATCTTTCTCCTATATTTGGAACAATTCATGGTTTTCCTTTTTGAATGCATCATGAAATAATCAAAATTTAGGGAGGATTGTGAATGAAATTTAGAGATTATCCTGAGTACAGTGATAGAGAATCATCTTCACGAAAAAAATTCAAATTATTGCTTCTAGATTGATCAAATCTACTTGATAGGACATAATATTTTAGTGGTGGAAATATCCCTGGATCTAGAAAATGTAACTACAATCGTTTCTTGGGAGAGGCCTAAGAATTCTTTCAATATTTGAATCATTACCAATCTAGCTATATACTATCAAATATTTATTCATAATTTCTCTCATATAGTGCCATAGATGGATATTTTACCATGAAGGGTGTACGGGTTTAATGGACCAATGGTTAGGAGGAATATTTTTAGGATCTAAATAGTATGTTAACATATGAATCGGTCCTGGCATTACTGGAACTAGGTAAGGGGTACAACATGTTCTATGGACCCTCAAGAGTTAGTATGTGAGTAGTTCTTATACAGGAAGGATGTGTAGTCTCCTATGGATCGAAGCAGTTGAGACCACATAATAGGAATTGACCCATTCATGATCTATAGTTTCCATTTTGGTTCATTCTCTAATATGTTGGTAGTATTACCTGATGAGAGAATGTTTCGTGGGGTATACAGATCATAAGATCCTAAAGTATTCCTTTTCATAGAGGGATCTAAACCTTTGGCATAGAATTTGGGTAGAGTACTTATAATCTTCTTATTTTGAGTTTTCAATATACACATGGGATGGGAAACATCATTGCCAAAACCTTGAGTAGAAAGGCACATACTCAAATTGTGTGGGAGTCTGGCGATAAATAACGGTTGATGGAACACTTTTCTGAGATGCATTTCGATGTCCAGGAGTACCAAGGGAAAGTTACTCTAACCTCCACCTTAGTTGTTCCCACTCGTTTCAATGGTATTGATAGGAGGTGACTAGTGGATCCAAAATATTTTCCAAAATGGTAGGGGGCCACTATCTATCTGGACTATTGATGGGGATAGAGTTATTCTCATTCATGGGTGTGTCATGGTTCTAGCCGATATGCATGAGAGGTTGATAATAGAGTTTCATACTTCTGGGTAGGTGGTATATCCGAGTTTGAAAAATATATATCAAGATCTTTGCAATCTATATTGGTCGTCATGCATAAAGAGGGAGATAACTAGCTTTGTAAATCGATGACTAACCTTTTAGTGAGTGAAAGTCAAGCATCAGCAACCTGTGGGTTTATTATAGCATTTACCCATTCTTGGGTGGAAATGGGATGATTTCATTATAGAATTTTTGATAGGTTTACCCAAGACACCCTAGAATAATGATTCAGTGTGGGTGATCATGGATTGACTGAATAAAGTAATTCATTTTCTACATATTTAGGATACTTTCTCTATTTATGACCTAGGTTTCCTATATGTGTAGGAGATAGTGTTGTTTCATAGTGTTTTGTGGAGTATAGTCTCATATAGAGATCCTAATTTTTCTTCATTCTTCTAGAAAGGGATATAAAAGGCACTAGGTTTATAGTGACTCTAAGTATAACCTACCACCCTCAGACTGACAAGAAATTTGATTGGATCATTCAAATACTAAAGGACATATTGAGATCCAGTGCCCTATAATTTGGAATTTCTTGGTAGAAACACTTGGATCTTATGGATTTTTCTTACAACAACAATTACCATCCATAAATATATATGGATTATATTGAAGCTTTATATGGTAGGTCATGTTGTTCAACATTGTTCTGGTTAGAGGTGGTTTAAACAGTACTCATTGGATTGAGCCTTGTGTTGGAGATATTGTAATAGGTTTTGTTGATCCAAAAGTAGTTGTAAACCACACATAGAAATAAAAAAATACTAATCTAACCATCAAATATAACCTATAGAATTTGATTTTGGTTACTAAGTTTTTATTCAGTTGTTTCCCATGTTGGGGTGATGTTGTATACAGCAGCATGGAAAGTTAGTGCCTGGGTTTGTAGGTTTGTTTTAGATGGTTGAGAGAGTTGTACCAATGGCTTCCCGCTTTGCTCTTCCACAATTATACAATTCCACGCAAGATGTGTTTCATGTAACACAGCTTTAAAGTTATCACCCAAATACTTTTCATGTGATAGATATTGATGATGTTGATATTGATTTTGATACTCCCTTTGGGTATAATCTAATTTTACCATAGATTGTGGTGAGAATAATCTCTGAGGAAAGATCATTCATCTTTTTTGAGTGTAGTGGAAGCATGGGAATGTGTAGGAGGAGACCAAGGAAAGGTATTTTGATATGTGGGATCAGTGGCATTACTTTTTCACTGATACCTCTCAGTGATACATGGGAGAACCGATCAGGGGTGAGATTTTATATGGTGGGGAGGTTTCAAGATTCCACCATTTTACCTAGGTACTTTCCCACTTTAAATTTTTTTGAAACATTTTAAATTATGTAAATGAGACTTGTACTCAGATAAATTGGTGTTTTAAATATGCCTAGGGGCTCAGGAGAGGCAGACTAGTGAAGGGTAGTGGTGGAATATAGTAAATGTTATGTTTTAGTTCCATTGCCTAACTAGTGCAATCAACTAACTAGTTGGTGGACTGGACAGTGGGTCACCAAACCTACATGAGGCCCACCAACTATCTGGTGAGACCCATTGTCCAGCTAGTGGAGCCCAACTAGAATGGGTTTCCTAAAGGTAACTCACTAGCCAATCAGTGGGAACTACTATCCAGATAGAAGGGTTCCCATGGGTGTATGTGTGCTAATTAGAACTAGTAGCCAGCTATGGGTGTCGGGATGGGCTACAAAAGATTTCGGTAGAATCATATTTTATTCCCCTAAAAACCCCATTTAACATCAAATTGTCCCTCTTTAAACCCTAACCTGAGATTTTTTATTTTGAAGGAATCTCCTGGGCTTCCTCAACTTCTCCAACTCCAATCATTGATCCCTTAATCAATTTTTCAATCTGCAAATCAAGTTTCTATAAGTTATACTTGGAATTAGTTAATTCCTCTGGTTTTATTCCTATATCTTCTTCTTCTAGCCTTAACATTTTGGATTAATTGTTTTCCTTAAGGAATATACTATTGCACAAGGAATCAGATGTTAGATCTCATGGTTTTATCTCCCTTTATTTTAAGGTAGGTATTCTAAAATACATCCCTAAGGTCTTGGTTTTTTCTATAATATGAAAAACCTATACCATCACATTGGAACACCCTGAACACAACCTATTTCAATTGGATTTCTCTTGTATGGATTGAAACCTCACTCTTAAACCTCCCAAAAATCTTTTTGAGTCTATTGGTGATGAGACCCTAGACTTTCAACCATTGGGGGTTGTGCCTAACCTAGAACTTAGGTTGGAACCCATATAACACAAACCAAAATCCTTGTTTTGGTCTTGGTTGGACATGTAAAATGGTATTTGTAATGTCCCAGACCTGGGAGCCACTAAACCAGTGCCCTGAGCTGGATCGTCACATGACTCAACGCACCTCCCCTTATGTCAGAGGTTTCTGACTAGTGGAGAGGGTCTAATAAGTCACATGGGAAGACTATACCCACTTTATCAGAGAAATACACAGCATATAATAAGATAAATAGAGGGAAAAATATAAAAAAATGATAAATGTGCATAAATAACCACTTCCCCAACTAGGTACAAACTACAAAAATAGTCAATAATCCCTATCAAGTTACAATGCTAGTAAATAAACCCCAAATAAAACAAACAATGAAATCCTCAAAATGGTCCTGACACTCAGCCCCAAACCTCGACCACCTTCATCCCAAACATGACTCAATTCCCAAGCACTGAGCCCCTTCCCTTCTCCTGACCTGCAACCATGAAATCTACTCAGGTACCCAACGGCTGCCCAAGTAGGGTGTGAGTATAACTCAGTAGGCCACCACCAATGGTGTCTACAAAATATCCAATAAAATATATAGTACAAGCAATGTGATAAATAATGGAAAAATAAATAATACAATTAAAAATTCCATTCTAATTAATTAGTATCATTATGCCCATATTACCACTTATGTTCCCCATGGTTTAGTTTTCCCTTTTCATTTGTTCAATGGATTAGGAATAACAATTTTATAAAGGCATATGGGAAAAATACAAGTCCTATATCACTAGGATATCACATCACATTAACAATAATATCTCACCTTGAAGCATCAGTTCAGGTGGAATTCAACCATTAGGGGAATATACCAATGTCCCCTTCCCTAACCCATGAATTGTTGGGTGGAGATTAGAGCATTAGTATATCTCATCTTATGGGTGTAGATTATCTTTCAATACCCCACACTACCTTGCCATGTTCACACGCTTATATATATTTATCCATCAACCACACATATCACGGTGGGGTTAGAGCATCAGTCCAAACCTGACCTGTGGGAGGAGCATCTGTCCTTTATCCCAGACCTCACACCTTCCATATCACAACCAACCATAATCAAAACAAAATAAAATCACAATCCATAACATCAAAATAGGAGTTCACACTATGCCATAAACCTTTAAAACATTTACCATTTACATTTCATTTCTGTTTATCCCAATTCTCATTCTCTTGTCTTAAACCATTAAGTGTGTTCAAAGACTCCCATATGTTATACAATATTCATAAATTACCATACATTAGTCCATTTATCCCATTTCTAATTTCTTATGCCTATCTCAATAAGCATATTCATTAGTTCCCATGCCCTTTTCACATACAACATATTCAAACATTTCCCCTATGGAAACCATCTAACATATTACATCATTAACATTTGTTAACTAACTTAACTCATTCATCATTCCCATGCATAACCTTACTTTTGTATCTCATGATAATTCCTAATCCATTTGTCACATTTCTCATATCCCCATTTACAATCCATTGGGCACATTCCCCATTAACCTAATTAACCCATTTTATGCCATACCAAACAAGCCCTTATCCAATATTCATCACTACAAACAACTACCCATATTACCTTATTGTCCATCACATTATCAATTTAACATCTTCATCATGGACTATATTTATCACAACTCATCTTCAACAACTAGTATGTTTTTTAGTCATATTTGGGATAGTCGGTGCACCCCACTGGTGGCCCTATAATTGGTCAGGACATCATCTATGCATCCCATGGAGATCGTGAGGGTTCAATTGGTCACTTAGACACCCCTTTTTACCAAACCTTCCAATGGGACCAAGAATACAATTAAGGGAAGACAAGAACACAGCTTCTATGCACAAAACTAAATCAAAACAATGGGATAATACTTGTAGACCACCTATCTTGATTCTATCATCAAACACACCATCAACATGGCCTTAGATCCCGATTCAACATACCCTTGAAGATTCAACCAAAATCCCACCAGAAAAGAAGGGTTCTTGTTATTCATAAGGAGATGGGGGAGACCACAAACCCTAATCTAAAAAATAGAATGGAGAAGATGGATTAAAATTTCCCGGAGCTTCGATCTGAAAATGATGGTGCTCCAAATAGATTAGGAATGAAGGATATCGATCTATTAGAAGGTCTTAGAAGCTTGGCTCATCACTAGGGTTGAAGGTTGGAGAAGGGGGATAATCCCAAGTTGGGATTAAAAAACCCATCATGGCATTTTTGTAAATTTCTCAAAATTACTGGGTTGCATGGTTTACTCACATGGGTTCCCAAAATGTGCACAAACAGAGTGAAGGATACTATCCTAAATCACCACCTCTCTCATAGTTACTTGGGAATTATGCACGTTTTTCAGTAACTATGCGCTAACTAAGAAACTTTCCTAAAAAATCTCTTTTTTCCGTCTTCTTTCGGGCCTCGAACCCCCGAAACACCCCCAAGTCTCCTCATAAACATTGGGAACACTAGTATATCCCATATAAGGGGACATATACTGAAACACAATATACCTTAAGAAATTATGGAATCATACAACCTCCCCACCTTATAATGGATCATCCTTGATCTGCTCTTCCCAAGAACTACTAAGCTTCTAAGGTAAAGGATTGGCCACTAAGCCCAAACATCCGACCCCCTCTCCAACCTCTCATTGAACATATCCATTCTATCATAGATTTCTAGCCAAGGAACAGTTGTGTCCCATATTTCATCCTCACCACAACCCATAACATGAACCGGATCACCCTCAATGGAAGCATCAACTTCAACCACACATTAACCTCTAGAACTTCAGAGGGAAAATGTAAGCAATAATGCCTAATTCACTGTACATGGAAACTTTTCATATATACTCAAACTATTATGGAGAACCAATCGGCATCCCATCAGTCTGATACTCTTCGTAACTCATGACCCAAATCACTTGGCGTCATTTCCCTTATTTCCCAAAACTCTAACAGTTACCAAACCATATAACTCTCAGAGGAAAACAAAAAAACCTCCCAACCACATTACCCGACTTAAGTAGACCCACCATTCATGTTTCGATGATCCCATTATATAATTGTACATATGAATGCATCCACAACTTCAAGGGAAATCAATTGCTCGAATTCGTACTAACCCAACCCATCAGGGACACTCACCCAAATGGTGATCACTCAAGTTCCTCCAACCTGAGACTCTAATCATGTTATTAACCAACCACTCATACATTATGGTTCCACCAACCATATTCCATTTCTTTTCACCCCTACCATCAAGTAAAGACCACCATAAAACAAATCAACTTCTAATTATGACACACTATCCTCTTTTCACATTTCCCAAGCACTCACTAACTTGAGGCTTAATGCTATCATCCACATGCCCACTGAGGTCATCCCTAAACTTTGGTAGAATTTTTTCCACATAACATCATTCTCTCTAAACCATGGTATTATCCACTAACCCAACAACCTTCCCAACATAGTCACTCTTACTATTCATCCACTAACAAATAAAGGTCAGGTTCACACTCACTCTCACACCATAAAGTGAGACATACTCATCGTACCTAAAACATTCACGGAGGTGTTTTACCACATTCCCTATTATTCCCTTGCCCCAACGTGAGTAGAGGTGTTCTTGGATGACTCATACAAAAATTCTTAGCTTCACTATTATCTTGACACTACATCACATGCCCAAGGTGTCCTCAAACATCATACATTTTAATGCCACCCAAGGACACATACCTGAGTCTAATTCCAATCTTCATTGGAGTTATAAACCCCAAACACTCTTTCCACCATTCATTGTCATGTTTTACCACACCCTTCATCGGTTTAATAAAGACATTAAAAATTCATTTGGAATTACCCTAATCTAGAAGACACTGCTTGTCTTAATCATCCGCCATGAACATGACCCATCCAGCATCCCTGGGAGACCCAACGTGCACCTTATAGGTTCCTCATTAACATTCTATTGCTAATACATCAACCCCACATTCTCCTCTCTACATCCAGGACTGACTCACCACTCCCCACCTTGGGATTTTCATTACCATTTCTCTCTTCGAGGGATTCCCACCACCATGATTTACACCTGATCACAAGTCAAACCACATAAATTACACATGATTAGCAAGTGTTTCCTAGAACAAGAAAACAAACATCACCCAGTGCTTGTTCTGGATCCCTTGAACGGTACTTATTGGGTTTGTTAACACCTGGTCCATCCTGAGAACCTTACCCGAAAACTTCCAATAGTGTACATCCCATCATCCAGCTCCACATAGTCCACCAACATGAGAATAAACTCCATGATTCCCCTTATCCAACCAAAACACCTTCAAGTATCGTGGAGTAAATCTATAGATCCTCAATGTACCTGGAATGATGTCAAGATATTGGCCATGATCATCACTAACTGAGGTCTGCTAAGAAGTTTTCAAATAACACCACCACTAAATTATCTATTTATGATGTCACCTCCCACCAAGGGAAACCATGACCAACCAGGGATCTCAAACTACCCTAATACCCACATCTCATCAGTGCTTAACCACCCCTACTTAGTAGTGGTTTCCAACCATGACTCACCACGCCCCCCTTGACCATCCTCCTAGAATTCGTGAAATAACTTCCATTCAATACTATTGCCATGACACCCTCGAGCCCTTCTGGCATGACCCTACTGGGTATAGACCAAATGTAACTACCTACCACACCATGCCACTTGGTCTATTATCCTCACCATCCCCAAGGCATTCTCAACATCTCACTTCTAAGCCAAATCATTATTAGTAGAAATCTCTGACATGCAACCACCCTCACCTCAGTGTCACCTTTGAACAAGGAAACTAACCACGCTCATGTCACCTTTATCTCTTCCACTGAGAACAACATTGATGCCTCCATTTTCCACCATCCAAACTATTGATTCAGACATCCCTAAGATACAACCCTTCAAAACCAATCCTTAAACTAAACATAAACACTAGGGGTCCCTTTAATCCATCTCTCACCAGACAAAATCTTCCACGTCCCATTGACAAAGCCCATAACATCCCTTCCATGACATATTCCCAAAAGAACTAGGAACCTTGTCCAACCTCTATCATGGGTCACCGTGGAGATTTAATGATACCAAATCCCTAAACTAGGGTCGCAACAAGTAAAATCCATTGATACTCTTCCCAGACCACACAAATTATGTTGAGAACAAAACAATGTTCGTGGATGGAACTCCCATCAATGTTTCAGTATAAACTATACCTAGCGCACCAAGTAACCATTCAATCTAAGTTCCAAATCCAATGTAAACACACACATACATCGGTACCACAATCCAAACATCCTTTGGAATCCATGACACTACTCGCCATGTCCCTACTCACAAGGAAACTATAGCCTAAGAACCATCCTCAAGGTCTATCATATGCTCTATCTGGTCATGAACCATGATGGTTTCCACACCCACATTACCAAACAATGGCTAATGACCCAAAGGCCACAGCCCACTAGGAGTTCCACAAGCACAAATATTATTCTATACTGTAACCAACAAGACTTCACAACCCATATCTAAGGTCCTAAACAAGAGAACTCTCATTTCCCTAACCCACCCATACAAAATATCAAAATAACAACATAAGGAATACCCACTACCCAATTAACCTAAAGCACCCCCATCACACCATTCACCATTCCTAAACTCAAACATTCACACTTTAAATTTCCCATTTCAAAACTTTTTAAAATCATCATTTTAACTGATTAACACTTTTAATTAGGAAAAATTACATAACCATTTTATTGTCACTACACATATTTTTCTCTTTTAAACACCATTCAATCCTTATAATTTATCATAGCCAAAAAATTTAACTCGGTCATGAAATTTATGCTACACATTATTCCATACTATTAATTTATATCATGTTTTCACTTATCCACTTTAGTCACCATTTTCTTTAAAAAATTAGGAAATAAAATGCATTTTACTCTCCATGCCCCACACACCCATCCCATGTGTGCCTACCATGATGTGTGTCGCCAATATCCTTAGGTACCTTAAATGATGCATGGACACACAACATAATGACATTACGATCATGATCAAAATATCATAAATTAGTCAAATCACATAATAAGTGCATCACCCAATGGTGAAATATCATTCAACTATAACAGCACACATTAAGAACAACAATTCCCACCCTAGGTGAAATGGGGTGTCCCCCATGTATGGGTTAGATACTCCGAAACAGGATCTCATTACCAAGGCCTGACACCTTCCTAACCATATTCTACCATACCAAATAACATGACCGCCGAAACCAACCTCGCTCTCATACCACTTTGTAACATCCCTGACCTGGGATCCACTAAACTGGTGCCCAGTTTCAGGTCATCACATGACCTCAAGTGTGCCTCCCCATATGCCATAGGTTTTCGACTAGCATAGAGGGTCTAATAAGTCACATGGGGAGACTATACCCTCGTTACCAGAGTAATCCATAGAATATAACAAGATAAATAGTATAAACAATAGAAAAAAATGATAAATATGTATAGATAACCACTTCCCAAATTGGGTACAAACTACAACAATAGTCAATATTCTATGTCATGCTACAGTTCTAGTAAACAAACCCCAAATAAGACAAATAGTGAAATCCTAAAAATATTCCTAACACTAAGTCATGAACCTCAACCACTTTCATCCCAAACCTGACTCAATTCCCAAGCATTGGGCCCTTTCCCTTCTCCTTACCTACAACCATGAAATCTACTCAGGTACCCAATGGAGTCTTGAGCAGGGTGTGAGTATAACTCAGTAGGCCACCACCAATAGAGTCTACAAAATATCCCGTCAAATAGATAGTTTATGCAAGGTGATAAATAATGGAAAAATAAATAAGACAGATCAAGAATCCATTCTAATTAATTAGTATCATTAGGCCCATGTTACCAATTAAGTTCCCCATATTTTAGTTTTACCTTTTCATTTGTTCAATGGATTAAGCATAACAATGTTCTCAGGGCATATGGGAATAATACAAGTCCTATATCACTAGTTAACAACAATATCTCATATTAAAGCATCAGTCCAGGTGGAATGAAACCATTAGGGGAATAGAACTAAATCCCCTTCACTAACCCATGTATTGTGGGATGGATATTAGATCATATGTCTATCTTGACCCGTGGGCATAGAACATCATTCAATACCCCACACTATCAAGACATGTGCACATGATTATATATAATTATATATCAACAACACATATCAAGTTGTGGTTAGAGCATCAGTCCAAAACTGGCCTATGGGAGGATCATCAATCCTTTATCCCACACCTCACACCCTCCATATCACAACCAACCATAATCAAAGAAAAATATCACAATCCATAACATCAGCATAGGATTTCATACTATTCCATAACCCTTTAACACATTTACCATTTACATTTCATTTCTATTTATCCCAATTATCTTTCTCTTTCCTTAACCCATTAAGTGTGTTCAACAAATCCATACATTAGCCAATATTCATCAATTACCATACATTAGTCTATTTAGCCCATTTCTCAATGCTTATTCCTAACTTACTAAGCATATTCATAATTCCCATGCCCTTTTCCCATACAACATGTTCAACCATTTCCTCTTTGGAAACCATCTAACATATTCCATCATTCACATTTGTTAACTCACTTAACTCATTCATAATTCCCATGCATAAAATTAATTTTGTATCTCAGGACAATTCAAAATCCATTTGGCACTTTTCTCATATCCCCATTTACAAGCCATGAGGAACATTCCCCATTAACACAATTAACCAATTTTGAGCCATACCAAACAATACCATATCAAATATTCATCACTAGGAACAACTACCCATATTACCTTATTATCCATCACATTATCCATTTAACATGTTCATCATGGACTATATTCAGCACAACTCAACTTTGACAAATAGTATGTTTGTTATTCATGTTAAAGATAGTCGGTGAACCCATGGGTGGACCTAAAATTGGTTAAGACATACTCTATGAATCCCATATGGATTGTGAGGGGTTTAATTGGTCACATAAACACCCATTTTTACCAAACCTTTCAACGAGACCAAGGACACAATTAAGGGAATATAAGAACACACATTCCATGCACAAAACTAAATCAGAACAATAAAATAACACATATAAACCAACTACCTCAATTACATCATTGAACCCACCCTCAACATGGCCTTAGATATTGATTCAGTATACCCTTGAATCTTCAACCTAAATCCCACAAGAAAAGAAGGTTTCTTGAGCTTTGTAAGAAGATGGGATAAACCAAAAACCCTAATCCAGAAAAGAGAATGAAGGAGAGGATTAAACTTACCCAGAGCGTCGATCTGCAAATGACGGCGCTTCCAACGACTTAGGAATAAAGGAGATCAAACTCTTAGAAGGTCTTAGAAGCTTGGATCGTCACTAGGGTTAAAGGAGGAATAAGGGGGAGAAATCCTGAGTTGGGGTTAAAAATCATGTCATGGCATTTTTGTAAATTTCTCAAAATTTACTGGGTCGTATAGTTTACTCGCATAGTTTTCCAAACTATTCACAAACTATGTGAAAGCTACTATCCTAAAACACCCCCCACTTGCATAGTTACCTCGGAATTCCACACAGTTTTCACTAACCATGCATAAACCATACATCTTACCCAGAAAACCTCTTTTCCTTCCTCTTTTGGGCCCCGAACCCCCAGAATACCCCCAATCCTCCTCATAAATAAGGGAAACACTTGTATAACCCATATAAAAAAATATAGACTAAAACACAACATACCTTAAGAAAGTACAGGATCTTATAGTTTTGGGAATAAATGGAGTGTGAATCAAATTTTTTATAATTTTTATTAGAATTAGTAATTTGGAATAAAAAGGGTAATTGGTATGTTGGCATGAAATTGGTGTTTGGATAAGTACATGTAATTGGAATTGACATGATAATTAGTAATTGGATCGAATTAACCAATTTTGAATATGTTGTTCTGTTTGGCATATTTTGTGATTTTGTAAGTGTTGGATCTTTCTTGGTGGCTAAGGGCGGGATGCATGTTTTTTAATCCCTGAGGGAAAGATGCTTGGTTTCTTGGTGCCTGAGGGCAAGGTCCATGTTTTCTTGGGACCTGAGGGTAATATTAATGGATATATGAGGAATGAGGGTGAGACATGTGGTTTTTTTATGCCTTATAAAAAGATTCTTGGTTGCATGATGTCTGAGGGTGAGGTTCATGTTTACTTGATTCCGAAGGATGGTATTCTTGGTTCCTTGGTGATTGAGGGTGTGATTTATGGTTACACATGATTCCTAAGGGAATGATTGGGGTAAGGGCATGGAATTTGTTTCTATTTTTTCACTAGTGTGTAAGGATAGAGACATCTGGCATTATTTTGAAGTAGGTATGGCTGACCCTAGGTGTCAACCTAGAGATTTAGGGTTAGAAGGTTTATTTTGGTGTTTCATTTTGATTTATATCAAATTCCCTTATTTATTATATTGTTAGATTCACTATTACTTAGACTAAATTTTTTAGACACCATGGTTGGTGGCCTACTAAGTTTTACTTACACCCTATTCAAGTGTTGTTTATTACCTAGGTAGACTTTATGGATTCAGGACTGGACAAGTGCAAGAAGCCCAGTGTTTGATTGATAGCTTGTTGGGAATGGAGCATGAAGATGGGACTGATCATTGGGTTCAAGATAGATTTTGTGAGTATTTATTTTGAGTATAACTTTTGGTTATTTACTTGTATGAATTCTAGAATAGAATTTAGTATGGCATTTAGCATGGCATTCCACTGTTTGATTATAATGTATTTTTTTGGATTTTTTCAATCATATGATGGAGTTATTTTATATTGATTGTTTATATTTTTTGTTATTTATTCATTTTTCTAGATGGTATAGTCTCTCCACTATATTATTTAGACCTTCTCTATCATTTAGCAACCTCTATCATACAGGGAGGTGTGACTGAGGTCATGGGATGGTCCGTCTCATTCACATGAGGGAGAACTGGGTCAAGGATGTTACATGAATCTTCTTAATATTAATGCCATGAAAAAACGGTAATGACGCTATTTTTGAGTTCTTCATACTAATCCTCTTTATCACTTTAGAAATATATGTTTTTTGACTCAATCCAAGAAACCTATTAGATATATCTATATATATCTTCATACCTAGTATGTAACCCATGTATTTCATTGAGAAACATTTTCCCAACAACACCTTCATAGAGTGAAGTTTTAGGTCATCATTTATGATATATAGTTTTTCATCTATATATAATGTCATAAATTCTAATACAATCCAAGTAACCCACTTCTATACACAAGAATTGTCTATGTTCTAAATGAAACCTCACACTTTGATTGTATCATCAATCTAGATATTCCATCTCTGATAAAATTTGTTCAATCCATAAATGGACTTTTTAAACTTTCATACCTTAGGAGAATCATTTGGAACTTAAAAAAACATTAGGCCACCACATATACACATCCTTGGATAAATTCCAAATAAGGAAATTTGATTGAATATCCATATGATATATATCATTATCATAATAATATACTATGGAAACAAAAAACCAAATGGAATTTATCATTACAATAGGTGAAAAGGTCTCATCATAGTCAATACAATGAATTTGTTTGTTACCATTTTCTACCATGAGTACTTTATAGGTAGATACTCTACATCCATGTTAGTTTTTTTGTAAAAACCCACATTCATTTTATGTTTCATACCCCTTCAGGTGCATCCACCATGTTCCAAACGTGGTTAGATTACATGGATTCCATCATAGATTCCATGGATTTTAACCATTTATCATAACAAAAACTCTCAGTAGCCTCTCGGTAGAAAGTAGTTTCATATCCTATGAACGTAACATAATCATCATTACCTATGAGAAATCTATATCTCTTAGTTTCCTAATGGATTCTACTAGACCTTCGAGGTTTTTGTGTAACTTGATTCAGATAATCTTCCATAACTGTTTATAGAATCAACTGAACCTCCATCTCAAGGAAACTTCCTATTTTTTGGTATTGAACTTATCAAATTTCAACTTTCATCCAACTAAAACCTTAATTTATGTCTTCATTATCAAGGAATTTAGAAATTTATCCTATATACACTTTGTTCTAATTAGGATTATATAAATAATATTACCTAGTTTCATTAGGATAACCAAAAAATAAGCACTTATCAGATTTTCGGTCATGTTTTTATAAATCCAATCATCATGTGAATTTTTTATAGTATAAAATCCTCATAAAAGACAAACTGGGACATTTTTCACACCATATATCATATGGTGTATGATTAATTTAGATGGAACACAGTTTAGTAAAAATAAATTTGTCTCTAGAGAATAACCTCATAATGAAATAAGAAGGTCATATTGACTCATAATTGATCTGACCATGTCCAACAAGGTATGATTCTTACTTTTAGACACATCATTACATTATGATGTTCCAGGAGGAGTGATATGTGGAATAATTCCACAATTCCTTGAATGATCAAAAAATTCCTGGCTCATGTAATCACCACTCTAATCTGATAAGAGAATATTAATACTCATTCTCAGTTGATTCTATGTTTTGTTTTGAAACGCTTTGAACTTCAAATAATTTTCATACTTTTTTTGTTAGAAATATAGAACCATATCTACTAAATTCATCAGTAAATGTGACGAAGTACCTAACATCGCCACTTACATGAGTACTCATTCTATCCATATACATCACTACGGATGAGATCCAATAGACTACTAGCTCTCTCACCTTTTCTCTCAAAGGGTGCTTTGACCATTTTTCCAATAAACAAGATTTGCATGTATCAAATGATTCATAATCTAATGAGTCCAAAAATCCATCTCTATGGAGACTTTGAATGTGTTTCTCATTTATATGTCCAATGTGAAAATTATTGAGGTTGGTGGGGTAAGAATCAACCCTAACATTCCAATTTTGAAAGTTATAAATGATATTATCTATATCTAGAATAACAAACCATTAATTATAGACTTAATTCAATAAAAAAATTCATCCTTATATATAAAACAGCTCTTTTTTTAATAATGAATGAAAATATCATATTGTCCAAACAAGATAAAAGAATAAAATTATTATTTATAGTGGGAATATAATAATTGTTCTTTAATTCTAGAACTAATCCACTAGGTATACTTAGATCATAAGTTTTAAATTCCAATGCAGAAACTATTACTCCATTATTAACATGAATATCTACTTCTCCCTTCATTATTTCCCTCATATCTCTACGTATGTGTTTGTAAACACAAATATTAAACGCACATCTGGTATCTAATACCCATGAAATAGGGCTGGTGAAATTAATCTCTATATTATTTACATTCAGATTCTTAGAATGTTCCTTTTTAAGAACACTTCTTGATCCAAGATACTGATCTTTAACTATTTTATATGTCATACCTATTAGTGTTCTCAATATGATTGTGATTAAGTATTTCATAAACATCTTATCCATTTAGTAATCCAAGATCCATATTTCACTAGGCAATGAGTCTACTAGGCCATTACATTCATTGCATAATTATTTAGGTAGGGAATCATCCCAACCACAACAGTTGTGACTCTTGGATAGTTGAGTGGAAAAATCTTTATCCAAATCCATCATACAGATTCACTCAAATATATTCCTCTAGTATAATTCTTAATGGTTTCCTAGATAAGTATAACCCAAAGAAAATACCAAGAACAGACTAACAAAAGATAATCTAGAGGTACCCTACTAGGTAAGAATCTACCCAAAGAAGGTACATTTTTATCTATAAGTTTCTTTCCTTATAAAAGATAATTCAAGGGCACCCCACTAGGGTAGAACATACTCAATTAAATGATCAAGTTATTACCATGTTTCACTTTAGAAGGAACCTCACAATTAGTATTTGAGGGTACATAATATCTCTCTAATTTAATATACATCATATAAATATAAAGGTCATAATTATTACATAATATGTAATATTTATCTTATCATGTTTTATGCCATTTTATATGCATGATTCTAACATTTCAGTTTTTTAATATTTATTCCAAAAACCAAATTAATTTTTTCACATCACATTAATGTTTAACTATTTCCACAACCCACAATTGTTTGTTACTTGTCCAAAATTAGAAACCAAAAATATTCAGACTTATCCAAAAGAATCATATGTATAAGGTACATGAATTTTTTTTGAAGGAATATAGTTATATGAGATTGAAAATATTCAAATGAGTAAGACCAGAGAAATATATGGCCAACCCTATTCAGCATTCTAGATAACGTATAGCCTCTAGTCTAGTAGGTGATCCATCCATAAGGCCCTCTACTCGGGGAGACTTTACTCTAGAAAAAAAAAGCAATTCATGATATCTTTAATACCTAATATGAACAAAATTTATTGAAAAACTATTCTTAAGATAATAAATTGAAAATTAAATCAAGCTCATTGTATATGAAAACTAAATTTTATGGAGTCATCCCTAACATTTAATGTAGGGCTCTAAATCATAAAATCGGTTTAATGGTTAAACATAAGGCATATACAATATTAACATTTTGTAAACAAGTTACTAAACATGGATATCAAAAGAATTAAACAAATAAATAACTATTTTATTTATCTCCCAAAACATGACATAACTATTCAGGAACAATTCATAAATAGATGTTATTTATAAAAATTTTATAAATTTTCAAGAATACAAACAATTTTTTATATTCATTTCAATAAGAACTCTTTCATAATTTTTTTGTATTATATAGAATTTATATAATATTTCATGAATTATAAACATTTTATAATTCATTTTATATTATATAATCCAAATATCATATATTTTTCAATTTATAAACACGTTATAAATTACACTTTATAATTTCTAAATAAATAATTCTATTTCTACATCAAAAGGAAATCCATATAATTTAGGTAAAAAATATTTTAATATTAACAATTAATATTTGGGGAAAATGTTTTATAAATAGTTATTTAATTAATTATTAACCATTTATAATTAATTACTTTATTAAATAAATCCTTATAAATTAAAATATCCCAAAATTTTTTTTATCAATATTTATAAACATTTTATAAACCATTTAAATAAAATATTAAAAAAATAATTTTTTAACATTTTATTGCTTCTCCATGGCTTGAAAAACATTGTGGTTCTCAAGATCTATCCATTTTTCATACCTTCACAAAAATGTAACCCACATATTACTTTAATGTAGATTTTCTACACAAAGGTAAGTTAACATGGTGAAGAGTGAAATGACTTGTCAAATTACCAAACAAGTTGTTTCACTACATGTGGTGCAATCCATCATCAAGTAGCATCTCACATATAGGTAAGTGGTCTTCCCTTTAGGCCTAACATGTCATGAACCAGCTTGATATTTCTATTCATTGGATGCCTGAACTAGCCCGTGACATACTCGAGGGGCTTCCCTAATCCCCTCAGGCTAACAAAAATCATCATTAACATAAAATTAAATCATTGAGGATGATTTATCACATAAAATAAATTAAACTAATAGTAAAATGGAAAAGAACAATCCATATTTCAGACATCCATATGCCATTAGAAAAGAAACCAATCGATATCTAAGCATTTTAAATAAATAAATAAAGAAAAACAAATAAATTCTCTCATCTCACCCTCTTACTCCCACCAGAGAAACAGTCACCACTAAATCATTGAGTCTATATATATATAATATTCCCACCAATATTCATAACTGAAATCATAAAAATGCCTACTTTTATGATACAATAAATAAATCTAAATAAAAAATCATAGATATACCTCCATTTGACTCCAGGGTTCACCATCCAATCCTCAAAACAAACATCATCCTTGATCAGTCAAGTGCTGAACCAAAACATGAAATGTTATGTGGTGTGAGTACAAAGGTCTAGTAAGAAATCCAAGAGAAACCAAAGCCTTTTCAAATTATTTAAATAAAGGATGTTTTTTGTGTTAGTTTTAAATACAATATTTTAAAATAGTTTTTTCATAAATGATCACATAAAAGACAATATCGTTTTCATAACCATTTTATAAACTTCCTTTTCATTTTCATTAAATAAAAACAATCACTTCAAAAACAATTTACAAGACCAAGCCCTATTTATTAATACACTTATTTGAATACTAGTTTTAAATCGACCAATTGTTAGACTATGTTTTTCATGACGCTTCAGAAAAACCATTTTACTAAAGGAATTAATGATTGAAAAATAATTAAATAGAATATCAAATTATTCTATCATAAGTAAGAAAGATAACCAATACCAAATTTTATCAATTGTTGAATAAACCATGCCACAATATTCATAAAAGGGAAACATGGGAGATATAACCTAAGGTCACCAAGGATAGGGTCACCTAGAATTTATATGTCACTAATTATGGTGACACTAAATTACTATAATGAAATTATACTTTGATACCAAGCTATTGGAATTTCTATGTACCAGGACAGTGGGTTGTGCACATATCTAAGTCACGAGACAGGGAGACAAAATAGCTAGTGGAATGGAACCCATCTAATATAGGTTATCTATACCAAGTACCATGGGATTCCCATGAGGTGTGAATAATATTAATATCCATAAATCAAATCATATAAAATAAATAACCAATTAAAAACGTATTCAAACTTCACATCCAATTTCTTCAAGAATAAATCTTCAAGAAAAACCCATGGAATTTTCTATTGAAACTCAATCAAGGGATTAAACATTTATTTGAAAGGTGTCAATCAAGCCTCATAATTGTTTTTATAATTACACTTAAAAACATATTTTAAAACTAGTTTTGAGTGTCATAATTAAATACAAAAGTTTCCCTCTACTGTTGTGCTAATATACATTAACACACACACACACACATATATATATATATATATGTCTCTTAGTGAAAAAATTCAAACACTCTGATGAGAATTTGTATGTATATATATGTATGTATGTATACCCATGTATATTCATATAACCATGAAACAAATACGAAATCATTTGAAAACCATACACTTTTTTTTTCAAAAAAAAATTAAAATATATTATTAATAATTTTCATTTGATGTATTACTTGAAATTTGATGTATAAAATAATGTCCAATTTAGAATATAATTAGAAAATAAAAAACATTTTAAAATATCAATACCCATGAGTAAAATACATTAGGGAAACCCATAAAAATTTTTGTGTTCAATGTGGTTTCCAAATAATTTTAAACCACGTATTTTGAAGAAAAAAATACATTGTATTCAACAAAAACCAATTGAAACTTGGTTTCCCTTTCAAATAGATTGATAGATACAGTTATAATTATAAAAAAAACTTCTAAAATATGGATTTAAAGAACAAGTAGTAAGGGTTCCTGAATCTAAATCTTAAAACATGGAGAAACCAACCTCAAATAGAGAGAAACTCATCGCCTTAAATAGACGTTGCTTGAATAGGATTTAAATCAAGACTCACAAACCCTGGATTCCAAGAATTGAAAATTAAGAACACCCTATTATATCTAGATTTCAGTCAATAAATAAACACATTAAAGGAAGAGATGAAAAAAATAAGAAGAGGAGGAATGAGTATGAGGTTGTTCCTTGAAGATCTAGACTTGTATCATAGAGAAACCCCTTGGAATAATGAAGACAGTGATATAAAAGTATGGTGCACATGGATGGGCCTCCCCTTGGGTGGGTCATGACGAATATGATAGGGAGGATGACGTGAACCATGATGGGGTGTCATCCAACCTGACACCCAACCTGGCTAGCGGAATTTCCAAAAGGATGTTTCTGATCCCAACGGGATGGAAACCAGTTCTTGGTGTCAACAATACACTTTTGTAAATGATTTCAATCATGATAAAAACCATGAATAATTCTAAAATATAAAACATCACACCAAGATCAATATCAATATCCAAAAGAGATACAACAGGTTTGAGTGAATATGTTACAATTTTAACCAATAACTAAAATGTCAAAATGGGGAGGGAACCAACTAAAAAAACCTAAAAAATCTCCATGAAATAAGAGCCTAACTCCATTATGTTTCCTCCACCAACACCTATAAGAAAAAAGGAACGAACAACCAGATCCACCATCACCACTATAGAACATATTTCATTTACATGCGTCAAACATAACAAGGTTTACATACACCCATGGTTGTTTGTAGGGTGTGAGACAAAGACTAGTAGGATGCCAAAAAAAAGAAAGATTCCATTCCATAACATTAGAAGACAAATTAACATGCATGTTTTAAGAAGAAACATTGAAATATTTATATGAAAACATTTTAAGGAAAACCTTTTAAGGAAAATTTTCTTTGAAATTAAAATGTAAATAAGGTCCACCATATTCTAACCGTGAGAACCACATAATAAGAGTGAACCATAGTAAATCCCTAAAGTAACTAGCACTAGTGGGTCCCTAAGAACCTCATATCTCAGTGAAACATGGTATATAAACCATAACCAATGGCATCCTTATGCACGATCCACTAGAGGGGAATGCATCCCAAGGTCCAATAGTCTCCAATAATCATTAATGTTTAGTTAATTTTGAAGCATCAATCCTGCTATAAGAAACTAGAACTGAGCCCCAATTATCCAACTCGTGTACTAGTCCTAGTCCACCCATCTAGATACCTAGGATTCCCTTTGTTCTCAATTTCATGTTTTTATGTCATGTGAACCACTTTATTGACATGAAAACACATCCAATAATCAAAGAACACAAGTAAAACTACTATATTTCATAAGAAAACCCAATTTAAAAATCATATTCACATAAAATCCATTTGGAAACACACTTTTCACCACTTACACAATTTATAGAACACAACTAAGAATCACAATAAGGAAGCACACGTGCATCGCCACTAATTTCTTTTAGAAAACCATCTTTCAAAACATACAAACCTTAAATAATTTTTAAAACACATTTCATACCTTTCACACAATCCATAAAACATATTCAAGAATAAAATCAAACATAAAAAATCATCTAAAAATGCTAAAGCATGAAATCACCTACCTCAAGCTTAGAAACTACTAGAATCCGATGGAAAACTACAACCACGCCAGACCCTATAAAGGAAATATCCCACCATAAATACTAATACATTACCCAAAAACACAAGATTGAACCCTTATTAGGTCAACTAATCCATTTTATAAATAAGAACTCAAGGAGGGGGGAAGAAGAACCCATGAAAGAAGAAGAGATCAAGAATATAGGGACTTACTGGATGATTTCATGAAAAATCCACACCAAATCCACCCAAAAATTGAAGGTATAAGGGAGCAATGAGGAGTGGAGGAGGTTCCTAGGGATAAAAATCCATAATGGGAGGGGTGGAATTGTGGTTAAATTTGAAGAGGTAAAAGGGGTAATTTTCATATTTTTTATGACCTGGACAGGCTTCATGGTTTGCCCGCATGGTTTTCCAAACCGTATGGAAACTGTGAGGTCTCCTCTATCCAAGAGGAAACTAGCCACATAGTTTCCTAGGGGTGGACACACACTCGTATGGATTATCATGCAGCCAAGACAGTGCCACTTTTTAGGGAACATGGTTTCTACTAATCGTAAGGAAACCGTGTGCCACCTACCATCGAGTCTAAAAACTCTATTTTTCACAAAAAAACTCTTGGGAAATACAAGTGAAAAATAAAAGAGAAAAAAATAAACAAAACATTAAGTCAAAATAAAATCATGGATGTAAAAATTCTCCCACCATGAAAACTTTCTGACCTCATAAAGTCATTTTAGAGTCTGATAAAAGAACAAAAGAAAATATTACTCCTCAACCCAAGACTTTTGCTCCCATGTCTCATTCTCATCATTACCATAATGCCTAAGAAATAAAACCAATAGAATGGGATTCCCTATAATCAATTTTTCTTGGGAATCCAAAACTCATATTGGCCGCTCAAACATAGAAAAATCAGGTTCCAATTCAAACTCCTTCCAATTCAACACATGATACGGATTCAGATTATACTTTTTCAGCTGAGAGACATGGAGCACATCATGAATTGACATCAACTAGGATGAAAAAGATAAGTGGTATTCCACCTGACCAAATCTCTTGATAACCTCAAAAGGTCTAACATACCTTGGCATTAGCTTTCCTTGCTTACCAAGATGATGGTGAACCAGGTGAGGTGACAATTTCATAACTTAGTCATCCACAGAGAATTCCTGGGCTCATCACCATTGATTAGAATAAGAATTATGGCGGCTCTATGCTATTAAAAAACACTGCATGATCTACTTAACTATATCAAATGTTTCCTTCACAAGGCTTGGTCCCAACAATGAGGTCTCACCCACCTCCTCCTAGCATAAATAGGATTGACATAGCTGACTATAAAGCGTGTCAAAGGGATCCATTTTTATTAAGGAATGGTAACTATTATTATATGAAAACTTGAACAACCCCAAATGGATATCCCACAAGCCTCTAAAATCTAATATACATGCTTAGAGCATGTCTTCCAAGATCATATTCACTTGCTCCATCTGACCATCCTTTTGAGGATGGTACATCGTAATCAACTTGATATGTGACCCCATTCCTTTCTAAAGGCCTTCCCAAAACTATGAGGTAAAATGGGGTCCCTCCCTGAAATAATATCCGATAGTACACCATGAAGCCTCACTGTCTCCTAAACATACAACTGACCCAACTCATCCAATTTGGATGAATCCTTGATCAGAATGAAATTGGATTATTTGTTCATATGGTTGATCACTGCCCATATGGAAATATATCCTTATGGTGTGTGAGGTAAGATAATAGTAAATTCCATAGTGACCTTGTACCACTTCCAGGTAGGAATGGTTAAGGGATGAAGAAAACTATAGGGCCTCTGGTGTTATGCTTTCATCTAATGACATGTATAACACCTGGATACAAATTCAGTTATGTCCCGTCTCATACCTAGCCACCAGAACTAAGGACACACGTCCTAAAACATCCTGTTGGTACAAGGATGAATAACTCGCTGATACTGGTGGCAATCATGCATCACTACCTTCCACAACAACAATGGTGCCATGAAGTGACCCTTAAAGCAAAAAAAACTCTGTTAGGAGATAACAACCACTCATTAGGCACATCCCCACTATTTAAGAATTACATAGATTGCTGGAATGACTCGTCATCAGGCTGATCATGCTGAATCAACTCCATAAGATAAGGTGTCAATTGAACACTAGCCAAGAACCCACCTTCACTATGCTTATTGGTCTTGGGATGCATCTAAGAAAAAATCGCCATCAAGATCCACTCATCACTGGACTCTATAAAACATTGCACTGGAACTTTCCTGCTCAAGGAATATGCCACCACATTACCTTTTCCCAGGGTATAGATAATATCAAAATTAAACCCCGGAAGGTACTCGAACCAATAACACTGCCTCAGGTTTAGATATTTCTAGATTAATATGTAGACCAAGATCTTGTGATTAGAATATACCACAATCTTCTCCCAAAAAATATAATGACACCACATCTTCAAGGAATGCATCACTACTCCTAACTCCAAGTCATGGGTTGGGTAATTCTATTCATATGGTCGGAGTTAGAAAGAACCATATTCCACCAAATGCTCATCCTACATCAACACACACCCAACACCCATACTAGAGGCATCACAATAGACCACATATCCCTTCCCAGATTCCAATAAGATCAAAATAGGGTTTGTGGTCAACTATCACTTAATCTCTTAAAAGGATGTATGAAACTCTAGTATCCATTCAAACATTACCCCTTTTTGGGTGAGCACTATCATGGGAAAATAAATATAAGAGAAATCCAAAGAAAACCACTTATAATAACCTACTAGACCCAAGATGCTCCTAATTTCGAAGACATTCTTTAGCTATTCCCATGACATTACCACACTAATCTTATCGGGGTCCACTGAAACCCCTATTTTTAAGATCACATGACAGAGAAACATCACCTCCCTGATCCATAAGGTACACATGGCAAAATTCACAAAAATATGATGATCACAAAGAGTTCCCAACACAATACTCAAATGATTATCATACTCCTCATTGGTCTCGGAATAGACTAGAATGTCATCCATGAATACCACAACAAAGGAGTCAATATACTGGTGGAACACTCGATCCATACACTCTATAAAGGCCATTGAATCATTCGTTAGCTCAAAAGGCATGACCAAATACTCAAAATGGTCATACCTACATTGGAAAGCTGTTTTCGGAACATCTACCTCTCTAACTCTAACATGGTGAAACTTATAATGAAAATCGATCTTAAAGAACCACTTTACCCCTTAAGATGGTTGAAGAGTTCATAAATACAGGGAAAATGTTATTTATTGTTGATTTTCACCTTATTCAACTTATGTTAATAGATGCACAATTGAATAGATCCATCATCCTTCTTCACAAAAAGAACTGGGGAAGATCAAGGTGAGATTCTCAGGTAATTTAATCCTTTCGATTCCAAATCATCCAATTGTACCTTTAATTTCCTCAACTTGGTGGGGTCCATACGATATGAGGGAAGAGATGTCAGTTGTGTCGCTTAGGCCAAATTGATGGTGAACTTTATATTTCACTCTAATGGAAAACCTAAGAATTCATATGGAAACACATTTAGGAACTCATCCGCCATAGGAGGTAATCCACCTATGAAATATCCATCATCATCCTCCAACGTGAGAAACGAGATCTAAAGGGTAAGAATACCGAAATTCAGAAGTGGAGGTCTATCTTGTCCCGACCAAGGATCCCATTCACCTTGAAAAAAACATGGAACTTATATCAGGTTCCACAAAACTCACTCGTCACCGATAACAATCGATGTGTGCTCATAAATTCACCATCCAATACATACTGAGGTTCACGTTGAAGAGGTCCATTTCCAAAACCATGAAATCTCATTCCAACTCGATCTCTGACATGGTGAGTTCATCAGATGGACACCTAAAACCTTGATATTTCTCGTTACCTAGAAGCATCACCAACTACATCACATACGAAATTATATCTGTGGAAAATTTCAACAAATCCACCAAATTGGAAGAAATAAAGGAAACAAAGGCCCTCATGTGAAACAAAACAATAATAATAGATGATGCAATAAAAACCATACATTTAACTATGGAAGGTCTTGAATCTGATTCCACTTGTTCTTATTCCACAGCAAGGAGATTCCTCATCTCTTCCTGAGCCTGAGAATGACTGCTAACCTATGGCTCTACCTTGAAATGACTCTATCTAGAAGTGGGTCCAATATTGTCACCAAGACCACCAAATTGAAACTCCCCCATCCTAGATAATTATGACTAGGATGAAGTCCCTCTAGATAAAATAGATCTTGGACTGCAGTGATATGGGTGCACCACCTTAAATAACCACTTCAAGTGTCCCATAGTTCCACACTGATGGAATGGTCTGGGTGGAGATAAAAAGTTTATCCACATATTCCCTTACTTCCCACATTGGCATCATTGAATTAATACAACATCTTAAGATACTGAAAAAAAATGATCAGGAAGGATGGAATGAGATACCACCTCCCCTCTTTTCCTACTCAACACTCTTCTGCTTCTTTTCAGAAGAACTTCCACTACTTTGTCCCACAGCTGGAATTACCCTGGAAAACCATGACTTTCAAGAGTGATCAATCTCCACCATCAGATCACGGTTAACCACCTCAGTATATTTTCTCATATTGAAGAATAAGACCTAGGATTAGATATACAACCACATCCTTATCACAAAACCATTGATCCTTCAGCTTCTCATTGGAGACTAACTCTAGCGTGAACTGATCCAATTCTAAAAAGCAGTTAACATACTCCATCATGGTTTGATCACCGTAGTGGATATCCAAAAACTCTCCGGTCTTGGTAAGGGATAAGGTCTTAGTACAATATTTCTCAACGAAAATGACCTTCAAGTCTCTCTAACCCATCTTCTCATGCTTCCTATCCTGAACCAATAAGTCATATAACCTCTAACTGGGGCCTTTCAACAAGAACGAAGTACATTTCACCTTTACCACCTCATAAGTTTCAAGAAACCCAAACATACTCTTAATATTCTCAAGTAAATTCTCTACTTCCTTGGTATCCTTGCTACCCTGGAAGGATGGAGGCTTGTTCTTGAGGAACTCCTAGGCCTTTTTTATCAAGACCTAGTTTGTCTTCCCCAATATGAACGGATCAGATCCCACTCCATAACCCCAATCAGGGATAGCCTGAACCATGGATTCCACTAGTCTCTGATCAATTAGTGAGGGAGAACTCTCTTTGGGCTCTTCCCATGGTTGAACAAGAAGTCTCTGGGGAGGAATCTTACTATATCAAGAAACAACAACAAGGAAACCCATCAATACCACCATCAACATAGCATTCTAAAAAATTTCAGCAATAACAAAAAATTCCAAACACTACCATAGGTCAAAATGAAACCATAACAAAGTCATAAATAAGCTCAAACCACTTCACCCTTTCCTAGTGTCCATTAAAAGTATGCAACCTATACGTCTCACCTAAAGGAGAATCCAAACCAAATCCCAACCTCCCATGGTGACTTAAGATCCGTTATGAGGTGTGTTGGACAGAAACCCCACTCATAATAAGAACCTCAATCCCTAAAAATCATAACAATGGTGTATCCATACTCTTCTCAAATATCTTGACCCAAATAAAGATTAAAACCTGAAATTGATGCCATTTTTTCATGAACCAAGTTGGGGTGTCCGTAAAGACCCGTAAATTTCAAGGAAATTTTTTTCTTAATTTTCTTTGGAATTTTACAAGAACGTAGTTCTTGACGGCACCGGATTCCGAGGCCTGGTGTGCCCGGAATCATTTTTCTGATGTTTGGCTCGGGTACGTTCAGTGAACGAATGAGCAGGTTTTTCTAACTTTTGAACCGGTGCTCGGAATCGAATTCTGAGGACACCAATGGAATCGCAGCGCTGGTACTTGCTTAGAAACGCCTCTTCCGGAGTTGTGTTTGCTCGGGTGAGGTTTTTAATTTTTGGGCTTTAAGTTAAGAAATAAAATAAAGTGGTGCGACAACTTTATTTTTATTTCAGTTAAGCCACTTAAAAGCCACTTAAAGTTTCTTAAGCTGAGTTAAAGTGTATAGGGTACAATTCAAAATATCCTACCCTCTTGGTAGGATATTTGTGAGGTGGGGCCCGCACGAGCCCAACCGTTTCTTTTCCGCTAAGTAACGCACCCGCGAAAATCCCTATTAATTAAAAGTCAACTGGGGAGTTTCTTAATCTATTGAATGATCTTTTAAATTGGGAGGCTTTTTTTGTTGAATTAATTCTATGAATTAATGGGTCGTTACTTAACTTATCTTTTTTCATTTGTTGGCATGTTAATAAAATAAGACCAACATTTCTCTTCTTGTGTGTTGTTCGTTGAGAGGATTTGGCAGAGCCTTAAGTCCTTCATCCTCCTTCGCGAAGAACGCGAAGAACGCGAATAACGTCGGCCTTCGACTAAAGGAGATGAAGAATGCCGAACCCTCGGAGATCGACGACGCGACACCGTGTTCCGCAACGCCAACGATCCTCCTCCTGCGACGTTCTTCTGCGACGTTCCTTCATCCGCGACAAATCTTTGATCATCCGTTGAGGTGAAAGATTGCCGACCTTTTAATTCCTTTGGATTTATAACAACAACATGGATTTAATTTTTATAAATAAATCTGTATGTTCTTGATCCTCGGAGTTCATCGACGCAACGCCGTATACCGTGACGACGTGACGCCCTTCCACGATGCGACGATCCTCTTCTATGGAGATGATCAATTCTGCGAAGAACGCACGTTCGACGACTTCGATGAGGTAGGGGTTTGATTCTTAAAAATCTTTGTGATTTATACCCGTGATGGTTTTTGAACTTTTGTTGTGTAATTTCTTTAAAACCACTAACACGGTGGGTGCAGACTAACGAACATGTCCGAACCCACCGTACTTTTTTGTTCTTGGTGCGCGAAATGGCGGACGATGACAAACGGGGCTGCAATGGAGATTTGAGGGCCTGACAGTGAAGAATGGGACTCGGGAGGAGCCATGGCGCAGACGGAAACGAAATCGGACCACCGGAGCAACTCCGGTGGCCCGCAAAATCCACCGGCGGCCGGAGGCGACGGCGCGCCGCCAGATAGAGCCGCCGCGGCAGGGGCGGCCAGCCAGACCCGCGACCGCGCGGGTCCGGCGACTCACGGGACGCGGAAAAGCCGCGTCCGCTGACCCAGCACGACCCCCACGTGGGGTCGCGACACTTCATTCTGCGGGGGCAGAGCCCCGCGGTTCCTCTGCTCGGTCGGCTCGGCCGAGCTGAGCCGGGCAGACCCACCGGGCCGGGTCGCGCCCGGGCCGGGTCGCGCCAAACCGGGTTGGACCCTGACCAGCGTCGGGTCTCCCGGTTTGGGCTGACCCAGTGGGGGTCAGGCCGGGTCGGTCCTGGCCCAGACCCCCCGTTTCTGGACCTTTTCGGTTTTTTTCTCATAACCTGAGCTACGGGCCTCCGAACGACGCGCTGTCAGTGGTGATGCTATCCTTTGATCGAGACGGTCGTTTTGGTATATCACACTCAAGGTTTCGGAATACATTGGGTTCGGCCGGGTTGGTTCGTACATGAAACCAACCGGGCCCTCGGAATGGAAACGCTCATATCTTGAGTTTCAGACGTCCGATTGACGTGCCGTCGACTTTGTTGAATTCCTCTATGTGAGAAGGATCTTTTGGCATACTCCACCCGAGGTTTGGACACAGGTGGAGTTTGTTCGGGTTGGTTTTTCCTTAAAAACCAACCGGGCCCCTGGGACGAAAAAGCCAATAACTCTCAGACCGGGCGTCCGATTGACGCGCCGTCTGCGACGTTGAGTTCCTGTTGATGATACAGAACTTTTAGATACATCAACTCTAGACTATGTGTCAGTTGATTTATCAGCCTCTCAGCACGAGGAGCAGACCCTCCCGAACAAGCTTGCTTTGTGCGGGAACCCTAGAGCTGGTTGTGACTGCTACTGTGACGACGACGACTGTGCAGAGATCCTCAGTGGATTTGACGGCGACGACTACAACACACAGTAATCCTTTGTGGGTCAGTGCTACCGATCTTGTGTGGGTCTGATCCTGTGTGGGTCAGCGCTCAGCGGTCCTGTGTGGGTCAGCGCCTACAGGTCCTGTGTGGGCCCGATCCTGTGTGGGTCTTTGCGGGGGTAGTTACCTATCGATCCTTTGTGGGTCAGATCCTTTGTGGGTCATTGCGGTGGCTAGTACATATCGATCATTTGTGGTTCCGACAACTTAGATAGATCAGTGATCATCTCTATCGTCATTTGAAGAAGTATACCTATGTGAGCTGAAACCCTGTTTTGCTTTCCTTTGCTGATTGTGTTGTGCTATCCTGTGTGGATTTACATTTTGCTTTCCTATGTGGATTGTGTTGTGCTATCCTTTGTGGATTTACGTTTTTCTTTTCTATGTGGATTCTGTTGTACTATCCTGTGTGGATTTATGTTTTTCTTTCCTGTGTGGACTGGGTTGTACTTGAGCTCGGATGTTGGAGCCGAGTGAGGATTGATGACTTAGGTATATGTATGGGAATATACCTAAGCCGTGTCATATGTTACTTCGTGATTGTATCTTTCCTTTGTGGTTTATCATTAGTGGATTCTATGAGACCATTGGGGGTCTCGGGGTCCCTACTGAGTAGCTTATACTCACCCCTGCACGGGCTATTCCCGCACTACGTTGTGTTGGTTGTAGACGACGGACAACGTTGATCGTGGTGGAGGCTTGCGGAGCTGGACGGTACCTGGAGATGGACCACTGGGCGGGACGTACTCGGAGCGGTCGGCTGGACCCGAGGAGCAGTGGAGGCTTTATGCACCCACCCTTTAGGGGGGACTTCCAGAGGATGGCTCGACGCTACGGCTTTTTCTTTCAGTTGCTGTTTTTCCCCTTTCAGATGTACTTTAAAGTTGGGCTTGTATTTCCGGCCCCCTTTACTTTTCCGCACTTACTGTTTTACCAGCTTTTTCTTAGTGTTTAATTTTTCCGTTTTCTTACTCTGTGGTGCTTGTTTACTTTAAAAATGCAATGCCTTCACTTTTTACAGGGATTTACTCCTTGGTGCTAGTCGCCAGCCCCTGGCCTATGGAAGGCGGGCTTGGGGTAGTCACGACACGGGCCCCGAGGACGGGTCGTGACAAATTGGTATCAAAGGTGTTCAGTTCTACCGCGGACTCTGATCTTTTCTATGTGAAGTAATAGTGTTTAGCGTATTGGGTGTGGTTATCACTCCAGGGAGTCCAGTGTTGGTGCGGCGGCTGACGTATCCGTACATCAGGACCCTGACTTCTGATTTCCAACTTAATGCACGAAAACATTAATTGCATGTATGTTTCAAGTTTTCATTGTGATTACTTTGTATCAGCTCACCAGGTATACTGTTCTGACCATGGCGCACCTGTTTCCTTTCAGGATGTCCCCACGATGGCAGCCAGCTAGGGTTCCGAGAGTTGTACGAGACGACAGCCCGCCGAGTGACGAGGCCTCGGTACAGGGCCCTTTGACAGCAAAGGCACCGGCGGTACCTCTACCCGCCGAGCCACCGATGCTTCCATCCCCAGCCGCTGACGATGCATGTCGCCTTAGTGCACTGCATGAGTTCCAGTGCCAGCGACCGCCCAGGTTCCACGGGGAGATGGACCCCTAGGTAGCCGAGGACTGGCTAGAGGCAGTGGTATGAGTTTTCAAGCTAGTGAGGACACCAGCAGACCTCATAGTGATCCTCGCAGCGAGCCTACTGCACGCAGCAGCGGGCCGATGGTGGAGCTTGATGCTCTAGGTGCACAATGAGGCATCTATCCTCTGGATATACTTTGAGGGCCTATTTCGCTCAGAGATCGTCTCGGCCACCCTCCATGCGGTGTGCATTTAGGAGCTTCTTCAGCTGCGGTAGGGCAGCTTGATGGTCGCCCAGTACTCGGCGAGATTTACCGATATCTTGTGCTACTTGACCAACATGGTACGGGACCCATTCTTCTGGGCTCGGACCTTTGAGCAGGTATTGAGACCCGAGATCAGGGCATCGCTGATCTCCCTTAGCATTCCGACTCAGGCCGGAGTACTGGAGCGAGCTCTTTTGATCGAGAGCTTCCTTTCTGAGCCTTCCTCAGCAGCGAGACCTACCGCAGGGCGGCAGGTAGAATAGACTTCTATAGCAAGCAGTCGACGGATGACTCAGGGGTCTAGGAAGACAAGACCCTCACGCAGACGACCTCAAGACACTGGCTCAGTAGTGTGGGGCACACAGTGTGGATCCATTCTTTCGAGAGGCAGGCAATGCTACACATGCGGCGAGCAGGGTCACATGGCTCGTGACTGCCCGACCCACCGTGCTGAGGAGCAGCAGACAGTTGAGGGGCCACCCAGGCAGAGGCATACGTTCAACCATGGCGGTCCGCAGGGTGGAAGCGGACGAGGCAGAGGAGCTGGGCGAGCAGCAGGTGGTGGGAGACGCTTTGAGGCTCTACCACCACCACCACCAGGCGGTCCGTCCCGACCGCAGGGAGCTGGCGGGAAGAGACAGGCACAGCTCCAGGCAGCGGAGGTCTACGACCACGGCACGCCCGAAATGATTCAAGGTACGATCTATGTCTATTCCACCCTTGCTACAGTTCTTATAGACACAGGATCGAGTCACTCTTTCATAGTCGCTGCCCTTGTTCGGATCTCAGAGATTCCAACAGAGCCGTTGGCTCGATCCTTACAGCTCGAGACTCCTACGGGAGCAGACTCGACGATTACGCACTGGTTCCGGTAGTGTGAGATTACTCTAGGAGGCGAGATCTTCGGCTAGGATCTTCTTGTAGCGGCGTCGAGGCCTTATGATGTCATCTTGGGCATGGATTGGTTATCTACAGTCCATGCACAGATTGACTGTATTAGGCGCAAGGTGCGATGTGTACGCACCGACGAGAGAAGGTTCACCTTATCCAGCGAGAAGGGAGCCTTCGCAGCACAGGATGGACTTCCGCAGAGGAGAGGACAGACCATCACTCATCAGTTGGCTAGCCTCACCCTAGGATTAGTTGACGTGCGGAGTCCTAGTTTTCATGCAGTAGTGGATCAGTACGCGGACGTCTTTCCCAACGATGTTCCAGGGCTACCTCCTCGTAGAGTGGTAGACTTTTATATTGATTTTTACCCTGGGACAGCCCCGATATCCACTCTAGCATATCGGATGGCCCCCGCTGAGCTTCGAGAGCTACGGGTACAGTTGGAGGACTTACAGGGCAAGGGTTTCATCCGACCTAGTGTTTCACCCTGGGCTTCCCCGATATTGTTCGCCAAGAAGGCGGACGGGAGCTTGCGACTGTGTGTCAACTATCACCGCCTGAACCAGGTGACGGTGATGAACAAGTATCCGCTACCGAGGATTGATGACCTCTTCGATCAGCTCAAGGTATCACAGTGGTTCTCGAAGATAGACCTCAGGTCATGCTATAATCAGCTCAGAGTTCGAGACGAGGACGTGCAGAAGACGGCCTTCAGATGTCATTATGGCCACTATGAGTTCTTGGTTATGCCTTTTTGCGTAACCAATGCTCCAGTAGTGTTCATGGGCCTCATGAATAGGATCTTTCAGCCATACCTCAATCGATTTTTCATGGTCTTCATCGAAGACATTTTGATATACTCGACGACTGAGGAGGAGCATGCCTACCACTTGCGGGTTTTACTAGACACACTATGAGAGCACCGTCTTTATGGAAAACTCTCGAAGTGTCAGTTCTGGATACGTGAGGTCCACTTCATGGGACACGTCATCTCTGAGGCGGGAGTTGAATTGGATCCTGCGAAGATCAAGGCAGTGCTAGCTTGGGAGCCACCCAAGAGCGTGATAGAGGTGCGGAGTTTCTTGGGACTAGCTGGATACTATCAGAGATTTGTGCTAGACTTCTCCAGAGTTGTGGCACCACTCTCAGCATTAACGAAGAAGGGGAAACCCTTTGTGTGGTCAGACAGATGTCAGCAGAGCTTCCAAAAGCTGAGATAGAGATTGACCACCGCACCTATCTTGAGGTTTCTTGAGGAGGGATTAGGGTACGTAGTCTATTACGATGCATCATGGACCGGACTCGGGTGTGTCCCGATACAGGAGCGGGTAGTGATCACCTATGGAACACGTTAGTTGAGGCAGCATGAGAAGAACTATGCTACCCATGACCTGAGGTTAGCAGCAGTGGTCTTCACTCTGAAGACATGGCGACACTATCTGATGGGTGAGCACTTTACAATCTTTTCTGACCATCAGAGTCTCAGGTACATCTTCTCCCAGAAGGACCTGAACCTGAGACAGCGGCGATGGCTCATGTTCCTCCAGGACTATGAATTTGTGATAGTCTATACTCCTGGGAAGGGGAATGTGGTAGTCAATGCTCTCAACAGGAGGACGGGCATTCAGCTACTTGAGGAGGCGATAGAGCAGCTAGCCACTTTGCAGATATCCTTCATGGATAGAGATGGAGCAGCCTTCCTTCAGTCACTCACAGTCTCTCCTCCACTACTGCAGTGGGTCGGAGAGGCACAGCATGGGGACGCTGACTGTGAGACACGGCGTGCATAGATATCCTCAGGACATGCACCTGATGATTTCTCCTTTGGAGCAGAGCACCACATCCTTTTCAGAGGACGTACCTTGGTACCAGTTTCTTTACGGGAGGAAGTGCTAAGAGAGTTTCACACTTCTCTATTGGCGGTACATCCTGGGGTGGCGAAGATATATCAGGATCTCAGATGACAGCACTGGTGGCCGGGCATGAAGAAGGTTGTGGTAGAGTTCGTTTCACGATGTCTCACCTGCCAGCAGGTGATAGCAGAGCATCAGGTACCAGCAGGCTTGGTACAGCCCTTGGAGGTCCCGGAGTGGAAGTGGGAAGGGATATCTATGGACTTCGTGACTGGACTTCCACGCACTTCCAGAGGTCACGACTCCATCTGGGTGATTGTCTACCGACTCACCAAGTTGGCTCACTTCTTACCCATAAGAGAGCAGGGCTCAGTGGAGAGCTTGGGGTGTCTCTACATTCAAGAGATTGTATGGCTTCACGGTGTGCCATAATATATCGTCTCCGATCGAGATACTCGCTTTACTTCCCGGCTTTGGAAGGGGTTGCAAGAGGCATTTGGGACGTGGCTACATCTGAGCACCGCCTTTCGCCCTCAGACGGATGGTCAGATGGAGAGAACCATCCAGACTCTCGAGGACATGCTCCGTGCATGTGTCCTTGACTTTGGTCACAGCTGGGAGGACCACCTACCCTTGCTGGAGTTCGCGTACAACAACAACTACCACTCCACCATTGGGATGGTACCATACGAGGCGTTGTACGACAGACCTTGCAGATCTCCTTTGTGCTGGACAAACCCTGGGGAGACAGCACTTGTGGGACCATAGATGGTCTGGGCCATGACAGAGAAGGTCCAGGTCATCCAGGAGCAGATGAGGATAGCTCAGAGCCGGCAGAAGTCTTATGCTGACAGGAGGCGGAGGCTACCAGAGTTCGACGATAGAGACCACGTCTTCTTGCGTGTCTCACCTCGACATGGATTACGGAGATTTGGCCGAGGCGGAAAGTTCTCTCCACGCTTCATCGGACCATTCCAGGTCCTCAGCAGGATTGGCGAGGTGGATTATCGCCTGGATCTACCACCTCAGTTGCACCGGGTGCACGGCGCCTTCCACGTATCTCAGCTGAGGAGATACGTGCATGACCCGACGCACATCATTGACTATGGGGAGCTGGACGTTGATGATGGGGCGACTTTTGCTGAGGTCCCGATGGAGATCGAGGATCGACAGGAGCAGGTCCTACGCGGACGGTCGATTCCTCTAGTGTGCATCAGATGGCAGCACGAGAACCTTCAGGAGAGCACTTGGGAGCGGTAGGCTCAGATGCGTGCTCAGTACCCACATTTGTTTCCCTAGATTATGATGTATCTTTATGGGGATGTAAAGACCTGAGGTGGGAGTGATGTAAAGACCCGTAAATTTCAAGGATATTTTTTCCTTAATTTTTTTTGGAATTTTACAAGAACGCAATTTCTGACGGCACCTGATTCCGAGGCCTGGTGTGCCCAAAATCATTTTTCCGAAGTTTGGCTCAGGTACGTTCAGTGAACGAACGAGCGGGTTTTTCTAACTTTTGAACCGGTGCTCGGAATTGAATTCTGAGGGAACCGATGGAATCACAGCACTGGTACTTTCTTAGAAACTCCTCTTCCGGAGTTGCGTTTGCTCGGGTGCGGTTTTTAATTTTTGGCCTTTAAGTTAAGAAATAAAATAAAGTGGTGCGACAACTTTATTTTTATTTCACTTAAGCCACATAAAAGCCACTTAAAGCTGCTTAAGCTGAGTTAAAGTGGATAGGGTACAATTCAAAATATCCTACCCTATTGGTAGGATATTTGTGAGGTGGGGCCCGCACGAACCCCACCGTTTCTTTTCCGCTAAGTTACGCACCCGCGAAAACCCCTATTAATTGAAAGTCAACTAGGGCATTTCTTATCTATTAAACACTCTTTTTAATTGGGTGGTTTTATTCGTTGAATTAATTATATGAATTAATGGGTCGTTACATAAATTATCTTTTTTTGTTTGTTGGCATGTTAATAAAATAAGACCAACATTTCTCTTCTTGTGTGTTGTTCATTGAGAGGATTTGGCAGAGCCTTAAGTCCTTCATCCTCCTTCGTGAAAAACACGAAGAACACGAAGAATGTGAAGAACGCGAAGAACGCGAAGAACGCTGGCCTTCGACGAAAGGCGACGAAGAATGCCAAACCCTCAGAGATCGACGACGCGACGCCGTGTTCCGCGACGCCAACGATCCTCATCCTGCGATGTTCTTCTGCGAAGTTCCTTCATCCGCGACAAATCTTCGATCATCCGTTGAGGTGAGAGATTTAGGACCTTTTAATTATTTTTGATTTATAACAACAACATGGATTTAATTTTTATAATTAAATCTGTATGTTATTGATGCTCGGAGTTCGTCAACGCAACGCCGTATACCGCGACGACGTGACGCCCTTCCACGACGCGACGATCCTCTTCTCCCGTGACGATCAATTCCGCGAAGAACACACGTTCGACGACTTTGACGAGGTAGGGGTTTGATTCATAAAACTCTTTGTGATTTCTACCTGTGACAGTAATTGAACTTTTGTTGTGTAATTTCTTTAAAACCGCTAACGCGGTGGGTGCTGACTAACGAACAAGTCTGAACCCATCATACCTTTTCGTTCTTGGTGCGCGAAATGGCGGATGATGACAAACAGGGCTTCAATGTCCATTTGAGGGCCTGGCAGTGAAGAATGGGACCCGAGAGGAGCCATGGAAAAGACGGAAACGAAATCGGACCACCGGAGCAACTCCGGTGGCCCGCAGAATCCACCGGCGGCGCGGGTCGCCAGCGCGGCGGCGCCGGCGTCCGGAGGCGGCGCCGCCCCGGCGCGCCGCCAGATGGAGCTGCCGTGGCTGAAGCCACAGTGGCGGAGGCCGGCCAAATCCGCGACCGTGCGGGTCCGGCAACTCACGGGACACAGAAAAGTCGCGTCCGCTGACCGAGCTTGGCCCCCACGCGGGGCCGCGACACTTCATTCCGTGGGGGCAGCGCCTGGCAGTTCCTCTGCTCGGCCAGCTCGGCCAAGCCGAGCCGGGTCGCGCCCAGGATGGGCCGGGAAGCTCTAGATGGGACGGGTCGCGCCAAACTAGTTCTGACCCGGGTCGGGTCGACCTTGGGGGGTCGGGCCGGGTCGGTCCGGGCCCAGACCCCCCGTTTCCATACCTTTTCGGTCTTTTTCTCATAACGTGAGCTACGGTCCTCCGAACGACGCACCATCAATGGCGATGCGATCCTTGGATCGAGACAGTCGTTTCAGTATATCACACTCAATGTTTCGGAATACTTTGGGATCGGCCGGGTTGGTTCGTACACGAAACCAACCGGGCCCTCGGAACGGAAACGCTCATATCGTGAGCTTCGGACGTCAGATTGACGTGCCATCGACTTTGTTGAATTCCTCTATGTGAGACAGATCTTTTGGCATACTCCGCCCGAGTTTTGGACGAAGGTGGAGTTCGGTCGGGTTGTTTTAGCCTTAAAAACCAACTGGGCCCCTAGAACGAAAAGTCCAATAACTCTCAGACCGGGCGTCCGATTGACGCGCTGTCTGGGACGTTGAGTTCCTATTGACGTTACAGAACTTTTGGATACATCTACTCTGGACTATGTGTCAGTTGATGTATCAGCCTCTTGGCTCGTGGAGCGGACCCTCCCGAACGAGCTTGCTGTGTGCGGGAACCCTAGAACTGGTTGCGACTGCTACTGTGACGACGACGACTGTGCAGATATCCTCAGTGTATTCGACGGCAACGACTACAACACTCAGCGATCCTTTGTGGGTCAGTGCTACCGATCCTGTGTGCATCTGATCCTGTTTGGGTCAGCGCTCAGTGGTCCTGTGTGGGTCAGCGCCTACAGGTCCTGTGTGGGCCCGATCCTGTGTGGGTTTTGCGGGGGTTAGTTACCTATCAATCCATTGTGGGTCAGATCCTTTTTGGGTCATTGCGGGGGTTAGTACATATCGATCCTTTGTGGGTCCGATGACTTAGATGGATCAGTGATCATCTCTATCGTTATTTGAAGAAGTATACCTGTTTGAGATGAAACCCTATTTTGCTTTCCTTTGTGGATTGTGTTGTGCTATCCTGTGTGGATTTACGTTTTGCTTTCCTATGTGGATTGTGTTGTGCTATCCTGTGTGGATTTACGTTTTTCATTCCTATGTGGATTGTGTTGTGATATTCTATGTGGATTTACATTTTACTTTCCTGTGTGGACTGGGTTGTACTTGAGCTCGGATGTTGGAGCCAACTGAGGATTGATGAATTAGGTATATGTATGGGCATATACCTAAGCTATGTCAGATGTTACTTCGTTATTGTATCTTTCCTTTGTGGTTTATCCTTTGTGGATTCTGGGAGACCTTCGGGGGTCTCGGGGTCCCTACTGAGTAGCTTATACTCACCCCTACACGGGCTATGCCCGCACTACATTGTGTTGGGTGCAGACGACGGACAGTGCTGATCGTGGTGGAGGCTTGCGGAGCTGGACGGTACCTGGAGGTGGACCACTGGGCGGGACGTATTCGGAGCGGTCTGCTGGACCCGAGGAGTAGTGGAGGCTTTCTGTACCCACCCTTCAGGTGGGACTTCCAGAGGACGGCTCGACGCTGCGGCTTTTTCTTTCAATTTCTGTTTTTCCCCTTTCAGTTGTACTTTACAGTTGGGCTTGTATTTCCGGCCCCCTTTTCTTTTCCGCACTTACTGTTGTACCAGCTTTTGCTTAGTGTTTACTTTTTCCACTTTCTTACTCTATGGTTCTTGTTTACTTTACAAATTCAATGCCTTCCCTTTTTACCAGGATTTATGCCTTGGTGCTAGTCTCCAGCCCCTGGCATATGGAAGGCGGGCTTGGGGTAGTCACGACACGGGCCTCGAGGACGGGTCGTGACAGTGTCATCCAAACTGACACCCAACCCATCCTGCAGTATGGATAAAATGGAATTACCAATCCCTAGTAGTTTTAAACTAGTGCATGGGTATCAACAATACACTTTTTGTAACACCCATGAAAACAAAAATGAAAAAATATCAAATATAAAACATCAAACTGAGATAAATAACCATAACCAAAAGAGATAAAATAGTTTCGATTAATCATTTTTCAATTTTAACCAATAACCAAAATTCCAAAATATGGAAGGAACCAACTAGACCACAACCTAAAAAAATCTCCATTGAACAAGTAGAAAACTCCCTCATGTCACATCCACCAACACCTATAGGAAAAAGGAACTAGAATCCAGATCCACCATCACCACTATGGAACATCTTTCCTTTACATAATTCAAACATAACACGGTATAAATACACACATCGGTGTATGTAGGATGTGAGAAAAATCCTAGTAGGATTCCACCCAAAATAAATATTTCATTCCATAACATTATAAGGAAAATTAACATGAAATTTTTAAGAAGAACATTAGAATCATATCTAGGAAAACATATTACGAAAAACTTTTTAAGGAAAACATTATTTGAAATTAAAATGCACATAAGGTCCACCATATGCCAATGGTGAGAACCACAACATAATATACCACCACATGTAATCCCTAAATGCACTAGCACTAGAAGGACCCTGGGAACCTCATATCTTGGTGAAACAAGGTATAACAACCATAAGACATGGTGCCCTCATGCACGAGCCACTAGAGGGGAATGCATCTCAACGTCTAGTGGTATCCAATCATTATTAATGTTTAGTTAATGTTGTATCATCAATACTTCTAGAATAAATCGAGCCTCAGACCTCCCAATACAACTAGCATACTAGTCCTAATCCACCCACCTAGATACTCAGGATTCCCTTTATGCTCAATTTCATTTTTCATGTCACACAAACCACTTTATTCACACGAATATACATACGATAATCAAATCACACAAGTAAAACCACCATATTTCATAAGAAAAACCTCCTTTAAATTCACATGCACACCAAATCCATTTGGAAACACACTTCACACAACTTACACAATTTATAGAACACAATTAAGAATCGCAACCAGCAATCACACATGAATCGCCACCAATTTATTTTAAAAAACCATATTTTAACACATAAACACCCAAAATAATTTTGCAAATTCATTTTATCCCTTTCACACAATCCATATAATGCATTCAAGAAGCAAGGAAAGCATATCAAAATCTTCTAAAAATGATAAAGCATGGAAAACCCTACCTCAATCTTGGAAACTTCTAGAATCCATTGGAAACCATAACCACACCACAAAGAGATCTTATAAAGGAAATATCAAACCATAAAAACTAGTATTATACCCAAAAACAAAATATCAAACCCTTATTAGATCAACCAATCTGTTGTAGAAAGAATAAATTAATGATCAAGGAAGAAGAACCTGTGAAGAGGGTGAGATCAAGAATGGGGGGACTTAATTTATGATTTATTGAAGAATACACACCAAATACACACAAAAATTGAATGTATAAGGGATAAAGGAGAAGGGGAGGAGGCATCTAGGGCTAAAAATCCTAAATGGGGATGAATGTGGTGGAATTGGTGTTAAATTTAAAGAGGGGAAAAGAGTAATTTCCATATTTTTAATGACCTAGACAGGACACGCTGTAAGCTTGCATAGTTTTCCAAATCGTGCGGAAACCATGTGGTCTCTTATGTCTAAGAGGAAACCGGTTGCATGGTTTCCTGGGGAAGGGTGCACACCCATGTGGTAAGACGTACAGCCTGGTCAGTGCCACTATCTAGGGTGAAAGGTTTCTTCTAGGCTGGCACATGGTTTCTACTAATTGTATGCCAAACATGTGTCACCTACTATCGGGTCCAAAAACTCTATTATTCACTAAAAAATCCTAGGAATATTGGGGGAAATAGAATACCAAAAATAAACAAACTAATACCTCAAAATAAAATCATATATGTAACATAGGAGGGGGTGGGGCATGATTTGGGGTAAAAAATAGAGGAGGGTGATTTATTAAATAGAACATAAAAATTTCTTACACTACGCATGGTTTGTCCCCACAGTTGGATAAACAATATACTAATTTTTTACATCCTACTAAATAAACTGGAGAACCCCACATACATAGGATGCATGGTTAGAAAAATCGTGAATCAACCATGTGTTTTGGATTTATCAAAATGTAGACATATTCACATAGTTATCACACGGTTTCTACTAATTGTGCATCAACTATGCACCTATATTGAAATTCTAAGATTTAAAAATTTTAAACTAGATTGAACCAACATTTAAGGAAAAGACCAAATGTAAATAAATAAATAAAATAAATGAGTAAAACTGATGTCGGGGTGTGATAATTCTTCCCATGATAATGCTTTATGCTTCCGGAAAGCCTTGCATAAAATAGTTGATTCAAAAAGGAATGTGGTCCAAACCAAAAAATTAAGAACATGATTTGAGGGACATAAAGATTGAATGAAAATACTACAAACAATAGATGACGTCATCCTTAATATGGAATTAGGACATACTAAAATTATTTAATTCCCCCATTATAGGAAACCATAAAAAGGTCCTAAAGAAATCATCGAACTCAGGTTATCCAAGAGGAAACCTCAAATAAGAGATGGTTTATTTCCTAAAATGCAATCTAAAAATTAAGGAATGCCCCAACTAAAAGGGGCATGATATGAAGAACCAAAAAAATCCTATCATGGGTTCTGAAGAAATATCATAAGTCACAACCGAAGAACAAAAGTCAAAATTTTTCCTTGGGGGAGTGGTTGGGAAAGAATCAAAAAACATGTCCCCAACTAAAAACCATAGATTCCTCTAAAGACAAAAGGTTCATGCCTAGACAAAAAATGATAAAACTTTAAAAATGAAGAAGAACCCACAAGGTAAAAATGTATATAATTTCATGAAAATGGGGCCCTTGGGGTTCTCCCCACCATATTAAAATTCCACTAATACACTAACTATCCAAGACAAACACTTACTCTATGAAATAAGTAATATCAAAATCATCACAATGGAAGGAGGGCTCACAAGCGATACAAAAAAATCCAGAAACTTCATAATTAGACACCATCTCCAATAGTTAAAGACAAACCATCATCTTAAACAAGAACACCCAAGAGGAACCATCTCAGACAAAATAAGACACAACTAGAAACACATCAAACAAAACAAGACTCAATAAGAACAATATGGCTTTAGAATCGAGTTGAGAGTGATAGTAACCTTAGACCTTGCATATGAAACACCAAATATCGGTGAACCCTACCAAACAGATAGATAATGGCACTCATCCCAGTCACTCAAACTCTCACCCAAATCTCCCCATGCACATCCCCCTTAAAGAAAAAACTTCATCGATAGGTTAACATCTTATTGAAGCCAATAATGTCTAATCCTATCACTAAGGTATAGTAATAAGGAAAAATAACAAGGATAGAACTCCTACCAATTCCCAAAAGTATAACAAAAAATTATATAAAGAGAATCTGCAAGAAGATTATCATCCCATAAAAATTTCAAGAAAAACTCAAAGAGTCACATATGCTAAGAATTGCTCCAATGACACCACCAACTCTTGGAAAAATAACACGTCTCCAAAATGGAAAACCATAAATAAACCAAAATAGCTTTACCTAGACAATGGAAGGAGAGATCCTATAAGGAAGAAACTTACCCATTTCATCTATCTCATTTTGAGAGGATAAATAAATTAACCACAAGTCTTAAGACCAAACTAACACATACATCATATTTTAAAACAACTTGATCCAAACCAAATCAAAGCACATGCCTAGAAATGAAAGCCGCCAAATAAAAACACTTTCACAAAATATACCCTTTTTTTAAAAATCATTAATTCAAAATCAAGAGTTTAAATTTTTTTTTTGTAAAATAAATACCCAAATAAAACAATTTCCCTTTTAAAGATCAACTGGCCTTCAAAAAACTTTGGTTTCATTTAGAAAACAAATGAAAAATCCATTTCAAAAACCCCTGTATTAAAATTTTCACTAAAATACGAAACATCATTCTCATTTCAAAAAAAAATCAAATCCTATTTTTCAATTTAAAAACTTTTCATTTACCCTTAAAACCACATTTTACATTTAAAAACACCTATAATTTCCTATCAAGACACTTCAAAAAATTATTAAAACTTTACTTTGTTGGTATTAAAAATAAATCCAACCCATTTAAAATAAAAAACCTCATTTATTTAGAAATAAATTTTATAAAAAAAACTCCCATATTTTCAAAACCAACTGACATAAATTATGAAAAAAACCTTGTTCAATTTAGATCTATTTATTTAAAATCCAAAAATTGAGTTTATATTTTAATAAATTATGGAAGACCCATTAATTAATTTCAAAATAAAAACATTACCATTTAAAACTAAGGGTTTAAAATTTAAACTCATGTTTTTTCCAAACAACATAAACATGACATGATCAAAAACAAATTAAAAGAAAATAATCCAATAACATGATTTAAAAAGGGGACTCATGTATGTGTGTATTTTGGCCACATGGCTTGGTGGACCATGTGCCAACTTTACAAATAGAATTTGGACTCATTTAAAAATATGTACTCGGGATCCAGATGGCTTTCCTATAGAGAGCCATAAATTTAATAATTTATAAAACCTAGAAAACCTAAATAAAAATATAGTGCTTAGAAATCCCAAGTATCGAACCCACTGAGATGATCCATATGTTCTAAATTAATTAAAGAAATTGAAATTGAAATTTTTTGATTATTTGAAGAAAGAAAAAGACAGTAGAAAATATTGGGATGGATATCAAGAGAGAGACATGCCAGGTTTAGTGATATTTATGATCGTGCGCTAGGGATTAAATTGGTTATGCTTTTATTACTGATTGGTGTCAGAATTGGTTTAGCAAGGATCCTTGGTTTGGATATATTTCCCTAATCCAATAATTTCTCCATTGGAATGGTAATAAAATAGATTCAATCACAACACAAGGCAATCCAAAACCCTATTTAATCATAACTAACCTATATTCCATAATGGTCATACAAAAAAGGAAAAATTAATTGATGTAATGAAATAAAAATCCTTAGAATGTAGAAATGCTCATGAAATATGAAAATAAGATGAATTGGAATTTATAAATGGTGTTACAGTAATCCAAAACAATAATAAGAAATAGAAATAATCCCTAAGTAGCACATCCCCCTACAATAACGTCACTTGGAACAAAGAAAACTACTCGTTCATTCTAGGCATGATGAGAATGAGAAACATGGGTACTCTATGAATAAAGGTGATGAATAATGGTGGTCAAATAGGGATATAAATCATTACTCCAAGTGTGCTTCTCATCTTCCATCATCTCTCTACCCCCTTTGGTCTCCGATGTTCTTAAAGCATGAGATAAGGGGTTAATAAATAGGGTTTTTTAGTCAAAACCTCATCTGTGATGTCATTTATTTTTATGTCTATCAAAATATTCATGAAATGTAATAATTTATATGGAATTTAATCCTTATCAGCAACTAATTTTCATATTTTTCATGTCTTGATGATTCGCGACATGTATTTAAGTTTCATGATGTGTAACTTCTTTTCACAGTGTGTAATGGCGTCACGACTTATCCTGAGTAGTAGCAGCTTCCTGATGAATTCATGTCATGTAATGAAACACATGGCGTGTAATTGTTCTCCTATAGATTTTTATCTGTGTTTAATCCACAAAAATCCAGTGTTGTTCCATGAGCGAACCGAAGTGGTGTGAAGTTTCTTTTAGCTCATAAATTGCTCACTTTCAGTTTATTTTCCAAATATTTGTTGTTTTTTGGAATAAATCATAAAAAAAATTAAACATTCCAAATATTTGAAATATTAAACAATTAAATACAAAAATCAATACATTAAAATACTGTAAAATATGTCCATTAAATACAGCTATTAGTAGACCATGTTCCAACTATACAACTAGAACTTGGAGTCATTTCAAACCATATACTTAGGCTCCGCATAGATTTCCATACCCTACAAGATCTTCGTCAATTCACTCTCATTTTCATCCCACAAACATAAAATCCTTAAAACATAACAAAATAAAATAAAAAATCAACTCAAAATAATAAACTCAAAATATGACTTCCCTTGGAAACCCATGGTTTATAATGAGTAAGATCTTACAATACTCTTTCTGCTCCCACCAACCAAGTTCTGGTAGTCTTGTATCCTACTACCAGAAAAAACCAAATAATAAAGGGTGACTCTGAAACCTATTCCCTCTAAAGAAACTAGGATCTAAAACCATTTTTCATGAACCAACCCAAGTCATAAATCCATCGAATACATGAACCATCTCATGACATAATCGAAGGGCATCCTTAATACCCTCAAGCTAAAGGGCAACATCATTGGAATCAAAAGAAATATTTAGGGAAAATTTATCTCATAGAATAAATTAAATTGACAGTAAGAAAATTATAAAGACCACTCTGTAAATTGGAGGTCCATGTGCCATCAGAAAAAAAAATATAAAAAAATAAAAAAAAACGAAAATTAAAGTAAATAAATTCCCTCATATCATGCTCCAACTCCCTCCATAGAAACATCTACCACTCGATCACCTAGTATCCAAATATATAATGCATCCACAAATAACCATAATTGAATGTAGGATAACACCTAATTTTTTATGCAATAAATGAAGCTAAATAAAACAACCACTGACATACCACCATGTGACTCCATGAGTCACCAACCAACCCTAAAACTAAACTTGCTCCATGATCAATCAAGTGATTAACCAGAACCTAAAATTTTAAGAGGTGTGACCATGAAGGACCAATAAAAATGCCAAGAGAAACCATACCTCATACACATTATTTAAATAAAGGATCCATTTTATGCTAGTTTAAAGTACATTATTTAACAATAGGTTTTCTATGCATGATCACATAAAATGAAATTTCATTTCTATAAAAATTTTATAAAATTCCTTTTTATTTTATCTAAATGAAAACAATCACTTTGAAAACAATTTACAAGACTGAGCCTTCTTAATTTACACACTCATTTAAAAACTAGTTTTAAATAAACCAATTGTTACATTGTTTTTTAGGAAACTTTAGAAAAACCATTTTACCAAAGGAATTAATTCTCAATAAATAGCAAAATAATTTGTTAAAGTATTCTATAATGAGGAAGCAAGATAAGAAATACCAAATTTTATCAAGGGTAGACTAAACCATACAACAATATTCTTAAACAGGTAACATGGAAAATGTACATTAAGGTTATTAAGGCTAGGGGCACATCAAACTTCTATTTTGATAATTAGGGAGAGCCTCAATTAGTGGAATGAAACTATACTACTATACCTGTCTTATGTAATTTCTACATCACTGAGACAGGGAGATGTGTACATACCTATGTCACTAGTTATGCTGACACTATATCTAGTGGAATGGAACCCATCTTATCTAGGTTAGCTTACCCACGTACCATATTCCCATGAGGTTTGAATAATATAAATAGCTACAAAGTATATCATATAAATTCAATAACCAATTAAGAATATATTCAAACCACACATCCAATTTCCTTAAGAATAAGACTTCAAGAAAAACCCATAGAACTTTCCATTGAAACTCAATCAAGTGATTAAACATTTATTTGAAATGTGATAATCGATCCTCATAATTGTTTTTATAATTCCACTTAAAATACTATTTAAAAATTAGGTTCAAGTATCATAATTAAATTCCCAAAGTTTCCTTATATTGTTATTCTTATATACATTTACACATAGAGAGGTAGATGTGTGTGTGTGTCTTAGTGGACAAATTCAAACACTCTCATGTGAATTTATACACAAATATTTATATATATATACACATGTATAACCATGTATATCTGTATAACCACCAAACATATAAAAAGGCATTTATAAACCACATAATGTTGTTCTGAACCATTTTTGTAATATATTATTAATACTTGGAATTTAAAATATTACATGGAATTAAAATAAAAATTTTAGGACCAATTGAGAATTTATTTTGAAACCCAAAATACATTTTAAAATAGCAAGACTTGTGAGTAAAATTCATTAGGTAAATCCATTGAAAATTTGGTGTGCAAATAAATTTCCAAATAATTTTAAAACAACATTTATAATGAAAAAGTTCATTACATTTAATGGAAATAATGTTAAACTTGGTTTAAATTTTAAATAGATTCATATATTCATTTATAATTATTTACAAACATCTAAAATATGCATATAAATAACAAGAAGTAAGTGTTCCAGAATTTGAAGACTAAAACATGGGTCAACCTACCTAAAATAGATAGAAACTCACTACCTTTGATGGATTTTGAGAGAATAGGCTTTAAATCAAGCCTCAAAACCCTAGTTACCAAGAATCTAAAATTAAGAAAAGCTTATTCCATCTTGGGTTCATACAAGTAAGGCACATAGTGAAGGAAATGAATAAGAAACAATAATAAGAGGCGGAAATAAGAGGAGGTCATACCTTGAATATATGGACTCAAATCATGGAGAATCCCCTTAGAATCACAAAGAGGGGAAGATGAATAGAGGTCACATGTGGATGGGGATCCCCCTAGGTGGTGCGTGATGAGAAATAGAGTGAGGAGGGGGTGAGTTGTGATATTGGGTAAAAATTCGAGGATGGTAATTTGGTAAAAATCTAAAATTTTAATATTCTGGACATTGGGTCGGTTTGGCCACACGGTTGGCCAAACCATGCACCTCCTACTAGGGAAATCAAATCATACCGCATGGGAAAGATGAATGGTCAGAAAAAAAAACACCAACTTTTTGTTTTGGATTTATAAAAATATAAACATATTTTCATAAGTGTCGTAGGGTTTCTACTAACCGTACGCTAACCATCCAGGGTCGGGGTGTGACGCGACAACAACTCGAAGGTGTGTTATGCATTTCATTATAGATTAGTACTAATGATATAGGTTTTTTAAAGGACCACAGGGGCTCATATGTTATAATATCCTAATACCGCACTTCTAGATCTGGTTCTAAAAACATAAACTTTACATTTTTGGCTTTGATAGTGATAAATGTGTCCCAATTTTTTCCATAAAAAACGTGCAATTTCAAAAAAAAAATTTGATCACTTACATACCCAAGGACATTATAGATTTATAGTTTTAGAGAATTAGGAAAAAATATTAACAACTTGGGTTCATAAACAACTATTTCATAAAGTTCATTATCATATCCCACTAAAATATTCACATCTAGTAACCCTATTGGGTATAACATACTTAAAACCTTTGTTCACGACTTGTAGAAAAGAAACACAAGGAAAGGGAGAGATCAAATGATAAATAAGGCTAAAAAATAGAGACATTAATGATCATATAAGAATAACATGAGAAAAATGGTATGATAACATGATCTTAAAATTTGAATACCATACCCTACACATCATAAATTATAAACATGAGTTATAGCTTAAAACATAAACATTTCAAATGATATGAATCATAAGAATGAGAATTAATCATAACTCAATAATGAACCATAAATTGATTTCATAAATATGTGTGGAATCATCATAATTATATAAACCATTTAATATATCAAGGTTAACTACCAAGACCATCGGATCCAACATCAACACATTTTTCCCATAACAAATCATGCACATCAACTTGTTTCCCATAATGGAACAAGAACATCGAATTGTTTACCATAACAGATGAATCACATCAACTTTCTTCTCATAACAGATCAAGCACATCGGCTTATTTTCCATAATGTATCTATCACATTGACATGTTTCCCATAACAGAGAAAGCACTTTGACTTGTTTCTCATAACTATCTCATGAGATATAATACTATACCTAATGCATTAGAGGGAGATATAGGTCCCACCCATAACATAATGAAAATAAAACATATGTATGCCACAAGATCATAAAGAATTTGTAAAATCATAAACCATGAAAAGAAATGGGTTTCATAAAGCATTCATTATATCAAAATCCATGAAAAGAAATGGGTTTCATAAATATTAAGTCGTCCTAAACATAAACCATCCAAAGAAAGAATAAGGATGGTATCCTTGAATCATATCCCCAGTAAATCTTATTTTTCAATAAAGAATGTCATCTTATATCTAAAATGGTTTTGAAAGATCATATGGGATAATTATTTAGGAAAATAACTTTTCCATTTTAAAATCACTTCTTTTTTAAAAAATTTGTGCAATTATAAATGAAAACATTTTCATTGAAAATAAACATGTAAACTTGTAAAGAAAGCTTCAAATAATTAATGTTTCATGATGGAGGTAATATCCTCTCATGCCTTATAAGTATAGAAACATTCCTTCCATATTTTTTTTTGAAAATTAATAAAGTACCTCATTTGGGAAATGACAAAAAGATTCTTTTCAAACCATTTTTTAAAAATTCAAACATGGGTGAAAAATATTTTAAAAAAATTAGTAGAATAGTAAAAACCATCTTGGAAATATTTTTATAAATCATGGACATGGAATAGAAATATTCCCCAGCTGAGACTTAAATATAAATAATCTCGAATAATAATGAGATTGTGAAATAAATCCTTACCACTTTGGTAACTTTTGAATCATAATCCCCGTAAAAGAATAACTTAAAATGAAACATTATATATCCTAAAAAAGAAAGGATAATCATTATTTAATATGTAAAAGATTAATTATATACACCTCATAAACATAAATAGGTTCAAAACATCAAATATGTCTTAATAAAACAAAATTGAGACAAAGAACCCTTACCTTGAGTCCAACTCATCAGGTGCATTATTTATCATTTTGAATAATAAACATAGGTTAATTATTTACTTTATTAAGAAAAATTTTCAAGTTTTTTATTCCTTTTAACTCACTTATTACCATGTTATAACAATTACTTAATCATTTATTTTCACGTTATATGTTTTAGTGATATTTGGTTCATAAGTCCAAAATGACTTTAGTAGGTTGACTATGGTCAAAGAGATAATTATTAAATAATCTCTAGAATAATAATCATGAAATATTTATCATTTTTATACCTAAATTACAATTTTAGATCAAACTGTAAAATATGATTATGAAAAATGAATTGTATTACAATCATGGAGACAGTAGGTCATATGTACGTATGAGTAACGTTTCCATTTTTCAAAAATCATTATGGAAATAAAGAAAGTATTATTTTATATTTAAATAATTATAATAATATATTATATTTTATATTAATTCATTAAATATAATTACATATATCATCCATGTGATTTGATAAAAAATGAACCACATCGCTTCGTGGAGGTGGCAGTTCACATGTACGCACGAACGACGTTCTCATTTTTTAATGTATGGAATGGTAAGAAGGTAACTGATATATTCTATTTTTAGAATTTTAAATATGTCATTAATTAAATATATAAGAATTAATTCAATCATTACAACCATTCTTGATATACAGTGATGGAAAAAAATTACATCGGTTCGTGAGGTGGTTGTCCACTGTACACAAAAATGATGAATTATTCTCCCATTTGATGGATGTTGGAGATGAATATTGTTCATGATTTTAACATAATAACATATCATTATATGGATTATACTGGTGTTACTATTTTAGAATATATTAATAATATTTTAATTTGTTGGAAGAAGAAACAAAACTAAAACAATCGGATAAAAATTATACCTCTTTTTTGGAAATCCTTCATTGATTAACACCTCAATCCTTCTAAGGTTGGTGTTATACCTAAAATAAGGCCTCTATAATGAGGGAATGGATTATATGAGTTTATTTTGGAAGGTATTGTATTAACCAAATGGGTTTTTAAGTTTGAATGGTTGATAAGAAGAGGTTCCCTTTTATAAGAGAGGGGAGGTGCACTCTTGGAATTTCTCAAAATCTTAAATTAATATAAATTAATTTTTGATTCTAAATTGATATAATGTGAATTATTTTAAAAATAATATAAGTATGGGTCTAAATACCCTCATTAAATAAAAATTATAAAAGTTTTCACTATTTCAATCATTATCTTTTGGTATTAACCCATATTTAACCCCTTTAACTCTTATCATGACAACAAGGATTTTTACTCTTTGAGTGTCAATATAGTTACTATAAATGGAAACTATCCCCTAAATGGACCATGGTTGATATTATAAACCATATACTAATCTCTTGGATGAATTTAAGATTTTAAGGAGTTTTATATCATTTAATAAAATTTTATTCAATGTAAAGTATCCATAAATGTCAATTTTTAGTACTATTCATTAATTTGACTTTAATAACATCAAGAAAACATATAAAATTCAAGAAAAATATTTTATTATATCATTAACATTTTATGGTAATTTATAAAATTCATTTATAATATTATTTATCACAAATTATTTTTATTATAATATTTTAAATATCCTTTATTTAATTTTTTCATTAATTGAATTATTATTGCATTAGTGTTGTCTATGCATTTATGGTAATTATTTCTTCGCTAAAAAGTAAAAATACCTAATTGATATAAATCCTTTATAATTAAAAATAGTTTTTACATTCCACAATTTTTTCTAGATAACCACATGTTAAAAATATTTTAGTTATTAAAACCAAGAGGGTGACATGTTTGACATTTCTTTAAATAAAATATTATAAAAGTCATAATTTCATCCAAGTGGACCTAAAAGGTCATAAAATCACCATTTAGATGATTATGGATGATATATAATCATTTTATAAGATTTAGTCAAGTGTTATGGTAATTTTATAGTCTTGGTCATTTTATTATTAACCTTAATTTACCTAATTAGTCATTTAACGTGGAAAAAAAATTATTATGCTTACTATTCATATTGACCAAAAAATAAAATTGACCTATTTATTAAATTTAAACTCAATGATTCCAAATATGGAATATATTTTTTAAAATTAAATACACAAAAGTGGCAGAATTAAATTTAAAATTAAACTAGAAAAACGCAATGAAAAACAATTTTTCATAAAAATTTCCTTCTAAATATAAAATGTATTTATGCTAAATTCAAGTATAAAATTAATTTCAAAAACCATAATTTAAATAAAAATCAACTGATTAAATTTTAAAGCTAATCCAAAATATATTTTTTCTTTGTAAATACATTAAAATAAAATAGTGTTTTCAATAAAAATCAGTATTTGTTAGTATTCATGATAAAAATCAACCTTTTCAAGAAATTCTTAAAAAATTATCCTAAGATAATTTTGACATGATTATTTCAAAAATGAATTTTATTTTATCAAATAAATTTTCTAAAAATTACGTAAAATAATTATATTATTTTCTCACAAAAAAAAATAAAAATCATTTTTATTAAAAATGTATTTTTTTACTTTACTAAAAACGAGTTCTTATTTACAAATAATTAATTAATAAATTTGAAATGTCTAGAGCCATTATATATTCCATAATTAAATTATTCATATTCATTCCCACCAATTTAATGGATTGGATATAATGGTCACTTAATTATATTTTTTTATTCATTTAAGATCATTACTGTGTATCTTATATTCTATTGAACATGGTATTTAATTTTAAAATATTGGGGTATTACATATATTGTAGAGATAGATGTGGTGCCTAGATAATCCAAGTGTAGAACCAATACATGCTTCACCTCACCATGGTGATAGTTTTAGCACCCACAATTTATAGTATGTAACCCTTTATTTATGATTTTTATGCATATGAAGTATAAGGGTGAATGTTGGGAGAGTTTGGAGATATTTTTGAGAGTTTTTGGGGTTAAAGAGAAGGCGTATAGGATGCACATGGTTTGTCTGAACCATGTGACAACCTAGGAAAAACCATGTATGTTGAAGAGGGCTTGGACCTTTTGAGGTAGTGCCTTATCACGGTTGGTGCATAATTATGGAGACCCTGCAAGGTGTATGTGTGGGGATCACTTGAAAAATAGTGGCTAACATGTTCTTAGTGCATGTTTTGTCTAACCGTATGACTAAACCATGCACAAATTCAAACATAGATCCTTAAATTGTGGGTCTAACTCATTTTTCCATTAATTACCTTGTTGTTTCCCAAAACATCCCTAACTTGGGATTCATCTCTCACAAAGGTTATATAGACTCTCTTGAGCATTTTGAAATTGATCTAGAGCCCTTTCATGGTGCGTTAAATACTTATTCCTGCGATATGTTTTCATTCTTGTTTTTTTTCTTAGATCTACTTATCCTCTTCTCTCAATTTCTTAGATATAAAATTTTTGTGGGTTTATCTAAGGTTTCAAATGCCAAATAAGTTTAAATTTGGACATTTTTATGATAGAGGAAGAGATCTAATGTTGGTTTTTGGAGAATGAACCCAGTTTCATGAATGTTCTTTGTACCATTTATCGTTTTTTCCAAAACTCTGGAGTTAGGTGGCATCACTCTCAACTCCCTTATTAGAATTAATTGGATTAGTTTCAAATTGATTTAATTGACTGAAATTAATTGTGAAATCTTGATGAAAATAATTATATAAATCCTATTTAGTGATTATTTAAGGTTTTGCTTGAATTGTATACTTTGAGTGAATTTTTGTGCAAAGTGATATAGTTCTTGATTTTAAAATAGTGGTTTTAAAATATTGTTTTTCTGGATGTTTGAAATGGTTTGTTGGAAAACGTTTTTCAATAAAATAATGTTTTATTGAATTTTTTTTTCATGTTGGTATCAAAATTGTTTTGTAAATACATGGTGTGTGTGTTCATATTACATTTTATGAGGCTTGGTTGAAATCTGACCTTGTGCTCGGTGCTAAATGTGTAATGGAACATGGGATATAATTACCTTATGATGACTTGGTAGATCAACAAAAAATTTCTCATGAGTACAAAACCTTCATAATGAAGCATGCATGGTTGGTGGTATGTATATTTGGAATAGATTTGGTTATACCAAATAAAACATGTGACATGGTTTTGATGCATGGTTTGGTTCTTTTCTTGAAAATAGCTTTTGATGGAAACATGGTTGGTACAATAATTTTTTATATTTATTTATAAACTATTTTAGAATTTTTTTATATTTAGTTATAAACTATTGTATAAATTGTTTATATTTGGTTATAAACTATTTTTGAAATTTTTTATATAAACTATCTTATATAAATATTGCTAACTCTTCTATCCTAGTGGTGTGAGTAGTGAAGTCATTGGGGAAAAGCTACAGAATTTTATTACCCACCCCTCATTTGGAACTTTGGTGCTTTTTCGGATATCATATTTTTGGACTTGGGAAAAGGTAAAGTATGACACATCATTAGAAGCACTTTGTGATACTTTGGGTTGTTGATGAATTTGGAGCATGGAGTTTGTGGAGCAGGAGTCTTATGGTTGTCATGAGTTAGTTTATTTCAAGTCTTTCGTTGTTTGGTTTGATGGTAGTTGTCTTCTTCTATGGTTCACTTTGTTGGTTTTTGATATAATAGAAATGGTTAAGTTTTCATTATTTTTATCATGCATCATATAGTGGTTTGTTTAGTTTGTTTTTATTATAATAATTATTTTATTCTTAAAGGGTAAATCATCCCCCACATGTATTGAAAACCTTCGACATTTATTTCCATCTTTTGGCATCCTGGGGATCTCTCTTAAGTAAGGATGAGTAATGTCTCATCGGACTCTCAAGCCAATGAGAATAAGTGGGTCGTTACAAATGGTATCATCTTGTCTGGTCCTTTCCTAAAAAGTGGTTTTTAGTTTCTCAGTCTTGCAGTTGATAGTCATTCGGGTCTATTCCTTGTTTCGGGTTGGTAGAAAGGAGTATAATTATTGAGACTTAAAATGTATAGCATAAAAGTAAGTACCTAACCCTTTTATGTTGAACTTCAAGTTACCAAGTAGTTGGGTACATAAGTTTTTTGGAGACACTTCTAGGATTTTGGAATCTCATTTTCATGGGTTTTTCCATTGAGAGGAGCATACCATGCGTTAAAGGAATGACTTCCCACTAGGAGTCCATAAGTCATTTTTACTAATGATCTATGATTTTGTGCAAACGTTTTAATTCCTGAATATTTTGAAATTGTTTTCAAATGAAATATTTTGGAAAATAACATGGTGGTAGTATTTTGAAAATGGTTTGATTTTAAAAAATAATGTTGAATGTTTTAAAAAATGGTTGAATGTGGAAAAGGTTTATTTTAGAAGTGCATGTGTGATAGTTAATGTGATATAATTTTAAAATTTTAATCCTTAAATTTATAGAGAGTGAAACTTATGGAGTTTTCTATTAATATAGAAAATGGCACCTAGTAGGTGTCATATAAACCAACCAGAAAAAGATCTTGAGAATGTGGTTGCACATGAGCAATAGGTGAACCAATCGCTGGTTCAGAATATTGTCCAAGAATTCCAGGTTGTGGACAAAAGGAACCGAAGGGATGATTAAGACAATTGGATCATTTCATCCAATTCAAGAACTATAATCCACCCATATTTCGGGGTGATTTTGAACTGGAAACAGCAGAGGAATGGATAAACAGGATGAATTGTATCTTTGATTTCATCAGCACACCAACAAAGTTGAAAGTCAAGCTGGTGACATATATTCTCAAGTATATTGAATTCCAGTGGTGGTAACTAGCGGTGCAAGATAAAGTGGATCAATTCTTTAGTTGTGATGATTTTGAATAATTTTTTTTAACCAATAAATCAATCCTCACATGTTCAAGATCCAAATAACAATAGATTTCTTCATCCTGAACCAAGAAAATCTCTCTGTCACAGATTATGAAACTAAATTCAAAATTTAGTGCACTTTTCACCTAAGTTTGTGGCTAGTGTGGCATTAAAACCATACATATTTGAATTGGCGTTAAGATAGGAGATTCACTCGAAGATTACAGTGATATTTATTACAAATTATACAGATATGGTGAATAGAGTAACAGTAGAGTAATGGGTCATCTCAAGAGCTATGGGAGTAGGAACTATCATGATACATATAGAAAATGGGGGGAACTCTAATTCTAGGAGCAAGCGGAAGAGGTACACCTATTTCCAGGGTGGGAGCGGGAATGGGAATCAAATTCCGGGATTAGTAAACCTTCTACCATGACCAAAGAGACATGTGGGATGTTTCCAATGTGGATCCTTCAACCTCGTGAATAGAGAGTGTACATAACCACCAAAATCATGTCATAATTTCAACAAGACGGGACATCCTAAAAGCTACTGTCACAGTGCTCTGAGGTCAGGTGCTCCAGACACTTCTCAGGTGTTGCAGACCTCATATGATTCGATATGGAAAAGGTAGTAGAATTAATCCCATAAGACGAGTAGTGATAGCCATGGTGATTCTAGGAATACCATGACTCATCGGCAAAGCCAATCCCAGCAAGGAAAAAAGGAGTAGAGTTCGGTGATGAAGCAATTGTATGGAACTAAGCAGATTATTGTTGATAATCAACATAGACCATCTATAGTAAGAGGTATCATTCTTTTGAATTCTACCCTTATGTAAGTTTTGTTTGATACTAGTGCATCACATTCCTTCATTTCTTATCATGCTATTGATTTTATAGGTTTAAAACTTGATATGATTACCTCTATGATAAAACGTCAAACTCCTCTTGGACAAAGAGAATGTCGAGCCTCTGTGTGTAGAGAATGTTCTATAACTGTTTGTATAGATGAGATGGAATGGGACTTCTCAGTGTTAGAGATGTATGTATATGATGTAATCCTGGGTATGGATTGGTTGAAAATCTTCAAGGTTCACATTGACTATTATAATAGAATAGTTAGTTTCACAACTGAGGATGGTGTCGACCATCTCTTCAGAGAAGAAATGGTTGTAATGATAAGTGCAATGGGATTGTTGGCACCGGTAGTGGGAATGATATCTTACCAATTGTTGGTTTTGACCTTGACAATGATGGAAGAGATCGAGGAAAATAGTTTTCCAGCAGTCGGGGATCAATTTTCAAATGTTTTTTCTAAGAACTTTTTAGGGTTACCACCTCTAAGGGAAGTAGAGTTTACAATTGATCTTCATTCAAGGATAATTAAAATTTCCCTTCCATGTTATAGGATGGAACCAACAGAGTTAAAGGAATTGAAATTGCAATTAGAAGAGCTGGAGAGCAAAGATTTCATTTAGCTTATCACATCTCTATGGGCAGAACCAGTCTTGTTTGTGAATAAATCAGATTGAACTCTATGATTATGCGTTGATTATCATAATCATAACCAATTTATGATATAGAATCGGTATCCACTACTATTCATTGATGATTTGTTCGATCAATTTAGGGGAGCTTAGTGTTTATCAAAAATTGAATTGCGATCAGGATATCATCAATTGCGAGTTTGGAAGGAAGATATTCCAAATACATCTTTCAAATGTAGAGATGGCCATTATGAAGATTTGGTAATGCTTTTGGGACTTACAAATGCACCAGTGGTCTTTATGGAATTGATGAATTGGATATTCTAAAGATATCTAGATTTTTTTATTGTGGTGTTTTTGAATGACATATTGGTGTATTTAAGAACAAATATTGAGCACGAGCCACACTTATCCATAGTGTTGGAAATATTTAGAGACCATCATTTGTATGAAAAATTATCAAAGTGTAATTTTTGGATATAATAGGTCTGCTTTCTATTCCATTTAATTTTTTGAAAAGGTGTCTCAGTGGATCCAATGAAGATAAAAGTTGTTATCTTATGGTAACTGCCAAAAAATGGATTCATGATATGAAGAATTATTGGTCTATATGTTTATTATCAATGATTTATTATTGACTTATCACCACTAGTTTCTCTAATGACAGCTTTGACAAAGAAGAATGTTCCATTTCAATGGACTGAGAAATGCCAGAAGTCTTTTCGTGAGCTAAAATTCCGCCTTACATCAGCACCTATCGTGATTTTTTTTGGAATAAATATAGGGGTATGTGGTGCATTGTGATGCTTTGAGATCTGGTTTGGGATGCATTCTCATGCAAGTAGATCATTTTGTTGCTTATGTCTCAATACAGTTTAGAGTGCTTGAGAAGAATTACCCAACTCATGACTTGTAGTTAGATGCAGTCATCCATTCCTTAAAGACTTTTTATCTCTATCTATTCGGTGAGAAATTTATTCTGTTCACAGATCATAAGATCTTGAAGAATATTTTCTGACAACGATATTTGAATCTAAGGTAAATAAGATGAATGGAGTATCTTAAAATGTTCAATTTTGACTTGATGTATACATCAAGAAAAGGGAATTCAGTGGTAGATGCATTAAACAGAATTTCATACACTCAGTTAGAAAAATAATCTTCAGACGAGTGGTAGTTGATATTGGTCCTAGCCAACATGCATATGAAATGTGAGGACCAAGGTGATGTTGTGGTTTTCTTTTCAGTTTTTGTGGTTCCTGATTTGGTGGAGATGGTTAAATAGGAACAAACATATGACGTAAAATGTGTTGTTATGAGTTCAAAACTCAATGGTGGGGAGACCATTGAGGGTTGTAAACTGTATGGGAGTTTAGTTCTATGGTTTGGAGATTAGATGGTTTTACCTATGGCTTGTCAGGAAAAAATTATTAATGCTCACCACTATTCTAGATGGGTTTTTCACCCAAGAATATAGAAGATGAATAATGCATTTAATATGTGGTTTGTTTGGATTGACATGAAAAGTAAGGTGGATAAGTTTGTCTCCAGATTCTTATCTTTTCAAGAAGTTAAGGTAGAACATCAGTGACCAGTAGGTTTGTTGTAGTCTTTACCTATTTCAGTGTGGAAATAGGAGAAATTAATGATGGATTTTGTTATAGGTATTCCAAGAATAGTTTGGAAATATGATTCCATATTGGTGATCGTGTATCAGCTTACTAAGTCGGCTCATTTCATCTTTATTCGTGAAACTCATGCGGTGGAGGGTCTATCCAAAATCTATATCTAAGAAGTGTTAAAGAGGCATGTAATACCAGTTTTGATCCTATCAGATAGAGATCTAAGATTCACTTCACATTTCTGGAAATCCTGACAGAAATCCCTTGGTACTCAGTTGACTTTGAGTACGGTGCATCATCCTCAGATAGAGGGCCAATCTGAATGGATGATACAGATGCTAGAAGACATGTTGTGGGCTTACGTAATGTATTTTGGTGGCTCATGGGAAAAGCACATACCTTTAGTGGAATTATCATATATCAAAATCTACCAGGCCTCGATACATATGGCTTCATTTGAAGAGTTGTATGGGTGTCCTTTTCATTCTCCACTGTGTTGGGTGGAAATAGGTGAGACTTAACTATTTGGGTTGAGACTTGTCTATGAAATAATAGAGAAGATTCAGATGATCAGAAAATGGTTGGAGATAGCTCAAAATCATCATAAATTGTATGAATACCATCATCGATGAATATTGACCTTTGTAATGAGTGATCATGTTTTATTAGGGACATCTCTAAGGCTTGGACATCATCATTTTGGGATGTAGTTCAAGTTATCTCCTTGATACATATGCCCTTTTGAGATACTAGAATGGGTTGGAGAAGTGTCATATTGTTTATCACTTATACCATGGTTCATTTTTATACATAATTTTTTCCACATATCTTAATTGGAAAATTATTAGCCTGATCCTGACCATGTGATCAGATGGGATCACGTTGACCTAGAGTCGAATGCTTCATTGGTACATATTCCAGTGTGGATTTTGGATAGGCAAGAGAAATTATTATGAAGAAAATGCATCAGTCTAGTGTGGGTTTTATAGAAGTATGGTAAGAATCAAGAAGATACTTGGGATTTCAAGAAATAAATGAAAGAGTAATGGCTGGAACTCTTTCAGGGAAACGGTGATTTTCTACTTTCCTCAAATGGAAAAACCAATGATGGGAAGAATGTAGCACCCCTAGTTTCTGGTATGTAACACTTTCTTTATGATTTTTATGCATATAAATTATAAGGGTGAATGTTGGGTGATTTTTTAGATCTTGTTGAGAGTTTTAGGGTTAAAGGTAAGGTGCACGGGATGCGTACGGTTTGTCTAAACTGTGCGACGACCCAGGAAAAACTATGTGCATTGATGAGGGATCAGGCCTTTTGAGGTTGTGGCCTCAGCATGTTTGGTGCATGGTTATAGATACTGTGTGAGGATCACATGTAATATAGTGTGTAATGAATATTTACCACACAGTTTGTCTTACTGTGTGACTAGATCGTGAGAAAATTCAAACTTATATCCTTAAATTGTGGATCTAACATGTTTTGCCTTTAATTGCCTTTAATTGCTCCAAAACGGCCCTAACGTGGTATTCTTGTCTCTAAAATGTTAGAGAACCTCTACCAAGAATTTTTTAATTGATTTTGAGCCTTTCCTTAGTGCGTTGAAGCCCGATTCTTACGATATGTGTTCATTCCTCTTCGTTATTTTTGGGTTTCATAGATCTACTTCTCCTCTTCTCTCAGTTTTTTAGATCTATGACTACTGTGGGTATATCTAAGGTTTTTAATTCCAAATAAGTCTATATTTGGCCTTGTTGATGATAGCTAAAGATATCTATGGTAGGTTCATGGAGAATCAGCCTCGTTTCGTGAACATTTATCATGCCATTTATCGTTTTCGCCAAAACTCTCAAGGTAGGTGGCTTCACTCTTGACTCCTCTTACTATAATTTATTGTCTCAGTTTCAATATGATTTAATTGACCAAAATTTTTTGTGAAATCTTGATGAAAATCATGATATAAATCCTCTTTGATGACGTTTTATGGTTTTGGTGGAATTGTGTACTTTGGGTGAATTTTTGTGAAAAGTAATTTATTTTTTTTAAGGTTGGGGATGAAGCCTCAATTTATTATTTAGAGAAAATACCTCTTTAAGACTGGGTGGAGGGAGACCCATTGCCTAGACCGAAGGCCCAAGGCCAAGTAGCCTGAATACAAGGCTTGAAGGACCATTTCTTGGCCCAAAGGACCCCTCAGTGAACAGTACTACTACAGTACCCGCGTCGCTACAGCCCCTACTACAGTGCCTCCACCGCTACTACAGTGACATGCTAAAATAACCTGAGAATTTTCCCCTTCCCGGATTTGATCCTGGGTCTTTTGGATGCCAATAAGGAGACTATACAACTTTGGTACAGGATCGTTGGAAAAAGTTATTTAGTTCTTTATTTTAAAATGGTGATTTTAAAATATAGATTTTTTTATGTTTGAAATTATTTTTGGGAAAATTTTTTCAATAAAATATGGTTTTGTTGAAGTGGTTTTGGCATTTTGGTATCGAAATGGTTTTGGTAATACTTGGTGTGTGTGTTCATGTTGTATTTTATGAGTCTTGGTTGAAATATGACCTTGTGGTCGGTGCCAAAGATGTAATGTCACATGAGATATAATTACCATGTGATGACTTGGTCGATCTATGAGAAACTACTCATTATTATGGAACTTTCATAATGAAATGTTCATGGTTGGTGGTGTGAATATATTGAATGGATTTGGTTATACAAAATGGACCTTTTGTGACATGGTTTTAAATCATGGTTTGGTTGTTTTCTTAAAAATAGATTTTACTGGAAAGTTTTTTGGTATAACACTTGTTTATATTTAGTTATAAACTATTTTATAAATTATTTATATTTAGTTATAAACTATTTTAGAAGTTGTTTATATTTGGTTATAAACTATTTTTGGAAATTGTTTTATATAAACTATTTTATATAAATGTTGCTAACTCTTATATCCTAGTGGTGTGGGTAGGTAAGTCATTGGGGAAAACCTATTGAGTTTTAGTACTCACCCCTACTTTGGCACTTTGGTGCTTTTTCATATGTCATATATTATGAATTGGCGAAAGGTAAAGTACCACAGGTCTTTAGAACCACTTCATGATACTTTCGGTTGTTGATGAAGTTGGAGAATGGAACTTGTGGAGCAGGAGTCTTGTGGTTGCCTTGAGTTTGTTTCTTTGTAGTCTTCCATTATTTTCTTTTATTATAGTTTCATTTCTATGTGGTGCAATTTTGTGGGTTTTGATATAAAAGAAATGGTTGAGTTTTCATTCTTTTTATTATGCATCACATAGTGGTTTGTTTAGTTTGGTTTTATTGGAATAGTTGTTTTATTATTAAAATTTAAATCATCCCCCACATGTATTTAAACCCTTTGGAATTTATTTCCTACCTTTGTCATCGTGGGGGTGTCACTTAAGGCCAAGTAATGGTTCATCAACCTCTCAAGCCAATGAGAATAAGTTGGTCATTACAATAGTAATTTTTTTTCAAAAACACTGATTAAACACAGTTATTTCTTGAAGAAACTTGATATGATACCACTAATGAGTTTCATTAGATTATAATATAACCCTTTCAAGTGGAATCAAACCCCAAAAAAATGGATTTGTCTCCAAGGAATCAAACATTTAAAAAAATTTGAAAAAAAGAGTATAAACTAGCATACCTAAAACACCCAAACATCATCTGATTCCATCCTTTTTCTTCAAGATAGTTAGATTGATGATGCTCAATATGAGTAGTAAATGGATCTATCTTACCTCCAAGGGGGAACATAGGATAATGATTCCATGAACTCTTCATGAGGACTCCTACATGCTCGATAGGTTGCTAGAACCTTCACCGAGCAATGAATTGGATTTGGAAATAGAAGAGTTTTTTGGTTGGATTGTGAATGATTCTCTATTATCACACACTTACTCAGACACCTAAATGGAGAAATATCACAACCTTATATAATAATCCTCTATTCTCTTCATTATATGAAGAGCGTCATCCATGTGAAACGGTTCAATTTTCATCGTATAACACTAAAACGTTATACGTGTTGGAGTGTTTATTAATTGAACACTTTAATGAATGGGGTGAAATATTCATAGTCAAAACAAATCATTGTTTTTTAACTGATGAAAACATGTGGGGGGGATGTGGATCCACACATGCATCACATGGACATCAAAACCAAATGTGTTTGTCGATCATGACTTCACATGCACCACCGCAGCATAGTGGTGGATGTTTTAGTACACATCCAATAGGAGGTAGATTATAGTGGATTAAAATAATTAATCATTTTATATAATTAGTACTTAAAGAACCAAAAGCGTTAAAACCATCAAAGCCATTCTCAAACCTACATTCTTATGATCGGAAGAAAAATATGGATATAATGGACCAATAATCTTCCATGACATTGAATCTTTTAGATATCTCATCAAGTAATAATTATTACTTTCCAAATCATGTCACTTGATATCTTATATGGTCTTAGTTGACATGAATAATATTTGGAAGTGTGGATTTAGAGGAAATTAATGCAATACCTTCATAAGATTTACTTCTTCTATTTATTCCTAGTGTTACATTCATTTATACTATCAATGTTTCTCATTGATTTCTATCTACTTGTATAACATCCCATTCATTATTCTTTATCAGACTCTTCTCCCCAAAAAAACATGCAATCATTAGTGCATGCCTATATTTTCATATAATCAAGGCTAAGATTGTTTAAGATTTTCTTTATCTAATAGAATGATGAGAGGATCTTAAATTCACCAAATACATCCCGAAGAAACTCCAAAATCATGGGCATTTCTTTGATGATAATCCGGCAAAGACACTTGATATAGTACAACTTGAGTAGAAAAAATATGGCCTCAAATACTTGGCACCCCCTTCGTATAATTTTTTATTTCAATATTTAATTAATTGATAAAATTTATTTTTTACAATAAAGTTATGATAAATATTAACTTAATTAGGACCAACTAAAAGTTTTTTTGATCTACTAAATTCATGGTCATTGTATCATGTAAATCAAAATTCATCATTTATCAAGTTTCAAACTAAATTATCATCTGATGTTGCATTTTTTTGTTTTTTTAGCAGGATAGTCATTACTTTGACTATCCATATCTTTCAATTCACCATATCAAATCCAATGTACTTATCGAGTAGGAAACTATTTCAATATCAGGTTTTTATATACATTGTTTCTATTCAACCATCTCTTGAATTTACAACCAAGAGACAATAATTTTATTCTATAATCCATTGATCGATTTTTAATTTAATAATCCATGTTACTCCAAAATGAAAAGAACAAATAGTAATTAAAAACCCTCATACATTACCTAAAAATAGAAATTAAAAACCCTGAAACATTACTTGATAGTTTATGGGTTGAATTTTATGGGAGAAGGCCAATGAGGTGTGGGGATGGAGGCTAGTGGGGAGAGGACATTGACTGACGTGGAGGCCAAGGGGTGGGGTTGGTGATGTCAGACTCATGGGTGAAAAGGGGGTCAAGGTCGAGGTAGAGATGGAAGGAGGTGTGGGGGTTGGGGGATCGGGGTTGTGAAGAGAAGGGGTTGTCGTCTTTAGAGTTTGGAGGGAAGGTAAATGAGGGGGATATCTTGTAATGACCCAATCTTTTATAAATAAAATTCCAATTCAAATTTGATTAAATGTATTATTATTTATTATAATTATAGAAAACTCATGCACTTACTTGGTTTTATTATATCGGATTTTAAACACCATTAATAATATTTACCATTGATAATATATCCATTGACTAGTGATCATATGATTAGTATAAATATTGAGTTTTAACAAATCCAATTGACTCAGACAATGGAATTAATGGCCTCAACCAGTAGGATTGTACCCTATGAAGCTCATCTATCATAGATTTGAAGGGTGATAGCGTCATTTGGATTTTCCATTGATAAATCTCAAGCTAAGATCCAACAACTTAAGAATGATCGAAACCATTTACAGGACAAGTTCAAGCTCATCGAAATCACGGCTCAAACTATGTTTTCTGAATCACCCCATAAAAGTCTCACAGTCACGCACCTTACCCTTAGGAAGTTTTCTGGTTTATTAAAGGGATATGTATCAAGACGATAATAATATGAATATTTATATTGTATTTTTAATATAATAATGTTCATGTTTTCTTCTTATCATTTCTTTATAAATTATTTTTATTTTTATATAATAAAACACAGATTTTATTTTTAATTATTATTCAATTTCAATTAAGTGGATTATTTTTTATAAATTAATGGATTTTTTAAATAAATAATATTTTAATAAAATACTATTATTAAATAATTTTTATTAAATATAAATGATCATATAATTTTTATATAGTCAAATGTAATTTTTATATGGATTCAAAAACTGTTATTGTCAAAAAACCTATCATTTTTCAATAAATATCGATTATTATTTTATAAGTAAAAATTCACATATTTAGATAATTATTTTGTTGAAAAAAAATATTACTTTTGGAATCATAACTTCAAAATTATCCAATGGTTAACATTTCATACTTTTCTAAGACAGTCGAATTTTTGGGTAAAAATTAAATATCATATAAATATACGATGTGTATTATGACATCATAACAACCCAAAAGTGATATAATAAATACTATAAACGTTATAAATGACTAAATATATGTTTTACCTTCAATATAATATGATTTTTAGGTTATTTTATTCATTTTATAAATCCATTATGAATCCTCCAAAACTTATAGTTTATTTTAAAGTTTTCAAATCATTTCTTTAAGAGTATGAATCACTTCCACATCAGCAAGGGTATTATTTAATTAAGTTTTTTCCTTGGACTTATAAACTAATGAGAAAAACTCCCATTTGGAAAAAAACATTGGAAGTTTTTTTGGGTTATTTTATTATATAAATTCCAAAACCTAAGTTTGAGAAATATTAAGAAACCCCCACTCTTTTCCTATATAAACCCACCCAAGATCCCATTTCCCTTCACTCAAAATCCTTATATCACATCCTTACTCTTCCCTTACCTCACTAGAGTCCTCTCAAGGTTCCCTCAATCTCTCAAGAAGCCCCTCCCAAGCATTCAGAGTCACGCACTCAAGTAAGGGATCCTGTCATTCTCCTCTTTATTAAAGTTTCTTTATTATATAATTCCTTCTATTTCCAATTCCTAATGTTGGTATATTTATTTCAATATCCCTATTACTATAAATTTTATTTCTAAATGATGAGATACCCCTTTCTGTTTCATCAACCCATTTTAAAAATCTTTAAATGACATTATTATGCTGCTAAAATTTCATCATGATTTTTCATGCCAAAACAATTATGTAGTGAATACCATACCCATTTTCTATTATATGTTTTCACCTTTATACACGTATACTTATTTGACTGAGTAATTACATGTATGTATTCTATATTTATTGATTGTGGGATAAATTATGATGATGAATGAATCCATGTTTTATGATTTATGCAGAACACTTAAGCATGAAAATTAAATGCATGTGATGGGTGCACTTAGAATTATATAGCGCTCCAATGAATTAGGTAATGTTTAGTCTCATGAGAAGTTATGTTGGGACATGGAGTGAACCTGATTCCTTTGTGGTAATTTTTCCATCAATATGTATTGGTATCCTTAACCTATGTTTATGATGTGGTTTCTTAAGATTTTGTCATGTTTCTCATGTTTCATTTATGATTATCATGTTATATCATGCCTTATTGTTCATGTTTAGGATTCCCACTCTTTTATGATACATTGATATGCCTATTGTATAACATGTATTAGTTTCTCCATATTATTCCACTTTTATTCCATTAATAGGCTATTCATCTCACCCCTTATGTATATCCCCAGGTTATCCCATGTAGTTTTAAAAGCCTTGTAATTTTAGAAGCATATTAAGGATGTTTTCAATAATGTTGTTGTATCCCATGTTCAAGATGTTAGGAGATGTACATAATTTCCAAAGACACTGTACTTATTAATCTTTTGGATTTTATTATGTTATCTATTATATAATAAATCATGAATTCCTATGTAATAAAGAGAAGGGTTATTATAGGGTTGGTGTGGGGGGCACACATAGGGAGGGATAGGGGAGAAGATTAGCGTTTCGAGGAAAATGGGGTGGTGAGGAAGATAACGGGAAAGGGATCAGGATCACAAATTAGGGTTTTGTTTTTGAAATTTAGTTGTAGTTAATAAAAACTATCCATAAATATGTTTTTTCTTATAGTGAATCAATCACAAAATCATATATTCTAACTCATGTTAGAGAGAATAAATAAAATAAAGATTTTGTAATTATCAAAACACAAACAAATAAAGTGATAATGAGTAATTTCTATTTAATTGTGAAGAATAGTGCATAATGTTTCAAAGGAGCAGTGGTAGGGATTTGGATATCATATCCTTTGATTTCCTATCGATATATCTCTCGAAAAACTAGGGGTTTTCTATTGCAACGACAAACTAGACTGGATCTCTTCCTAAAACCAAAGGGGTGATATAACAACCCTTCTCTTTATTAAACATTAATTCATGATTTATTACATAAAATTATACTCAATACAACCTAGAAGATAGATATGTCTAGTTAATTTGGGAATTAGTTACATTACATAACAACTTAAATAAAAAATGCATCATCTTTATTCAAAACTTTTTTAACATGCTCATACTTAAAACTGCATCGGATAACCTAGGGACATATAAAAGAAAGGGGTGAGATATAAATCCCAGTAAGGGAATAAAAATGGAATAACATGAAGAAGATAATACATGTTATAAAATTGGCATAAAATGGGGAATAAAAGGAGTGATAATCATACACATGAACAATGAGGCATGATATGACATGATAATCATAAAGGCAATATTGAAAATGTGGCAACAACTTAAAACATTGCATCATAAATATAGGTCAATGCAAAATTCAAAGAAATCATGATGGGAAAAGTATCATAAAGGAATAAAGTTCACTCTCTATCCCAACATGACGTCTCACGAGACTAAACATTACCTGGTGCATTGGAGTGCTTTATAATTATGGGTGCACCTGTCATTTTCATTTCTTTCTCATTATTATGTGTGTAGCATATATCATACAACATGGATTCATTCATCGTCATATTTTATTCCAAAATCAAGGAGTCTAGAATACATACATGTAAATCCCAATTCAAATAAGTATAAGTGTATAAAAGTGAATACCCTTGATTTGAAATGGGTATGGTATTAACTACATAATTGTTTTGGAATGAAAAATTACAGTGAAATCTCATCAGCATAACGTCGTCGCATAAAAATTCATAAAATGGATTAATGAGGGAGAAAGGGGTATCTCATCCTTTGGACATAAAATGGGATGTAATATGGACATTTAAATGAATATCCCAATATTAGTAATTGTAAATAGAAGGCATAAGATAATAAAGAAACATGAATAAAGAAGAGAAGGTGGGAATCCCATACTTGAGTGTGTGACTTCAAATGATTGGGAGGAGCTTCTTGAGAGATTGGGGTGCCTTCGGGGGACTCTAGAGAGGGGAGGTTAGAGTAAGGATGTACTCCAAGGATTTCTAGTGAAGAGAAATGGGTTCTTGGTTGGTTTTATACAGAAAAAGAGTGGGGAATTATTTAATAATTCTCAAACATAGATTTTTCACTCTATATAATAAAATAACAAAAAACACAAACCTTCCCATGGTTTCTACCAAATGGGAGTGGTTTTCATTATTTTATAAGGAATAGGGTCCAACATAATAAAATAATAGCCCTGTTGATGTGGAGGAAAGTCATACTCTTAAAGAAATTATTTTAAAACCTTAAAATATATTAATGGTTTTGGAGGATTCATAATGTCTTTATAAAATTAATAAAATAAAAAAATCACATTATTTTAATTATAAACATATATTTGGACATGTATACCCATTATAGTATTTATTTCATCTTTTTAGGTCATTTTGATGTTATAATACACACCATATATTTATATGGTATTTATTTTTACCCAAAAATTCGACGGTCTAACAAAATTATGAAAAATTCAACGTTTGATAATTTTTATGTTTTGATTCCAAAAATAATATTAGTTTAATTAAAATAATTTTCTAAATATTTTTATTTTCACTTTTAAAATAAAAAACAACATTTATTGAGAAATGTTGGGTTTTCTGACAATAATAGTTTTCAAACCCTTATAAAAATTACCGTTGACATCATAAAAATTATATGATTATTTATATTTGATAAAAAATATTTAATAATAATATTTTATTAAAATATTATTTATTTAAAAAATCCATTAATTCATCAAAATAAATTCCTTAATTGAATTTGAATATTACCAAAAAATACATGTAACAACCCAATGTTTTATCAATGGAAATTTCTTTCTTATAATTATATCATATAATCACATGAAATCACAAAAAAATGAACAAATAAGTACTACGTGACTTTTAAATGAAATATTGTCACTTCTATGTTTTGAATTTCAAAAATCTAACATATGGTTGCGATAAGTAAGTTGTTTAGAGACCGATGAAACAAACATAATTTTTGGTGAATAGTAACTGACCTTTATGAATAGTAATGTTACCCTTATGAATAGTTATATGACCCTTATGAATATTAAATTGGCCAAGTAAATAGTAACCTTACTGATGAAAGTATAAATAAAATTTTTCCATCTTATAAGTGACAATATGATAGTGTTGGTATTTTTATAAGCCATAAATATTAAATTAAGCTTTTATGAATAATTTAATAATTATAAAATAAAATTCATTTTCATAAAATTTATTCATAAATTATTCTTTTTTCTCTTCTAGTTTTAAGATAATTTTATAAGAACTTATGTAATTTTTGAAAACATTATAAAATTTGTTATAGTTTTAAAAAAAAATTCAAGTAAATTCTGATTTTAATTAAAAATTAAAATAATAATATTTAGTAAATTATTTTTGAAAAAATGAGTTCATTTTTGGATTCTATATGCTGAAAAATATTTAGGGTTAATTTTTGGTATTTTTTTGAAATACTTGAATTTTTTATTAACAGTAAAATACGGTAATTTTCCATGTATATACATTATATGTTAAATACACTATTTATTTAGTTGTGGATGATGTAATCACCTTGGGTTTGAACTCACATGCACATAATAATTTTTTTTGTCATGGAATCATTACTATTACTTGTCTTATAAAAAAATAATAAACTAATGATTAAAATATTAAGAAAACTCTCCTCCCCTCCACTATAAAAACAACCCACACTCCCATCTTCTATTCACTCCTCTAAAGCCTTGTTCCTTCCAAACTTTCTACCCAAATCTCTCCCCAATATCCTCCCACATTTCCATCAGCCCTTTCTCTCCTCAAAAGACTAAATAAAATCCCCTTAGGAGGCTCTCAAGGAAGATTAAATCAAGAGGTAAATTCCTCTTTTCTTTTCTTTCATTTTCTTTTCATGTTACTTTGTTCTATTTTCATTCCTAACATCTCCTCATAAAAATTTTATGAAAACTATAATACCATATATGTATTATAATTATATTATGATAATGGTATAATTCATTATCATCTCTCCTTTCTCCTCATTTTATACGAAAAAAATGAAAACACCATATGAGATGTGTTAATTTATCACTTTCAAGGATGACAGGTTATAAATTTCTATTACCATATTCAATTATGGTAATGAATAAATTTTTATGGTTGAAAAAAACTATTAAATATTTATTTTATCTTATGTTTTGTTTTTTAATCCTTTTTCACACGTGATGTAAAATAATAATACAAAACAAGTTAATTATGAGCAAAATCACCAAATTAATCCAAGTGTTTATCATTAATGTTTTATATAATGATTCACCTTCACTCCAAATAACCAAAAGATTTTTATAACCATGTAATATTATTTATTTTAACTAATTTCATATAACTTCAATTCTTGACAACCCTTCTAATTATACATGTTTATTCAAACATGAATATAAGTGAACCGATCATTAAAACCAAGGAAGCAAACACTCCCAAATAATAAAATTGAACCTCTTAACTCATCAAAAAGGACATGGATAAAATTAATAAGGTTATAATATATTTATATAATTTATTTTAGGTTATTTAATTATTAATTAATTAACCTAATTTGATTATTCAGTTCATTAAGATCAAGTGAAGAACACCACCGGACTTAAGGTAAGGGATCCTCTCTATATCACTCTTATTCAAGAATGTCCTCCATGTTATGACATTTTATGTGTAATTCTTAATGATGGTGTATGATTTTAAACCTCCACCATACTTCCCTAATTATGTGTAAAATATTAGAAACCCCTTTATCTCTCATTAAGCCCTCTTAAGTACACCTAATACCATGCCAATATTCCGTAAGTGATGTTACCTGAACCTCTTATATTCCTTCGGGTTGCTCCATCTTTCATTTTACCCAAATGAATTTGTCTTCTTATTTTCATGTACAAATTATACATATTATGTATATGCTCCAAAATCATGTTTCAAGATCCATCCCTCATTCTCTTTTGGGGATATACATGTTTTTAAATGATTTCCTCCTCAATAATTTTCGATAAGCAAACCCATTTTAAAGGAACTTCCCAAATTCGTACCCAATTTCAAGTGCACTCTACCATATGTTTTAATCCAAAATAGGTTTTATAAAACCAGTGTTTTTATTATTAAAACATTCTTGGATCACTTCTTGTTTTGTAAGAAAATATTATTCCCTTTTCCATTTTAAATGCTTGTCAGTGTTTTCCTTAAAACCACGCTAAAATGTTTTAATGCTAAAAATTATTAAATACTCTTTTTACATGTTGTCACAATTGTTTGACATCACTTACCATGATGTATGTCTATTTTACCTTATTAATTTATATGTCTGTTCTAATGCCTTTATTTCATGGACACTTTTATGATACGCTCATTCATTATGATTTATGACATGATTACGATACTGTTTCCCACAGAATCCGGGGATGACCGCCTTGATAGGAGGTTCAAACATTCCGATCGGTTTCTAACGGGTTTTTTCGTAGAACCAGAAACATCCAATTATTCCACATCTATTCGGACCTGATTTCTAAAGGTAGGTGCTCATTAGTTTGTGGACTGATGAGGCTTAGGAATTTGCATTGGTCGAGAGGATGGGAGGTCGGACTCATCACACCTTTTTGAGGGGAATTATTGTCTACTACGGGACTCTCTTTATAGATTTAAGTTATGTTCGTGAATCCTTATTACATTACCAAGTATAAAATGATCTTTCCTTCAGATCTGACAATCAATGATTAAATATATAGAAAATTTAGAGAATCTTTTTTATGTATTCGAGGTTATTCATCGATAGAGAATCATCTGTATTTATTAGAGATTCTTGGTCAATGGTACCCTTCGACACATTTATATAGAAGTCTCTTGGTCATTATAATGACCATGCTGGTTTTAAAGCCACTCAGTGGGGCACTTGAAGTTTATTGTCATTCAGAAGGACATGTATTATTTTAGATTTGGGATCGAACCCATAGGCGGGCTACCTACGTATCCTTTGTTTAGAAAAGGAATCAGAACCCACGTAGTTTGAGTAAGGGAGTATGATGTTTATGACTGATGGCTAAAAGAAGGATGTCCCAATTACTTTTACACTCTAAGCTCACGTGAGTCATGCTCGGTGTGAGAAACAATAGGTATTGGTAAAAGTTATACAATTGTGCCATGAAAGATGAAATCTTAAGAAACAATGTGGGACTTATGTATGTATGAATGCCCAGATAAATGAAGGTTAGGATTTACTTTTAGGGAAGAAATCCAGGAACAAGGTCCATAAAGGTATATGTGCTTCATGGAGATTTTGAATACTCTAACTTGGGGCTTACTCCTGAAAAGGAGGCCCAAATTAGGAGAAGACTTATGATTGGGTTTTACTCCTAAAAATAAATCCCAGATCAAAGGTAAATTAGGACTGGTTAAGAGAAATTAAGACTAGGGCTTACTCCTGAAAAGGAGGCCCAGGTCAAGGATTAAGGTTTGGGGTCTTACTCCTGAGGAGGATGCCCAAATTTAGGGACTTTAAGAATTGGGGCTTACTCCTACAGAGGATGCCCAAGTTAAGAATTATGACTGGGACATACTCCTGAAAAGGAGGCCCAGGTTAAGAGATTTGAAAAATTAGGGGACTGGGGCTTACTCCTAAGGAGGATGCCCAGATTTGGGAACTTTAAGATTTGGGGCTTACTCCTAAGAGGATGCCCAAATTAGAGGACTTATGACTGGGGATTATTCCGGAAAAGGATACCTAGGTTAAGGATTCTCGTATCTTAAAGGATGAGGTTGAATGAATAAAATCTCAATATTTAGTGACATAAAGATGTATAAATCACTAGGTTTTGAGAGATATTCCACAGAATTCCTTTCAGATAAGGAAGTAAAATCAAGAAATCATTCCATAAATGGCTTTGAAGAGTGTCTTGATGACTGAATCTTGAATAGGAAAGGTGTAATTTCTTAAGAGGGGTAAAATGGGCAATAAAGGCACCCAAAAAGCAAGGGTCGCACATGTCTGGGCAGGCGCGCAGGTACTGCGTGGGCACGCAAGTCTTGGTCGCACAGGTATACCTATGCGACACGTTTGGTACTTGTGCAGTGTTCAACCCGAAGGTTAATACTTGAGAAAACTTTCTTTAAGGCCTTTAGAATCCTCTTGAGGCTATTCCAGCAGAGGGGCGCGCAGGTTCTATTGAAGGAGTAAGGCGGCGCGCAAGTGTGACCATTTCCCTTAAGGGATGGCCACCTAGGCGCACAAGTGTTGACGAGTTTCAACACATAGGCCTTCCTCCCCCTCTTTAGATCTTCCGTTCTAGGTAAGAAATTACCTTAGAAGTGTTCCGGAAACTTTGAGAAGAGACTAGGGCACCGGGAGCACCAATATGAGTTTCTGGAAAAAAATCCTCTTCAAATTGGGGGCCCACAGGGTCTATTTATAGGCTAGAGAAGGCCCCGGGCAGTTATCTTATAGGGCTCGCAAGTCACTTGCGTGAACATTAGGTGGAGCGCAGATTACACTTGCGCGACAGTGAGGTAACTTGTGCGACCCTTGTGCATTTGAAGCCTTGTTCATGCCTTTGTCGGTTTTTGACGTTTTCTTCAAAGGATGAATCAATTTGGTTTCAAGGTATTTACCTTTACATTCCTTTGGACTTTGTGACAAAAAGGAGCATCAACAAAATTCCCCCCTCAGAGTTGGATCCGGAGTGAAAAGAGGATTTGACTCTGAGGTGAGAAGAAATAATAAATCTGGCAGTTTAAAGTCATGCATATCGGACTAAAAAAGGGGGTAATGTTTAGGGTCGAAATAGCTTTGACCAAAATGAATTAGAATTGACTCAATTCCTTGAAAATCCATCTGACAACATATTACCATACTCAAGTATGAGGGAAAATATGTAAGCTGTGACTTAAGAATATTTAAATATGAGGAATGACATGAAAAAGATCTAAAAGGCATTAGAAGAAGTAGTTTCTAAGAACGAAGTTACCATTATTTAACAAACCCGTTAGGGGGTTGAATTATGCAAGGCCACCTAAGGGAATTGGCTGTATAGTTAAATAAAATAGTATCTTTTGGCTATCAAGACTGTTATGTAGACGGTTTATGCAAGGCCACCTATGGGAACGTGCTGCATAGTCAGGAAAAAGAACTCTCAGAAATTTACCTTCCTAGTGCTAAAAGCCAGTGAAAGTTTATGGAGATTCAAATATTCCAAAGTATAGAGTTTGATATATGGAAAGAGGTACTTGAATATGGAGAAGATATTTCCAAACAATATTATTGAAGAACTGGATGAATATCACTCCTACGAAGGTCTGACCCAAACGTAGGGAAGGAGAATATAAACCATAGACTTGAATACTTTCAGATCATAAAAAAGGATATGGGACAAATATGTTAAGGATGGCTATTTTTGCGGTTCCCTGCATACTTTCATTTAAGACAAATAAGGACAAAAGAGGCATTCTTCCCATGAATTAAGTTAATATTATTTAACAAACCCGTTAGGGGGTTGAATTATGCAGGGCCACCTAAGGGCATTGGATGCATAGTCAAATAATAGTATCTTTTGGCTAACAAGTCTGTTATGTAGACTGTTAATGAAAGGCCGCCTATGGGCACGTGCCGCATAGTCAGGAAAAAGAACTCTCTAAAGTTTTACATTTTTGTGACTAGATGTCATGAAAAGGGTTATGAGGATCTGAAAATATTTAAGGTTAGGATTATGACACATAAAGATGGATATTGTTCAATGTATATAGAGATACATAGATCAATGCTAACCATAATCATGTTGTGGCTGGGTCCTGAATTGAAATGTTGGACTTCACTACGTATCCCATAAGGATGATAATCAAGCCATACGTAGTTCTTAAACTACAGTTTAACATCATGTGGGACAAAAGGATTAGAGATATTAGTTTAGGGCCATAGATCTTGTACCATTGTAATAAATACACAGTGTGTGTTTTCATGGGGACTTTTCAGCCAAGGGACTGAAAGTGGAATTTGGGGTTAAGAACAAATACTTGGGGCTGGATTCGAGGGACACTCGAATGTTCCTACGTATCCCATAAGGATGGGAATCAAGCCCACGTAGTTCTAGAAATACCCTTTGTACAAATTTGGTTCATACATGTGAAGGGTGAAAGGGGACATTAGTACAATGATGGTTTAACCCAAGATAAAAGGTTTGGGCGTTGCCATGTATGTACATAGTCTTTGAAATGAAACATGATTGAAAAATAAATGTAAATATTGGTTCCCTCTCAGGTGAGGGTATCAAAGAAAATTGTAGTTTATTGTTATACTGGACAAAAGTGTTTTATAGTTTAACGTCGTATAACAAGGATGAAAGTGAACCAATGTAAAGATATTGATTCTAGAGCCGGTTTCACGAATCAACATCGTATGAGATGGAGGTGAACCGATGTGAAGAGATTGGTTTTGGGATTGAACCTTGGGAGGTTTCCTACATACCCAGGCTAGAAGGCAAGGATCAAAGTTCGTGTAGTTCAATTAAAGAATGAATTAATGATCAAGTTGTTCTTGGCGACAATGACCAAAAAAATGATGTTGGGACTTACACATGGTTAGCGGCCTAGAGAGAGTGTTATGGTTGAGGTTTTCTCTAAGATCACATGATTCATACTCGGTGTGAGAAATAACAGGTAACAACAACCTTAATGATGCATAGTGTAATGTCATGTAGGACATATAAAGGGACTGTGCAGTTTAGAGTCTTGTAGTTAGGACTATTGGTGTTGCACATTTTAGTGTCATGTAGCAGGGACAAAGTACAATTTAATTTCATGTAGGACATATCAAGGACTTTCTGTACAGTTTAGCATCATGTAGTTATGATGATGGGGACAATATAGTTTAACGTCATGTTGGACGAAAGGGGGACTGTGCAGTTTAATGTCATGCAGCGAGGACAAAAGAGTACACCATTTATCGTCATGTTGGATGCATTGGGTATTTTTCCCACAGTTTAGTGTCATGTTGGACGAAAGTGAAAATAGTTTAAGGTCATATGCAAGGACCGTGGATGGTGCAGTTTAATGTCATGATGGACAAAAGCTTGGTTTAAGGTCATACAGAACCTTTTATGATTATGTAGTTTAATGTCTTTCCAGACGTAAGGGACTTTAATACATTTTAGCATCATGTAGTTAGGACGTCACAGTTTAACATCTTGCTGGATGTAGGGGACTTGAAAATAGTATAGGGTCATATGCATGGACCTTTGATGATGCAGTTTAAAGTCATATTGAACCATTGATGTAGTTTAAGGTCATACAGGACCTAGTTGCAGTTTAAGGTCATACTGGACCATTTAGGGAACTTTTTCACAGTTTAACATCGTGTGGGACGAAGTTACAGTTTAAGGTCATACTGGACCATTGTTGTATAGTTTAATATCATATAGCAAGGACGAACTGGTGCTGCAAAGTTTAATGTCATGTTGCAGGGAAAAACTGGTGTTGCACAGTTTAATTTCATGTTGCAGGGACAAACTGGTGCTACACAGTTCAATGTCATGTTGCAGGGACAAACTGGTGCTGCGCAGTTTAATGTCATGTTGCAGGGATAAACTGGTGCTGCACAGTTTAATGTCATGTTACAGAGACAAACTGGTGCTGCACAGTTTAATGTCATGTTGCAGGGACAAACTACGTACTTTGCTGTTTATACAAAATAACTCTTCAAAAATATGGCATTGGTTGGAGTAGTGATGAGTTCTCCATCCATCGAGATTAATGAATAAGCTCCATTGGAGTAGACCCTATGTATTGAATAAGGTCCTTCCCATTTTGGCTCAAGTTTGGGAGGTTTCTTTCCTGGTATCATTGAAGTCCTGAGAACTAATACCAATTCTCCCTGAGTTAATGAATGAAGACGAAATTTTTTGTTAAAAGCACGTGCTATTCGATTCTGATAAACTTACAAGTGGTGCAAAGTGCACAATCTTTTCTCATCTAACCGTTCCAATTCATTCAATCGCTTTTGAGATTATTCATCTGTAGATGATTGATCACAAATGGAAACTCTAAGCAAGGGTAGTTGAACTTCAATGGGAAAGATGACTTCTGTTCCATATACCAATGAATATGGAGTTGACCGAGTTGCAGTGCAGGTGGTAGTCCGATAAGACCATAAATCATGAAAGAGTTTATCAGGCCATGACCTCCTATATTTATCCACCATCTTTTGAAGTATATTTGAATGAGTCTTGTTAAAGGCTTCTATCTAGCCATTGGCCGCTACATGATACTGAGATTAATGGTTGGATTTGATGTTGTATTCTTGATACAACTTCTTCACCTCGAATGAACAGAGATTGGTGCCATTGTCCTCAATATGGTATGAGGGACACCAAATCTGGTAATGACGTTATACTTGATGAAGATAACAATGCATTTAGAACTGACTTCCATGAGAGGTATTGCCTCTGCCCATTTGGAAAAGAAGTCAATAGTAGTAAGAATGTACTTAAACTGCTTGTCCATAGCCGAAGGGTAAGGTCCCACCACATCCATTCCCCATGTGGAAAATTTCCATGAGTATTTAGTTGTATGAAGAAAATCTAGAGGTTTATGAATGAATTTTGCATGTACTTGGCATGAATGACACTTCTTTGTGAAATCGACACAATCTCGTATCATTGAAGGCCAAAAGTATCCAAGCCTTCGAATCTGGTCAGGCAGTCTATGTCTAGACTAGTGGGCACCACAGACTCCTGCATGCACTTCTTTTATGACAGCCATTGTCTCTTCACCATCAATGCATCTGAAGAGAACTACATCAAACCCACATTTGTAGGGAATTTTCTCTAGGTGATCTGGGCTATCAAAAAGAGTAAAATTAACCACACGTTGCAGTATTTGTTCTTTCTCTGCTCTATCAGATGGACATGTTCTATTTTAATAGTATTCCCTGATAGGTGACATCCAACCTGTAGTATGACCATACGGTTCATGAATGGGACAAATTTCATTAATTTCTTATGTTCTGATTCGAACATAAGGTGAAATTGCACGAAAGTGGGCAATAATGATGATTGTCTCGTCCCAATTTGGATCTGCTAGAGCTGTGGCTATATTAGCCAATGCATCAACTTGAGCATTTTGTGATCTTGGGATATATGAAAATGTCGGTTCCAAAAGGAATTCTGCCTTTAAATCTCTGACGTAATCATACAAAGGGATTAGTTCTTATTTTCTGATGGCATAATCCCCATTGATATGTTTGATTACCAGGTCTGAATCACCTTTCACCTTTAAGTGATTCACTTGTGCTTGAAGCGCTAATTCCAAGACTACGATGAGAGCTTGGTATTCTTGTTCATTATTGGTGCCACCTTCCCACAATAAGAATGAATAAGGTAACACTTCCTTTTCTGGAAAATGAGCACAATTCCTAAGCCAACTTTGTTGAATTTGGGATTTTCCATTTTCCTCTCTGTTGGACTTCTAGAAGAACAATCAAAATACATTTACCATGCATGAGGACTTTCTTTAATAGAGAAGACTTCCTCATCAGGGAGTTCAATATTTGAAGATTTATCTTCCACTGAAGGGTGTTCAGCCAGGAAATCGGCCAGAGCTTGGCCCTTTATCACCTTTTGAGACACATACTGAATGTCGAATTGCTGCAAAATAACTGCCCACCTTGCCAGACGTCCTGTAAGCATTAGATGACTAAGGATAAATTTGAGCGAGTTATTACGAGATACCAATTGGACCTCGTGATGTTGCAGGTAGTGTCTCAACTTCTGAACTGCAAAGATTAATGCCAGGCAGCACATCTCAATATTTGAATACCGGGTTTCTGCTTCAAGCATGGTTCGACTGAGATAGTAGAGACTGTTTTCATTCCCAACATCATTCTTTTGAGCAAGAAAAGCACCCAATGATCGCTCTAGAGCAGTCACGTAGAGGATAAGTGGTCTTCCTTCAACAGGTGGCATGAGTACCGATGGAATCAAGAGGTATTTCTTGAGAATATCGAATGCTTCTTGACATTCTTCAATCCACTGGTAAGTGACTCCCTTCTTCATCAATTTGGTTAAGGGTAAACTTTTACTGCTAAATTGGCGACGAAACGCTGAATATAGGCTAAGTGTACTTGAAGTCCTCTTAATTCTTTCAAATTTTGGGGAGGTGACATACCAAGGATTGACTTGGTCTTCTCAAGATCAACTTCAATACCACGATGGCATACAACAAAGCTGAGAAATTTTCCTGAGGTTACCCCAAAAGCACATTTAAAGGGATTCATCTGCAAATTATGTTGTCGGATATTGCAGAATATGCCTTCTAAATCAGCCAAGTGATTAGAACGTTTTTTGGATTTCAATACCAAATCTTCTACATAGAATTCAAAAAACTTCCCTAAGAAGGGATTGAAGATACGATGCATGGCACGCTGATAAGTTGCACCTGCATTCTTTAAGCCAAAAGGCATTACCCGGTAGCGAAACACACCCTGAGGGGCTCTGAAGGCTGTAGATTCCTCATCATCTGGGGCCATTCGGATCTGATTATATCTAGAATATCCATCCATGAAGGAAAGTGCTTCATAGCCAGCTATTGCATCAATTAGAAGTTCTGTAATCGGAACTGGGAAATCATCCTTAGGACAATGCCGATTAAGATCTCTAAAATCGATGAAAACTCTAATTTGTCTGTTCTTTTTCTTTACTGGGACAATATTATCCAACCACTTGGGATACTAAACTTCTCTAACGAAGTTAGATTTGATAAGATTATCCACTTTAGCTTCAATTTTAGAAGCATAAGTTGGGTGTGTTCTTCTCGCGGCTTGTTTAAATCCTCGATGTTCTTCTGGTAAACCCAAATGATGAGTAGAAACATCAGGATCAAGCCCGGGAATTTCTGTATAGTTCCAGGCAAATATATCTTTATTTTTCTTTAGAAAATAAATATACATCTCTTTATCTTCAAGAGTCATGGCCGCACTGATTAAAGTGGGGCGTGGATCTCCTTTTGTACCCAGATTTATTTCTCTGAGTTCATCCACAGTGGTAGATATACCCTCTTCAAATGCTAGAGGATCATCTCTGAGATCTTCTTATTCTTCTTCATCATGCGTTATTTCTTCCATTTCTACTTGTGTAGTATATGATAAAGTAGAATTCTCATGATCTGGAGAGATGTCAAAATTTGCATATTTTGAAGAAGAAGCTTCCATTTCCAACCCGATTGATGATGAAGGGTCTTCTTTGGGTAATAAAGAGGAGATGATGGATTGAGAATAGAAATAATTGTTCACCTCCAATGTTTCTATAGCTTCTTATAGCCTAATTGGAGAAGCATAGAATTGTTGGATTTCAGCATATGAAATGAAGACGTCACCATTTGTGCTTTCATCACTGCTTGGTAGATTACCAATTTCTCTTATGTTGTCTGGCTCGATTTCCGTAATTGACACTATGGATCATTCCATAAGAGTATTTTGATTTGGGTCTATCTTGTCAATTTGACTGATAGGAAACACATAATCTGTACTCACATGTGTAAATGGATTTACTGGAATTTTTTCCAAACCATATGGAGCATTAACTTTGGTAATCTCATTTGTTATGGATTTCTCCCTTTGCTTCTTGTGATAGAATTCCGCCTCAATGTATTGAGACTCACATGTCTTGAACGAGGCCTTATCACCATACAACATCCCAACTTGACCATCGAAACAATATTTGAGACATTGATGGTATGAAGAAGGGATAGTCGCATGTTGATGTAGCTAGGGTCTTCCAAGCAAAATGTTGAAGGCTGAGTCTTGATCCAAAACCCTGAAATCTGAATTGGATACAAGATCTCCAAACTGAGTTCTGAGTGTAACTTCACCCAGTGGTTCTTGTTCATTTTTATCATATCCCTGTAGCATCATGGTGGAGGGAGATAAATCAGATTCTGTGAGGCCCAATCGATGAAGTGTACGAATGGGCATGAGGTTGACTCCTGAACCATTGTCAATGAAATCTCTTCGAACATCCACGCCATTGACCTTGCCAGGAAATTACAAGGGTCTAATATGTCCATGCACAACATCATCTTCATCTTCATCAGTAAAGGATATTATTGCATGGCAGTCTGCAGGATTATTCTCTATGTGATAGACTTCAGCTGCAGCAATTTCAGTTTCAAACTCATGAGGACTTGACAAAGCCTCGATGAGTGCTTCCCAAAGATCTTTTGACACATTCAGAGCATCCATAATTGATAACTTGGATGGTACATGGGCCAAGTGTTTCAATATATCATACTTTTTATCCAGAGGTATGCGTTTCCCAATAGGAATATGTGGTTTAGAAGGCACCTTAGAAGTAGATGCTTTGGAAGTTGATGCATCTTGTATTGGGAAAGGAGTTGGAAATATTCCTTGTTTTGGAAGATTAGACTGATTAGATCCATTTACTTGTTGAGAGGAATAAGATGGATCCCTCAACCGGTCTTCCAAAATAACTGTGCCAAGACTGAATTTGCTATTGGTAGAAGAACTTGGTTGTTTTTGCTGAGCTCGCTGATGGGCTCTACCACGAGTTTCTGATGCATACACAGTTCTAGCAGGGGTAGAATTGGAATAGTGGCTTCTAAAAGATCCACATCTTCCCCTGTATCCTAATCCCCTGGTACATCCTCTGATTCCTCTGTTTGATACAGGGAATTCAGGCTCATTGAAATCGGAACTGCAACTGGCATATGGATCTGTTAATTGAATCATATTAACAGAACCAAATATTAACCCTTCGTTTGATGAAGACTCTTCCTGATCAGCCTGTTCAAGCTGTGCCGTTAGGTGGGTCGGTGCCCGTGGCTTTGAAGTAGATGGCATGAAGTCTACAAAAGTCAAAGATGACTTAGGATTTGACACATACTCATCCACTTCTGATTCTTTTTCTTTCTTTGAATCATGTTGTTTCTTTGAGGACTTTCCTTCTGACGAAGAGGGTTTTTCCGCAACATTCATGGCAGAAGACACAATTTGTTTCTTTAATTGTGTTCGCAAAATATCATGAGTTCGATTGATTGTCTTTTTGACCATAAAATCATCATACTTCTGTGCATTTTTTCTTTTGACTTCCTGCCATTCATTTTCCTCCTCTGGAACTGTAGCAATGACACATGCTACCTGGGCTGAGGAGCCTTTCAATGTGACCTGTCCCGAGTCGACCATCTTTTGCAGGAGGTCTTTGAAGACAAAACACTCCTGGATGGGATGCCCCAACATTTTATGGAAAGGGAAATAATTAGGATGGTCTTCATCTCCTTTCTTGTTTGGCCTCTTGGGTATTGGCAATTGAACCAAATTGTTTTCCAGAGCCGAAATGAAATAACCAAGAACTTCTTCATTTCGGAAAGAGTATGTTTTTCTCTTCAGATCCTCAAATTGTTTTCGTCTTTGATCTCGTTGATCATCTGGACGAAATGGCCTTTTTTTGTTGGCGCTCAGGAGGTGGAGCCCTTTGAGAAGATGACGTTTTTGAGGTAGAAATAGTTATAGGTTCTTGTTTAAGCATAACTGTAGCAGTTTCTGCTTTACCCATTCTCCTTCCTGGAGCTGATGGAATTACACGAGATTTAGCCTTAGCCTGAATAAGGGAATCTTCAATCTGCTGAGCGATTGAAGCAAGGTCCCGAAACCCTCCTATGTATTTCACAGGGATTAATGGCGTGGGTAATTCATCACGCAGATTTTCTACACAGATTGGCAACAATTCTTCTTTAGGGAGTGCTAAACTCAATGAATATGTTAATCCCTTCTAGCGAGCAATGAAATCAGAGACCCTTTCATTCTCTCTTTGCTTACAGTTTGTAAGATCAAAAACTGTTGTCTTTGGCAAAGTTGATCTGAACTGAAAGAGGAATTTTTGGAGAAGATCCTACCATCCGGTAATTGACCGGGATTGCAAGCTTGGATACCAAACAAAAGCTGGTCCTTGCAGGGTTCGCATGAAGCATCTGAGTTTCACTGCTTCTTGCTGCTCCGGAGTTCCCATCATATGATCGCAACAAGACACGTAATGCATCAAATGTTGTTCAAGTTCACCTGATCCATTGAAAATAGGGAATACAGGGTTCCCAAAACTGGATGGAGGAGAAATTGAATCTACCCATTCAGGGTAAACTTTCTTTTCTGGTTGAACTTGCGCACGCTTCCATTCCATAGCTTCTAACCAAGCTGTTAATGACTCAATAGTAGTTATTAACTTTTGAGAAACATCTAGTTGAACATGGACTTGGGTAGGTGCAATGACTGGAGCTTGGACAGATGTGGCGATTGGCGATGCAACTGATGGTAGCACTGCCAATTGTTGTTGTACTTGACCTGAAGGATTAGACCTGTAAGGGTGTACTGATAGAGGATGATATTCTTGATCCATCTCAGTAGCTGCAATAGATTTCTTTGGCTAACTGACTCCAGCATGCTTAAGAAGAAGACTGCTATAAAGTAGTTCTGCATTCAACCTTCTTAATTCCTTCATTTCTTCCTCATGTTGTGCAAACCTTTTCTCTAGTGAGAGCAATTTCCCTTCTCCAGAGGAAGGATATGTAACATGATTCCTTCCCCTCCCTTTGTTGGACCCTATTCGTAGAGGGGGAAGTTGGTTACTCGAAGGATTACCTAGGTTCTGAGTAATCCTTTGATTTCGTGTACGCACACCTTCTTCATTTGTGTTGGTGCGTACATCTTCTTGAGCAAGAACCTCTTCATCTGAGTCCCATGAGTGAGCCTCATCTGGTAGATCAGCAACACTGGCATTGATGACATTGATTGATGCATAACTCATCGCATCCCTTCTATCAGCATTTCTATGATATTGTCTTCTTCCATGTATTTGATGAGACATTTCCTTTTGTTGATTCAATCCCTCAGGAATTTCTTGACGAACCATAATTTGGAGAGAATCTCCTAATAATTTGTCTCTTCGTTCCTCTTGAGGTTTCTTCCCCAATCGAGAAAAGACTGACTTTCTCTGAGGAGGGGATTGATGATTTGAAAAAGTCCCCAGTCCAGTGGACTGGGGTTGTTCCTACTGTTCCTGCTCAACTCCTCAGAACCTATTTGTTGATTCTGAGGGTTGGTTTAAAAGAGTCCATAGTCTGGCGAGCTGGGGTGGTTCTTGACATGCTATGTCTGAGAATTTTTTGAAATTTCTCCTGATCTTGCGAACCTTAGTCCGGAAATTTGCTGGATGCATTAATCTGTATCCACTTTTATCACCCGGTTTAATAGACCGTTGGATGATTTCCTACACTTCTGTCACTTGGTGACGTGCTTGATCCAAATGAGAGGCATGTTCAATATTATCGTTTGCTTGATGCAAGAGTAATTCAACAACTTGTTCCCTGTATTCTTGATTTTGAGAGGAACTAGTTGAAGCCTGTTCCTGGGCAAGATTTTGATTACAAACAAATCCCATTGACTGTGGCCGGCCATGGGCAATAACATTTCATGAGACCATTTTCGGCGGGCTTTGTTGACTAGAGAGCACTGTGAAATGCAGTGCTCCATGAACAACCCATCCTCAGACACGAATACCAGACGGAGCATTGGCAATTAACTGACACAATCTTCTTAGTGCACCAAAGCATGAATGTTAAAGGGCTCTCTGCTGCTTTTCAGCCTTCGGATATCGAGAGACTGATAGAGACGCCAAATCAATCTGACATTGTAACCCTTCTATTATCTTAAGATTATTTTCATATTCATCATAAGATAATACTTTCTTTTTTAACTGACAAAGAGTTTTCCATATTTTGAGACGAATATTATGAATTTCATCTTCCGTCAACATTTTTGGAATATTATACTGAGAGTCAGCCAGAGGCCAAAACATGACTGGAACTTTACCTTTCGCCAGTTGTTTTCTCATATCCAGCATTTCCTCTTTATCATTTGATGAAGATTATTCTACCTGATTTGATCAAAGTTAGTGTTTCCTTGTTGCTTGATTGGATTCAACAGGATTGGTAGAGAAATCATTGATCAAACTAGAAGATGCATGACTTAGGTGTCGTTTAGAGAATGACCTATACCCTGGGCTATCTTATGATTGAGAAAGTATTTCACCTGCTAGCGATGAAGCTTCAGACATGACTGGTTTTTCATTTGCAAGTGCCTCAAGATAAGAGGGCTTTCTCGGCACTACATTGACCACTGGAGCATTTTCCGGGCAATGTGCATCACTACTGCGAAGAGGACATTCGCAGTGAAATTCATTATCATGGGGAGGACAACCATAATGGGTTACAAAAAAAGATGAGATCTCTTGCTCCTTGGTCTTCTGACCACACAGAGGGTTCCTGTGGCACTCATCTGAAGATGAAACTTTGAGATCGACCGAATTGTCATGAAGCAAGCCTTCATGAGGAAGTGTCTGTTGAAGACCTTCGGAATTAATGTTCCCACTATTGGGAACTGAGGGAGTTGAATCTTTAATTCCAACAGATAATTGTCTGAGGGCTTCAAGAACTCCAGCATCGAGCAAGGCCTTGTTACAGATTGGCACTTGATCTCCTGACTGTGTTGGGCGGGTCTTTTTCTTAGACGCCTTCTTACTCGCCTTGGAAACCCCTTGTTGACGAAAGTGGCTGTTTTGAGCAGGTATAAGTGCCTGATCATGAAATATGGCCAAGTTAGGCTGACAATCTCCTCTCAAATCGGGTGTATGTTCCTGACATGGTTGTCCGTATGATATGGGGGAGTATGCCCCACAACCCTCTTGGACTGGAACAGATGCGTGTGTCTGTTCCGGAGTGAATTGTTGATGTATCACTCCAATGGTAGGGATAGATTTATATGTCTTTCCCTGAGATTCCGCTGAAGTTGTTATAATATCCTAGCAGGCATCTAGAATATGAGCAGGGATTTTCTTCTGCTCTTTCACCATTGAGAGAATATACTTGGTGACTTCAGCTGCCGGAACGGGAATATACGTCCATTCTGGGTTTGGAGCAAGTGTGTGTATCGGCTCCTGTCCTCCTTTTCCTGTCAGTGAATCCTGACAGTACTCAAGTGTGGGGGCAAAGAGTTCAGTCTTCCTCTTATTTATTGTCGGGGCTTTCCGACTAACTTCTCTGAATGCTACCAAGTGAGACTATTGGTAGGCTTGATTAATACTTGCAGGTGTATGTGCCTGCTGATTGCACATCGCCAAACGTGGTTGATGAGATCCATCATATTTAGTCAGACGAGCCTGCTGACTAACTGATGATGTATAAACAGGTGTATGTTCCTGCCTATAGTACTCTGTCGGAATTTCCAGGTGGGATTGGTGTGATGCTTCCAGACGAGTCTGCTGGACAACGGGTTTAAAACGGTCAGGTGTATGTTCCTACTCATTTCTTGCCACAAAGTTAGGTTGGTGGACTTCTCTTGAGATGTCAGAGAAGAGAACCTGCTCACTGTTGACTGGATTCCGCCTCTGGTGGTTCGTCTTGCTTGCTTGGGTTCGAGGAACCATGAACTGAACGCCTGGAGTCGGTACCCTCAACATGTTGAGGGCACACTGTTGCATGATTCTGACGGTGATTGTTGGTGGGAGCCCTCAGGAAGGACTCCTGTCTATTTGAATTAAGGCCCTGAGGGACCTGCTCATTCACCTCCCCAGAATAAGGGAGCGAATGGTGATTGTGTTCCGGGGATAACGACCTGAAACGGTTGGAGATGGTAGTTAGCACCGCCTGCTTCTTGATCACTGGTCATCATTGTCCGGATGACCGATGTGAGTTGTTTTCTTGGAGGGCTTGTCAGGCAGCCTCCATGTTTGGGATGGTACCATGTTGATGGTACTCCTTAACTAGTGTGTTTGATACCCAGAATTGAAGACGCTAAGTAGGTGATATCGTCCTAAGAGCGGATGACGATCCAGTAGGAGTAGCAGTAGTGGAATTTGCAGCAGCAGTATTCACAGGTGTGAGCTTGAGAGCAGCCATTCTAGAAATGCATAAGATCATGGAAAAAGAGTGCATGTTTGATATAACAGACTTAATCAAGATAAATTTAGCCACTATATCTATTGGATGAGCACATATGTCAATGATTTTTTTGTCCCTCTCATTGAATTTAAAATAGGGGCCTAACAAATAGGTAAAACATCATTTTAACTTGGTTAAGGATTCACGTCGGGTTCACCATTTTTTGTTTCCCTCGGAATCTGGGGATGACCGGGTTGATGGGAGGTTCAAACATTCCGATCGGTTTCTAACGAGTTTGTTCGTAGAACCAAAAACATCCAATGACTCTACATCTATTCGGACCTACTTTCCAAAGGTAGGTGCTCATTAGTTTGTGGACTGATGAGGCTTAGGAATTTGCATTGGTCGAGAGGATGGTAGGTCGGACTCATCACTCCTTTTTGAGGGGAATTATTGTCTACTCCGGGACTCTCATTATAGATTTATGTTATGTTCGTGAATCCTTATTACATTACCGAGTATAAAATGAGATTTCCATCAGATCTGACAATCAATGATTAAATATGTAGGAAATTTAGAGAATCTTTTGTATGTATTCGAGGTCCTTAATCGATAGAGAATCATCTGTATTTATTAGAGATTCTTGGTCAATGGTACCCTTCAACACATTTATATAGAAGTCTCTTGGTCATTATGATGACCATGCTGGTTTTCAAGCCACTCAGTAGGGCACTTGAAGTTTATTGTCATTCAGAAGGACATGGATTATTTTAGAGTTGGGATCGAACCCGTAGACGGGCTACCTACGTATCCTTTTTTTAGAAAAGGAATCAGAACCCACGTAGTTCGAGTAAGGGAGTATGATGTTTATGATTGATGGCTCAAAGAAGGATGTCCCAATTACTTTAAAACTCCAAACTCACGTGAGTCATCCTCGGTGTGAGAAACAAGAGGTATTGGTAAAAATTAGAGAATTGTGCCATGAAAGATGCAATCTTAAGAAACAATGTGGGACTTATGTATGTATGAATACCCATATAAATGAAGGTTAGGATTTACTTTTAGGGAAAAAATCTAGGAACAGGGTCCATAATGGTATATGTGCTTCATGGAGATTTTGAATACTCTTACTTGGGGCTTACTCCTAAAAAGGAGGCCCAAATTAAGAGAATACTTATGATTGGGTTTTACTCCTGAAAATGAATCCCATATCATAGGTAAATTAGGACTGGTTAAGAGAAATTAAGACTGGGGCTTACTCCTGAAAAGGAGGCCCAGGTCAAGGATTAAGGTTTGGGGTCTTACTCCTGAGAAGGATGCCCAAATTAAGGGACTATAAGAGTTGGGGCTTACTCCTAAGGAGGATTCCCAAGTTAAGAATTATGACTGGGACTTACTCCTGAAAAAGAGGCCCAGGTTAAGAGATTTGAAAAATTAGGGGACTAGGGCTTAATCCTAAGGAGGATGCCCAGATTTGGGAACTTTAAGAATTGGGGCTTACTCCTAAGAGGATGCCCAAATTAGAGGACTTATGACTGGGGATTATTCCTGAAAAGGAGACCCAGGTTAAGGATTCTCTTATCTTAAAGGATGAGGTTGAATGAATAAAATATCAATCTTTAGTGACATAAAGATGTGTAAATCACTAGGTTTTGAGAGATATTCCATAGAGTTCCTTTCAAATAAGGAAGTTAAATCAATAAATCATACCATAAATGGCTTTGAAGAGTGTCTTGATGACTGAATCATGAATAGGAAAGGTGTAATGGCTTAAGAGGGGTAAAATGGGCAAGAAAGGAACCCAAAAAGGCAGGGGCGTGCAACTCCTGGCAGGCACGCAGGTACTGCATGGGCACACAAGTCCTGGTCGCGCTGGTATACCTATGTGACACATTTGGTACTTGCGCAGTGTTCAACCAGCAGGGTAATACTTGAGCGACCTTTGTTGAAGGCCTTTAGAATCCTCTTGAGGTTATTCCAGCAGAGGGGTGCACAAGTTCTATTGAAGGAGTAAGGCGGCGCGCAATTGTGGCCATTTCCCTTAAGGGCTGGCCACCTAGGCACGCAAGTGTTGACGAGTTTCAATACCTAGGCCTTCCTCCCCCTCTTTAGATCTTATGTTCTAGGTAAAAAATTACCTTAAAAGTGTTCCAGAATCTTTGAGAAGAGACTAGGATGCTGGGAGCTCCAATCTGGGTTTCTGGAAAAAATCCTCTTCAAATTGGGGGCCCACAGGGTCTATTTATAGGCTGGAGAAGACCCAGGGTAGTTATCTTTTAGGGCGCGCAAGTCACTTGCGCGACCATTAGGTGGCGCGCAAAGTACACTTGTGCGACAGTGAGGTAACTTGCGCGACCCTTGTGCATTTGAATCCTTGTTCATGCCTTTCTCGATTTTTGATGTTTTCTTCAAAGGATGAATCAATTTGGTTTCAAGGTATTTCCCTTTACATTCCTTTGGACTCTGTGACGAAAAGGAGCATCAATAGATACCCATTTTCTTCCATGGGTGTCCCTATGTTTATGATTGTTTATGTATGATTCTACATGTGGAAAGAATATTCATGAACATGTTAAAATGGATTTCCTAGATAACTCTATAATTAATTGGGTAAATTTGAGTCTTGTGAGATTTTGTGTGCAATGGTATTGGAAGTTAGCCTTGACTTGTGCCACCATGTTCAACGGTCTTGGTGGTTAACCTTGACTTGTGCTCTTCTATATGCAAAGAGCATTGAATCATGCTAAACTCATGATCTATGTTGCTTTCACATTTCTATTATTCTATGTTTATATGATATCATGTTTATATGTTATGATTCTATATGCCATTTTATATCATTATGTCATGATCTCTAACCCATGTTCTAAAACCTTATTCTTATGTTTTTTCCTTAATGGAATTTTAATTCATCCTTTTGTTCATGTGATCCCCAGGATACCCTATGTAGATGTGAGGGCTCAAAGGAAGTTAGAATATCTTTATGAAGATTAAATAAAGAATTGTTTTTTTTAGTCACATGTTTTTAGTTTTATGTACCTAGTCTTCCAAGACACTAGACTTCATGATCCTTGTCTTGTAATATAATGTTTCGTTATGCTTACAATCATGTAATGATATATGAAAAAGGCTAGGGACGCTATAATAAAATTTCTATTTTATTGTATCAAAATAAAAATCATTTATAAATTAACAATAGTAGGATGAGAATATATTCATTATTATATAAAAAATAATGTATATAATCATATTGATAGGGTCTTGATGTATATCCCTTTAATACACCAGCAAATTCCCTAAGGGTAAGGTGTGTGACTATGAGACTTTCATGGGGTGGTTCGGCGAACATGGTTTGTTCCTGATCTCAATGAGACTGAACTTCTGCCATAAACAATTTCACTCATTATTTATTATAACTCAAATTGGGCTTGGTCAATGTCAAATCCCATTGATGATATCTCCCTCAGAAGCTCTGATAAATGGGATTCATGTGGTACAATTCTATTGATTGAGGTCATCACCTCCTTTTTTATGTCAATTAAATTTGTTAAAACCCTAAATTTATACTAATAATAGGATCACTATTAAACAGCTATATTATCAATGGTAATGATACTTAATAGTCTTTTAAATTTTATTGGATAAAACCAAAGAAGTGTGTGTGTTTTCTATAACCATATTACATAATAAGACATTTAATTAAATAATAAAATCGATTTTATTTATAATTTTTCGGGTCTTTACAATATTCCCCCATTAGAAATTTTGCCCTAAAAATTTTCATTTCCCACACTAAAATAGATAAGGGTAATTTTGTTTCATCACCTCCTCCGGTTCTCAAATTTCTTCTTTAGAATTCTGGTTTCTCTACACTTTCACATGGTGCATTGTCTTATTTCATAAAACTCTTTCTCTATGATTTAAGATTTTCACCAGCTTCTCTTCATAGGAATTATCATTATCCAATGGTACCACCTCTATATTGATTACATGTGAGGGTTCCAGTATGAAAATCCTCAAGAGGGATACATGGAATACATTGTGTACTTTATATAGGTTAGGTGGGAGTGTTGGTTGATAGTTCATCACTCCAATGCAATCAAGGATCTCAAAGGGGCTGATGTATCTTGGACTAATATTTCCCTTATTCCCAAATCTCATCACTTTCTTCCATAGACATATAAAGAGGAATACCTTGACTCCAAGATCAAACTCTAGGTCTTTTCAATGATTGTCAGCATAACTCCTCTGTCGACTCTGAGTAGCCTTGATGTGCTGCTGAATGCTCTTGAACTTTTACACCATTTTTTTGACCATTTCAGGACCTAGAAGTTTTTGTTTCCAAACATCATCCCATCATGTAGGTTTTCATCACCTATTCCCATAAAAATATTTATATGGATCCATTTGGATGTTTGATTGGAAACTGTTATTATATGAGAACTTGACCAGAGGAAGATGTTGGTCTCATCTTCTTTTGAAGTCAATCGAGCATGCTCTCAACATTTTCTCAAGTGTCTAGATAGTCCCAACTGATTGGCCAAAATTTTGAGGCTGATAAGCCATGATGAATTTCAACTTAGTATTTAGATCATGTTGGAGACTCTTCCAGAAGTTAGAGGAAAATCTTGGATCTTGATCAGATACAATTGATAGTGGTACTCCATGCAACCTTACCACTTGTCTTATGTATATCTATGAATGTTGATCCAATGAGAAGTCCTCTCGAATTGAGATAAATTGAGTTATCTTTGTAAGACAATACACAATAACCCATGTAGCATTATTTCCTCTAGATGTCTTCAGAAGTCCGGTGACAAAGTCCATGGGGATGTTTTTCTATTTCCATGTTAGTATGGGTAATGGTTGTGTCACCCATTTAGAATTTTTTCTTTCAGCCTTCACTTGCCAACATACCATGAAAGTTTATTCATATTTTGTGATATCTTTCTTCATATTGTCTAACCAGTAGTTCTCTCATAGATCTAGATTCATCTTTATACTTCCAGGATGGATAGAGAAGGTTAAACTATGTACATCATCGAATAGATCCGTTTTTAGCTCAGGGATTTATGGTACACATAGTCGTGACCCAAATCTTACAACTCCTTCATTAACATTGAACTCTAAGGATTTCCCTTTTTCTTATAGTTTTTAATTTCTTCTGAATTCTCACATTATCTCTTTGATCATCCTTTTTTTCTTCAGAAGAGACCGTTGATCAATCATTTGTGAAAACATTGATGATGTTACTTCCTTTATGATTCTCATGTTCATTCTCTTCAAGTCTAAGAAGATCAGGTCCCTCTCAATTCTTATCAATGATAAAATTTCTAGATCATTTCTACATAGAGTGTCTGCCACTTTATTCTCTTTCCAGGGTGGTAGTGAATTAAGCAGGCATAGTCCTTGATCAACCCTAACCTTCTTCATTGGTGCATATTCAGCTCTTTCTGTGTGAATATATACTTGAGGATTTTATAATCATTATATATTTCACATTTCTCCCCAAGGAGATAATGTTGCCATATTTTCAAATCAAATATCACTACATCCAATGCAAAATCATGCTTTGGGTAGTTCTATTCATGAACATTTAACTACCTTGAAGCAAACGTTATCACTTTTTCATTCTACATTAACACGCATCCCAAGCCCTTCTTTGAAGCATTGCTAAATACTATGAAAAAGTTCTCCACTTGTGGGTATTGTAAGCATGGGTGTAGTGATAAGCCTCTTTTTCAACTCCTTAAAGCACTGTTCACATTCATCATTTCAAGAAAACATGACTCCCTTTTATGTTAGCTTGGTAAGAGGGTTTTAAAATCGTGAGAAATTTCTCATCAATCAGTGATAATACCCAACTAACCCATGGAAAATACGGATATCTATCACAGATGTTAGCCTAGTTCATCCTTCAATTGCTTATATTTATGAAAGGTCCACATATATCTCATTGGTTGTGATGATATTCCCCAAAAAAGAGACTTCCTTATACTAGAAATCACATTTGTTGTACGTGGCATAATGCTTCTCCTTTCATAGGGTCTTCAGCACAATGCTTAGATTCTCCTCATGCTCCCCCTTGATTTAGGGGTATATTAGACTATCATCTATAAATACTACCACAAATTTGTTGAGGAAATATCTAATGACTCTATTCATCAAGTCCGTGAAGATTATTGTGGCATTAGTGAGTCTGAATGACATTACTATGAACTCATAGTGCCAGTAAATTTTACAAAAAGCAGTCTTGGGGATATATTCCTTGATTAGATTTACTTGATAATATCCCAACAGAATATCCACATTTGAGAAGTATTTTACTCCATGTAGATGATCTAACAAGTCATCAGTCAGTGGAAGAGGATACTTGTTCTTTATCGTGATCTTGTTAAGCTCATGATAATCGATGCAAAGGAGCATTGAACATCATTCTTCTTGACAAAGTGGACTGGTCCACCCCATTGTAAAGCACTTTGGTGTGTGAACCCTTTATTCAGATTCTCCTTTAGTTGTTTTTTCATCTCCTTAATCTCTAAAACAATCATTCTATATAGGGTCTTGGATAATGGAAATGCCTCGGGTATAATCTAGATTTAAAATTCAACCACTCAGTAAGGAAGAAGATCTGACAATTCCTCGAGAAACACCTAAATGTATTCCCTCACAATGGGAATGTCTTCAAGGATGATTCTTTCCTTAGAATTAATCATTTGAGCTAGATAAACTTGTTGATAGGGTAATAATATCCATACTTGAGATGTTGGTGCTAAATAAGATTCATCCTCATCCTTGTACTTGTACAAAATCATGGGTTGATTCATAATACAGACAGTGATTTCATTCTTATGGCAATTTATGTTAGCTCTATACAAGGAAAGCTAATCCACACCCAAAATTGCATCAAATTTCACAAAAGGGAGTATAAAAAGGTTCGCTGGGAAGTTCAGACCACAAGTTTTGATAAGGGATGATTTATATACTTGGGATGTAATAATTTTCCCATTTTATATTTTCACTGATAGCTCTACTTGCATGCTTTTTGGTGGTGTTTTAATAGTTCTACTAAACTTTCATGATATGAAGGAATGTGTAGAACCAGAATCAAAAAGTACATTCACTATTCTTGAATGAATAACTAGCATACCTTTCACTACTCCATTGTCAGGATACACCTCAATGGTTGTGATGGAAAAATCTCACTCTTGCTTTCTTGGAGGTTGTTGGTTGTCTCCAAAATCCCTTGTATAGTGCATTAGTTTACATAGTGACTTGGTTCCTTACAGTTGAAGTAATGAAGAATGCATTGAGGGTTGATTGGAGCATTCTTTTCCTCCATCACATTAGTGGGTTTCTCCTATTGGAAATCATTATTTAGGTATCCTTCCTTATCACACCTAAAACATTTTCTCATTCCCCTTATGAAATATCCATGGTTCTTATTTCTTCACCTTTGATAAGTGGGATGTTGAAATTTCTTGGCACGGTTATATTTCTCCATCAGACCACCAAAATTGAACTCCACTTTCCACTTCTTATCCCCATGATACCCTTGGGATTCTTCGATCTCTATTTCAATTTTGAGAGCACGTCGAACAATTTCCTCATAACTATCAAAGTCTCGGATCGCCGAAGCTTTTCGTAAACTAGGTTTTAGCATACCAAAGAAGCATTCAACCTTTCATTCAGGGGTAACGACAAAGCCGAAGATGTGTCATGAAAGTATTTTGATGTTTGTCTTGAATTACCTAATAGATTTGTCTTCTTTTTTCTTGAGGGTAAGGAAATACCTTTCCATTTTAAGTTGGAGAGTGAAGGAAAATATTTATCACAAAACATTTTTCAGAATTTCATCCACCACATTGCTTTGATCTCATCCTTGGGCTTTATATTCTTGATCAATAACCACCACTGATCAAATTCTCCCTTCATACGATAAAAAACAAGTAGAACCTTATCTTGTTCAAAACATTGAAGGATGGAGAAGATATTTTCAATAGAGTTGATCCATTATTCCATGATTAAAGGATCATATGATCCATTAAAATTCAAAGGCCTTTATCGCATAAAGGACTCAATCGCAACTTGTTCTTTCTTAGGGGGATTTGGGTGCTCACCCTGATCCAGTTTTCTATTCAGAGTCTAAGTTAGCTGAGAGAGTACCATCACAAAGTTTTCAATTCTCGCTCCCATCGGGTTGGACATCTCGTTGGGGAAATCATCGTATTGTCCGTCGCATTGATTTTTTATCGGATTTCTCCTATTTCCATTCATTGGCTAGAATAAAAAAATTAGGGATGGGTATTTTGAAACTATTAAACACATAAAGGGGAAATCCAATGATATTAAAGGGATAACTTATAAATTACATTTATTTCTGAACTTATGAATTTCCAGGCTTCAATCTATATTATCCATGATCAATCTCCTAAAATATATTCTTATGGGAATTTTTTTATTCCCATAATAATGGTTCTTAATGAGTTTGTGATTTTACCATAGTATATCTCCCATGAGTGTCAACCCATGTGTGCATCAAGGCTAGTTTTCATGTACCAGTTCCCGATCAAGTCTTGGTCAACGCAATATTTTTAGGTTTTACCCCTATATACATCTGTGTTAGAGCCACATTCACTTGTAGTATCCAGATAGGGATGTATTTTCTTGATAAACCACTTACTATTTACTTACCAAAATTTAGGGCTGTTTTCTTATACTTATTCTTATCTCTAAATCTTTCCCTAGAGTTTTTTAATCATAACCCTAAAAATAACTACACTTTTCCTTTGATACCAATTATAACAACTCTGCTATTTATTACACTTTAATTCATGATTTATTACATAAAATTACACTTAATACAACCTATAAGATCAAGATGTCTAGTGTCTTTGGGAATTAGATACATTACATAACAACATAAATAGGAAATATATCATCTTTATTGAAAACTTCCTTAAAATGCACGTACTTAAAACTACATAGGATAACCTGAGGACATACATAAGAAAGGGGTGTGCTATAAATCCCAATAAGGGAATAAACATGGAATAACATGAAAAGGATAATATATGTTAGATAATAGGAATAACAATTTGGAAAATGAGTGAGAATCATAAACATGAATAATGAGGCATGATATGGCAAGATATTTATAAATGCAACATGGAAAATGTGGCACCAACTTAAAACACTACATCATAAACATAGGTCAAGGTTAACTGTCAAGACATCATGATGAATAAAGACCCATAAAGGAATCAAGTTCACTCACTATCTCAACATGACGTCTCATGAGAAAAAATATTATCCAATGCATTGGAGCGCTATATAATTTCGGGTGCACCCATCACTTTCATCTCATTCTCATGCTTAAGTGTGTCACATAGATCATACAACATGGATTCATTCATCATCATGTTTTATTCCATGATCAAAGAGTGTGGAATACATACATGTAAGTCTCAAGTCAAAGAAGTATAGATGTATAAATGTGAACACCCTTGATAGGAAATGGGTATGGTATTCACTACACAATTGTTTTGGAATGGAAATTTGCTGTGAAATCTCGACAGCATAACGGTGTCACATAAAAATTCATAAAATGGGTTGATGAGAGCGAAAGGGGTCTCACATCTTTTAGACATAAAATTTGTAGTAATATGGACATGTAAAGACATATCCCAACATTAGAAATTGGAAATAGAAGGCATAAGATAATAAAGAAACTTGAATAAAGAAGAGAATGTGAGGATCCCTTACTTGAGTGTGTGACTCCAAATGTTTGGGAGGAGCTTCTCGAGGGCTTGGGGTGCCTTGGGAGGCCTCTAGAGAAAGGATTTCATAGGAAGGACATGCTCCAAGGATTTTTATTAAAGAGAAATGAGTGCTTGGGAGGGTTTATATTGGAAAAGAGTGGTGAATTCTTTAATATTTCTCAAACTTTGGTTTTGGATTCTATATAATAAAATATCCAAAACTACGAACCTTCTCATGGTTTTTGTCCATGGTTTCTACCAAATGTGATTGGTTTTTATTATTTTATATATATAAGAGCTGAATTTAACAAAATATTACCCTTGTTGATGTGGAGGCGAGTCATACTCTTAATGAAATGATTTTAAAACCTTAAAATATATTAATGATTTTAGAGGATTCATAAAAGCTTTATAAAATTAATCAAATAAACATAAAATCACATTATTTTAAAGATAAAATAACGATTTGGTCGTGTATACCCATTATAATATTTATTACATCATTTTGGATTATTATGATGTCATAATTCACACATTATATTTGTACGGTATTTAATTTTTACCCGAAAATTTGATTGTCTTAAAAAATTATGGGAAATTGACTATTGGATAATTTCAATGTTTTGATTCCAAAAATAATATCCATTTTATCAAAATAATTTTCTAAACATGTATATTTTTAATTTTAAAATGAAAATTATCATTTGTTGAGAAATGATGGGTTTTTTTTGAAAATATCAGTTTTTAAACACTTATAAAAATTACTGTTGACATCGTAAAAATTATATGATCATATACATTTGATAATAAAATTATTTAATAATGATATTTTATTAAAATATTACGTATTTCAAAAATCCATTAATTCATCAAAATAAATCCCTTAATTGAATCTGAATATTACCAAAAATACAATTTAAGTTTTATTGTATCAAAATAAAAATCATTTATAAAGTAATAATAATAGGATGGGAATATATTCATTATTCTATACAAAATAATGTACATACTCATATTGATAGGGTCAAAATGCATATCCCTTTAATACACCAGTAAACACTCTGCGGGTAAGGTTTGCGATTATGAGACTATCATTGGGTGGTTCGGCGATTATGGTTTGGGTTGTGATCTCGATGAGTTTGAACTTCTTCTGTAAACGATTTCGCTCATGCTTTATTGGATCTCAGCTTGGATTTGGTCAAGGGCAAAGCCACAACCACAAAATATGATTTTATCAGCGCTAAAAAGGCCTCTAACATCGCTAAAAAAGTGTTGATAATCGAGACACTATTAAAAGAGGGTCTCTTTTATCAGCGCTAAAACAGTTCTAATAAATGCCCCTTTCATATTACACACCGTATATTTGTACGGTTTTTAATTTTTACCCGAAAATTCGACTGTCTTATAAAATTATGAAAATTTGACTGTTGGATAATTTTGATGTTTTGATTCCCAAAATAATATCTATTTTATCAAAATAATTTTCTAAATATGTATATTTTCCCTTTTAAAATGAAAATTGACATTTTTGAGAAATGTTGGGTTTTTTTGACAATATCAGTTTTTTAACTCTTATGAAAATTACAGTTGACATCATAAAAATTATATGATCATTTATATTTGATAAAAAATTATTTAATAATAATATTTTATTAAAATGTTATTTATTTCAAAAATTTATTAATTCATAAAAATAATTTCCTTAATTGAATTTGAATATTACTCAAAAATACAGTTTATATTTTATTGTATCAAAATCAAAATCATTTATAAAGTAATAATAATAGGATGGGAATATATTCATTATTCTATAAAAAATAATGTACATACTCATATTGAAAAGATCTGGATGCATATCCCTTTAATACACCAGTAAACACTCTAAGGGTAAGGTGTTCGACTATGAGACTTTCATGGGGTGGTTCGACGAATATGGTTTGGGTTGTGATATCGATGAGCTTGAACTTCTTCTGTAAACAATTCCGCTCATTATTTTTTGGATCTCATCTTGGGTTTGGTCAAGGGTAAAGCCACAACCACAAAATAGGGTTTTATCAGCGCTAAAAAGGCCTTTATCAGCACTAAAAAAACGTGGATAATCAAGGCTCTATTAAAAAGGGGTCTCTTTTATCAGTGATAAGAAAAATCGCTGATAAAAGTAAAAAAATAATGATTGGAGACCCCCCTTTAACAACGCTTTACCCCCCTTTTACTGTGCTAGGAAGACTTATCCATTCCACTGCCACCCCCTTTAACAGCGCACCCCCACATGTACCCACCTGCGCACCTCGACCCCTGCTAGGAATCAATCTCAAGACATCACCCTTGTGCGTCTCCATATTTACCACTCACTCATCTTGTTTTTTTCTCCATTTAATGATATATATATATATATATATATATTCGTATATTAATATATATTTATATCTATTTATTTATATTTAATTATATTTAATTATATTTTTTCTTCTGTATATTTTTTCATGTATTAATATGTATTTATAAAATTAGTTTTAAATAAATTTATAAAATATGTTTTTTTGTGTATAAATAAATACATACATATATACAACATACACACATATATATATATTATATATATGTGTGTATCTATAAGTATAATTATACATATTTATATATATTTACATATATTATATATTCGTATGTTGGAATATATATATAATATATATTAGTTTGTTAATACACACACACAGTAACAGACACACACACACACTATATAGGTATATAAATATTCACATATTTTTACTTTAAATAAAATCAATATTATATATATAGATAAATATAATTTATATGTAAATATGTTTAATTATTTATTTATAAAATTAAATTTTTATGTGTGAATATATAAAAAATATGTATAAATTGTTATATATTTGATTATAAATAACAGTATACTGTGAAAAATGATAAAATTTAGTAGTCATAATATCAATATGAATGCATTCCCAAGAAATAAATTCAGTCCCCCCTAAAAAAGGGCAAAAAGTCCCCCTGAAATAATGCTGAAATTCCATCGAATGTTAAAAAAATTAGGTATCTCGGCTAAAAACTCAGTTTGACATGCCTCTTTTGGCCTTGAAAAATATGACAAAAGATTCTCTTAAGTCTCCAGCACGTATATTTCATCGCAGGCTTCAATTTGATATGTGGTAGAGCTCAAACGGACACCCGGATCAAAAGTTATGACTGTTTGAAGTTTGAGTTACGTTTTTAACTTATTTTAGATCTTTTATTAATTTATTAATTTATATATTTTTTAGGTTTTTAAATTGTTATTAAATGATTATTACTCAATGACAATTTGAAAATTATTAATTAATAATATTTTTTAAAATATTTCATATGTCATTTTCACTAGATATCTTATATATTAAATTTAAATGTATATTTATACTAATCTAAAACATATTTAAAATATATATATTATATTTATTTCAATATAAATATATTTATATATTTATATTTCAATATAATATTTTTAATGAAATGGATATTTTTTTGAAATATACCTTTTAGCAGTGCCAGAAAAAAAAAAGCACTGATAAAGATCCATATTTATAAATGCTACTAAAAAAATGTTGATAAAAGGAGTCACTTTAACAGTGCTAAGAAAAGTGGTGATAAAGGATTACATTTAACATTGTTAAAAATATCATTTATTGACTCTTTTTTTAATACTGATAGAAATATCCATTTATCAGCGCTTTTTTAGCGCTGTTAAAGAGTGACGCTGCGAAAATCCGTTTTTTGGTAGTGAGCCTAGTGATGATATCTCCATAGAATGTTCTAATAAATTGATTTCATTTGATACAACTTTATTGGTTGAGATCATCGCTTTTTTTACTATTTTAATTGGATTTGTTAAAATCCTATATTTATATTAATCATAAATTCACTGTTCAACCACTATATTATCAACGGTAATGATACTCAGATATCTTTTAAATCTAATTGGATAAAATCACAGAAGTGCATGTGTTTTCTAAAATAAAATTATATAATAAATCATTTAATTAAATTTCGAGAAGAAATTTATTTATAACAATTCAGATCGTTACAGGCTAGAGCATCATTACAAACAAGTGAAGCAACAGACGAACATGAGATGAACAATTCATGGACAACATAGATCAACAAAGTCATTCGAACAATTGAACGCATAAACAAGCATGCAAAACAAGCAACTGAATGCATAGACAAGCACAAGAAACGATGTTGGATTAATTTGATCGACACCCAAAGTCCCAATCGGACCAAAAATTTAACGAAAACTAAATATACAAAATATTACATGAAGATAAAAAAATACATATACATAAAACCAAATAAACATTGAAATTGGAAACATTGCATCGTATGTCTCATTTGATCATGGATTAAAAACAAGCATAAAGTGCATGGAAGAACAAGCTTGCATACAAATTTAGAAGCTTTATCTCTAATAAGATTTTTCTTTAATGAAAAAGAAATTTGGTCTTGTTTTATTTTGTTTAATATTATTCTAAAAATCTTCAACTTAAATCACATGATTATACGTGTTTTCTTGTTTTTAAATTAAAATTTGTAATCTTTTGATTTTCCTTTAAACATTGAGAAAATTTCCAAATTTTTATGTCCATTATAAGAACATTAATGTCGCACGATCCACGCATGTGTCCCCTTGCTTAAAGATCCAAAAGAAACTCATTCAAAAAAAAAGATGGTTGCTTATATTATAATATCACAACGGGTCGGAACACTTAGGATGCAAATCTCAAAAGGAGAAGGCCGGCAGCAAACATGTGGATATGAATCCCACCTTCTTCTGCGCCACAACAAAATCAAAATCAAAATCACATTGCATGGGCCCGCACCGAACTGACTTACTGATTATGGGTTGGGCAGGATACACGTGTTGGCCCCCTCAAATTAAGGAAAAATACAAAATAAGCAAGCAATTCATTCCAAATCAATGCAAAGGACTACAATGATCACGTGCCTGGGTTTGGAAGCCGAGTCATGGAGCAGCTCCGGCGGGATCTTTCACAGGTCCTCGTCCAAAGCTCCGGGAGCCATCCCCAGCACCTTCCCAAGACGCCAAGCCATGCCGTCCTGAGAATGCTGAGCCGACGGAGATGATGACGACTGCATGTGCTTACGCCGTCCTGTGGATGTAGCTCAAAGGTAATGACATGTCAAAATTCATTATATCAATATTTTGTTCTCCTGTTATTTATTTACATTTGATATTTAATTTGTATTGTTGAAGTAGTTGGTGGGAATTCACAACAATGTTTATCAATGGATGGTGATTTACAAATGCTACCTTGTGCAATTAGTATTGTTCCATGTTCAATCCCAGAGTTAAATTCGTCAAAGTGGAATGAATTATTAGTGGATGTTGGCCAGATTTTTCCATCAGCCAATGCATTGAGGGAGACACTTTTCAATTATAGCATTGCACATGGGTTTGACTATGAATATATCAGAAATAGTCCTCAAAAGATTATTGTCAAATGCAAAGTTGAGAGTTGCATGTGGAAGTTAAGAGCATATGGATTGGGGAAATCGAATCCATTTATTTGTGTGAAAAAATTTCAAAATAATCATAAGCACTCTGCCCAAGATAAACTCACAATTTCTCACCAATCAAGGGCATCATTAGTGTCATCTATCATTTTTGATGAGGTGAAGTCAAATGTGGAAAAATCTGCCAATGAAATTAAAGCTAACTTGTACAGAGACTATGATATATCACTTACATATCGTCAAGCGTTAAGAGCCAAGGAGAAAGCAGTTAGTGGAATATATGGGGTTCCAGAGCAGTTATATATGTTAATCCCTTGGATATGCAATAGACTTATGGAAGTTGATTCAGAAACAATAGCGAAGTGGGCATCTTCAGAAAATGGTTGATTTGAAAGATTATTCATTGTATATGGGTGCTGTATAAATGGTTTCTTATTAGGTGGTCGACCTGTGTTGTTTGTGGATGGGTGTCACCTCAGTGGTCCTTACAAAGGTACCTTGTTGGCATCATCTACATATGATGCAGATGACAACCTTTTTCCATTGGCTTATTCAATTATTGGGGGTGAAACATATGATGATTGGACATGGTTTTTAAGCAATATAAAATAGATTATAGGTTCTACTCAACTTTTTATTGTATCTGATGAACACAATGCAATTACACGTGTGGTTAGAACAGTTTTTTGTGGAGATAGACATGCATATTGTTACCGTCATGTGAAAGAAAATTTCAGCTCTGATGTTACAAAATTATGTAGGGGAATGGGAAGAGAAACTAAGGAAAGAGCATTGAAATTATTGGATGCCATTGCTTATTCTCGGTTGGATTGTGATTTCAATGTTGCTATGAATAATTTGACAAGATTTTTTCCAGAATTGTCAAGATGGGATGAAAAGGATGGTGATGTTGGTAGGTGGGCAATGTCGCGATTTCCACACCGTCGATGGGATCATATTACAACGAATTTAGCTGAATCATTCAATGCATGGATTGCAAAGGAGAGGAGACAAAATATTTGTGTGTTGATTAATGAACATCGTGAGAAATTGAGTAAGAAATTTTTTACAACCAAGGAAGAGATGAAAAGGTGGAGAAATGGAGTTGGTCCCAATGTTGAGGCAAAACTGAAGATGAATGTGTTAAGGGGTGAAACTTTGATAGTAGAACAATATAGACATAATGTTTTCATAGTTCGGACTGGGAATGTGGATATCAATGTACAATTAGGCAGTCGGGAATGCACTTGTCAAGCATCGAAAATGAGTGGGATCCCTTGTGCTAATGCATGTGCAGCAATAAGAAAAGTACATGGTAACCTGTACGGATATGTAGAAGATTGTTATCTGCTCAACACCCAACAGAAGCTTTATCTTGGAGTTATGCATCCGGTTGAGACCAATGATATGCCACATTTGAATGCATTGACGTATAAGGATTATATGGATGAAACTTTTTTGCAAGCACCGAAGACTTCTCGTCCTCCGGGGAGACCATATCATAATCGTATTGAGTCTCAATTTCAAAATAAGAAGTTGTATCATTGTACTCACGGTAAAGAAGTTAGTCACACACGAAAAAGGTGTAGAAATCCCAATCCAACTTGATGTGACAACTTTGAAAGGGTGGTGTGTTTAGTGTACATTGGCTTATATGTCGCTAAACAAGGGAATGTTAGTGCAGACAAGGATATATATTTGAAAAGAAATAAAATCTGGTTTTTTTGTGGAGGTATAATGTTTAACTCACATGATTTCTTTGTAGTTTTGGTTTTGTGTTACTTACAATGAAGTTGTGGTGTGAATAAATGCTGGTGTGTGAAATTTAATTGATGGATTCTGGTAGATTCTTGACGATCTAACATATAAACCATGTGAACATGTTAAAATGGCATAAATTACAGATTTTAACACTGCCCTTCCAGGTTTAAATAGGGAGCCTCTAGCTTTTGGCAGACCTACTGCTGGATTTCTTTTATGTTTTTTATGAAGAGTAAAATAACAGTTCATAATTGTTACATAATCGGATGTTTAGATTGTTACTCTTATTTTATAGTTTAATGCATTGACTTATAGCAATGACATGGATGAAACTTATTTTCTTCCACCGAAGACTCTTCTCCATCATCACCAAGAAGTTGGTGACACACGAAAAAGTTGTGGAAATCCCAATCCAAGTTTGTGTGTGCTGTCTTATATGTCGCTAAACAATGTCATGTTAGTGAGGACAAGGATGAATATTTGAATAGAAATGAAATCTGTTTTTTTGTGGAGGTATGATGTTTAACTCGCATGATTTATTTGTAATTTTGGTTTTGTGTTACTTTCAATGAAGTTGTGGTGTGAATAAATGCTAGTGTTTGCAATTTAATTGATGGATTCCGGTAGATTCTTGGCGTTCTAACATATAAACCATGTGAACATGTTAAAATGGAATAAATTAAAAAATTTAACACTACCCTTCCAGGTTTTAACGGGGAGCCTCCAGCTTTTGACAGACCTGCTACTGGATTTCTTTTATGTTTTTCATGAAGAGTCAAATAACAGTTCACAATTGTTACATAATGGGACGTTTAGATTGTAACTCCTATTTTACAGTTGAATGCGTTGAATTATAGCAATGACAAGGATGAAACTTATTTTCTTCCACCGAAGAGTCATATCCATCATCACAAAGAAGTTGGTGACACACGAAAAAGTTGTGGAAATCCTAATCCAAGTTTGTGTTTGCTGGCTTATATATCCCTAAACAAGGTCATGTTAGTGCGGACTAGGATGTATATTTGAAATGAAATGTAATCTGTTTTTTTGTGGAGGTATGATGTTTAACTCACATGATTTATTTGTAATTTTGGTTTGGTGTTACTTACAATGAAGTTGTGGTGTAAATAAATGCTGGTGTTTGAAATTTAATTGATGGATTCAGGTAGATTCTTGATGTTCTAACATATAAACCATGTGAACATGTTAAAATGGCATAAATTATAGATTTTAACACTGCCCTTACAGGTTTTAACAGGGAGCCTCCACCTTTTGACAGACCTGCTGTTGGATTTCTTTTATGTTTTTCATGAAGATTCAAATAACAGTTCATAATTGTTACATAATGGGATGTTTAGATTGTAACTCCTATATTACAGTCTAATGCGTTGACTTATAGCAATGACATGGATGAAACTTATTTTCTTCCACAAAAGAGTCGTCTCCATCATCACAAAGAAGTAGGTGACACACGAAAAAGTTGTGGAATTCCCAATCCTAGTCTGTGTGTGCTGGATTATATGTCGTTAAACAAGGTCATGTTAGTGCGGAAAAGGATGTATATTTGAAAAGAAATGAAATCTATTTTTTGTGGAGGAATGATGTTTAACTCACATGATTTCTTTGTAATTTTGGTTTTTTGTTACTTACAATGAAGTTGTGGTGCGAATAAATGCTGGTGTTTGAAATTTAATTGATGGATTCTGGTAGATGCTTGAAGTTTTAACATATAAACCATGTGAACATGTTAAAATGGCATAAATTACAGATTTTAACACTGCCCTTCCAGGTTTTAATAGGGAGCCTCCAGCTTTTGACAGACCTGCTACTGGATTTCTTTTATGTTTTTCATGATGAGTCAAACAACAGTTCATAATTGTTACATAATGGGATGTTCATTATTTTAAAGAAATTGGTGACACTCTACATTCAGTATGTCATTGGTTCAACAAACAAATGCAAAGTGAAAATCAAATTGAGTAAGCCATTGATTCAATAAATGTTTTTTCACAATAGAACTAAACACTTACCAACTTCAACCAAACTCCAACTACTCACTAACAGTTTCCTTTACAACCATTTTCCCCACAAATTATGTGTTTAACTAGACAAATCCTCCAAAAACATTGTTCTCCTTGCATTGGAGCCATGGTTTTCCAACCACCAAAGTAAATCAACTCTTTTCCTTTGAAGATGAATCTACAAACATATCATGTAAAACTCTCTATATATTAGAGACAAAGAAAAATATATAGAGTTGTAATATAATTACATCAGTATAGTCTTTCATCTTCTTCATGGTGTCCCATTCTTGAAGGTATATGATCAAGTGAATTCCACAATCATTACTGAAAAAACACACCTTTTAGATAACAAAAATAGATTTGGAAAATAATTTAGTGAGTAATTTAATCTACCAATTAGATTGCATCTGAACAGATTCATACACAATGTCAAATTTGAATGGGGAAGAATAGTCCCGTCGTTAAAGATGTCACAACATGGTAACAAGACAATCACCCTATATGAAAGTCAAAGGATATAATAAATTAGTACTTTATAAATCAGTATGTTTGGTAACCAAAAAGAAAATGATGACAAAGGCCATTATAAGTACTAGTAATGTAGACAGTTTTCTCTCTTGTTTATCGGTGGAAGCAGTGCCAAGTGAGTCTAGAACATGCAATTTCTTTGTCTTTAAGTAAGCGCAATAGCAAAACCAGTGAAAATTCATCAACGTGTGGAAACACAGAAGTCGACATTGTGCTATGTTGTGTCCAACAACATTAGGCATGACATACATCAGAACATCAACGACTTTCCACTCTTCCTAACATGACATAATCTTTTCCTACAACAATACATTGTCACAAAATATAAAACATAATACAAAAGCCTTTTGTACATCAATATATGCCTAAAATTAGTACCATGAATAATGGATCAAATATGTGTCTATTCACTGTTCCAAATGATTTTTGATCATTCACAAGAGTTCTTGCAATCATGGTCACCATATGTGATTCCAACATTGTCATTCATATGTAACTAATTAATGATAATACAATAGTTGATTATAAAGGAAGCATTTACTAACCTTGTTGTTCACCCATTCCATAGGGCCTAAACAACGACATTCATTTTTAGTCAAATAGTAATTATGCATGTCAACAACAATTCTGCATTTAAATCACAACCCATAAGTACATGAAGTACATTTAGAAACAGTTCCTGTATTCAATATATCAATACGATGACAACCTACCGCTCTTTGTTGCCCTGCTTCTTTCCCGAGGTGCACAAGTCATAAAGCCTCCTGTTAAGGTCCGTTCTGCCTTTGACATGCTGTTGCACATAGGGAGACCATTTTTTCAGTCTTTTGTCGAAGTGACCTCCTAAGAGCCGTCCCAGCAGATGGGTCTCCTAAAGTTGGTTCGAACACAACTTTATCCTCTTCCTTTTCCACTTCCTTATCACCGTCCACTGCTCCCCCCTCTTCATCACTTTCGTCGTCTGCCTCCAACAGAGCTTCCTCCTCTTCATATTGCCCCACCTCCTCAGTTTCATCTATATCCTCCTCTTCCACTTCGACATCCTCTGTATGCTCCCCAGACTCTCCAGCAGCCTCTTTTTCGTCATCTAGAACATAATCAAATGTAGCCCCTTTAGTAGTAGATCCCGCAGCTAACAAATTTCCTTGAACTCGAAGGAGATAATGCAAGTGCTCATTGACACCGTTCATATATCCATCATACAAAACCTTGATATCCTATAATAGAAAATGGGGACATAAATGTTAGTAACAGATAACAGAAAGGAACAAATCAAAGTATTTAACAACAATATAACATAAATCAACACAGACCTTCCACAATTTAACACTCATCCTCCAATTGTTGACATTAACCATTCATACCCGAACTGGTATTCAACAAACCTAATGAGCGTCCCTCTTACAAACCCCAGGTTTTTAATTACAGTTTACAAATCCAACGCAATTCAATTGGTGTCCTATGATCATATCACTATATTGTCATACAAGAATAAAATAAAATCATTTATTTAAACAGAAATCACAACACCCATGAACCCTTCATGAAAATAACCACTTCATGCATCCATAAACATCATTCCATAAAACCATTCAACAATAACATAAACCATGATAAATGATTACAAATCTAACAGTATTTAACACATGCCTTCGAGAATTTAACTCTCTGCCTCCGGTTTTTGACACTAACCATTTCTAAATAAAAACTACGACTTTCAATGGACCATTTCAATGTTGGCACCTCTAAAATCTCACATTGTGCCACTCTAATTTCACAGTTTTTCCACTAAAATTACACATCTAAACACATGGCCATTTCTAAAGAGGATTTCAAGGCATTTAGGCTCGAACCAACCAGAATTTAACAAGAAGCATCCAGGTTTAAACATCAGTCATCCCCATGCTTTCTTTAGTAGTGGGAGAATCAAAGAGGAAGGCTTTTAATTTAACACACCCCATACTAACAGTAAAATGCAGATGTTTGACACTCTAATTCCTTGTTTTATCCTTGAAAAGCAACCAAATAAATATAGATCAACATCAAAAGGAAAAATTCGCAGTATTTAACATCAATCTAACAGTATTTCACACAGACCTTCCAGAATTTAACTCTCAACCTCCGGTTTTCGACACTAACTGTTTCTAAATGACAACTACGACTTCCAATGGACCATTTCAATGTTGGCATCTCTAAAACCCCACATTGTGCCACTCTAATTTCATGGTTTCACCACTAAAATTACACATCTAAACACATGGTCATTTCTAAAGAGGATTTCAAGGCATTTAACACCGAACCAACCAAAATTTAACAAGCAGCATCCAGGTTTTAACATCGGTCATCCCCATGCTTTCTTTAGCAGTGGGAGAATCAAAGAGGAAGGCTTTTAATTTAACACACCCCATACTAACAGTAAAATGCAGATGTTTGACACTCTAATTCCTTGTTTTATCCTTGAAAAGAAAACAAATAATTACATATCGACATCAAAAAGGAACAATTCACAGTATTTAACATCAATCTAATAGTATTTAACACAAACCTTCAAGAATTTAACTCTCAGACTCCGGTTTTTGACACTAACTGTTTCTAAATGACAACTACGACTTCCAATGGACCATTTCAATGTTGGCACCTCTAAAATCCCACATTGTGCCACTCTAATTTCAGGGTTTTTCCACTAAGATTACACATCTAAACACATGGTCATTTCTAAAGAGGATTTAAAGGCATTTAACACTGAACCAACCAGAATTTAACAACCAGCATCCATGTTTTAACATCGGTCATCCCCATGCTTTCTTTAGCAGTGGGAGAATCAAAGAGGAAGGCTTTTAATTAAACACACCCCATACTAACAGTAAAATGCAGATGTTTGACACTATACTTCCCTGTTTTATCCTTGAAAAGAAACCAAATAAATACAGATCGACATCAAAAAGGAACAATTCACAGTATTTAAGATCAATCTAATAGTATTTAACACAGGCCTTCAAGAATTTAACTCTCAGCCTCCGGTTTTTGACACTAATTGTTTCTAAATGACAACTACGACTTCCAATGGACCATTTCAATGTTGGCACCTCTAAAATCCCACATTGTGCCACTCTAATTTCAGGGTTTTTCCATTAAAAGTACACATCTAAACACATGGTCATTTCTAAAGAGGATTTCAAGGCATTTAACACTGAACCAACCAGAATTTAACAAGCAGCATCCAGTTTTTAACATCGGTCATCCCCATGCTTTCTTTAGCGGTGGGAAAATCAAAGAGAAAGGCTATTAATTTAACACACCACATACTAACAGTAAAATGCAGATGTTTGACACTCTAATTCCCTGTTTTATCCTTAAAAAGCAACGAAATAAATATTGATCGACATCAAAAAGGAACAATTCACAGTATTTAACATCAATCTAACAGTATTCAACACAGGACTTTAAGAATTTAACTCTCAGCCTCCGGTTTTTGACACTAACCGTTTCTAAATGACAACTACGACTTCCAATGGACCATTTCAATGTTGGCACCTCTAAAATACAACATTGTGCCAATCTAATTTCAGGGTTTTCCCACTAAAATTACACATCTAAAAAATGGTCATTTCTAAAGAGGATTTCAAGGCATTTAACACTGAACCAACCAGAATTTAACAAGAAGCATCCAGGTTTTAACATCGGTCATCCCCATGCTTTCTTTAGCGGTGGGAGAATCAAAGAGGAAGGCTTTTTAATTTAACACACCACATACTAATAGTAAAATACAGATGTTTGACACTCTAGTTTCCTGTTTTATCCTGGAAAGGCAATGAAATTAATACAGATCGACATCAAAAAGGAACAATTCACAGTATTTAACATCAATCTAACAGTATTTAACACAAGCCTTCAAAAAGGAACAATTCACAGTATTTACAGCAAGCTTTGAAAAATATAAAGATGAGATTTTTACCGGATGGGTGAACAAAGACTGCTCGGGCAGCCAGCTCCCTAATGAAGTAGGACCTGCATCTATGATACATCTTTTGCTGGTTTTTTCCAACTTCAATCGCCTTTGAAGTTTATCTTCATCCCAAAATTCTAAAACACTTTCGCTACCTAAATTACGAACTTCTCCAATTGTAAAGTGGATGAAGAAAAATAGCTACAATGCAGTGTCAACATGTTAATATTAATAAAATAAATTTACTAACTAATAAATAAAATCCAAATATTGTTAAACATTTTTAAAACATACCAATAAGACAACCAAGCAACCTCCAACATGCTGCTTCGGTTGGCCTTTTTCTATAGACTTCTTATAGATGTTTACCTCTCGAACCAGCTCCATCAAAACAAATTGGGACCAATCCCATTCTCCAACATTTTGTTGACACCCACACAACATCCTAATATTTCTTTCATTAACAAATGAACTAGAGCTAGGATTTAACATTGTGCCCAATGTAAACAACATAAACGATGTCAAAAATTCCTTTCCCACCAAGCCTTCCAAAATCATCTCCTTCAATGCTGTTATCTTTTTCCCCATATAACACCTCTTCATTTCTTTATATTCATCTGTGTCACTTTCAAGACTGACAACATTTCCTCCCGAAGGAATGCCTAACATATAATTCACATCGGCAGTAGTGATCATCATTTCCTTCCCTTTAATTGCTACAATACATATAGGAGGATCACATGCATCTATAATCTTCTCACACAATTCTCTCGACAAGCGTTGAAAGTTAAATTCCAACAATGTACCAAATCCCATTTTATGACCATTTGTTTTTGCCTCCCATGTATAAGAATGAAATCAACAACATCTTTAAATAATCTTGGAGAACATCTACAATTTATAATAGTTTGGGGTCTTACTTTTTGACCCCCTGCAGCATCCCTTTCATCGTTCGCCATCACATTATACTTATTCTTTTGCCGCTTTGAAAGCTTAGACCAAGCATCTACTATGACAGAATTGGCATCCCTAGCATTTTTATACACCCCTTTATTTTTCTTAAAAAATTATTCCCTGCACATCACAAAAGAAAATAAAATTCTATCACAACCTAAATATAGCATGGTTTCACTACGGGAAAAATGGGTATTTGCGACGGGTTATTTGCGACGGGGATAAATCTCATCGCAAATAGTTCCGTTAGAAACTTATTTGCGACGGGGGAATTGACCCGTCACAGATAAGTAGTTATCTGCGACGGGTTAGCTTCCCCCGTCGCAAATAAGCGGCGGCGGTAAAAGATATTTGCGACAGGAATCTACCCCGGTCGCAAATAACCGGCGGCGGTAAAAGCTATTTGCGACGGAAATCTACCCCCATCGCAAATAGTATGTCGGCAGGTTATTATTCGCGACGGGACCCGTCGCGAATAACTATTTAACCGTTGATCGTAATAAATGGGGGCTAAGGTATTTGCGACGGGTATCCCGTCGCAAATAGACCCGTTGCAAATGATCTAACCTATAAATACCCCCCATCCGTTTTTTCATTCATTCTCAAACTCAATCTTCCTCTTCTCTCAAAATTCTATTTTTAGATTTCAGCGTTTCTTAAGTTTAATTTTTTTTTCCGGAGTTGATATTGAAGTTTTCAACAACGATCAGAGATCAACCTCAGATCAATTTTAAAGGTATTTATGTTCATTTTAATTTTATATTTATTTTAATTTTTTTATTAGTTTCAATTATTCTTAATTAGTTGTAATTTAATTATGTTTACATTGTTTTGTTACTTAATAAATTTAAATTATTAGTATTCATTGTTCATAGTTAATGATACTTAGGAATAATTAATAATAATTTCCAATAATTAAGAGCTAATAATTAGTAATAAATACCAATAATTAGGAATAATTAGTAATAATTATCAATAATTACCAATAATTAGTATTAATTACCAATAATTACCAATAATTTGTAATAATTAGTAATAATTACAAATAATTCATAATAATTACCAATAATTAGTAATAATTTCCAATAATTACCAATAATTAGTAATAATTAGTAATAATTACCAATAATTAGTAATAATTAGTAATAATTAGTAATAATTACTAATAATTAACAATAATTAGTAATAATTATTAATAATTACCAATAATTATTAATAATTAATAATAATTACCAATAATTAGCAATAATTAGTAATAATTACAAATAATTATCAATAATTAGTAATAATTACAAATAATTATCAATAATTAGTAATAATTACCAATAATTATCCATAATTAGTAATAATTACCAATAATTATCCATAATTAGTAATAATTACCAATAATTACAAAGAATTATCAATAATTAGTAATAATTAGTAATAATTACCAATAATTAGCAATAATTACCAATAATTAGTAATAATTAGTAATAATTACCAATAATTAGCAATAATTCGTAATAATTACCAATAATTAGTAATAATTACAAATAATTATCAATAATTACCAATAATTACCAATAATTAGTAATAATTAGTAATAATTACCAATAATTAGCAATAATTAGTAATAATTACCAATAATTAGTAATAATTACAAATAATTATCAATAATTAGTAATAATTAGTAATAATTACCAATAATTAGCAATAATTAGTAATAATTACCACTAATTAAGAATAATTACAAATAATTATCAATAATTAGTAATAATTACACATAATTATCCATAATTTGTAATAATTACCGATAATTAGTAATAATTAGTAATAATTACCAATAATTAGTAATAATTACTAATAATTACCAATAATTATCAATAATTAGTAATAATTGGTAATAATTAGTAATAATTACCAACAATTACCACTAATTAGTAATAATTAATAATAATTACCAATAATTGGTAATAATTAATAATAATTACCAATAATTCATAATAATTAGTAATAATTACCAATAATTAGTAATAATTAGTAATAATTAGTAATAATTACCAATAATTAGTAATAATTACCAATAATTAGTAATAATTACCAATAATTAGTAATAATTATCAATAATTAATAATAATTACCAATAATTACCAATAATTACCAATAATTACCATTAGTTAGAAATAATTACAAATAATTATCCATAATTAGTAACAATTTCCGATAATTATCCATAAGTAGTAATAATTACCAATAATTACCAATAATTAGTAATAGTTGGTAATAATTCGTAATAATTACCAATAATTACTGCTAATTAGTAATAATTAATAATAATTACCAATAATTAGCAATAATTAATATTAATTACCAATAATTAGTAATAATTACCAATAATTACCAATAATTATGAATAATTACCAATAATTAGTAATAATTACCAATAATTAGTAATAATTAGTAATAATTAATAATAATTACCAATAATTGGTAATAATTACCAATAATTAGTAATAATTACCAATAATTAGGAATAATTACCACTAATTAGGAATAATTACCAATATTTACCAATATTTACCAATAATTACCAATAATTACCAATAATTACAAATAATTATCAATAATTATAAATAATTACCAATAATTACCAATAATTACCAATAATTACCAATAATTACAAATAATTAGAAATAATTACCAATAATTAGGAATAATTACCTATAATTAGTAATGATTCGTAATGATTACCAATAATTAGTAATAATTATCAATAATTAGTACGAATTTCCAATAATTAGGAATAATTACCAAAAATAGGAATAATAACATTATTAAATTATTATTATATTTTATTATTAATATTAAAATAATATAATTTTTTATATTATATACAATTCTCCTTTCATCTGTGTGTTTTCTATCTCCACATGTAATATTTGTATGTGGAGACAGAAAACACACAGATGAAAGGAGAATTGTATATAATATAGAAAATTATATTATTTTTAATATTAATAATAAAATATACTAATAATGTAATAATGTAATTATTCCTAATTATTGGTAACTATTCCTAATTATTTGTAATTATATGAATAATTACCAATAATTAGGAATAATTACCAATAATTACCAACAATTAGGAATAATTACCATTAATTACCAATAATTACCAATAATTAGGAATAATTACCAATAATTAGGAATAAGTACCAATAATTAGGAATAATAACATTATTGCATTATTAGTATATTTTATTATTAATATTCAAATAATATAATTTTCTATATTATATACAATTCTCCTTTCATCTGTGTGTTTTCTGTCTCCACATGTAATATTTGCATTCTTTTTCATAATTATCAACCTACTCACTAATGGAGAGGTGAAAGTGATTGCAAATATTACATGTGGAGACAGAATGTTAAACACACAGATGAACGAAGAATTATATATAATATAGAAAATTATATTATTTTAATATAAATAATAAAATATACTAATAATGTAATAATATTATTATTATATAATTAATATTTATGAAAAAATAATATTAGTACTATGAAAATAATAAAAAAATTATATAATATTAAAATTATCAATATTTTAACAGGTTTTTCTTCATTATCAACATATTCAATTCTTAAAAGGTCAATTTTTAGGTTTATCTCAATAAAAAGTTTGCGTCAGTCTTGTATGATGTAAACTCTATAATTATTCTTTCTTGAGTGTTTTTTCTAACAAATTATTCAAAACCAGTAATGCTTTTATATATTATAGAAAAATTTGGAACAAAATGGTCATCAACAATCATTATTAGGTGACCGCATATGGATAAATCAACGTAGAAATCCAAACAGTTCTGGTTTAAATCCAGTATATGTAGAGGGTGTGGAGACTTTTTTATCATTTGCATCATCAAACCCAGAATTTGTTTCAGAAGACAAAATAAAAATCCCTTGTAGAAAATGTGCATTGAGAACATTTGACACGTTTGGAAAAGTGGGGGGACATCTCTTGCGTTTTGGTTTTCATCCAGATTATGTTTTTTGGTATCAACACGGTGAATGCAGTTCCAGAGCAGGTGATACCAACTTGATTCCGGATCCATCTCGGTTTCAAGATTTAGTACATGATGTTGCAGGTTCATCTGTTCAACATACAGAAACTCTGGCTGATATAGCTTCAAATCCTGAGTTGGCACCATCTGAATTTTATGAGTTGTTGAGGTCTGTTGAGGATGCATTATATCCTGGCTGCAAGATGAGCAAATTAGAGGCAGTTGCAAAATTTATGGCTGTCAAATCAGATAACAGAATGTCAAACACCTATTTTGACGAGATATTTTCTTTTCTTAAAACACTGTTACCTGAAGAAAATGTTTTGCCTACAAATTACTATGAGAGTAAGAGGCTGGTTCAAAATTTGGGACTTACTTGTCAAGAGATTCATGCATGATCAAATGACTGCATTTTATATTATGGGGAAAATGAGTCATTGGATAGTTGTCCCACATGTGGGAAACTGAGATATAAAGAAGGACAATATGGGAAGTCTGGTTTGATTCCTGTAAAACAGTTGAGATATTTTCCGCTTACATCTATACTTCAGTGTTTATTCATGTCTAAGAATACAGCGACAATGATGCCATGGCATAAAGAGAATATTTCAACCGATAAAAGCTTTAATCATCCAGCCGATGGTGATTCATGGAAACATTTTGATAGAGTGCATCCATCCTTTTCTTTAGAAGCTAGAAATGTTCGACTGGGCCTTTCCACTTATGGTTTCTGTCCGTTCTGATCTTATAGTAGTCAATATTCATGTTGGCCTGTTTTTTTAACTCCGTACAATTTACCTCCATGGATGTTGATGAAAGAGACATATATCTTTTTGACTTTACTAATTCCAGGACATCTGAAGAAAAATATTGATGTTTATTCGTAACCATTGATTGATGAATTAAGTTTATTATGGAGTAATGGTGTCAGTACATATGATGTTATAACGAAACAGAATTTCATACTGAGAGCAGTATTGATGTGGACAATTAGTGAATTCTCGGCTTATGGGATATTATCTGGCTAGAGTACACATGGTCATAAATCATTTCCTTACTGTATAGGGGAGAACAAAGCATTTATGCTCATTCATGGATAGAAACCTCGTTATTTTGACTGTCATCGCAGATTTCCTCCAGCTGATCATCCTTTTCGCAGAAACAGATCTAATTTCAGAATTGGAACAATTGAAAGGGGTGGACCTCCAAAAATGCTATTAGGTTCGGAGTTTAAATCAGTTATATTTTCATTACCTCCCATCACTTTTGGTCCCACAATAAACCAACAGAAAATTCTTGGTTTTGGGAAAGAAAACAATTGGATTAAATGTAGCATATTTTGGGATTTTCCATATTGGTCTGATTTGTTGGTCCGACATATGTTAGATGTCATGCACATTGAGAAGAACTTTTTTGATAATTTGTTTCATACAATTTTGGATACGCCATGAAAGACCAAAGACAATGTAAATGCACGTTTAGATCTTGCCCAAATTTGCAGGCATCTAGAACTAGAACTGTTTGAGAATGTCAGAACAGAAAGGATACTAAAACAAAAAGCATCTTATACACTGTCTAAAGAAAACCATTTATTATTTTGTCAGTGGATTGCAGATTTGAGACTTCTAGATGGTTGTGCTTCCAATTTGGGTAGATGTGTAAAGAATAGTCATATTACTGGATTAAAAAGTCATGATTGTCATGTTATAATGGAAAGTCTTCTATCCATTGTATTAAGAGGTCTGTTGAATTCTGTGATTTGGGATTTCATAACAGACATGTCTCATTTTATTCGGGAAATTTGTGTGGCTACAGCAGATTATGATGCTCTATGAAAACTTGAAGAAGATGTTGTTGTAATTATATGTAAACTGGAAAAAATATTTCCGCTGTCTTTCTTCGACTCAATGGAACATTTGATGTTACATTTTCCATATGAATCAAAATGTGTAGGTCCAGTACAGTTTCGATGGATGTACCCATTTGAAAGAAGCTTGCAAAAATTGAAAAGAAAAGTACGTAACAAAGCATATGTTGAAGGATCTATTGCAGAAGCTTATTTTCAAGAGGAAATATCTTTTTTCTGCTCCCATTATTTTGAATCTGAGTTTCCTTCTAAACACAACCGAATGGGACGGAACGAGAGTAATATTGATGAAATCGACAATCAATTATCTGTTTTCAACCAGCTAGAGCTTGGTTTTGGTCGAGTTTATGAACGCTGGCTTTCAGATGATGAACATCACAGAGCTCATACGTATGTTCTGCTCAACTGTGAAGAGATGACATCAGTTGTACTGTAAGTGTTTATATCACTTATTCTATCATTTATGTTACAGTAAATAACATTGGTTTTTATAGGTTGTATGATAATCATATCAAGAAACAAATTCCACAAATTACAGCAGTTTCTCTCGAAGAACGCCGACTGAAAAATTTCTCTCAGTGGTTTCAAAAACTGGTAACATAAATTCTTTATCTTTTAGAAAATCATTCAATGTATTGTTTACTATATTGATAATTATTTCACAAATTTTCAGGTGTCTCGACATGCTGATAAAATTGAAAAACGGCTGTGTATATTGAGTAACCCACCTTCCAAACTTGTTAAAACTTATAATGCTTATATGGTGAATGGATTTCGATTTCACACACATGCATATGGGGAATCGAAAAAAACAATGAACAGTGGAGTTAGCTTGAGAGGATCTCATCATCGATAAAATGAAGTTGAATTTTATGGCATACTTGATGAAATCATTGAACTCTGTTATCTTGGACAACATTACATAACCATGTTCAAATGTCGGTGGTTGGATACAGAGAGAGGCGTGCGTGTTCATCCGACTCATGGAATCATCGACATTAAATGTAAATGTGTTCTCACAGTAAATGAACCATTCTTATTGGCTCAACAGGAACATCAAGTTTATTATGGAATGTACTATGCTACATCAAGAGACTTGACTGATTGGTGGAGTGTAATAAAAATCAAAATTCGAGACAATCAGTTTAGTCAAAGTGAATATTCTTTCACTGATGTGCAAAGAATTGATGTTTTTCAAGAGAGTCATCAAAATCAATCTTTTTTACAAAGAGACATGAGTATCGATGACGACACCCCACATTTAAGAGTCCGTGATGACGATGATGTTAATGATGTCACATATGAATTTGAAATGGTAAGAGATGAAGAAACTGGAACTCAAATGGATATCGATGATGTTGAGGAGGAATATGAAGATGACATTGACATAAATGAAGATGATGATGAAGATGAACACTGATAGAATTCCATGGTAGTTATATACAATCATAATATATATATATATATGTATATATAATAGTAATTATCAATTATTTGATAACAACATTAACATTTTCTGTTTCAGATGGACGATGAGACATTTCGTGAGTTGGTGGATGCTGACCTGCCTTTCGATGCAGATGAGTTGCTGGCAGATGACCCTCATCCTGCAGGCGCTCCAGGGAGTACGCGGAGGGGGCGCGGTCTTGCACGATTGATGATTCCTGACCCCGTACCCGAGCGACGTCCACGTCTTGGTTTTGATCCACGCACGCGGAGGTGTGATAACCTGTGTAATAATCTGTGGATTTGACTAAGATTTCATTAATCTATTCACATAATAAATGTTTATTATTTTTACAGTTTTCCGCATATATCAGTCGGACAGGGTAGCGCTATTTTGCGCAACTATTTCTCTCAGCCGTGGACCACATGGGAGCAGATTCCCATTGATGTACAGCAGGCCATGTTCGGCCATTGGTTGGTACGTACGTAAATAAATAATTTTTATTTTGAAAATTATTTCATTTCAAACTTGATATTTTGATTTATTTATAGGGTTTATGGTATCCGATCGAGGATACCATGCGTGACGCCATCCACAAGGCATGGGAGGTGGCCATGTGTGATCTCTTTCGTCAGTTTTTGCACAATTAAAGAAAAGCTGCCATGAAGAAAGCAGCAGTGTCAGATTTTGACGAGTCATGTAGAGCACACCGACCAGAGTACATTTCATCCCATGTATGGGATGGATTATGTGCGCACTGGTTGAGTGGTGCCTTTCAGAGGAGATCATCAGCGGGGAGGCAGAATCGGGGGAGGCAGAAGGGGACTCATAGAGCTGGGAGTCATTCTTTCAGTACTCATTAACAGCATCTGGTAAGTACATTATTTATAAATATTTTATATAACTATAAATATTAATAGTTTATTTTTTATTCTTATAGGCTGTCGAGCACCTCGATATTACGGAGTACGACGTTTATCAGAGGATGTATAGTGATCCTGCTACTGGGGAGCTCAGAGGTGATCATCAGCATCACATCGTGGTCAGTTTTATTTGTTTTCAAGTTTAAAAATTAACTGCATATAATATATTCACAATTTTAATTTTAAATTGAAACTATAGGAGTCATATGAGGCCGCAGAGTCACAGACCCGGCCTGAGAGTAAGACCGAGTCATCAGATCAGACCACTGTCCATCAGTTTGATGAGGCGGCATGGATGTAGGCCACCCAGTATGCCTTCAAGAAGGGCCGGGTAGTTGGTATTAGCTCTCAACTGGATCCCGGAGATTATTATGGCAGTGCTGCGATGTCGGCGTCCAGCTCAAGAGGAGCTCGTGCATCTTCTTCTGCTACACAGTATGAGGATCAGTTGTGATCTCAGACTGCATTGATAGAGAGTCTCCAACAGGAGCAGGAGCAGATGCGTCAGCAGCAGCAGCAACATGAGGAGGAGCGTCAACGCCAGCAGCAACTGTACGAGGAGCAGATGAGTCAGTGGCAGCAGCAGCACCAGGAGCAGATGGAGTACATGCGCCGACTCACTCATGCTTTAGGGATGGAGTTTCCTCCACCAGCTTCTACAGATCCCCCCTCCCCCCTCCTTTAGATTAGAGTTTGTTTTTATGTTATAAAGTTTGTTAAATCAAAATATGAATTTATTTCTATTCGTAGTTTTTGTCTCATTATAAAATATTAATAATATTATATTTTGAAATAACAATGTTAATATGAATAATAATATTATTTATATTTTATAATATTAAATTATATATATATATTAAAATTTTATAATATTATAATTTAATTATAATTTTTTTTGTAATATTTGAATTATTTTAATATTTGAATGTAAAATAATTCTATTATTTTTATATTAATTAAAATAACTTATTAATATTTTTTTATTTATGAATTATAATTCTTATATTATTATATTAATTAAATCATTTATTAATATTCTATTATTTTTTATTTTTGAATTATAATTCTATTATTATTATTATATAAATTAAAATAATTTATTCATAATTTATTATTTTTATTTGTGAATTATAATTATATTATTATAATAATTAAAATCATTTATTAATATTTTATTATTTTTTATTTTTGAATTATGATTAGATTATTATTATATTAATTAAAATAATTTATTAATAATTTATTTATTTTTAATTTTTTTTATAGTATTTGCAACGGGATACTATGGCCGTCGAAAATAGTATTATTATTATATCCATTAAAATAATTTAATAATAGTTTTTAATTTGTTTTTAAAAAGTAATTGCTACGGGCCCCGTCGCAATTAATATTTGCGAAGGGCCCGTCGCAAATCTCTATTGCGACGGGGCCCGTCGCAATTACTATTTTAAAAGTTTTTACAAATATACGGAGTAATATTTGCGATGAGAAGGATCCCCGTCGCAAATAATATCTTTAGCGACGGGCCCGTCGCAAATAATTGTTGTTGCGACGGTGTTTTCCACAACGGGCGATTTACGACGGACCCCCGTCGCAAAAAGCCATTTGCGACGGGATCCCATCGCAAATGACCCCTCGCAAACACCTGTTTTTCTAGTAGTGTTTTCTAGAACAAATAAAAACATACCAAACATAAAATCATACCTAAACTTTGTCAATCCAGATGATCCCTTCCTCTCCATTGCAATCACTAGAACTTGAACCAAGGAACAAAACTGTAAAACAATTGTCAAGAATGTATGTAATGAACACAATGGCAGGAGTAATACAATGACAGTAAGACATCAATATGTCACTAAATATTCACTAGCAGGAGATACCAGGAGGAGGCAACAACAGCTAGGGTTTTCCCGACAGTAGGGGTCGGCCCGGGACTGGAGATTAATGGCACCGCGGTGGAGGGTCACGGCAGGGGAGACACGAAGTGGAGGGAGACCGCACAAGAGTGTGGACGACGACGAGACTACCGCGCAGGAGGAGCCGACGACGAACTAGGGTTTTTGGGAGAACAACACGCCGAGGAGGGAGAGGGCAACAGAGCGTGGCTCAGAGTGACGGGATGGGTGGGAGCAGTGTGCGTGGATCTGCGGAGAGAAAAAAATATATGGGCATTTCAGTCTTTTGATATCGGCAGAGGTCCTCCTTTAGTTTTTTCCCAATTTTTGGTCCTTTACGGGAATTAGGGTCCCCCTTTGGTCCAGAAATGTCATTCTCCCTTCATTAAATGAGTTTGGAACTTCGAAATAAAGTCAAACATACTTTCTATGACGGACTGTTGGGCAGCATTTCAAGGATAAATTTTCAGAAGTCGGTGGAAACGCTTAGTAATTAATATTATTCCATAATTACATAATTTAGTTTAATAAATTCTTGATCATTACAGAATCTAAATTAGAAACTTCGGTGATTCATCCCAGTTGTGTGCATATAATATTTATAGTGAAGCAATCATGCCTTGACTAAACACATGTGACTCCCCATCCGAATATATTATTGGGGGAATGACATCGGGGGACCAAAAGTCCCCCTAATACCCAAAAGGGACCTGTCATAGTTATATGAACAATGTCTTTTCACTGTTCATAGAACTGGGTTTGGTCCCTTTTGGGTATTTTGGGGGACTTTTGGTCCCCCGATGTCATTACCCCTATATTATTTGAATTAAAAAATTATAAAACATCTTACATATTTTCAAATACAAAAAATTTAAATATAACTAGAATTTTTGACAGGACACACTGTATAGTTTTTTTTGGAAGGGTTTTGCAATTTAAGAGAATCCAAAAATACGATAGGGTTCTACATATTTTAAAAAATAGTCGTTTTGATACATGAACAGAGTTCACACTTTTGAAGGAAGTTCATGCTTCATAAATCTCATTCACACTTCATTTTAAATCTTTACAAAAGAGATGTAAATAGGGTTCCTCTCAATCAATATCTATAAAATGGGATGTCCCCCTCCATTTTCAATTGTTTTGATTTGTATTTTGATGTGAAGTTTTGATTGATTTATTTATAACATCTATTTACAACTGTTACGAAGATAAGTTTCTATTTAAAAAAATTAATTATCTAATTGTTTTTATTTATTTTCTTTGTATGATTTATTTATTTAATAAGTATGGATGTAGGGATTATGAATGTATACATTATTGTCCTTTGTATGGTTTAATTTTTGTATGAAATATTGTTTTTTGTATGAATTAATTTAAATCGAATGATAAATATTATCTATAAAATATAATTTATATTTAGGGAAATGTTTTTTTACAATTTATATATTTTTAGTTTAAATGGTGAATAATTAAATTTGAATAGATTTACATGTATATATTTTATATTTTATTTAAAGTAACATAAATTTAAATTATAATATTCCATACACAGTTAAATAAAGTGCATCTAACTAATTATTTTATAAAAATTATATTATGAAAATTTATTTATAAAAAATACTAGTTATATTAAGCATCATATTTAATTTTAATATATATATATATATAATATTATTTTTTTAACGGTACAAAAAATTTTACAATGAATAATCATTTTAAATTATATAAATTATAAATAATTATTATCCCAAATAATAATGTATAAAAAATAATTATTTATGTTTTGGAAAATATAGATACTTCAAAAAATTTATATATACAAATGTACGTTTATAAAATTGAAAGTAACACGAGTTTACAATATCTTAATGGTTATGTAAATGTAAATTATATTACTTTTCAAAATTAAATTTATTAAAATTTATTATTAATGATATTTTTAGTATTTATGTATAAATGTATAATATTTATATTTAAGAAACTATAGTTGTTTAAAAAAGTATATGTAATTAAATTTTAAAATATTAATAAATAAAGTTGAATATATTTAAATTTGTGTGTGTGTGTATATATATATATATTTGTGTCTGTGTGTTTGTGGGTGTCTTATACTATTTGAATGTATTTATATGTATATATTATTGTATATTATGTCTAAAGTAAAATTTATTTAAATTATAATATTTGATACACATAATTGAATAAACTGAATTTGCCTTTATATATATATACACACACACATTGAAAAATTTAAATTTTGGAAAGCAGGTAATATAAATATATTGATTCATATGTAAATATTTATTATATATTAGATACAGTTATAGGTAAAGTTATAATATGCAGAACATAATAAGTATCCCAAAAAACATGTTAAGAGTATTGTTTGATGATTGATTTTGAGATGACCGACTGATATATGATTAAAAATTTATGTCTTTTTTTCGTATATGGTTATATAATTTGTAATAATTTCATTTTATTCTCTACATTGATGACCTATGTGTCATCCTTTTTTCTAATAATATAAGGACCCCTGTGTCCGTGTAAAAATGGTATGTATACTAAACCCCTAAACCCTCTCACTTGCATGTGAGTAACATTGTAATAAAAAAACGTTTGAAAAAAGAAGTTGATGTTTGAAAAGAGACTGATGATTGTTTAAATCGATGATAATAAAGGCTCTAGGAGTCCCCTCCTAAGTTTTGGTTGGTTTATCAAATAATGATTAACCAATCCATAGAAAAAGTGTCAAGATCAAGTCATAGTTATTTAATCATAACTAATTAAAACATGTTAAACAATAATTGATGATGTAATATAAATATATATAACGTTTTATTAAATCTTATTTCTAGGTAATCATAACTGCGTCAATATACTTCAACAGTGAAGTTTTTTATATTGATCAGAGTTTTAGCTATAGTTTTCCAATTAAAAGTGTGACAAATCTTTGTGAAAGTTTGAATATAAATAGGTGTGTGTGTGTGTGTATTATTTATTTGATATAGTTATAAGTAAAGTTACAATATGTAGAATATAACAACTATCCCAAAAAACATGTTATAAATATTGTATGATGACTGATCTTGAGATTACCATCTATATGATTGAAATTTCATGTTGTATTTTTTGTATCTGATTATTTAATATGTAATAATTGACTGATCTTGAGATGACCGATCGATGTAAGACTGAAATTGCATGTCATTTTTTTGCGGTTATGTAATTTCTAATAATTGTATTTTCATTTTCTCGTTGATGACCTGCATGTCATCCCCCTCTCTAAGTGTGTAAAGACCTTTGTGTCCACATAAAAAATGGTATGTTTCTGAAACCCTTATACATCTTCACTTTGCATGTGAGTAACATTGTAATAAAAGAGTGTTCAACAGGAAGTGTTTTTGTTTGAAGTTGTATTTTAACACCATGTCTCAAAGGAGACCAATGACTGCTGAAATATGAGATAATAGAGACTCCATGAATTACCCTGGTACCAGGCCCTCCCCCAACCTGGTTGCCGGTTTTAGTGGTGGATAAGTTTGAACTATCTCTTGGACCGAAGTCAATATGTAAGGAACCTCCTGAAGGTTCTGGGCGCAGCGGAAGCATGGTTGGGACGACACCCAATTTTGATTTTTACCATGATCAATGATTATTCCGGGATCAATACGACGATGAACGCCAGTCTCCACAGAATATAATCAAAGATTTAGATAAATAAAAAAAGAGGCCCGAAACCTTTAGAGATGATCTTGCACATCATGTTTATAATTAATTTCATTAATTTCATAAAGAAAAATAATACTTGTGTCTTTGGTATTTTACTTCATTGATGAAGTTGATCATCCGGATTGACCCTTCCGGATTATCTCGTTGCGGTTATAAGTATCCAAACTAGAATCCTTCAAGCGGTGATCCACACGTGCTATGATGGCCTCCGATCGACACCGCTCGTTCTTCGGGTGCTAACGTGGCGAAACAAATGTCTTGTGTCTGTCGTTCTTGATCACTTGTTCTTCAGTCTTGAAGAACATCTCTTGTTCTTGAGAGGGGAGAGAATAGAATTCGAGAGAGAAATTTTTTGGATTAACAATTCTCAATTCACCTAGTGTGTGGTGGTGTATGGAACAATAGGCGTACTTGCCTATTTATATACATGAAATTTCAGTTAAAATATTTAATTGCATAGAAACAATTAAATACATTCATGAACTTATAAAAAACCCATGCATTTAATAATAATACCGTGTCATTATTTATGGTGCGCCAACTTGCGCAAAACAGAATTATAAATAAAATTTCACATCATAAAATAATAGCTGCGTTATTTTAATTTGTGTTAAGTAGTTAAATAATTATTTACCGTCTTGCAAATAATTATTTTACTACCGGACCGACCTTGGTTCGCTCAAACTCCACTTCCATTTATTGAACACCCAAATAAATAATTTATTCTCTTAAGTAAATATTTTATTTACAAACTAGTAGATAAATATTTATTAAATGTTCAATAAAATAAATAAATATATTTTATTTAATTTATGCGATCATTGTAACTTGAATAAAATTAGTCCACGGTTTTGAGAATAATATTTATTTCATTAATTAAATTCAAATATAATTTAACCAAGACCACCAAAAACAATTATTGTGTGACCCTCTAGGATTCTTTATCATTTCCATTAGGTGGGCTTTCCTAAAGTTCAAGAGTGTTGTCTAGCAACGGTCAAGGCACACAAGAGAAAGAATGTAAAGTCGCAACAATGACATCCACATACGAACACTCACTATGTAATATAATCCCTTTGTCACAATATCTCATCAAGCATGTTTCATGATTGTGTGATCGACTTTTATACTTGGTACATCATTCATTGACTACATGAAATAAACTCGTTGTTACACCATGACCATGGAATTTCGCACGACAGTTTTATTTCAATCAAAGGGATGAGATATCAACTTCCATAAATGTAAGTGACAAATCAATCCTCAACTTATCGATTAATAACATGCCACTTGTGACACACCCAACGCACCCTACTTCCTGCCAACTGTCTTCATGATGGTTTTCTTCAGTAAACCAAATTGTGTAAGTCGTGACACGTATTAATGATAATCTTAATGTCTAAGGATCATTAGACATGCTCACAGATAGAAATATCTGATAACACCAAAACATGCGGAATTCCTACTAGCGGGTCTATTCTCATAGTCACCTATATTGGAGATTAGGAAGTGAAAACTTCATGAGAGGAAGTCTCATCTACTTATGAGTACTCTCACCAGGTGGTCTCCATGATATGTGTCCCATCATAGCATGTCATCCAACCACATAACTATATTTAAGAATATTGTTATTGCATTTCAAGGTTCTCATCATAGCGGAGAACTGCCATGACTTTATCAATGCAACAACTATCCTAGGACATTATTACACTATAGTAATGCAGAAAAATGAACAATATGTAACAATAAATTAAATATCCATGTAATCAAAGTAAATCCACTTGGTTATAGGACACCAAATCTTACAAACTCTCACTTGGACTAGAGCCAACTACCTACGACTTTCAGTCCGCTAGACCTCACATGATGATCATGTTACTGCTGAGTCAAGGCTTTAGTTAAGGGGTCCACCATGTTGTCTTCTGTGGAAATATTGCTCACTAAAACTTCACATCTCTGAGAAAAATCCCTCAAGAGATGATACTTCCGAAGTATGTGCTTCGTCCGCTGATGTGACCTTGTCTCTTTTCCAAGAGCCACCGTTGTAGTATTATCAAAGTACAGTGTGATGAGATCTTTACTGCTAGGTATCACATCTAGCACCTGGATGAAGCTTCACATCCAAACTACTTCTTTAGTTGCCTCAGAAGCTGCGATATACTCGGACTCAGCTTTAGAATCTACGACCACACTCTGGTTTGAGCTCTTCCAGCTCACTTAACCTCTATTCAAAGTGAATATGTATACCGTTTGTGACTTCATGTCATCTTGATCAGTCTGGAAACTAGCATCTGCATATCCTCTGATGACTAGTTCCTCATCTCCTCCAAAAAACATGAACATATCCTTAGTATGCCTCATATACTTTAGGATAGTATTAACTACCATCCAATAGCGGTCACCTGGGTCAACTTGGTATTTTCCTTCAACACTCAATGCGTAGGTGACATCCAGCCTAGTACATAGCATGACATTCATGACTAACCCAATCACTGATGTGTATAGAGTCTTTGCCATTATCTTTCTTTCCTCATGTGTCTTTGGACACATTTTCTTGGAACGATGAATGCCATGTGATGCTGGAAACAATCCCCACTTGGATTGTTCCATACTAAAACTCTTCAGTATCTTATAAAGGTATGTACATTCACTTAGGCACAACAATCTCGTGGATCTATCACGATGTATCTTGATCCCAAGAATATATGATGCCTCTCCCATGTCTTTCATGGAGAAGCATTGATTCAACCATTTCTTAACAGACTGCAAGACTGGTATCTCGTTTCCAATGAGTAATATGTCATCAAAACGTACTATTAGAAAAACGACTGCACTCCCACTAAATCGATTTTAGACACAAGGCTCACATTAATTTTTGATAAAACCAAATTCTTTTATGGCTTCATCAAAGCGAATTTTCCATGACCTGGAAGCTTGCTTTAATCCATAAATGGATTTTTACAACTTTCATACCTTATTGACATCCTTTGAAGTCATAAATCCTTCAGGTTGTGCCATGTATACATCTTCCTGAAGGTTCCCGTTAAGGAATTCTATTTTGATATCCATTTTCCAAATCTCATAGTCATGGTAAGCCTCAATAGCAAGTAGAATTATGATAGAATTCATCATTGCAACTAGTGAGAAGGTTTCATCGTAGTCAATTCCTTGGCACAGTTTAAAACCTTTTGCAACCAGTCTTGCCTTATAGGTACTGACTTGTCCTTCTATGTCCAGTTTCTTCTTGAATACCCATTTTCAACCAACAAGCTTTACATCAACTAGAGGAACTACCAAAATCTAGATTTGGTTTTGGTACATGGAATCCATTTCAGAATTCATGGCTTCTTGCCACGTGTCATCATCTGTGTCACTTACTTCTTCCTTGTAGGTTAGTGGATCATTATTATCAAATAATAAGCAGTCACCATCCTCAGTAAATAGAAGAAAACCGAACCGTTCCAGTTCTCCAACCTATCATGTACTCCTACGCAGTACTTGTGTCTATGAAACAGATTCTTCTTCCATGGGGATTTGTGGAATCTGTTCCTGTACCAAATCTTGTGCACCTTGAGCCTCGACTTCATTGAAGTATATCTCGCTCCCACTATCTCTTTTGGATATGTGATCCCTCTCAATGAATATAGAATGTCTTGCCACTATAAACTTTTTGTAGTGACTCGGGTTTTGGACCTGTCAGACTTTGGAATATTCCTATGAATAATTCCAGAGCTAGGGACGAAGACATCGTGCGATTTTGAGGCCTGGTGTGCCCGAAATTAATTTTATAAAAATATTAAGTATTTTTATACTATGCACGTGGTGGGGTTGTGTTTTCTTTTAAAAGGTAGCTCAGATCAGAAATCTGAGGGCACTATTGCATCTGGAGGATACCGTTTACCTTAGACGAGGTGTAAAAGTTGCGGATGCGAGCCCGCTGTGAGAGATGTCACCCAGTAGAAAAATCGTCATTTTGAAATAATTACTTAGTGATTTTTATCACTATATTTCTTTTCGAATAACATTTTAAAAAAGTCTTGGAATGGAAATCTGAGACTTCCGTTGAGTTTGAAATGGGGTGTTTTGCCTAGGTGTGATATAAAATAGGCGGACGCGATGGTTTCAGAATCTGCGACCATCGATGGCATTTCAGTGAGTTTTTATAAATTTGCTTGAGTGTTGGAATTAATGGAGAACCCTAATTTTTCCCTTCTCTCTCTCTATCTTGAACGTTCTTCAGAATTCTTCAGCGTTCTTCGCTGGATTGAGGAGCGAACTCTGATAGATCGAAGTGGGATCGCATCAGGCACGTCACCAACAACGAACGACTAATTTAAGGTAGGCTTTCGGTTGTTTTTCCGATCCTTCATAAATTACTAGAGTTTTTGTCAAAATCGGTCATTTTAATTATATAATTTTAGAAATGGGACGATGGCCGAATGAACATGACCACCGTCCGATTCCCGTTCTAAATCTCGTTTTCAACGCGTTCTTCATCATTCTATGACCGAATTTCCAGATGCGCCAAAACTCAGTGGGATCGTTGATCAGGGGAAGGCACTGCGAAGGCCTCATCCCGAGGATTCCAAATCCATCTTCAGTTTTGAAATCTGGTCGGCGGAGTGGTCGTGGCGACCGACGGAAGTCCCGGCACGGACAAGGGGCGGTGGCCGGAGGTTGGGGTGGCGTAGGGGTGGAACCAACCGGAGTTGCACTAGCAGCGCGAGGCCTTGGCGAGGCGGCACTCGGCCGGTGTGAAGTGGATAGCGGTTGAGCGGAATCCAGGGGGGTCCGCATCAGGCGGAGAGGCGGCGTTGGGTGCGACCGGTGAGGATGGCGACGTCGGGTGTGGCCGGAGCAGCGGGCTCGGGTGCGACCGGTGCGGTGTGGTGGCGTCCGGCGGAGGAGCCGAGCAAGTCGGCGCATGAGGTGGACAACGGCATCGGGCGGTGCAGTGCCGACAGGTGGAATCGGAGAGTCTGAGTGGCGGCCTTGGCCTGTCGCAGTTGGGAGGAGGCCCGAGGCACTGACCTCGGGGGGAGGGGCAGACAAGGAGCCGCGTTCGGCGGGTCCTGCTGGTGCGGCACGCGGACAAAGACCGGCCAAGCGGCCTATCTGTTTGGAGGAACTAGACCTGAGGGGGGTCCGGGGGTGTTCAGATGGGCCACGGCCAGCGGGCCGCAGTGAGCTGGACCGAACCCGCGACTGGACCGTGGGCTGATGGTCTAGACCGTGCCGGCCAGGGTGGACCGGCCCAATTTGGTCCCCCTTTTGTTCAAGTGGGTGTATCTCCTAAACGGTGCATCTGTTTGATGCGCCGTTAATGACCATGGGTTCATATCAGTGAGGTGGGATTTTTGATGTGGGGTTTGGGGTTTTTGAGTTCTGTGCATGAAGGTGGGTGACCCAATATGATTTAATTTAATAATATTAAATTATTATTAAAACTTGGAACAGAGGTACCTCGCGAACCGGACGTCCGATGGACGCGCCGTCAGCGGAAGCGTGATTCTAGTTCTCATGTAGAATTTTTGAGATGCTTCTCTTAGTGTTCGGGCTAAAGATAGGGTGTGGGCCCCACATGTCCTGATTTTCACGTTTTACTATGAAATGTCATTTTTTCACTCGGCGTCCGTTTAGTGTGTTTGAGCACTTATTTCTGTGTGTTTTTCCAAGGGGATCGCAATGGTGTGATCAACTTGATGAGTTTCGAGAGTGTGGTGTGGGCCCCACTAGGGCTGGATTCGGTGAATAGTACCTTTTTCACCGGGTGACCGTTTGGGACGATCGAGTAGTTGATCCCATGTTTTTTCCAAGGGGATCGTAATGGTATGATCCGTTTGATGAGTTTTGGGATCGTAGAGTGGGCCCCACACGAGCTAGCTATGATTAATAGTGCCATTTTCACCGGTTGTCTGTTTCGAGCGAGTAAACAACCTATCCTGCGTGTTTTTCCACGTGGATCGTGATGGTGGCCTCGGTATCGGCCTAGGAGGTGCATAGTGTGGCGATGTTGCGGGTCGCTCGGGTTTGAGAAGTTTGGACCAGCAGTGGTTGAGGGTTCGTGTGGCATTGCAAACATGGTATGGGTTTTTGATCCCCTCGATATGATCTCTAATATGTTAGAGTTGTGGCATCCCTCCAGTGAGGTCGGGGAAGGATCCTCTATATTCGCTACCCTAGATCGGGTTCTTGGTATCGCTGTGACCACTTATCCCTAGGCGACGATCCCCTATCTAGCAGGTTATCCCTCATAGGGTTTTTGGAATCATCAGGAATATGATCCCCTACGTAGTGGGACATGCTCAGTAGGGTTGGGACATCATCGGGTATACAAACCCCTACTATGCGCATGGTTTCCGTAGGGTTGGTGCATTTTCGGTTTGATCCCCTATATCGCGAGTTATACCAGATTGGGTTCTGGTATTGTCGTGTCCACCTTTACACGGGCGATGATCCTCTATTTGAGTGATGTGTTTCTGACGAGCGCGAGATCGGGTTGTGGTATCCCCCAACGGATCCAGGGAGTGATCCCCTATCAGTGAGATCTACGAATTCTAGATCGGGTTTTGGTATCCCCCAACGGACCCTGGGAGTGATCCCCTATCTGTGAGATCTTCGTATACCGGTGTGGGTTCTGGTATCCCCTAGTGGACCACAGGAGTGATCCCCTATCCAAAGAGTTTGGTATTTATATTATTTCTGCATAAGGTTCTCAGTGACGATATTCGATGAGCATATATCTCTTGGATGAGTGTCACCCGGATGATAGAGCTCGTGGAGTGTGTTCTTCTAGTTATGTACCTGTCGCTGGTTACAAGGTTGGAACCTCATGAGGCTTGGTGCGTGTTGAGTATATCAGGTTGTTCATGGTGTATGTATAGGCATACACCTGAGTTGAGCTGACTAGTCGTGTGTAGCTGAGGATGGTCTCAAGATGGAGTTCCTCTCTCGTTTGGGTTCCCTCTAGCTAGAATGAGCTGACTGTTGCCTTTCAGTTGGTCCCTTTTTATTTTGGGGTTCTTGGGGGTGCCTACTGAGTATTTTTATACTCACCCCTACATGGGCTTTGCCCGCACATGTTTGTGTCTTGTGTAGACCACAAACCTTTCGATGAAGTTCCATGAGGGCCCAGAGTAGACGGAGCTTAATGTGCGCGACCGACTAGGGGTTTTACTAGAGTTGTGCTAAGGAGCTTACCAGTATGTGCTTTTGGCGGCATTCTTCCTCCTTCTGAGCAGGTTGGACATTTTTTTTAGTTTTCCTTTGGTGGTCCCTCTTTTTCCCTTTTGTACTTTTTCTGTACTCTGGTTGTGGGTTAGATGTATGCATGCATTTCTTTCCAGTTTTTATATATATATCTGCACTGTTGCATGGAGGTGTATGTGGGTGCGTGTGTACATGTACCTTAGGCTTATACCTCCCATGCGTGTGATATCCTAGTCAGCGCTAGTCGCCACCCCCTGGCCTATTGGAGTCGGGCTTGGGGAGTCACGGATCGAGCCCCATTGGGTCGGGTCCTAACAGAGTGGTATCAAAGGAGGTTCCACCTTCGGGATCTCAGAGCATAGTTAGTCTAGCTGTGAGTTTGGTATGGGTTGCATAGCGGCAGTTTCAAGATGTTTCGAGTTGGGATTTCAGGCCAGGGACTCCAGTGTTGGTGCGGCGGCGACGTATCCATTCACTAGGACTCTGATAACCTGCCTTTCGACTCAGGACGTTTGGACACTAGTCATAGGGACATAATGGTACTTGTATCATATAGGATTGGTTTTTTGGGTTTCCCTTGTTCTTCTTGAGTCAGCTCTCCAGATATACTCTTTAACTATGGTGCATCTTGATTGTATTTTTGGATGACTCCATGATGATAGCCAGCGAGAGTTCCGTAGCGAGATTGTGGTGACGATCCGCCCCATGTAGATGTTGTAGAACAGGGCGCAAGTTCTAAGGATACACCTCCCAGTGGTCCACCAGTTGAGCCACCACCTGTCGAGCAGCTGGCTATGCCGGTAGTGCAGGCTGAGTGCGCTACACGAGTTCCCGAGGCAGCAACCTCTGAGGTTCCAGGGTGATCCAGACCCTTAGGCAGCTGATGACTGGCTCGAAGCAGTCACTCGATTTTTCCGCCTGGTGAGGACACCCCCATATCGGATGGTGGTCCTAGCGGCGAGCCTTCTACATTGGTTGGCCAAGTGATGGTGGAGTATGGTGACACAATCCCACGATGATGAGATGCTCACGTGGGAAGAGTTTGAGCAACTCTTCAGGGAAGAGTTCTATCCGGTGACAATGAGGTCAGTGCGAATTCAGGAGATTCTGTGGCTTCGACAGGAGGGAATGACTGTGTCGGAGTACTTAGCAAGGTTTATAGACCTGTCGCATTACTCCCTGGATATGGTTCAATACCCATTCTTTTGGGCTAGGACCTTCCAGTAGGGCCTATGTAGAGGCATCCGAGAAGGTGTGGTTTCCTTGTGCCTACCCACCTATGATGGAGTGCTGGAGTGAGCCTTGGTGGTGGAGATCTTTCTAGCTGAGCAGATTAAACTAGTCAGTGTTGGGCACATGGGAGCTGAGAGGTCGGCAACTGGTAGCTGGTGGTAGGCGCAAGGGTCTAGATGTGGTCGACATTTCAGGAGGCGACCACTGGATGGAGGATCTGAGGCCCAGGGCTCACAGGGCTCGTAGGCTAGTTTTGGTTAGCCGCAGGAGAGGTGGTGTTATGCTTGAGATGGTTGGGGACATCTTTCTAAAGATTTTCTGACCCGTCATGCTGCTGATAGGGAGCCGGTCGATAGGCCGCCTTGGCAGCAGCAACGTCTCGAGTTTGGAGGTCCGTAGGGTGGAGAACATGGAGATGGAGCTGGTGAAGCAGTGGGAGGTGGTAGGTGGTATCAGATTCCACCACCACCACCCCCAGGTGGTCCACACTGAGCTCAGGGAGCTAGAGGGCAAGGGCGAGGACAGCTGCATGCCCTAGTGGCTGTTGACCCAGAGGCTCTGCGGATGGATAGAGGTACACCTTCTGTCCTTTCTAATTTCTATAGTAGTTTTGACAGACACTATTTAGCGGTACTCTTCCCTTTCCATTGCTCTCTCGAGTTTTGTTCAGGGCGTTGGTAAGACCATGTGTGGGTGTTGTTCAGCATGCTTCAAATGCGTGAGGAAGAGGGATCCTTCCCCCACATAGACGCATTTTTGTGACGCGATCAAAACCGTGTGGGCGAGTCAGTGCCGCCCAAAGAGGATAGTGTTAAGGTGTGGTGGATGAGTCCCTTTAACTTATGTGTTTGGGTAGGGGTGTATGTTGGCGAACTCGCTGGCGTGGGAGACCCAATTGAGAGTCAAGTTGATTTCCTGGTGCTTATGGATTTTCGGGGATTAAAAGTTCTAAGGTGGGGAGGATGTGGCGACTCTGGTTTTGGCCTTTTCAGACTTTGGAATATTCCTATGAATAATATAGAGCTAGGCGTAAAGACGGTGTGTGATTCCAAGGTCGGGTCTGCCCGAAATTAATTTTATAGACATATTAAGTATTTTTATACTATGTACGTGGCAGGGTTGTGTTTTTTTAAATGGTACCTCAGATCAGAAGTCCGAAGGCACGGTTGCGTCCGGAGAGTGTCGTTTACCTTAGGAGGGGTATAAATGTTGCAGGCACGGGCCTGCTATGAGAGATGACACCCAGGGGCCAAAACGTCATTTTGAAATAATGACTTAGTGATTTTTATCACTGGAGTTCTTTTTGAATAACATTCGAACGAAGTCTCGGAATTGAAATCTGAGGCTTCCATTGAGTTCGAAATAGGGTGTTTTTCCTAGGAGTGATATCAAATAGGCGGGCGTGGAGGTTTCGGAATCCGCGACTATCGGTGGCATTTCAGTGTGTTTTTATAAATTCGCTTGAGTGTTGGAATTAAGGAAAAGCCCAAAATTTTCCAGTATATATATCTCTCTCTATCTCTCTCAAACGTTCTTCCGTGTTCATCACTGTTCTTCACAGGATTGAGGAGCGAACTCCAGCGGATCGAAGTGGGATCGTAGCGGGCACGTTGCCAACGACGAATGGTCGGTTCGAGGTATGCTTTCAGTTGTTTTTCCCCTCCATCGTAAATTGCTTGAGTTTTTGTCAAAATACGTTGTTTTAATTCTCTAATTTTAGAATTGGGACGATGACTAAATGAACAAGGCCACCATTCGATTAACGTTCTAAATCCCGTGTTCGATGTTTTCTTCGTCGTTCTACGACCAAATTTTCCGATGCACCAAAACTCCGTGGGATCGTTGATCGGGGGAAGGCGCTGTGAAGGCCTCATCTCGAGGATTCCAAATCCTTCTTCGCCTATGAAATTGGGCTATGGGAGTGGTTGTGGCGGCTGACGGAATTCCCGGCTCCGGCAAGGGGCTGTGGCTGGAGGTCGGGTTGGCATAGCGGTGGAATTGACCAGAGTTGCACTGGCAGCGCGAGGCCTTGGCTAGGCGGCACTCGGTCGGTGTGTGGTGGCCAGTGGTCGAGCGCAGTCCGGGGGGGGGGAGGGGATTCGGCAGCAGGAGGAGAGGCGGCATCAGGTGTGGCTGGTGAGGACGGTGACGTCGGGTGTGGCCGGAGCAGCGGGCTCGGGTGCGGCCAGTGTGGTGTGGCGGCGTCCGACGGAGGAGCCGAGCAGGTCGGCGGATGAGGCGGACGACAACGTTGTGTAGTGCAGCACCGACAAGCGGCGTCAGCGAGTCTGAGTGGAAGCCTCAGCATATCGCGGCCGAGAGGAGCCCCGAGGCGCTGACCTCGGGGGGAGCGACGGACAAGGACCTGCGTTCGGCTGGTCCTGCTGGTGCGACACGCAGACAAAGACCGACCAAGCGGCCAGTCTGTTTGGTGGAACCGAACCTGCGGGGGGTCCGATGGTGTTAAAATGGTCCATGGACAACAGTCCTCAGGGAGCTGGACCGGACCGCGGGCCAGCGGTCTAGACCGGACCGGCCGGGGTGGACCGGCCCAATTTGGGCCCCCTTTTGTTCAATGGGGTGTATCTCCTAAACGGCATGTCCGTTTGATGCGCCATTGACAGCCTTGGGTTTGTCTCAGAAAGGAAGACTTTTTTGAAGTGGATTTTGGGGTTTTTGAGTTCTACACCCAATGGTGGGTGACCCGAAACACTTTAATTTAATAATATTAAATTATTATTAAAACTTGCAACGGACGTACCTCGTGAACCGGACGTCCGATGGACACGACTTCAGTGGTAGCATGATCCTAGTTCTTGTGTGGAATTTTTGAGATGACCCTTTCAGTGTTCAGGCTAAAGTTAGGGCGCGGGCTCCACAAGGCCCGATTTTCACGTTTTACGATGAAATGCCAGTTTTTCATCCGACGCTCGTTTGGAGTGTTTGAGCACTTGTTTTTGTGTGTTTTTCTGAGGGGATCACAATGGTGCGATCTTCTTGATGAGTTTTGGGAGCGTGGTGTGGGCCCCACTTGTGATGACTTCGAGGAATAGTACCTTTTTCATCGGGTGACTGTTTGGAATGATCGAGTAGTCAATCCCGTGTGTTTTTCTGAGGGTATCACAGTGGTATGATCCACATGATGAGTTTCAGGATCGTAGTGTGCGCCCCACATGGGCTAGCTATGGTGAATAGCGACTTTTTCACCGGTTGTCCGTTTCGGGAAAGTAAACACCCTATCCTGCATGTTTTTCAACATGGATCGTGATAGTGGCCTCAGTATCAGCCTAGGAGGTGCGTAGTGTGGCGATGTTGCGGGTCGCTTGGGTTTGTGACGTTTGGACCAGCAGTGGTTGAGGGTTCGTGTGTCATCACAACTGTGGTAAAACATTGTGATCCCCTCGATATAATCACTTATCTGTTACAGTTGTGGCATCCCTCCGGTGAGCCCGGGGCGGGGTCCGCTAGCTTCGCTACCCTAGATCAGGTTCTTGGTATTGCTGTGACCGCTTATCCATGGGCGGCAATCCCCTATCTAGCAGGTTAGCCCTCGTAGGGTTTGTGGCATCATCAGGAATATGATCCCCTAAATAGTGGGTCGTACTCAGTAGGGTTGAGACATCATTGGGTATACAATCCTCTACTCCGTATGAGGATTATAGTGGGGTTGCAGTATTGTTGGTTATACGATCCCCTACTCAGCACGTGGTTTCGGTAGGGTTGGTGCATTGTTGGTTCGATCCCATATACAGTGAGTTATACCAGATAGGGTTCTAGTATCGTCATGTCCACCTTTACACAGGTGATGATCCTCTATCTGAGTAACGTATATTTGATGAGCACCAGATCGGGTTGTGGTATCCCCCAGTGGATCCTGGGAGTGATCCTCTATCTGTGAGATCTACGAATGCCAGATCAGGTTGTGGTATCCCCCAACGGACCCTGGGAGTGATCCCCTATCTGTGAGATCTTCGTATACCGGTGTGGGTTCTAGTATCCCCTAGTGGATCCAAGGAGAGATACCCTATACGAGGATTTTGGTGTTTATATTGTTTCAGCATGAGGTTCTAAGGGATGATATTTGATGAGTGTATATCTCTCGGACGAGTGTCATCAGGGATGACAAAGCTTGTAGAGTTTGTTCTTCTAGTTATGTACCTGTCGCGGGTTATGAGGTCGGAACCTCATGACGCTTAGTGCGTGTTGAGTATATCTGGTTGTTCATGGTGTATGTATGGGAATACACTTGAGTTGAGATGACTAGTCGTGTTTATCCTAGGTTGGTCTCGAGATGGAGTTCCTCTCTCATTTGGGTTCCCTCTAGCTGGGATGAGCTGACTATTGCCTTTTAGTTGCTCCCTGTTTTATTTTGGTGTTCTTGGGGTGCCTACTAAGTATTTTTATACTCACCCATGCATGGGCTTTGCCCGCACATGTTTGTGTCTTGTGCAGACCACATGCCTTTCAATGGAGTTCTAGGAGGACCCAGAGTTGGAAGAGCTTAGTGTGTGCGACCGATTGGGGGTGTTTTCTAGAGCTGTGCTGAGGAGATTACCGACAGGTGCTTTTGGCGGCGTTCTTCCTCCTTCTGAGTAGTTTGGACGTTTTTTTACTTTTCATTTGCTGGGCCCTATTTTTCCCTTTTTTACTTTTGATGTACTCTGGTTGTCGGTTAGATATATGCATGCATTTATTTCTAGTTTTTATATATATCTCTAAACTATTGCGTGGAGGTGTATGTGGGTGTGTGTGTACAGGTACCTTAGGATTATTCCTCCCATGTGTGTGATAGCCTTCTCGATGCTAGTTGCCAGCCCATGGCCTATTGGAGGTGGGCTTGGGGAGTCACGGCTCGAGCCCCGTTGGGTCGGGTCGTGAAATTTTTGCCTAAGGGGTTTTATAGGTAATATCCCCTTGTTTCTTTAGGGTATCCTATAAAGGTACACTTTGTGTCTTGGGTTGTGAGTTTATTACCTAAAGAGGCCCTAACAAATGCTTCACTACCCCACACATGTAAATTCAATAACATGGCTTTTCTTCCAATCCAGAACTCGTACGTAATGCCATTTATCGATTTAGTTGGTACTTGGTTTAGTATGTGTGATGCTGTTTGTAATGCATATCCCCAAAAGGATAATAGAATAATTGAATGAATCATCATTGATCTCACCATGTCTAACAAGGTGTGGTTCCTCCTTTCACATACACCATTCCATTGAGGTGTGTAAGGAGGAGTGAGTTGGGATAGGATCCCAAACTCTCGTAAGTAATCAATGAAGTCCTGATTAAGATATTCCCCACCTCGGTCTGAGCGAAGTTTCCTAATCTTCTTACCAAGCTGGATTTCAACTTCATTCTTGTATTCCATGAACTTATCAAAGGAATCTGACTTATACCTCGTTAAGTAGATATATCCATATCTACTAAAATCATCAGTAAAAGTTAAAAAGTATGAGTACCCACCCCTTACTTCAACTGGAAATGGTCCACACACATCAGTATGAACCAATTCTTGAATCTCTTTAAGACTTTCACCTTTCCCATCAAATGGGGCTTTGGTCATTTTTCCTTCTAAACATGCTTGACATACGCCACGTGGTTTTAGTTTAAAAGAATCTAGATATCCATCTTGACGTAACTTTGTCAAGAATTTATTGTTTACATGACCTAGACGATGATGCCAATGTTGGGTGTGGTATGAGTCATATAAAGTATCATTGTCATTGATTGCCATTATTTGGTTTGTATAATCCAACACATAAAGACCATTGTATAAATGTACCCTACCAAAACAAATGCTATCTTAATTAAAGAAGAAATATCCATTTCCAAACTTGAAAACAAATCCATCTATATATAGTCGGGATACATAAATTATGTTTCTGGTTAGAGAAGTCACATAAAAAACCCTTTAACACTAAGATCATCCCAGCTGGCAATGTGAGTTGGTTGTCCCTGATAGCTACAGTAAGAAGTCTAGCTCCATTGTCTGCTTGTAAATCTACCTCCCCTCGATGAATCGTCATAAATCTACTTGGTTCCTGTATTTGGATACATATGTGAGAACCACAAGCTGTATCTAATACCCAATTTATAGAAATAGATAGATTTCATTCAATAACAAACGCACCTGATGCTTCCCCATTCTTCTTAGGCTGGGTGCAGTTCTTCTTCCAGTAGCCCTTCTTGCCACATGCGAAATAAACAGCCTCCTATTCCCTTGCCTCCCCTTTGATCTTCCTTTTCTTGGAAGGTTGTGAAGAAGCTTTGGGATTAATGCTCTTCGCCTTCCCTTTCCTCTTATACACCATAAAGACAGAAGGATTTTCATGCTTCATATCTTTGTCCACTTGGGGAATGAGGATAAGAAGATAAGATAGAGACTTCTCAATGTTGTTCATATTGAAATTGACAACAAAGTTAGAGAAGCTCTGAGAGAGTGATGCGAGAATGAGATCAAGTCCGAGTTCTTTGGGGAATTTAAACCCTAGAACCTCCAGGTGTTCAATATAGCCAATGATCTTGACTACATGAGGCCCAACTAGGGCACCTTTTCTAAGCTTACTTTGAAAGAGTGCCTTAGAGATCTCAAACCTTTCCTATCTTGCTCTCTCCTAGTAAAGACAACAGAGGTGCTCAATCATTCTATAAGCATCATTATTTTCATGAGACTTCATGAGATCACTAGACATTGATGATAACATAAAACATTGAACATCAACCACGTCATTCATATGTTTCTCATAGACCATGAAATCCTCATCACTCACCTCCTTGGTAGGCGGATCAGGTAATGCTGACTCCAGCATGTAAGACTTCCGTTCATGGCATAGGATAACCCGAAGACGTCTAAACCATTCTTGGAAGTTACTATCAGTGAGGATGTTGTATTTATCCAAAATTGACCACAGAGAGAGTGTGGTTGATGAGATTTTCATTTTTATTCTTAATTAAAAGAGCATATCATTAGTACTTTCTTGATTACATTTTATGAGAAATAATAAATTTTATTAAGTCTCCCACTATTTTATCAAGCCACAATATCCCTCACCATTGAACTCAGAATGTCCAGTTTCCATGACATTCTGGTGTCAAAGATCCATATTCCCCTTCGCATAACCCCAATAAGGGTTGTTCAAGCAATTAGAAGGTATTTAGGTAGGTAGGTGTTTACCAACTATGGGCTTGCAACTCCTTGATATGTTGTAACACCCCGAGATTTTATGAAAAATATTCTTTTAATTTCATTGACGTCTTCTATTATACACTACACCAAGTTTAGCTTGTACTATACGCAACACTGTTTTAGCTTGCAGTATACGCAACACTATTCTTGGCTCCTGTTACACACAATTTCATGTTTGTTTTGTGGAAATTATTCTATGCAACATTAAGTATAGATTTTGTTTAATGCATAAATGAAATAAGTTTTTATTATGTTATACACAACACCAAACGGAGCTTTCACTACACGCAACCCAGACTTGGCTTGCATAACATGCAATCAAGACCTTTTCAATAGTGTGTGTAGTATGCAATATTGAGTTTCACTAAACGAGATATTATTATAATATTACTATGAACTAGCCGTTATGAATAGTAATATCCACTTTATGGAATTTTATAAATTTTAACCTTAAAAATGGACTTCATTTTTGGATTCATAATATCAAAATTAGCCTCGGGTGAATTTTTGGTATTTTTCTGAAAACTTTCAATTTTTGATTAATAGTGAAAACCCTAGGATACTATTTAAAAACCGACATTTTATTTAAATAATTTTTTATTTTATTTAAATTTATTTTAGGTCAAAATTGATACATAATACCTATATATGTTCAATGAAATACATTGGAGGCATATTATAATAATTTTAGATATATATAAATTTTATTGAACTTTTCACCGTCTTTTACCCACCTCCTAGGAGAATTTGGAAATTCACATAAAACTTAATTTTACCGCTTCTGGGAGTGGAATTTCGAAAATCCGAGAGACACGGTTAATATCAAGGACTAAAATGTGGTTCAATGTGATTAAAATAATTTTTCGTGAATAGTAACTTTTTATTTTTTTTACCACGGTTAAAAGTAAATAGGGTAATTAATGGTAAAAATGACATTATTATTACCCTAACACATGTCCTAATTCTATTGGATAAGTGTAATTCGACCAAAAAAAACTTTAGGAAAAAAATATGACCATTTAGGCCCACTTGGATTAGATTAGGACATTTAATATTATTTTATTTAAAGAATAGTTAAAATAGTTAAAATCAATGTTTCATAACTAAAACATTTTTAATATAGGGTTATACATTAGATAAATTCGACTATAAATATTCATTAGATAACTAAAAATATTTTCTACATAATTGTATTTTGTTTATAATTAAATAATTTAATTTATTTATGAGACAATGATGATGCAGTAATTACCTTATTAACAAAATATTAACATAATTGATGTTAGAAATACCCAAATAAATGTAATTTGAGACATTTTATGAATTCCAATAATTTTATACGTTAATATGACATGTTATTATATATGTAACTAACTTTTTTCGAACTAATCATGCTGTTATGATTTTCACCAAAATCATGTACCAAATAGTGTCAAAATTGACAGAAAAGAGTTTTTAAAACAAATATTATATTATTAATTCTTATTTTATTCCTAAAAATATAAGGATTGGCCAAATGACATATATAAGGTTATATATATTAATAATAAACAACTTGGGGTTCATTTGGCTTGTTATAGTAAGTTTATTAACCATATAGTGTAAGAAAACAAAAAGACATGGTAGAAGTTAAATTACTTAGCTTAGAGTTAAATCTAAATGATAAGGTTAAAATAGTAACCAAAACTTTTCCAAATTCTATTGGATTAGATTATTTGGACCCACACCCACCTTATCTTCAAAATAAATCAAATTGGAGCTATTAAAAACCGAATATGACTTTATAATAAAATAATATTTTAAGTTTTCCTAAGGTGCCCCTCTCCTCCCCTATAAAAAGGGCACCCCTTCCCTCTTCTCTTCACACCTTTTTGCGCATTGAAGCTCAGCCAAACACTACCAATTTCTCTTCTCCACATCACTAGAAACATTATGGAGGTTCTGGTCTTCTCAAAATACCAACTCTACTTCCTTAATAAGAAGATTAAAAGTGGTGCGTCGAAGAAGAGGAAGTTCAGATACGTACAAAGCATATCTGACCTAAGGTAAGGGATAACTATTCCAATCTCACTCTTATCTGAGGTTGTTTATTCGTAAGTATTTTCTGTGGTTTTTGTAATCATCCATGTCCCTATTTTCTAAAAATGTTTTCATGTATGTTTAATGGCATTTTTACCCATTTTTTAATTTTACCACATGTTATGAAAGGAATCTTACTTTTGTTTACCACATGAATAACTTTTTTACTTTTCCGAAAAATGTACAAGGAGAATGTTATTTTTAACTTATACGGCATGAACAGATTTTTACAGTTTCATAACGCCTCATCTTCATGAAGCTTCCTCTACAATATTGCAAGATTATTTTCCAAAAAAACCCTTTTCTTTTAAAATTTCATGGCATTTTGTGAAATGAAAATGATTTTGAAGAAGAAAGGATATTTTCCTCAAGAATTCATTTCAAGTGTTTTATCAAAACTATTTTACATATAAAATGAAATTATTTAATATGTTTATGTTTAAATTATAATATCTCCATTATTTACATGGTTTGATTATTATTATGATGAAATGATATCCATTTTTATATGGATTATGTTATGATGACATGATGTTTAAGAATCCCATTCTATTACATGGGTTATGCTATGATGTATGATTTATGATGTTGTGGCACAAGAAAGAATGATTTCATTATGAGATGGTTGGGACCTATATCTCCCTCCAATGCATTGGGTAAAGATTTATATCTCATGAGATAGATATGGATAGAATGGTAAGTTAATCCGGTTCAGTGTTACAGGACTGGAATGAGGAGTGAACTCGATTCAGAATGGGACTTTGTCCACTAAGATGGTCTTGGCAGCAATGCCTTGCATACTATAAAAATCATAACATGTGCTTAATGGATGCCATGATTACATGTTTTATTCCCATGAAATTTTATCATGATTAATGTTCCTTTATGATCTATGCCTTATGTACTTCCGTGATTTATGTCTTTGCTCAAGATTTTGATGTTTAGATTTTATGTTTTTGCATTCAAATGTTTATGGATTGTTTTATGTTCTATATTCTTACCCTTACTGAGCATTTGAGATCACCCTTTATATGTTTTCTTTTCCCCAGGATTTAAAGAAATTTTTAGGTAAGAAAACAAAAGGGGAAGATCATTATGGGAGATGTTGAAGATCTTTCACCACGATTATAAGATTATTTTCCGAGTTTCCAAAGACACTAAACTATTACAGTCCTTGTGTGTCTGTTTTCATTATGTATTAAGTATTCTTCAAAAGTAATGTAATGTCCATGTATATCAAGCTTTGGGTCTCTACAGTTTGTATCAGAGAAAAGGTTTAGTAAACCTTTGGAAACTAGGATGCAAAAACATTAGTGGGATCCCTAGAGATATTTCTAAGGTATGTCTAGGGATGTCACTAAAGTTAAGTATAAGTATAGTTTATAGTCCTAGAATTACGGAAACCATAGTATAATTAAACCTAATATGTTAGATATCGAAGGTACTCCCCCTTTATTATATTGTTTTCCTAGTATATGTTTTGCCTCTTACACTATTCTTTTTGGGTTTTAGACGATGTCTGGAACACGAAGGAATAGTGTTGATCAATGTAATGGACAATGCAATGATTTTCCTCCTGAACAAACCAATGTTTTGGGAGATGGAGTGAAAAATCTTATTACTATACTTACACAAGCTTTGAATCATTCTGGACTTCTGAATGAGTAGAGAAGGGAAAAATATTCTATTGAGTATTTCATGAAGCAATGTCCACCTTCTTTCAATGGGTCTTATGATCCACTTGTTGATGAACAATGGATCGGTACCATTGAAAAGATATTTTCTATACTTTGCTGTTCAGAACATGATAAATTCATTCTAGCTGTTTACTGTTTAGAAGGTGAAGCAGACTAGTGGTGGACTCTAATCAAGAATACAAGTCCCCAAGATGAAATTGAATCCATGGAATGGGACGAGTTCAAGAACAAGTTTTTCAGTAAGTACTTCCCTCGTATTCTTCGGACAAATATGGAAAAGGATTTCCTTGAGCTTAAGCAAAAGGATGATGAATCTTTTGGTATATACGAACCGAATTTTACAAGGCTTGCAAGGTATGCATCTGGCTTTATCATCTAACCTGAAAGTAAAGTTGATCGATTCTTCAGTGGCTTAAAACCAAGTCTTCTAATGGAATTAGCTATAAGAAAAATCAGTAGCTATGATGAAATTGTGCGTTGTGCTATCAAGGTAGAACTGGAAGTTGGTGTAACATATCCATCTCATGGTTTTGACAAGAAACGAAAGATAGAGTTCAAGGAGAAATATCAGAATAATGGTGAAAAGAATATGAATGTTTCTTTATGCTCAAAGTGTGGAAAGACGCATGGTGGAGATTGTATTAAAGGGACTAGAAAATTTTTTATGTGTGGAAAAGAAGGTCATCGAGCAACTGAGTTTAGAAGTAATAGAAAAAGCGTTGCTAATGGTGTGAATAAAGAAAAGTCTGTAGATAACGCACCACCAACACTTCAATGCTTCAAGTGCAAGGAAATGGGGCATTATGCTAATCAATTCCCTAATCCAAGGGTTAATGACGATCGACATGAGCAACCACTTAAGGCAAAGGACAAAGGGAAGTCACATTCGATCACTATTGGAGATGTTGAATATGACAACGACGTGGTGGAATGATTAAGTGTTTATGTAATGGGATTCCAAAATAATGTTTTATATAGTATCGTGGAATATTGGAATATTTATGTACTGGTCTATTTTGGTTTTCAATAATTATATGGTACCGATAACCATGGAAAGTGATTGAGATATTTTTGGAAAGATGTTGATATGCCCATAATGAAGGGATAAGAAGAAAATGAAATATTTGATAGTATTAATGAGGTCATGACTGATATAAGGAAAAAGTTATATCATGGTTTGAGTATATAGAATTTTTGGATTTTGGTATGTGGAAAGAGTTAACGTTTGACAAAACTCATGTTTTCACTATGATTCAATGGGTATTCATTTTTCAAGAGAATACAAGATTAAGGTATTCACATGTTTGGAATGCGATCAACAAGATATATCTTTTGATATATGAGGGATAAATGATGGTAATCAGGTGCTTGTTATATGACCTTTTTTGTAATCGTTCTCTTTATATTATGAGTTTGGAAAAAAGTATTTTGGATAATCCTGAAGACTGGAATGGATTATGTTAAACATAAGTTAGTATTGTTTAAGGCTAGATATTTTTTTCGATATTATTGATAGAATGTTATAATAGTGTAGTTTATGAAAAGGGGCAACCTGCAGAATGGGCGACAACCCGTCGCGTCCGACAAGGATGCGGGAATCGAACCCACAACCAAAGTGCGACAAACTTTATTGCCTACCACTGTCCTACTGGAAGTCCCTGGTTAGAAGGAAATAGTTTTATTTTATTAAGAGCTATGATAGATGAAGTATAAGTCTATTTTAGAAACCATATACAATTAATCTCAGCATAGATGGAGTTCGGTACATTTAATAAATTGTGTTAAACTTTTTGTGATAGAAATAGATGGAATGACCTATCATTCTATCGCATAATCTGATAACACTTCACAGAAGTCAAATTCAACTTCATTTCTTTAAGAGATGTAGTGGAAATTGTTCGAGGCATGACAACCGGTGAGATTGTACCAAAATAAAGTAAGTATTTATTTTAATTCAACAATTATTTAACATTAGGGAAATGAACTTGAAAACAAAAAAAATATTGTCCTAGTGCTCTCATATATGATGAATCAGATGGTACCTTAGATCATCACAAATCTAAGGATTTGTGATTGTTGGATTTTTCATAGCCTTGTTCTCTACCACTCTCTATCAGAACATGATGGTTAGATTTCTCTTCCATGTCCATACTTTCACCTATGTTCTCCTATGTGGAAACCTAGTGATTAGTTAATTTGGGTAACCGTTATGTTTCATACATTAGTTTTTAAAGTCAAGTTTTTGTATTCATTTTAATGATGTGGGTTTCTATTAAATAAACTTTCAAGTAGTAAACCATTTATAACCCCGATGAATTTCGAGGGCGAAATTCATTTTAAGGGGGGTAGAATGTAACTCCCTGATATTTTATGAAAAATAATCTTTTAATTTTCTTAATGTATTCTATTATACACTACACCAAGTTTAGATTGTACTATATGAAACACCGTATTATCTTACAGTATACGCAACACTATTCTTGGGTCGTGTTACACACAATTTCATGTTCGTTTTGTGGAAATTATTCTACGCAAAATTAAGTATATATTTTGTTTAATTCATAAATGAAATAAGTTTTGATTATGTTATATGCAACACCAAATGGATATTTCAATACACGCAGCCCTGACTTGTCTTACATAACACGCAATCAAGACCTTCTTTGATAGCGTGTGTAGTACGCAATACCGAGTTTCACTAAACGAGATATTATTATAATATTACTATGAACTAGCCATTATGAATAGTAATACCCACTTTATGGAATTTTATAAATTTTATCTTTCAAAATGGACTTCATTTTTGGATTCAGAATATCAAAATTAGCCTAGGGTGATTTTTTGGTATTTTTCTGAAAAATTTCAATTTTTGATGAATAGTGAAAACACTAGGTTACTATTTAAAAACCGACTGTTTATTTAAATAATTATTTATTTTATTTAAATTTATTTTAGGTAAAAATTGATACATAATATTTATATAAGTTCAATGAAATTCATTGGAGGCATTTTATAATAATTTTAGATATATAAAAATTTTATTGAAATTTTCACCGTCTTTTACCCACCTCCTAGGAGAATTTGGAAATTCACATAAAACATAATTTTACCGCTTCTGTGAGTGGAATTTCAAAAATATGAGAGACACGGTTAATATCAAGGACTAAAATGTGGTTAAATGAGATTAAAATAATTTTTGGTAAATACTAACTTTTTACTTTTTTTTACCACAGTTAAAAGTAAATAGGGCAATTAAGGGTAAAAATGACATTATTATTATCCAAACACATGTCCTAATTCTATTGGATAAGTGTAATTCGGCAGAAAAAACCTTTGGAATAAAATATGACCATTTAGGCCCACTTGGATTAGATTGGGATATTTAATATTATTTTATTTAATGAATAGTTAAAATAGTTAAAATCAATGTTTAATAACTAAAACATTTTTAATATAGGGTTATACATAAGATAAATTCGACTATAAATATTCATTAGAAAGCTAAAAATATTTCCTACATAATGGTATGTTATTGATAAATAAATAGTTTAATATATTTATGACACAATGATGATGCAGTAATTACCTTATTAATGAAATATTAACATAATTGATGTTATAAATACCCAAATAAATGTTTTCTGAGATATTTTATGAATTACACTAACTTTTTAAGTTAATATGACATGTTATTATTGATTTAAGTAACTTTTTTTTACCTAATCATGCTGTTCTGATTTTCACAAAATTCAAGTACCAAATAGTGTCAATATTGACATAAAATAGTTTTTAAAACAAATATTATATTATTAATTGTTATTTTATTCCTAAAAATATTAGGTTTGGCCAAATGACTTAAATAAGGTTATATATATTAATAATAAAAAACTTGGGGTTCGTTTGGCTTATTATAGTATGTTTATTAACCATATAGTGTAAGAAAACAAAAAGACACGGTAAAAGTAAAATAATTTAACTTAGAGTTAAATCTAAATGATAAGGTTAAAATAGTAACCAAAATTTGTCCAAATTCTGTTGGATGAGAGGATTTCAACCCATCCCCACCTTAGATTCGAAATAAAACAATTTGGATCTATTCAAAACCAAATATGACTTTATAATAAAATAATATTTTATGTTTTCCTAAGGTGCCCTCTCCTCCCCTATAAAAAGGGCAACCCTTCCCTCTTCTCTTCACACCCTTTTGAGCCTTGATGCTCGTCCAAACCCTGGACATTTCTCTTATCCACATCCCTAGAATCATTTTGGAGGTTCTGGACTTCTCAAAAGACCAACTCTACTTCCTTAAGAGGAAGCTTAGATGAGGTGCATCGAAGAAGAGGAGGTTCAGATACGTACAAAGCATATCAGACCTAAGGTAAGGGATAACTATTCCAATCTCATTCTTATCGAGATTGTTTATTCGTAAGTATTTACTGGGGTTTTTGTTATCCTCCATGTCCCTGTTTTCTAAAAATGTTTTCATATATGTTTAATGGCATTTTTGCCCATTTTTTATTTTACCACATGTTATGAAAGGAATCTTACTTATGTTTACCACACGAGGAACTTTTTGACTTTTCCAACAAAAGTACAAAGAGATTGTTATTTTTAACTTTTATAGAATGAAAAGATTTTTACGGTTTCATAACACCTCATTTTCATGAAGATTCCTCTACAATATTGCAATATTATTTAAAAAAACCCCTTTCTTTTAAAATTTCATGGCATTTTGTGAAAAGAAAATGATTTTGAAGAAGAAAGGATACATTCCTCAAGAATTAATTTCAAGTGTTTTATCAATACTATTTTCCATCTAAAATGAAATTATTTAATATTTTTATGTTTAAAGTATAATGTATCCATTATTTACATGGTTTGGTTATTCTTATGATGAAATGATATCCATTTTTTATATGGATTATGTTATGATGGGATGATGTTTAAGAATCCCATTCTATTACATGGGTTATGCTATGATGTATGATTTATGATTTTGTGGCACACGAAAGAATGATTTCATTATGAGATGGGTGCAACCTATATCTCCCTCCAATGCACTGGGTAAAGATTTATATCTAATGAGATAGACATGGCTGGAACAGTATGTTAATCCGGTTTAGTGTTACAGGACTGGAATGAGGAGTGAACTTGATTCAGAATGAGACTTTTTCCACTAAGATGGTCTTGGCAGCAATTCCTTGGCTACCATGGAAATCATAACATGTGCTTAATGGATGCCACAATTACATGTTTTATTCCCATGCTATTTTACCATGATTAATGTTCCTTTATGATCTATTCGTTATTTACTTCCATGATTTATATCTTTGCTCAAGATTTTGATGTTTAGATTTTATGTTTTTGCATTCAAATGTTTATGGATTGTTTTATGTTCTCTATGCTTACCCTTACTGAGAATTTGAGCTCACCCTTTACATGTTTTCCTTTCCCCAGGATTTAAAGAATGTTTTTAGGCAAGAAAACAAAAGGGGAAGATATTTATGGGAGATGTTGAAGATCTTTCACCACGATTAGAAGATTATTTTCCGAGTTTCCAAAGACACTAAACTATTACGGTTCTTGTGTGTCTGTTTTTTTTATGTATTTAGTATTCTGCACAAGTAATGTAATGTCCATGTACGTCAAGCTTTGGGTCTCTACATATGTTGAGTGGACTCCCCAATCCTGAAATCATGACTTTGGATTTCCTCAACTCTTGCCTCCAATATTACACCAAGACTAGAAAGGGATACTCCTCTTGATGAAATATGGTTAAGTAAACCCAAAAACTTTCATAAGGGCTCCCTGTATAAAAGTAAGTTTCCCAAAAAGAGTTGGTCAAACACATAGTTTTATTGAGTTTTTCCCTTAATCAAGTAACAAAAGGCTTGTTCTGACTTAATATTTTATTTTAGGGATTTTTATCTCTTATGTATGAATTGATTATTATCATTATCACACACATTTTAATATTAAGTGGAACTTACTTAAGTGATTAACCATGTATTGATAATATTTACGCATAAGTTTGGTTTATTTTAGTTCCATCTTGCATGCTTGTTTAATTCATTAATTATGTGATCATGACAACACATCCATAATGATAAACCTTGCAACTAACAGAAATAAAATATAGTAAATGGAATGATCATGAGATTTTCTAATGGTTAGTTTATCTTGCGGTTGATAAACTAACCCTGAACTAGGGGAGAAACACCTTGAACCTTTTGAGTTCATGTTTACAACTTCCACCTGTCCACCTCTGTATCTCCTAGGATTGGTTTCGTCTCAGATCTAGCTTGAACCGCCTCAACTATCTTGGGAGTTCCATAGATTGCATATGCCTTTTTTAAACTCAAATGTATGTGAGGGGTAAAAGGGGGTTTTTCATACAAGAAACCTTAGGCACAAAGACCCTACATGTTAATGAGGAGAAGGCTCGCATGCCAACGATTTTAATTCAAATAAATAAATTAAATGAAACCATCCACATACAAAGGTCTTGGTCTAGCTCATGATCATCCATACGTGCAATGATATTTATGCATAAATAAAACTAGCAATCAATTCTTTAATCGTTATTGTTTACGATAAATCATGCTCGAATCAATTAATTACCATCTTTAATCAATAAATCCTTTTATCTTAAACCCTTTTATGAATTTCCTTGAGATTCTCATCCATCATAATTTTAAACAAATAAATTCATTTAAAATTATCTTTGTACGTAACTTGTACCTTGGAGAAAACCTGATGAATTCCTATTCATAACTACCCAATGAGTAGAAATGAACATTACACGATGTTAAATTAAACACATATATATAAAACACCTATCACATACTATTCCTCGTCTTTACGCCCACACGATGGTACACGTATAAAGGGTTTGTATAATATAATAATAGATTTTAATAAATCTGCGTAATTTGGATGAGTACACGACGTATAGTTCCAACTACACGGCGTGTACTATTTTTCACCGTCTATCCGAAGTACACACCTGGGGAAACGATGTGTGAGTATACTTCAGAAATATTCAGAGTACACGGCGTGTCTAGTGGGCCACACGCCGTTTAGTTCCTCATTACATGGTATCTAGCCAGGCAAGCCGTGTACGGGGTACATGGTCTAACCCTAACCTGAAGGGACTACACTCCGTGTCTATTGGGCCACATGACATGTAATCCGGAAACCGTGTGCCACCTATTCTTGGTCAACACACAGAGTCGTTTAAGACATAGAAAGACTCTAACACACAGCTTGGTTTGACAGACTAGTTTGATACATTGAATCTGGACTACACGGTGTGTACTGCCGAATACACGCTGTGTGTTCTGGTGTTGTACGACCAGGAAGCTTTGGAACCTCATGATGAGATCCTCTATTTTATTTTAATCAAAATTAAAAGAAAATATCATTTCTATAAGGTGAATGAGAAACAAAAGAGTAGGAATAGATATTTATATTCAGATTTGCAGAATGATTAACTTGAATTGAAACAAATAAATTGTTAAATATGTAATTCATTAACAAAATATTTAAATAATTATAAACTATGATGTACTCCCTCTGATACCACTTGATGGTTCTGGGCGCAGTGGAAGTGTGGTTGGGATAACACCCAATTTTGATTTTTTACCATGATCAATGATTATTCCTGGATAAATACGATGATGAACACCAATCTCCACAAAATTTAATCAAAGATTTAGATAAATAAAAAAAGAGGCCCAAAACCATTAGAGAGGATCTTGCAAATCATGTTTATAATTAATTTAATTAATTTCATAATGAAAAATAATACCTGTTTCTTTGGTATTTTTCATCATTTAGGATGTTGATCGTTCGGATTGACCCTTCCAGATTATCTCATTGTGGTTGTAAGGATCCAAACTAGAATCCCTCTAGCGGTGATCCACACATGCTCCGATGGCCTCTGATCGACACTGCTTGTTCTCTGGGTGCTAGCGCGGTGAAGCAAGTGTCTTGTGTTGGTTGTTCTTGATAGTTTGTTCCTCATCCTTAAAAAAGGTCTCTCATTATTGAGAGGGGAGAGAAGAGGATTTTTGAGAGAAATTTTTTGGCTCAACAATTATCAATTCACCAGGCATGTGGTGTGGTGTATGGAACAATAGGCGTACTTGACTATTTATATACATGGAATTTCAATTACAATATTTAATTGTATAGCAACAATTAAATACATTCATGAACTTAGAGAAAACCCATGCATTTAATATTAATACTACATCATTATTTATGGTGCGCCAACTTGCGAAAAACAGAATTATAAATAAAATTTCGCTTCATAAAATAATAGCAGCATTATTTTAATTTGTGCCAACTAGTTAAATAATTATTTACCATCTTGTAAATAATTATTTTACTACCAGACCGACCTTAGTCTGCTCGAACTCCACTTCAATTTATTGAACACCCAAATAAATAATTTATTCTCTTAAATAAGTATATTATTTACAAAATAGTAAATAAATATTTATTAAATGTTCAATAAAATAAATAAATATATTTTATTTAATTTATGCGATCATTGTAACTTGAATAAAATTATTCCACGGTCTTGAGAATAATATTTATTTCATTAATTAAATTGAAATAGAATTTAACCAAGACCACCAAAAACACTTAGTGTGTGACCCTCTAGGATTCTTTCTCGTTGGCATTAGGTGGGCTTGCCAAAAGTCCAAGAGTATTGTCTAAAAAGGGGTCAAGGCACCCAAGAGAAAGAACTTAAAGTCACAATAACTACATCCACATATGAACGCTCACTGTGTAATATAATCACTTTGTCGAAATATCTCATCAAGTAGGTTTCCTGATTTTGTCATCAATTTTTATGCTTGATACGCCATTCTTTGAATACCTAAAATAAACTCATCGTTAAACCATGTCCATGGAATTTCGCGCGACGGTTCTATTTGAATTGAGGGGCCAAGATATCAACCTTCATAAATGGAAGGGACAAATCCTTCCTCGAATTATCCATTAATAACATGCCACTCATGACGCACCCAACATACCCTACTTCCCACCAACTGTCTGCGTGACGGTTTTCGTCAGTAAATCAAAGTGCGTAAATCATGACACGTATTAATGATAATCTTAATGTCTGAGAATCATTAAACATGCTCGAAGATAGAAATATCGAATGACACAAAAACATGCAGACTTTCTACTAGTGGGTCTGTTATCATAATCTTCTATCTTGAAGATTACCAAGTGAGAAATTCATGAGAGTAAGTCTCATCTACTTACGAGTACTCGCACCTGATGGTCTGCATGCTATGTGTCCCACCATAGCATGTCATCCAACTGCAGAACTATATTTAAGAATATTGTTATATCATTTCAAGTTTCTAATCATAGCGAGGAACTGCCATAACCTTATCAATGCAACCAATACTATAGGACATTATTACAATATAGTCATTAAGAAAAATGAACAATATGTAACAATACATTAAATATCCATGTAATTAAAGTAAAACCAATTGGTTCTAGGACACCAACTCTTAAACCTCTAGATCTAGTTCCTTGTCAGAAGCTAATATGTGCAGAACCCCCAGTACCAGGGCCTCCCCCAGGTTATGAGTCTCCAGTGATCACCTCACAAGATGGAGAAGACAAGCGCGGGTTAACATCATTGGGTGTAAAAACATTGTACGTGGAGAAGGATTGTTAGAGGGGATAAAGGTTTTGAACCTATCATTACTAAGCTCGGTGATCACAAAACGGAGCCTGGAAACATGTCAGATGAATGAGAGCCTACCAAAGAGGTGGAAAACGGATGGTGATAGACTGTTCTCTCGAAATTTCAGAGGCGGAGGTGGGTGTGTCCCAGCCTCGCCTGGAGCTATGAAAATCTTATGTTGGAACATTCGGGGGCTTGGAAACCCCCGAATGATTCGCACACTCCATTTTTGGAGTAAAAAATACTGCCCCTACATAGATTGTGTATTCAAAACTATGCTGGATAAATAGGATGCTGGACTTCTGGGTTTGAAAATTGGTTTTAAGAACGTCTTCCATGTTGGAAGATAGGGGAACTCCGGAGGTCTTTATCTCCTTTGGAAAGAGGACCATGGTGTTACGATTACTAATTTTTTAAGTAATCACATTGGTATGACTGTTTCTATTCTAGGATCTCCATCTTGGTATTTTGATGGATTCTATGGGTGGCCTGGTAGTCAAGAGAAATTCAAATCATGGAACCTTTTAAGCCGGCTATAGAACTCTCTCCCTAGTCCTCTACTGGTTGGGGGATATTTCAATGAGGTCCTTCTACATCTATAGGTTCCGGGAGTAGTGGAAGCACGGTTGGGCTGACACCCAACTTTAATTTTTACCATGATCAATAATTATTCTCAGATCAATACGATGATGAACGCCAGTCTCTATGAAAGAGAATAAAAGATTTAGATAAATAAGAAAGATTCCCAAAACCATTAGATACGATCTTCCACATCATGTTTATAATTAATTTAATAAAGAACAGAATACCTTGATCATCTGTACTTTCTTTTTTGATGATGTTGATCGTCTGGAATGACCCTTTTAGATTATCTTGTTGCGCTTGCAAGGATGCAAACTAGAATCCTTCTAGTAGTGATCCACACATGCTCTGATGACCACCAATCGACACCACTCGTTCTCCAGATGCTAGCGCGGTGAAGCGAGTGTCTTGTGTCAGTCGTTCTTGATCGCTTGTTCTTCAGCCTTAAAGAACGTCTCTCATTCTTTAGAGGGGCGGGAAGAGGATTCGAGAGAGAAATTATTTAGCTCAAAAATTATAAATTCACCAGGAGTTCAGTTCGGTACATGGCACAATAGACATACAATTCTATTTATCGACACAGGGCTTTAGTTACAATATTTAATTGCGCAAAAGAAATTAAATACATTCATAACCATAGAGAAAACCCATGATTTTAATAATAATACCACGTCATTATTTATGGTGTGTTAGCAAAAAGGAATTATAAATAAAATTCCACATTAAAAAATAATTGCAATGTTATTATTATTTTAATTTGTGCCAACTATTTAAATAATTATTTAATGTCTTGCAAATAATTATTTAACTACCAGACCAGTCTTGGTCCGCTCGAACTCCACTTCTATTTATTGGACACCTGAATAAATAAAAAATTTATTCTCTTAAATAAATATTTTATTTACAAACTAGTAAATAAATATTTATTAAATGTTCAATAAAATAAATAAATATATTTTACACAAAATCCAATAATTAAATATTTATTTAATTAATGTAATAATTTTAACTTAAATAAAATTATTCCATTGTCTTGAGAATAATATTTATTCCATTAATTAAATTCAAATATAATTTAATCGAGACCAAAAGAAACACATATTGTGTAACCTTGTAGGATTCTTTCTCATTGGCATTAGATGGGCTTGCCTAAAGGTCAAGAGTACTGTCTAGGAACTGGTCAAAGTACCCAAGATAAAGAACTTAAAGTCACAACAACAACATCCACATGCAAATGCTCACTGTGTAATATAATCCATTTGTCTCAATATCTCATCGAATAGGTTTCATGACAGTATCATCAACCTTTGTGTTTGATATGTTGTTCTTTAACTACCTGTAATAAACTCATCGTTACACCATGGATAAAGACTTTCGCGCAAAGGTTCTATTTCAATCAAAGGGTCGAGATATCAACTTCCATAAATAGAATGGAAAAATCCTTCCTCGACTTATCCATTAATAATAATCCACTCGTGACGAACCCAATGTACCCAACTTCCCACCAACGGTCTGCGTGACAGTTTTCTTCAGTAAATCAAATTGTGCAAGTCATGACACATATTAATGATAATATTAAAGTCTATGGATCATTACAAACGCTCGTAGATAGGAATATTTGATGACACTAAAACATGCAGAATTCATACTGGTGGATCTGTTCTCTCTATCTTGAAGATTACTAAGTACAAAATTCATGAGAGGAAGTCTCATCTGATTATGAGTACTCGCACATGACGATCTGTATACTGTGTGTCTCATCATTGTAACATCCCTGGTAAATAAAGAATATGACATTTTTCATATTTATTAATATTTTTAAGTTAAATATTAATTTTACTTTAAAGGGGATGCTATGATCGATGGCATACCTGATACGCAACAATGAGTTTCTTTGAAAACTTACGTTGCACACAACAGTGAGTTATACCGAAAAATAATATAATATTATTATTAATTTAAATGGTAGTTAACGCCTAGCCATTATATTGGCGGGAATGAATATAACTATCTAAAATATGATTATATATGTTTTTTAAATGGTTTTTACTTTTATCCAATAAATTTTAGAGGCTTAAAATATGAATGAATCCAATTTTAAGCATAAATACTCTGATATTCTTTAAAAGGTCGATTTACCGCCTTTTAATGGTGAACCCTTTTTAAATATAGTTTTTTCACTTTTATATGTTCTATTTTAAAAAATAAAATTCTTTTTTAGAAATGGGACATCGAAATTTACATTGGGTAAATTTTTGGTATTTTTCTGATAAAGTTCATTTTTTAATTAAAAGTGAAAAATATTGTATTTTAATTCTAAACCGCCTTTTAATCTAATTTATTTATATGATTATATTATTTTTTAAATGGTTTTAAAGTGTAATTAGATTATATTTTTATCATTTAATCCAATTTTGGTCATTGGATGTACTTTAACATTTAATTTGGATATAAACAAGTGTCAATCTTTTGATAGTTATTATTTCTTGAAAACACGCTTTTTGTTTTGAAAGAGGGAATTAATTTTAAATTAATTAATGAAAATTCTATGTTTTTAATTTGGTAAAATAGACATCATTTTTGAATTTGGAATATCAAATATATCTTAGGCTGAATATTTAGTATTTTTCTAAAAAACATCAATTTTTGATGAATAGTAAAACACTAAGTAGTAGTTGAAAAGCGGACTTTTTTCATTTAAATGAAATTTTACCGTTTCTATGAATTGAATTTAGAAAATCTGATATACATGGTTGTTATTAGTAAGTAAAATATATTTCAATAAGATGAAAATAATTTTTGGTGAATAGTAACTTTTGTCTTTTATTTACAGCAGTTAAAGGTAAATAGGGAAATTCAAGGTAAAAAAATATTATATTAATATAAAATTACCTTAACACTTGTCCTAACCTTATTGGATGAGTAATGGACGAAATAGAAAATCTTTGGGTGAGAATTTTTGCCTTTGAAAGCCACATGTGTAAAATAATGATATTAATAACTTTTTATTTAAAGTAAAAATAAAAATATCATAAACATGAATTGTTTTATTAAAAAAAAATTAATGTGGGGTTATATAATTGATATGTTTGACTATAAATATTAATTATAATGATAAAAAAATTTCCTACTTCATGGTATTTTATTTATAATTTTTAGAAATCAAATAAATAAAATTACTTATGACACAATAATGATGCAGTGTTTACCTCATTAATGAATGATATAAATAAATAAGATTATAAAAATTAAAAAAAATATCTAAAACCTATTAAATTCGTATTGGATGATTTTATTTAGAACATGAGTCATTTTATCATTGACTTTAATGCGTTTTGGACCCTTAGAAACCGAAAATCATTATATAATAAAATAATATTTTCAAACTTTCCTAAAGAGCCCCTCCTCCACCTTATAAAAATCCCTCACCTATAACCCATCAATCAAACCTCTCAATCCCCTTGAATCATCCAACATATACACAAATAAGCTCTCAATATTCATCTCTTCCACATATAAGCCTTACCTTAGGCATAAGACATTTCAAGAAAGCCTTTTGGTTCAAACTAAAGGGAGTTACCTGATTTAATGGTAACATCTTCTCTTAAGTTCTTTTTCTTTTATTTTACTTATCCAACCCCTTAACTCTTTTTATTACTTTATTTTAAAAAACAAAAATATCCTCAATATACTAGGTTGTTGTTATGATAATGATTCTAACTACACTTACGCACACCTCCATCGAATGGGTAAAGAACATACCGTTTCTGTGGACGGTGAACTACTTCCTCGCGAAACGATGATTGTTCAATATTCCCCTACCACCTCTTATTGTGGCCATTATGATGGAACTATATTTATATGTGAAATATATTATATTTATATTGTCTCTTTATTTTTGTATTTTTCATTTATATCATACCTTTATGGTTTCCATAATGGGTAAAAGCGAAAATTTTATTTGAGGAAGTGCGGACTACCGTCCCCTCAAAGTGATATGACTTGTTCATGCCGTACGTGGGACGTATAAAGGATGGAGTTAATGAAATTATATATTATATTATTCTGGAATTATAATATACCTACGTATCATTATTTTTTTAATCCATCAAAATATGAAATATAAATGAAAGTAGCGTTCATGCGTACGTACGACTTACCATCTATATGAATGGTGCATTTCATTTCTTATCTCCAAATGTTATGTGCTATTATAAATACATATATATACTGGATATATATGATATACATGATATTTAAATAATTAATGTGATTATGGAGATAATAGAATTTTTACCACATGGACAATTTGTAATTATAACAAGTTCATTTTTTACTCAAGTTCCGAACATCGACAAAATGTCCGATATGAACTCTAATAATTAACTAATTGATATAGAAAGAGAATAAGTTGTATAAAAGGAATAATAAAACATTAAAAAGTTTCTTAAAGAAAGTATAAATTAACTCAAGTTTGTTATTCAGGAAGAACAAGGAACATACAAGACAAGTCAGACTTGAGGTAAGGGGTTTCTTATCTCACTTTTAATTCCATGAGATTTCCATTGTTCGCCACGTATTTCTTGCATGTGGTGTATTGTGTACTAACATTTGATATATATTATAATTATTATCTTTATATTAATGGTATTTTGTGATTCATTTGGTGGTTATTAAATTTTGGTCATATGACTCAATTGATTACAACATGGTAAGGGGTTTTCATCTCACTTTTTATTCCCATCAGATTCATGATATATTTAACACTATCTCCATTTTTGTGGTGTATGTACTGACAATGATTTTATTTTTTTTAATATAATTATATTTATGGGTAATTACATCTTCATGTTATGGTCCTTCTTTCATTTGGTGTATGTTTCATAAGTTACCAAATCGATAAAGGAACCTTTCACCCTTCTCTTTTTATAAGACTTCTTTTTTTTATGTATTTTAATTTACATCTTCTTATGCTGGGATATGTTATTCTATATCCTTATGGCTGTAAATTTTATTTCCAAGTGATGAGATACCCTTTTCTCTCTCATCAATTCATTTTCTGAATTTAAAAGTGACACCGTTAGGCTGTCAAATTTCTATAAGTGATCTTCTTAACCTAATTTCAATTCTTTGGTGTTAAACTTCTACTGCTTGATTATGTCATGCTATGGATATGTGTGAATGAACTCTAATTGTTTTACACTTAATATCCACTTATATTGGGTTTATGCTTATTTTTCATACATAATTATGTCATTGATTTATCCTTAATCTAAGGATATGATCTTTGCAAGGGACTTTGTCTCAATTTACATTCCATTGAAACTTATTTGTTTCTTATACACAAATTCACTTTTATATGGTGTATATACTGCCCTTTGACATATCATATCATGAATATCATTATTATCATGATATTATAATCATTTATTGATGTTATTCCTCAATTATTTGTATTCATGTGTCTCTCATTTGGTTAGGAACTCTTTAACTAAAATTTCATTTTAAATGTTGTAAAGATTTAATCTTCTAAATATTTCTCATTAATGACCACGTTTTTAAAATGGTTTTAAGGATTTATTTATATGGTCATTAATTTTCAAAAATGTTAATTACTTTAAAAGTTTCAAAGTGGTATGAGACACATTTATTCAAAAATCTCTTTATTAAATGTTTTAAATGGTTTTGAAAATGGTTTGATAAAGCATTGATTTTGTCAATATCTTGAAATGATTTTTTGTTATTGAAAATGAAATGTTTTTAGTGAAATGTTTGTATTTTAAATATTTTGTGTGTTATGATTTTATAATGGTACTTGGAAATTTGATGGGTGGTTACACGATAATCCAAATGACGGTTGGTGCTCGGATAAACCAGGATGGGTGGTTACTTTATAACCTCCAATGCATTGGGTATAGAAGTCGACCATATGGCTATTCCATTTAGTGATATGTGAGGAAGTCGATTGTATGGTTATTCCATTTAATTATTTTTATGTCCCATGTTACCTTTATATGTTATGTGTTCTTTCTATGGGTTTTATGGTAATCTTTTGGTTACAAAAGTGTAAGCAGTGATATTTTATTCAGTGAAGAGTATTTACTACTTCATAAAGGTGAAAAGTATTACTTATGATAAAGTATTCTGGTTTACTTATTGTTTTGAAAAACTAATTGTTTCCCTTCTTTTTGTATCCCTTACTGATATTTTTTTCTCATCCCAAGTTTTTGAAATTTTTTTCATTGGACATAAAGTGGAATAGGGTCAAGGATGAGATCAAGGAAAAATCATGCTGTCTAAAACATAGAACTAGATATGTTTCTTTTTAAAAGTTTTTATTTTATTAAAAAATGGAAACTGAGTAGTAGTGTCTACATGTAATATCCAAGTAGATATGTAATAGTTATGGACTGATTCCCTAAAGCTCTAAACCCGAAAAGATCCTCAATGTGAATTATTCACTTAATTCAAGATTATATAATGTTTAAGGTTGGGTCCATATAGTTGGTATCATAGGTCAGTTTAGATAATTTTAGAGTTTCGGGTGTTATTTAATCATAAGTGACATAACCATAATGGTTAACATATTAGAAAGAATCATAGTTATTTTAGAGGTGATAAATGGTTATTACATTTTGGGGTGAAAAATAAAAGGCATTAGATAACCTCTGAGTATAAAATATGTTATGGTTATTTTTGAGGAATTTTGTATCTATTTTTTGGAATGTTATGAAATTTTATAGTTTTTTTTTTGAAAAAGGACAACGCACAGACTGCATGACAACCTGTCGTGTCGGACAAAGCTGTGAGAATTGAACCCACAACCAAAGTGCGATTGGGATTTATTGCCTACCACTGGACTACGAGAAGTCCCTGGTTATTATGACTAATTATTTTTAGTTAAATGATTTTATGGATCAAGAATAAGTTTATTTGGGATATTATGTTATATCAATTGGATATCCTTAATGTAGGAAAATGATTTGGTGATTAAGTGATATAGGTTATTTTGGAAGATGATTTCTATTTTGGGGAAACACTATATGCCTATGGAAAATAGAATACTTTGAGATTTCAATTGAGGAGTAATGCTAGAATTTTATTTTGGAATAATCTATGTTTTTATTGTGGACTTATAATTGTATTGGGTTATTTAAGGAAATTATTAACCTATCTTTGAGAATATTTGACTAGGTTAATTACACTTTAGTATGAGACATTAAGAGTAGTTGATGTTATTTGGAGATAAATGTTAAGAATTACTATGGAAGACTATGTGATTAAATCCTTTTGAATTTTGGGTTTCAATCTTAGATTGGATTAATTTGAAGGATTTTAAGGATAATTGTATATTGAATGGTCTTTGTTGAACTTTGGGTACTTTTTATTGAATTTTAGAGATTAAGAGTAGTATTTTTTAAATGATTATCCTTTTTGGGGATTATATGATCTTGTACTAACCTTTTTGGTTTTGGTTGATGTATAAATATGAGGGAAATATATAGTTCATCATTTGTAGATTATGTGATACTCTAGAAGTTGATTCCAGCACTTCAGGTGTGACCAAGTCATTTGGAATACTCATCGTTTGGAGAATAGATGAGTTTGTAGTACGAATTTTGTATAGGATGAAAGTCTGCAAGACAAGTAAGTATGCTTCCTTATATTTTTAGTTAAGCTCATAAATAATTTCCTCAACTATATGAAAAGTAACTTAAAAAAATGTTGCCCGTTAACTTTTTTTACTGGGGAATCAAAGTCTATTTAACCCATCACAAGTTTGTGATTTTCTAGTGGTTAACTTTCTCCTAATCATGTTTTCTATCACTCTTTATCAGAACTTTACAGTTAGTTTCTCCTCCATATCCATGTTTTCATGGAATCCTAGTATGGGTTATCTCAAGTGATCTTTGTACATATATTTCATTATTTTAAAGTGATAGTTTTATTTAATTTTTTTCGATGTGGTACTTTCAATGAAGTTTCCAATCCCAATTTTAAAATTGAGAGGATGCAATTTCCAAAAGGGGAGAGGGATGTAACATCTTAGGTAAATGAAGAATATCACATTTTTCATATTTATTAATATTTTTCAATAAAATATTAATTTTACTTTAAAGGGGATGCTATGATCGATGACATACCTGATACACAATAATAGTTTTCTTTGAAAATGTACGTTGCACACAATGGTGAGTTATACCAAAAAATAATAAAATAATATTTTTAATTTAAATGGTAGATAACGCCTAGCTGTTGTATTGGTGGGAATGAATAGAACTAACTAAAATATGATTATATATGTTTTTTAAATGTTTTTACTTATATCCAATAATTTTTAGAGGCTTAAAATTTGAATGAATCCAATTTTAAACATAAATTCTCTAATATTCTTTAAAAGGTCGATTTACCGCCTTTTAATGGTGAACCCTTTTCAAATCTAGTTTTTGTCAATTTTATATGTTCTATTTGAAAAAATAAAATTCTTCTTTATAATCGGGACATCAAAATTTACCTTGGGTAAATTTTTGGTATTTTTATGATAAAGTTCATTTTAATGAATAGTGAAAAATATTGTATTCTAATTCAAAACTACATTTTAATATTATTTATTTATATGGATAGATTATTTTTTTAAATGGGTTTAAAATGTAATTAAATTATTTTTTTACCATTTAATCGAATGTTGGTCATTGTAAGTACTTTCACATTGAATTTGGACATAAACAAGTGTCCATTTTTTGATAGTTATTCTTTCTTAAAAACACGCTTTTTGTTTTGATAGAGGGAATTAATTTTAAATTAATTAATGAAACTTATATGTATTTAATTTGGTAAAGTAGACATTATTTTTGAATTCTGAATATCAAATATAGCTTAGGCTGAATTTTTGGTATTTTTCTGAAAAACAGCAATTTTTGATGAACAATGAAAATACTGAGTAGTAGTTAAAAAATTGACTTTTTTATTTAAATGAAATTTTACCGCTTATGTGAATTGAATTTAGAAAATATAACATACATGGTTGTTATTAGTAAGTAAAATGTGGTTCAATAATATGAAAATATTTTTTGGTGAATAGTAACTTTTGACATTTATTTACCACGGTTAAATGTAAATATGACAATTCAAGATAAAAACAATATTATAATAATATAAAATTAACTTAACACTTTTCCTAAACTTATTGGATGAGTAATGGACGACCAAGAAAATCCTTGGGTTAGAATTTTGTCCTTTTAAAGCCACTTGGGTAAGATAATGATATTAACAACTTTTTATTTAAAGCAAAAATAAAAATATCTTAAACATGTATTGTTTTGTTAAAAAAAATTTAATGTGGGGTTATATAATTGATATATTTGACTATAAAAATTCATTAGAAAGATAAAATGATTTACTAAATCATGGTATTTTATATATAATTTTTAGACATCAAATAAATAAAATTATTTATGACATAATAATGATGCAGTGTTACCTCATTAATGAATGATTTAAATAAATAAGATTATAAAAATTAAAACAATATATAAACTTTTCCAATTCTTATTGTATGATTTTATTTCAAACATTAGTCATCATATCTTCAACTTCAATACGTTTTGGACCTTTAGAAACAAAAAATAATTATATAAGAAAATAATATTTCCAAACATTCCAAAAGAGCCCCTTCTCCCCCTTATAAAAAGCCCTCACCTCTAACCCATTACTCACACCTCTCAATCCCATTATCACATCCAAAATCTACCCAAATAAGCTCTAAATATCCATCTCTTCCTCCTAAAATCCTTACCTTAGGCAGAAGACACTTCAAGAAAGCCTTTTGGTTCAAACCAAAGGGAGTTACCCAATTTAATGGTAACATATTCTCTTAAGTACTTTTATATTATTTTACTTCTGCAACCCCTTAACTCTTTTTATTTATTTATTTCATAACAAAACCAGAATACTAAATATACTATGTTTTTTTGTGAGAATTATTTGAACTACACTTACACACACCTTCATCTAATGGGTAAATAACATACTCCTTCTGTGGATGGCGAACTACTGCCTCACGAAATGATGATTGTTCAATATTCTCCTAACACCTCTTATGTTGGCCATTATGATGGAACTGTATTTATATGTGAAATATATTATATTTATACTATCTCTTTACTTATTTATTTTTAATTTATATCATACCTTTATGGTTTCCATAATGGGTAAAAGTGATAATTTCATTTGAGGAAGTGCGGACTACCGCCCCCAAAAAGTGATATGACTCATTTATGCCACCCATGGGACGTATAAAAGATGGAGTTAATGAAATTATATATTATATTATACTAGAATTATAATATACCTATGTATCATTATTTTTTTCAATCCATTAAAATATGAAATAGAAATGAAAGTAGCGTTCATGCATACATACAACTTACTATCTCCATGAACGGTGCATTTAATTTCTTATCTCCAAATGTTATGTACTATTATAAATACATATATATACTGGATATATATAATATATATTATATTTAAATAATTAATGTGATTCTGGATATAATATAATTTTGACCACATGGACAATTTGTAATTATAACAAGTTCATTTTTGACTCAAGTTCCGACCATCGACGAAATGTCCGATATGAACTCTAATAATTAACTAATTTCTATAGAAAGATAATAAGTGATATAAAAGAAATAATAAAACTTTAAAAATGTTCTTAAACAATTATAAATTAATTTATGTTTATTATCCAGGAATAACAAGGAACATACAAGAAAAGTCAGACTTGAGGTAAGGGGTTTCTTATATCAATTTTAATTCCTTGAGATTTACATTGTTCGCCACTTATTTCTTGCATATGGTGTATTGTGTACTTACATTTGATATATATTATCATGATTCTATTTATACTCATGGTATTCGATTATTTATTTTGTGGTTATTAACTTTTTTTCATACGACTCGATTGATTACAACGTGGTTAAGGGTTTTCATATCACTTTTTATTCCCGTGAGATTCATGATATATTTGCCACTATCACCTTTTGTGTGGTGTATGTACTTCCCATGATTGTATTATTTTTGTAATATAATTTAATTTATGGGTAATTACATCTTCATTGTATGATCCTTCTTTCATGTGGTTTATGTTTCGTAAGTTACCAAATCGATAAGGGAACCTTTCACCCTCCACTTTTTAAAATACTTATTTTTGTTATGTATTTTAATTTACATCTTCTTATGTTAGGATATGTTATTATACATCCTTATTGTTGTAAATTTTATGTAAAAGTGATTATATACCATTTTCTCTCTCATCAACTCATTTTCTGAATTTTAAAGTGACATCGTTAGGCTGTCGAATTTCTATAATAGTACTTCTTAACCCAATTTCAATTCTTTGGGGTTAAACTTTCACTGCTTGATTATGTCGTGCTATGAATATGTGTGAATGACCTATGATTGTTTTACACATAATATCCACTTATATTGGGTGTATTATTATTTGTCACACATAATTATGTCATCGGTTTATCCTTAATCTAATGATACAATCTTTGCAAGGGATTTTTTCTCAATTTACATTCCATTGAAACTTATTTGTTTTTTATACACCAATTCACTTTTATATGGTGTATATACTGTCCTTTGACATATTATATCGTGAATCTCTTTATTCTCATGATATTATAAGCTCTGATTGATGTTATTCCTCAATTATTTGTATTCAAGCGTCACTCATTTGGTTAAGAACTCTTTAACTAAAATATAATTTTAAATTTTTTAAAGATTTATTCTTCTAAATATTTCTCATTAATGACCCTGTTTTCAAAATGGTTTTAAGGCTACATTTATATGGTCATTAATGTTCAAAAATTTTAATTCCTTTAAAAGTTTAAATGTGGTATGGGACACATTGATTCAAAAATATCTTTATTAAATGTCTTAAATGATTTTGAAAATGGTTTGATAAAGCATTGATTTTGTCAATATCTTGAAATGATTTCTTGTGATTGAAAATGAAATTTTATTAGTGGAATGTTTTTATTTTCAATATTTTATATGTTACGATTTTATAATGGTACTTGGTCATTTGAAAGGTGGTTACATGATAAACCAAATGACGGGTGGTGTTGTGATAAACCAGGACGGGTGGTTACATTAAAACCTCCAATGCATTGGGTATGGAAGTTGGTTGTATGGATATTCCATTTAGTGATATGTGTGGAAGTCAACCGTATGGTTATTCCATTTAAGTATGTTTATGTTCCAAGTTACCTTTATATGTTATGTGTTCCTTAAATGGGTTTTATGGTAGTATTTGGAATAAAAAAGGGTAAGTAGTGATATTTTATTCAATGAAGAGTAATTAATACTTCATAAAGGTGAAAATTATTACTTGTGATAAAGTATTCATGGTGTACGTGTTGTTTTTAAAAACTAATAGTTTTCCTTCTTTGTGTATCCCTTATTGAGATTTTTTTCTCATCCCAAATTTTTGAAATGTTTTTCATAGGACATAAAGTTGAATAGGGGCAAGGATGGGATCAAGGAAAAGTCATGCTATCTAAAACATGGAACTAGACATGTTTCTTTGTAAGAGATTTTATTTTATGAAAAAAATGGATACCGAGTAGTAGTGTCTACATGTAATATTCAAGTTGATATTTAATAGTTATGGCCTGATTCTCAAAATTTCTAAAGCCACAAAGATCCTCAATGGGAATTATTCACTTAATTCAAGATTATGTAATGTTTAAAGTTGGGTCCTTATAATCATAGTATGTCATCCAATTGCAGAACTATTTTTGAGAATATTGTTATAGTATTTCAAGGTTCTCATCATAGTGGAGAACTGTCATTACCTTATCAATGCAAAAAAATAATCTAGGACATTACTAAATACTCATGTAATCAAAGTACAATCAATTGGTTCTAAGATACCAAATCTTACAACATCATAAAAAAGAAGGGGGCGCATGATGAGTGGAGCAACTCTAGAGGAATTTTGGAATGTTCTTTTATTGAACTCCCTCCATGATCTCGGGTTCTCTGGTTCTCCATTTACTTGGAATGGGGGTATATCAATGGAGAATTGTATTTCTAAAAGGATGGATAGGTTTGTGGGGAGAGATGAATGGAAATATCTTTTATGTGCTTTCTCTATTGTTCACCTTCCCATGATTTCATCCAACCAGTATCCGATCATTTTTTTTACAATTTCTCATAGGGATAAGAGGAGGCCAGTGTGTTCCTTCCACTTTTAAAGTCTGTGGATTCAAGATAATAACTGTGAGAAGGTGATTCGATTGACATGGGAGGGACTGAATCGATGCCTAACATCTAATATCCGCAATACTATATCTTGTTTACAGAAGTGAAGCTCATTTAGGTTTAGAGGATTTGATAGACACATTAATGCTGTAGAGAATCACTTGAAGGGACTCCTGTCTATTTATTGTTTTGATTCCATTCTTAGAGACATCACTTTTTCTGAGAAATAACTTAATGTGGCATTGAGGGAGAAGAAGAGTTTTTGGTTTTTGAGGGAAAGTGAATCCCATATAAGGGATGGTGATCAGAACACTACCCCTTTTCACCAAAAATCATATTCAAGGAGGTGGTAAAATCATATTTCCAAGATTAAGGATCAGACTAGGAGAATTGTCCATGATTTAAGGGACATTCATGCCATTATTTTGATTTTTTATCAGGGACCTCTATAAGGTGGCAAGTATTGACACTCCTTCATGTCTGACTAGTTTCATTCCAAAAATTTTTATGGAAGATATGAACTGACATTTGGAGAGAGATATCTATGATGATTAAGTTTTTGGGACCTTTCATATTATTCGTTCTTCTAAGGTGTCCGGGCCTGATGGTTTCCATGCACTATTTTTCAAATGATTTTGGCACATTATTGGACCTGATATGGTTACCTGAATGGAGAAATTGCGGGTAGGGAGAGGCTCACTCGAGCCCCTTAATGAAACTCTTATTACATTCATTCAAAAAACCCATTCTCTACATAAAATCTTGGAGTTTCATCCAATTAGTCTTTGCAATTTTGTCTACAAAATTTAATCCTAGATCTTGGTGGAAAGGCTAAGGGTTTTTTTTACCCAGATGGTCACTAAAAATCAAAGCTACTTTGTCCTGAGGAGATCTATTATGGATAAGAAACCATTGATTTTGATGTGATCCACTCCATGAATACCCGCTCATTTTCAAAAAAAGGAGGTATGATAATGAAGTTGGATATAATAAAAGACTACGACAGGGTTGAATGGCCTTTTATGTAAAGACCCGTAAATTTCAAGGAAATTTTTTTCTTAATTTTTTTTGGAATTTTACAAGAACGCAGTTTCTGACGGCACCTGATTCCGATGCCTGGTGTGCCCGGAATCATTTTCCAAAGTTTGGCTCGGGTACGTTCAGTGAACGGACGAGCGAGTTTTTCTAACTTTTGAACTGGTGCCCGGAATCGAATTCTGAGGGCACTGATGAAATCGCAGCACCAATATTCTCTTAGAAACGCCTCTTCCGGAGTTGCGTTTTCTCGGGTGTGGTTTTTAATTTTCGGGATTAAAGTTAAGAAATAAAATAATTTTTCGACAACTTTATTTTATTTCACTTAAGCCACTTGGAAGCCACTTGAAGCCACTTAAAAGCGGCTTAAACTGAGTTGATCCGGATAGGATGCTATTCAGAAAATATCCTACCCCCTCGGTAGGATATTTGTGAGGTGGGGCCCGCACGAGCCCCGCCGTTTCTTTCCGCTAAGTAACGCACCAGCGAAAACCCGTCATTATGAATGTCAACTGACGCGTTTTCTAAATTTTTAACAGACCATTTAATTGAGCGGTTTATTTCGTAAATTAAATGAGTTGTTTCATTTGTTGAATTAATTCAATGAATTGATGGGTCGTTACTTACCCCCCTTTTCGTGTGTTGGCATAATAATAAAATAAGACCAACCAATTTCTTTTGGAGGATTACTCGTTGAGAGAGGATCCTTGAACCTTCAGCCTCCTTTGCGAAGAACGTGAAGAACACGAAGAACACGAAGAACGTCGAACCCGGAAATCGACGACGCGACGCCGTGATCCACGACGCCGACAACGTTCTTCTGCGACGTCTCTTCCTCCGCGACGGATCTTCGATCGGCTGCTTGAGGTAAGAGTCTCAGACCTTCCTTTTTTATCTCCTTCATGGTTCTTAACCAAAACACGGATTTAATTAATTAAATTAAATCTGCTGTTTCATGGTGCGTTGACTTCGCCGACTCAATGTCGTGTTCCGCGACGACGCGACGCCCTTCCGTGAAGACGCGACGATCTCCACCTTCCGCGACGAGCAAATTCTTCGAAGAACGCTCACGCGCGACGTCCAGCGAGGTAGGGATTTTATATTTTGGAAATACCCCTACTTATATTCCCGTGAACATTCTTTAAAAAAATTAAAGAACCGGAATCAAAGAAACAATTTTATTTTATTAAAATTATTGGTTCATGTGTTGAACATTTTATTTTCTCCTGTTGATTATCTTTAACGCAGAGGGTGCGGGCCAAACGAACACGGCCCGACGACCCTCCGCCGTTCTTCATTTTGTGTGGATTTGACTGGCGACGACGGAACGTGCCGAAACGGATGTTTGATGTTTCCGCAGTGAAGGACGAGTCCCGGGAGGAGCAACGGCGCAGATGGGAAGGAAAACGGTCCACCGGAGCGACTCCGGCGGCGGCGCCGGCGGCCGGAGGCGGCGACACCCCCCGGGTGTCTAGGGCGGCACCCCGCGGTTGCCGCAGGGTTGTCACGCGACAACCCCGGGTGTCCAGGGCGGCACCCCGCGGGTGCCGCGGGGTTGTCACGCGACAACCCCGGGAGTCCAGGGCGGCACCCCGCGGGTGCCGCGGGGTTGTCACGTGACAACCCCGGGTGTCCAGGGCGGCACCCCGCGGGTGTCGCGGGGTTGTCACGCGGCACCCCCCGGGTGTCCAGGGCGGCACCCCGCGGGTGCCGTGGGGTTGTCACGTGACAACCCTGGGTGTCCAGGGCGGCACCCCGCGGGTGCCGCGGGGTTGTCACGTGACAACCCCGGGTGTCCAGGGCGGCACCCCGCGGGTGCCGCGGTGTTGTCACGCGACTACCCGGGGTGTCCAGGGCGGCACCCCGCGGGTGCCGTGGGGTTGTCACGCGGCACCCCCCCGGGTGTCCAGGGCGGCACCCCGAAGGTGCCGCGGGGTTGTCACGTGACAACCCCGGGTGTCAAGGGCGGCACCCCGCGGGTGTCGCGGTGTTGTCACGCGACTACCCGGGGTGTCCAGGGCGGCACCCCGCGGGTGCCGCGGGGTTGTCACGCGGCACCCCCCCGGGTGTCCAGGGCGGCACCCCGCCGGTGTCGCGGGGTTGTCACACGGCACCCCCCCCGGGTGTCCAGGGCGGCACCCCGCGGGTGCCGCGGGGTTGTCACACGGCACCCCCCCGGGTGTCCAGGGCGGCACCCTACGGGTGCCGCGGGGTTGTCACGAGGCGCGTCCGGCTGTCTAGCCGACACCCCGCGGGTGCCGCAGGGGTGTCACGCGGGGCGGCGGCTCCCCCCGTGTCGGCCGCTCGGCCGAGCCGAGCTGGACCAGCCCTGGCCGAGCCAGACCGGACCGACCTAGTCAGACCGGGTCGGACCAGGTCGGCCCGGGCCCGGACCCCCCCGTCTTCGGACGGTTTTCGTCCAAACGCCCGTAAATTGAGTTACGAGCCTCCAAATGACTCGCCGTCAGCGGCAACGCGATCCTTGGATCGAGATGGTCATTTCGGTTTATCGCACTCAAGGTTTCGGGTAACTTTGAGTTCGGCCGGGTTGGTTCGTACACGAAACCAACCGGGCCCTTGGAGCGAAAACGATCATATCTTGAGCTACGGACGTCCGGTTGACGTGCCGCCAGCTTTGTTGAATTCCTCTTTGTGAGACGGATCTTTTGGCATACTCCGACCGAGGTTTGGACGCAGGTGGAGTACGGTCAGGTTAGTTTTGCCTTAAAAACCAACCGGGCCCCTGGGACGAAAAAGCCAATAACTCTCAGACCGGGCGTCCGATTGACGCGCCGTCTGTTGCGTTGAGTTCCCCTTGACGATACAGATATTTTGGCTTACTCCGCCCGAGTTTTGGACGCAGTTGGATTTCGGCCGGGTTGGATCGTACCAAAAATCCAACCGGGCCCCTGGAACGGAAAGGCTGATACCTTTCAGTTAGGACCTCGGTCTGGTGTGCCGTCTGTTGCGTTGAGACCCCTATGACGAGGCGGTCCTTTGAGATACTTCTTAGTGGGACTTCGTGATACTTGGAGTATCAACCCGTAGCTCGTGGAGCGGACCCTCCCAGTGACGAGATAGCGGAGTAGCAGCAGACCCTTGGCGTTGGAGCGCTTAGTTGTAGCAGCATACCCTTGGCGGTGGAGCGCTTGGTTGTAGCAGCATATCCTTGGCGGTGGAGCGCTCGGTTGTAGTGGCAGACCCGCGACACTCGATAGAGGTGGTGCGCTTGGTTGTAGCGGCAGGCCCGCGATACTGGAGACGAGCATACGGAGTATGGAGAAAGTGTAGCCGGCTGAGACCTGTAGACTGCTCGACCGACTCGACTTAGAGTGAGTCGAATAGCCCAGTGGACGGAGCGCCCGGTATTCGGCGGTAGACCCACGACGGACGGAGCGCCTGGTAGTTGGCAGCAGACCCGCGGTACTCGACTGGAGGAGTACCTCTATAGGCTATTTGGGTGAGCGCCCGGTATTTGGCAGCAGACCCTCAGCGGACGGAGCGCCTGGTAGTTGGCAGCAGACCCGCGGTACTCGACAGGAGGAGTACCTCAGCAGTCTTAGGTTAGTTAGCAGTACCTCGGAGTCGTGACAGGACCACTGTACACTTCGGAGACGGGGCTCTTCAGCAGTTACGGTTTCGATAATAAAAATTCTGGTTTGAGCTGAGTCAATGATCCTTGTGTTTCCTCTTGATTGAGATGGGTTACCTGATAATTTCGGTATATGTATGGGCATATACCTATGAGAGTTATCTGTTGAGTTTTCCTGCATGGATTACGTTTTGCTATCCTTTGTGGATTCTGTTGAGTTTTCCTGTGTGGATTACATTTTTCCTTTCCTTTGTGGATGGTGTTGAACTATCCTGTGTGGATTTGCTGTTTACTCTCCTTCGTGGATTGTGTTGAACTATCCTGTGTGGATTTACTGTTTACTCTCCTTTTTGGATTGTGTTGTGCTATCCGGTGTGGGTATACGTTTTCTTTCCTGTGTGGACTGGGTTGTGCTTGGTCTCGGACGTTGGAGCCGAACGGGAATGGATGACTTAGGTATATGTATGGGCATATACCTAAGCTGTTTCAGATGTTACTTTATGATTGTATCTTTCCTTTGTGGATTATCCTTTGTGGATTTTGGGAGACCTTCGGGGGTCTAGGGGTCCCTAATGAGTAGCTTATACTCACTCTGCACGGGCTTTGCCCGCACTACGTTGTGTTAGTTGCAGACGACGGACAACGCTGATCGTGGTGGAGGCGTGCGGAGCAGGACGGTACCTGGAGGTAGACCACTGGGCAGGACGTATTCGGAGCGGTCAGGTGGACCCGAGGAGCAGTGGAGGCTATCTGTACCCACCCTTCAGGTGGGACTTCCAGAGGACGGCTCGACGCTGCGGATTTTCCTTTCAGTTGCTATTTTTCCCTTTCAGTTGTACTTTACAGTTGGGCTTGTATTTCCGGCCCCTTTTACTTTCAGCACAGCTTGTATAGTTTTTGCTTAGTGTTTAATTTTCCGCTTGCATACTCTGTGGTGCTTGTTTACTATTCAAAGGCAATGCCTTCCCTTTTGTTGGGATTTACGCCTTGGTGCTAGTCGCCAGCCCCTGGCCTATGGAAGGCGGGCTTGGGGTAGTCACGGTACGGGCCCCGAGGACGGGTCGTGACAAATTGGTATCGGAGGTGGTCGGTTCTACCGCAGACTCTGATCTTTCTTCTATGTGAAGCAATAGTGTTTAGCGTATTGAGTGTGGTTATCGGTCCAGGGAGTCCAGTGTTGGTGCGGCGGCCGACGTATCCGTACACCAGGACCCTGACTTTCGATTTCCAACTTAATGCACGAAGACACTAATTGCGTGTGTGTTTCCAGCAGTTTTTAAAAGTCAGCTCAAACCAGGTCAGCTCACCAGGTTCTTATCATTTGACTGTATCACGTTGTTTCTTTCAGGATGCCTCCTTGGGGACGACCAGCTAGGGTTCTGAGGGTTGAGCGTGGAGACAGCCCGCCCAGCGACGAGGCCTCGGTGCAGGGCCCCTTGACAGCTGAGGCATCGGCAGTACCTCTACCCACCGAGCCACCGATGCTTCCAGCCGCTGACGATGCACGTCGATTGAGCGCACTTTCGAGTTCCAGCGCCAGAGGCCACCCAGGTTCCGGGTAGAGACGGACCCGCAGGCGGCTGAGGATTGGCTGGAGGCTGTGGTGGGAGTTTTCAGGCTAGTAAGGATTCCAGCGGACCTCATGGTAATCCTCGCAGCGAGCCTACTGTACGCAGCAGCAGGCCGATGGTGGAGCTTGATGCTCCAGGTGCACGACAGGGCATCACTTCTATGTGCAGAGGTCCAAGAGGGCCAGACCTACCGGTGTCCGACTGCACGACTCAGGCTCAGTTGTGCGGGTGAGCCGGGGTGGAGTCAGAGCCAGGCATGCCGAGAGTGGGCAGTGTTACTCCTGTGGCGGGATTGGTCACATGGCTCGAGACTGCCTGACTCATTTTACAGATGAGCAGCCGGAGGCAGAGGGACCTCCCAGACAGAGATTCGGCCACGGTGGTCCGCAGGGTACTGGCGGACGAGGCAGTGGAGCTGGCCGAGTAGCCGATGGTGGGAGACACTTCGAGGTGTTGCCACCACCACCACCAGGAGGTCCACCCCGACCGAAGGGAGTTGGTGGACATGGGAGAGCTCAACTTCAGGCAGCTGAGGCCTTCGATCGTGGAGCTCTGGGAGCAGTTGGACAGGAGCGGAACTAGTAGATACGTCTTTTTTACTTTTAGTTCCTTGTTGCTGTTGTGTAGCGTCCTTGAAATATGAGATGAAATAATAAAATACGCTTACCTGTGTGATGTTTTCCTTCCTGTCCTCTTTTGCGTTGTTACTAAGAGGTTCCGGTTTAGACTGTTGACTTGACCCTCACTTGTGGGACATCTACTGGAGGAGACCCAGTTACCACACACTGATGCCGACAGTGTGACTCAACCCTTGAGGCGAGAGTAACGGTTGGATCTCTAGGTAGTAGCGTCGAGGCCTTATGACGTCATCCTTGGTATGGTTTAGTACCATCCATGTCGGGATTGACTGTATTAGGAAAAAAGAATGTGGTTCATCCAGGGGATGGGACCAGATTTCTCTTATCGGCAAAGAAGAAATCTTGCAGCTCTTGTGGGACCTGAGATGGTCCAGGTCATCCAGGGGCGGATGAGTATAGCTCAGAGCTGGCAGAAGCCTTATGCTGACAGGAGGCGGAGACTACTAGAGTTCGATGATGACGACCATGTCTTCTTGTGGGTCTCACCTCGACGTGGGTTGTGGAGATTTGGCCGAGGCGACAAGTTGTCTCCACGCTTCATCGGGCCTTTCCAGGTCATCAGCAGGATTGGCGAGGTGGCTTATCGCCTGGCTCTACCACCTCAGTTGCACCGTGTGCACGACGTCTTCCATGTATCTCAGCTGAGAAGATACGTGCACGACCCGACGCGCATCTTTGACCATGGGGAGCTAGACGTGGATGATGGGGTGACTTTTGCGGAGGTCCCACTGGAGATCGAGGATCGACAGGAGCGAGTCCTACGTGGACGATCAATTCCTCTAGTGCGCTTTAGATGGCAGCTCGGGAAACTCCACGAGAGCACTTGGGAGCGGGAGGCTCAGATGCGTGATCAGTACCGCCTTTGTATCCCTATGTTTGTGGTGAAGCTTTATGGGGACGTAAATCCCTATGGTGGGAGTAATTTAAAGACCCGTAAATTCCAAGGAATTTTTTTCTTAATTTTCTTTGGAATTTTACAAGAACGCAGTTTCTGACGGCACCTAATTCCGAGGCCCGGTGTGCCCGGAATCATTTTCCGAAGTTTGGCTCGGGTACGTTCAGCGAACGGACGAGTGGGTTTTTCTAACTTTTGAACCGGTGCCCGGAATCAAATTCTGAGGGCACCGACGAAATCGCAGCACCGGTATTCGCTTAGAAACGCCTCTTCCGGAGTTGCGTTTTCTCGGTTTTGGTTTTTAATTTTCGGGCTTAAAGTTAAGAAATAAAATAATTTTTCAACAACTTTATTTTATTTCACTTAAGCCACTTGGAAGCCACTTGAAGCCACTTAAAAGCGGCTTAAACTGAGTTGATCCGGATAGGATGCTATTCAGAAAATATCCTACCCCCTCGGTAGGATATTTGTGAGGTGGGGCCCGCACGAGCCCCGTCGTTTCTTTCCGCTAGGTAACGCATCCGCGAAAACCCGTCATTATGAAAGTCAACTGAAGCGTTTTCTAAATTCTTAACAGACCTTTTAATTGAGCGGTTTATTTCATAAATTAAATGAGCTGTTTCTTTCGTTGAATTATTTCAATGAATTGATGGGTCGTTACTCACCCCCCTTTTGGTGTGTTGGCATAATAATAAAATAAGACAAACCAATTTCTTTTGGAGGATTACTCATTGAGAGAGGATCCTTGAACCTTCAGCCTCCTTCGCGAAGAAAGAGAAGAACGCGAAGAACGCGAAGAACGCCGAACCCGGAAATCGACGACGCGATGCCGTGATCCGCGACGCTGACAACGTTCTTTTGCGACGTCTCTTCCTCCGCGACGGATCTTCGATCGGCTGCTTGAGTTAAGAGTCTCGGACCTTCCTTTTTATCTCCTTCGTGGTTCTTAACCAAAAAACGAATTTAATTAATTAAATTAAATCTGCTATTTCATGATGCGTTGAGTTCACCGACTCAACGCCGTGTTCCGCGACGACGCGACGCCCTTCCGCGACGACGCGAGGATCTCCACCTTCCGCGACGAGCAAATTCCACGAAGAACGCTCACGCGCGACGTCCAGCGAGGTAGGGATTTTATATTTTGGAAATACCCCTCCTTATATTCCCGTGAACATTCTTTAAAAAAAATTAAAGAACCGGAATCAAAGAAACAATTTCATTTTATTAAAATTGTTGGTTCATGTGTTGAACATTTTGTTTTCTCCCGTGGATTATCTATAACGCGGAGGGTGCGGGCCAAACGAACACGGCCCGACGACCCTCCGTCGTTCTTCATTTTGTGCGGATTTGATGGGCGACGACGGAACGTGCCGCAACGGATGGTTGATGTTTCTGCAGTGAAGGACGAGTCTCGGGAGGAGCAACGGCGCAGACAGGAAGGAAAACGGGCCACCAGAGCGACTCCGGCGCCGGCGCCGGCGGCCGGAGGCGGCGGCGCCCCCCGGGTGTCCCGGGCAGCACCCCGCGGGTGCCGCGGGGTTTTCACGCGACAACCCCGGGTGTCCAGGGCGGCACCCCGCGGGTGCCGCGGGGTTGTCACGCGACAACCCCAGGTGTCCAGGGCGGCACCCCGCGGGTGCCGCGGGGTTGTCACGCGACAACCCCGGGTGTCCCGGGCGGCACCCCGCGGGTGCCGCGGGGTTGTCACGGGGCACCCCCCGGGTGTCCAGGGCGGCACCGCGCGGGTGCCGCAGGGTTGTCACGCGACAACCCCGGGTGTCCAGGGCGGCACCCCGCGGGTGCCGCGGGGTTGTCACGCGACAACCCCGGGTGTTCAGGGCGGCACCCCGCGGGTGCCGCGGGGTTGTCCCGCGGCACGCCCTCGGGTGTCCAGGGCGGCACCCCGCGGGGCCGCGTGGTTGTCCCGCGGCGCCCCCCGGGTGTCCAGGGCGGCACCCCGCGGGTGCCGCGGGGTTGTCACGCGGCGCGTCCGGCTGTCTAGCCGACACCCCGCGGGTGCCGCAGGGGTGTCACGCGGGGCAGCGGCTCCCCCCGCGTCGGCCGCTCGGCCGAGCCGAGCTGGACCGGCTCTGGCCGGGCCAGACCGGTCCGACCAGGTCGAACCGGGTCGGACCAGGTCGGACCAGGTCGGCCCGAGCCCGGACCCCCCGTCTTCGGACGGTTTTCGTCCAAACGCCCGTAACTTGAGCTACGGGCCTCCAAACGACTCGCCGTCAGCGTCAACACGATCCTTGGATCAAGGCGGTCGTTTCGGTTTATCGCACTCAAGGTTTCGGGTAACTTTGAGTTCGGCCGGGTTGGTTCGTACACGAAACCAACCGGGCCCTCGGAGCGAAAATGCTCATATCTTGAGCTACGGACGTCTGATTGACGTGCCGTCAGCTTTGTTGAATTCCTCTTTGTGAGACAGATCTTTTGGCATACTCCGCCCGAGGTTTGGACGCAGGTGGAGTACGGTCGGGTTGGTTTTGCCTTAAAAACCAACCGGGCCCCTGGGACGAAAAAGCCAATAACTCTCAGACCGAGCGTCCGATTGACGCGCCGTCTATTGCTTTGAGTTCCTCTTGACGATACAGATATTTTGGCTTACTCCGCCCAAGTTTTGGACGCAGTTGGATTTCGGTCGGGTTGGATGATACCAAAAATCCAACCGGGCCCCTAGAACGGAAAGGCTGATACCTTTCAGTCAGGACCTCCGTTTGGCGTGCCGTCTGTTGCGTTGAGACCCCTATGACAAGGCGGTCCTTTTAGATACTTCTTAGTGGGACTTCGTGATACTTGGAGTATCAACCTGTAGCTCGTGGAGCAGACCCTCCCAGTGACGAGCTAGCGGAGTATCAGCAGACCCTTGGCGGTGGAGCGCTTGGTTGTAGCAGCATACCCTTGGCGGTGGAGCGCTTAGTTGTAGCAGCATATCCTTGGCGGTGGAGCGCTCGGTTGTAGCGGAAGACCCGCGACACTCGATAGAGGTGGTGCGCTTGGTTGTAGCGGCAGACCCGCGATACTGGAGACGAGCGTACGGAGGACGGAGAAAGTGTAGCCGGCTGAGACCTATAGACTGCTCGACCGACTCGACTTGGAGTGAGTCGACTAGCCCAGTGGACGGAGCGCCTAGTATTCGGTGGCAGACCCACGGCGGACGGAGCGCCTGGTAGTTAGCAGCAGACCCGTGGTACTCGACTGGAGGAGTACCTCTGTAGGCTATTTGGGTGAGCGCCCGGTATTTGGTAGCAGTCCCTCAGCGGATGGAGCACCTGGTAGTTGGCAGCAGACCCACGGTACTCGACAGGAGGAGTACCTCATCAGTCTTAGGTTAGTGTGCAGTACCTCGGAGTCGTGACAGGACCAATGTAAACTTCAGAGACGAGGCTCTTCAGAAGTTACAGTTTCGATAATAAAAATCCTGGTTTGAGCTGAGTCAATGATCCTTATGTTTCCTCTTGATTGAGATGGGTTACCTGATAATTTCGGTATATGTATGGGCATATACCTATGAGAGTTATATGTTGAGTTTTCCTGTGTGGATTATATTTTGCTATCCTTTGTGGATTCTGTTGAGTTTTCCTGTGTGGATTACATTTTTCCTTTCCTTTGTGGATGGTGTTGAACTATCCTGTGTGGATTTACTGTTTACTCTACTTCGTGGATTGTGTTGAACTATCCTGTGTGGATTTACTGTTTACTCTCCTTTGTGGATTGTGTTGTGCTATCCGGTGTGGGTATACGTTTTCCTTCCTGTGTGGACTGGGTTGTGCTTGGGCTCGGACGTTGGAGCGGAACGGGAATGGATGACTTAGGTATATGTATGGGCATATACCTAATCCGTGTCAGATGTTACTTCGTGATTGTATCTTTCCTTTGTGGATTATCCTTTGTGGATTTCTGGAGACCGTCGGGGGTCTCGGGGTCCCTACTGAGTAGCTTATACTCACCCCTGCACGGGCTTTCCCCGCACTACGTTGTGTTGGTTGCAGACGATGGACAGCGCTGATCGTGGTGGAGGCGTGCGGAGCAGGACGATACCTGGAGGTGGACCACTGGGCGGGACGTATTCGGAGCGTTCAGGTGGACCCGAGGAGCAGTGGAGGCTATCTGTACCCACCCTTCAGGTGGGACTTCCAGAGGACGGCTCGACGCTGCGGCTTTTCCTTTCAGTTGATGTTTTTTCCTTTCAGTTGTACTTTACAGTTGGGCTTGTATTTCCGGCCACTTTTACTTTCAGCACAGCTTGTATAGTTTTTACTTAGTGTTTACTTTTCTGCTTGCTTACTCTGTGGTTCTTGTTTACTTTTCAAAGGAAATTCCTTCCCTTTTGATGGGATTTACGCCTTGGTGCTAGTCGCCATCCCCTGGCCTATGGAAGGCGGGCTTGGGGTAGTCACGGCACGGGCCCCGAGGACGGGTCGTGACATTTTATTAAACTCTCTCTCCCCTGGTTGGGCTTTGGGTCTAAATTGATTTTTAACATCATGAACTGTGTTACATCAGAGGTATCCAGAATCAATATTAATGGGGCCCATTAAAAGAGTTTTAAACCCTTAAAGAGATTATAGAAAGGGAATCCACTCTATCTATATATTTTTATTCTGATGGAAAATGTATTTTCTCATATTCTCATGAGCTCGGTAGAGTAATGAGTTATCGATGATGCTAATGTATGTCGAAATAAACCACATATTTCCCATATCTTCTTTGAAAATGATAGCCTCATTTTTACATGCACTACCCTGGAAGAATTCTAATCAATTATAAAAATCATTAATTTGTATGAAAGGGATTATAGGAAATGTATTAATCCTTTTAAGACAAAATAATCATTTAGTAAAGTTTTTTACATGTGAAGAGGGAGGATCTGTAGCGGGCGTGCGGGTTTCCACTGGCTAAAAAACATCAAAAATATTTGGGAGTCCTAAACCTTGTCGAAAGATCAAAGAAACAAGCGTTCACTTTGATTTCAGAAGGGGTGGATAATATGATTTGTTTGTAGCCTAGCAGGAAGATTTCTAAGGCTGGGAAGGAAGTTTTTGCTAAATAAGTGGAACAAGAAATTCAATCCTATGATATGTCATTATTCAAATTTTCTTAAACTCTTGTTGATAAGACCCACTCTCATTTGGATAACTTTTGGTGGGGTTCTCAGGATGGAAAATATAATACCCATTGGGTGTTGTGGGAGAAACTGTATATTTCCAAATTTTGTGGAGGTCTCAGCTTTAGGAATCTCAAATGGTTTAACAATGACCTTCTCGAAAATTAAGGATGTCATCTCCTTTCCAGCCCAAATACCATCTTCTCAAAGGTTCTACACGCACAATACTTTCCTCATTCCGACTTCTTGCATGCCCAACTGTGGCTACGGTCTAGCTTTTTAGAGAGATGAATTTGGGGTGATAAATCTATTCTTGATAGAGTATGTGTGTGGAGAATTGCTTACTTGAATGATGTAAGTGTGTGGAATGACCCTTGAATAGAAATGGCATCAACCTAATGGTATCCTTGACTTTTGCCCCAAAATTTGAAAATGTAATGGTTTGTGATTTAATCAATGACTCTTTAGAGGAGTGGGATCAAAGAAATATTTTTAGATGGTTTAATGAGGATGATTATTGCCTAATTCTTAGTATTCCTCTTAAAACAGGAATGGGTAATGATTATAATTGTTGGGATGGTAAATCTTTTGGGATGTAATCAGTTTTGTCAGGCTGCAAAATGCAGGTTCATGGTTTGGATTAGTTCCTTCCTGAAAATTGTTGGAAGATTATTTGGTCACTCACTAATCCACCCAATGTTATTTTTTTGTAGTAGGCTTTATATGGTTTTATAACAACCCACAACATTATGGTGAAATGAAATCTCACAGAGGATGATGTACGTCCTTTTTCCTCCAAGAGGTGAAATCCCCTTTGATTGTAATTCTATAATGTCCCAGGGTGGAAGGGATGTGGAAGGAATGGGCATCATATTCGATGATGTTCTTTGAACCGTCTGTGGAGTTGGCCCAAAATCGTAATAACTGGGTGATTTCGATAGATCTGAGAGTGGTGGCATTGATATGCACAATTTCTTGGCCAGTTTTGACTAGAAGAAATGAGTGCATATTCCAAACGAAATTGACCCAAGATCATATTTTGGTTGAGAGGGCCTCAGAGTGGATGAATTATTGGAATACTAATGATTCAGTACCTTCTTTGGTAATCATGTAGCAGTGATCACCTTGCTGGATCCTCAGAGGGTTTTTTTCAAGATTAATACTAATGTGGATGTCTCCACTAATTCGAGGGTGGCTATTGTATTCATTTCCCATCAAAGCAATGGTGAGGTGATAGAAGATCATTTCATATAGATTCAAGCCTCTTGGGGTTCAATAGTGGCAGAGGCATACACCATCCTCTAAGGGATCCTTATTGCTTGTTTAAAAGTTTAGAATAGTGTTATGGTAGAAACAAACTGTCTTGAAGTGATTATCACCTTATCTAAGAGGGGGTAGGACTCAGAACCCTTTGGCCTTATTTTGAGAAAGATTTGGTCCTTGGTTGAAAGATTGTATAGGTGTATTTTTTATTCATCAAGCGTGGGGGTAACCTAGATGCTCATCGTTTGGCATTCCATGGGAAGTCCTGGGGTATTTTTTTGGGCTTGATTCTTTTCCCGATTGGATCTGTATGTTTGGTTTGATTGGTCAATATTATATTATATATTTATTCTCAAAAAAATATTATGTTATATAAAATATTTTTTTCTAGGTAATCATGTCTACGTCAATATATGTCAGAGATTGTGTCCTAATACCAACTGTTTGTACTATGATTACATGTATATTTGATATATTGAATATTATTAAAACTTCTTTTTACATATTGTTCATTATTATGCATGAATCTAATGTAATAATGTTCTAGAGTATATGTCATATTGGTAAGGTCATAGAAGTTCCCCGCTATGACAAGATCCTTGAAGTGCTATGATGATATTCTTAAATATAGGTTTGGGGTGGGATAATGTACTATGATGGGACACATAGTATATAAACATTTAGGTGAGAGTAATCATAAGTTTATGAGGATTATTCTCATGAAATTCACACTTGGTAATCTACAAGATGGTAGGTTTTGAGAATTTTCCTACGAGTAGAAATTCCACATGTTTTGGTGTTATTGGATATTTTTATCTACAAGTGTGTGTAATGGTCCTTATACTTTATGATTATTATTAAGGAATGTTATGAATCACACTCTTATATTTGATGATGGAAACCATGATGCCATATTTTCAGGGCGAGGTAGGTCATGTTGAGTGTGTTAGGATTGACATTTCATCAATGGATAGGTCGGGGAAGGATTCGTCTCTTCCATCTTTAGTAAATTTGATATCTTGGCCGTTTGATTGGGATAGAACTGTCGCATGAAATTTCATGGCCATGTTAAAACAACACATTTATTTCAGATAGTTAAATTAATACATATTGAGCATATAGGTTAGTGACATAGATGGACAACCTATTTGTTGATATATTGAGAAATAGGGATTATATTACACTGTGAGTGTTCATATTTAGTTGTTGTCATTGAGACATTAAGTTATTTCTCTTGGGTGCCTTGACCCATTCCTAGATAGTAATCTTGGAATTAATCCACCTAATTCCAATGAGAAAAAATAATAGAGGGTAACACAATAAGTGTTTCTGATGATCTTGATTAAATTCTATATAAATTTAATTAATTAAATAAATATCATTCTCAAGTTCAATGAATAATTTTATTTATGTTTTATCAATCACAAATGTTTATTAATGAAAGAAATATTGAAATTAAATATTTATTTGGGAGTTTTAGAAATGATATAGGAATTTGAATGGACCAATACATAGTTTAATGACAAATATTAATTAACAAGCTGTTTAAATAATATTTTTTATTGTGAATGTTGACAGGCACCAAAAAGTATTAACAATATTATTATTATTACGTGGCGTGAGGTTTATTAAAGAATATTATATTATTTAAGGTACAATATTCAATTAAATAATTATTTTAACCTAAACCCTAGATTTACAAATATAAAATTATGTTTATTGTGTATTGCATCAAAAAAAATGAAAACATGAGAATCATTTCCCATAATGAAACTCTCTCTCAACCTCTCCTTTCTATCTTCCTCTCAAGAATGAGAAACACAAGATATATCTCTTCAAAGGAGCATGTGTGGATCATTTCTAAAGATATTCTATTATTGGATCCTCATAGCGCAATAAAGACAATCTGAAATGTCATTTTTGGATAATCAATATGTACTTCGAAGAAAGAATTATCAGATTAGACTTTTGTTTCTTATTATATTAAATAGATTAATTATAAATTTGATGTGAAAGATCATCGTTCAGGGTTTCAGGAAACTCAATATTAAAATAAAATTTAATATACCTCCCACCACTACATGGATTCACTACACCCCACACCAACAAGTTGTATCATAACAGTCAAGTTTTAATTTATAGTTATTTATTTGATTGTTGATCCATACAAAATCGTGGTTGAATTTTTATTTCATATTATTTGTTCTTTAATCAGTTTTAATTTAAAATTTTATCTACATATTAATCATGTTAATTAAGTGTTTCATTTTCTTAAAGGTATAAAAATAGATGAAGAACGACTGGAGATGCCATCAGGAACTGCCAAATTTTTAGCTGGTAAGATAGGGTTACACTGTGTGTAGCCAGAGTATTTGCTATGTACCCTAGTATGCTGCACTTGGCCATTTCATGGGATACATGGCTTGTCATGCAATTATTATGTGCACTGTACGTCAAGTGTTTACCAACCAACCAACTACATGATATGTCATATTACATGGCGTACATGTCTTGTAGTCTACACAGGCTAGAGACGTAAATCAGGCTATCCGTGTGGTCATTATATATGGTCATAATGTGTGAGACTAACAACCTGAAGAATTTATGATATACACGATGTGTATGTGGTGTACTCACTGTTTATTTTATCATTTCCCGCATTCGAAATACATGTCGAGCAATTTGGTGAGAAATGCAGACACACTACATAATGGATACATGACATATAATTGGCTTGTACATACCATGTGATCCCACCGAGATATACACCGAAGACCAAAATGAGTATATCGGGCACATGAAAAGAAGATACATGGAATTTAGCTAACATGTACATGTCATGTAGTTTTTCTAAGTCAACATACCAAAGCACAGGACATGTAACCCAGATACAAGACAACCCAGGTACATGACATGTAACTGGATAGTACACACAGTGTAGTCTCCCAATTTCTAGTATAATTAAATTACATTAAATTTAAAATTGTAGCATTAAAACCTGATTACATTGATTGAAACTTTAAGTGATTGAAATTATTATAGTGGTTTTAAAGAATTTTAAATACTCAATTAATTAATTGTAATAAAATCTGTAACTTTTGGTTCTGCCATTTATTTGTCATGAATTCCATTAATGTTGGGTATATCCAAAATGAATTTAGATGGTCATTAAGATATAATGGAGTTAATTAATTAATTAATGTAAGTATGTTTATCTTAATAATAAATAACAGATAAAGAATTGAATGTTAGCCATTTAATTTTTCATATATGTTGCATGTATGACCATTTATGAGCTAAGATCAAGACTAGTGTAGGTGTTCAAATTTATTCAATTTAATTTATTGCACATGTTTTCAAATTTTTATTATTAAATTAAATTGTATGACCCATGAGTTATCCTTCGCTCCATTATTATGCAGGATTTTCATGCCGAAGGATATTTATGTAATTCACCTTTAACCAATCCTTCAGTTCCCCTCACATGGACGTGAGTTATAAATACTTATGATTAATGTAGTTTCTCAAGGAATATAGAGGTGGTTCAAGATTAAACCATAATGATGCCAACCGAAGTGTTACACAGGTGGATAGGTGGAATGATGTAACTCATGCAAAAACTAGTAACATGAGTTATTTCCCTTAGGTTATATATTGATTTAATGACTGCTCGTTAAATCAACCATTAGATAAAGTTCATAAAAGAGTCATTTAATTAATTAATTATTTTAATCTATTAATTATTTAATTTTATGGACGCAATTCCACGATCACATAAATGAAGGAATTAATATGGTAAGACGGAATTTAAATAAATGGATTGCACATAAATGTTTTATCCAACATGGTTAATTAATTAAGTAACATCCACTTCATATTAACAAGACATGTAAATTATAAAACAGGATAAAATTTATGCATAATAAATTAAAATCCCTCAAATATATATAAATTCATTCTTGTATTTCCATCACTTGATTAAGGATAAAAGCATCAGAAATATGTGTTTGACCAACCATTGCTGGGACACTTACTTTTAACATGGATTTCTTATGAAGGTAGTGGGTTGAATTAATCATCTTACATAAAGAGAAGTATCCATCACCAGACATGATGTAACGTAGAGGCAAGTGTTGAGGAAATCCATGTTCAGATTTCAGGGTAGGTTATTCCACTCAATGGATCAGGGTGCTTCAAGACCGTAATTGACAAATACCTACCTACCTAAGTACCTTCAGGTAGTTTGACCAAGCCTGTTTGGGTTATGTGAAAGGGAATATGGATAGATTCCACTTGAATGCCCTAGAAACAATACATCCCAAGTTCAATGGTGAGGGTGTAACAGCCCAAGATTTTATGAAAAATATTCTTTTTAATTTTATTAATGTCTTGTGTTGTACGCTACACCAAAAGGAGCTTGCACAACACGCATCCTTGACTTGCCTTGCATTACACGCAATCGCAACCTTCCTCGATAGTGTGTGTAGTACGCAATAACGAGTTTCACTAAACAGTGATATGCTATTAAAACTAGCCGTTATGAATAGTAATAACCACTTTTTGAAATTTTGTAAATTTTATTTTTCAAAATGGATTTCATTTTTGGATTCGGAGTATCGAATTTAGCCTAAGGTGAAATTTTGGTACATTTCGGATAACTTTCATATTCTGATGAATAGTGAAAATTACTAAATTATAATTAAAAACAACTTTTTTAATCGAAATAATTAATAGTGATAAATTATTAATTTGAGTGGTTTTAAAGTATATTTAGAATATTTTTTTACAATTTAATACAATGTTGGTCATTGGACGTAATTTCACATTTAAACCTAACATAAACAAGTGTCAATCTTTTGATAGATATTGTTTCGTAAAAACACGCTATTTGTTTTAATAGCGGGATTTAATTATAAAATTAATTAATTCAACTTCTATGTTATGAATTTGGTAAAATAGACTTCATTTTTGAATTCGGAATATGAAATATAGCTTAGGATGAAATTTTGGCATTTTTCTGAAAACTTTCAATTTTTGATGAATAGTGAAACCACTAAGTGGTAGGTTAAAAACTGAATTTTGCATAAAACTTAATTTTACCACTTCTGTGAATGGAATTTCGAAAATCCGAGAGACACGGTTAATATCAAGGACTAAAATGTGGTTCAATGAGATGAAAATAATTTTTGGTGAATAGTAACTTTTTACTTTTTTTTTACCGCGGTTAATAGTAAATAGGGTAACTAAGGGTAAATATGATATTACTATTACCCTAACACATGTAATAATTCTATTGGACAAGTGTAATTCGACCAAAAACAAACTTAGGAATAAAATATGACCATTTAGGCCCACTTGGATTAGATTAGGACATTTATTATGAATTTATTTAAAGAAGGGTTAAAATAGTTAAAATCAATGTTTAATAAGTAAATAATTTTTAATATGGGGTTATACATAAGATAAATTAGATTTTAAATATTCATTAGAAAGCTAAAAAGATTTCCTACATGATGGTATTTTATTTGTAATTTTTAGACATCAAATAATTTAATTTATTTATGACACAACGATGATGCAGTAATTATCTTATTAATGAAATATTGACATAATTGATGTTATAAACACCAAAATAAATGTAATTTGAGATTTTTTATGAATTCCACTAATTTTCTAGGTTACTATGATATATTAATGTTGATTTAATCAACTTGGTTCGAACATATAATTCTGTTATGACTTTCACAAAAATCATATATCAAATAGTGTCAAAATTGACACAAAATAGTTTTTAAATCAAATATTATATTATTAATTGTTATTTTATTCCTAAAAATCTAAGGTTCGGCCAAATGACTTAGATAAGGATATATATATTAATAATAAACAATTTGTGGTTCGTTTGGCATGTTATAGTAAGTTTATTAACCATATAGTGAAAGAAAACAAAAAGACACGGTAAAAGTTAAATTATTTAACTTAGAGTTAAATATAATTGATAAGGTTTAAAATAATATCCAAACATGTCTAAATTTGATTGGTTGATGAGATTACAACCCTATCTCATCTAATCTTCGAATATGAGTCATTTTTGGAGGTTTTTAAGTGGGGTTAGATTTATTATAAATTAATATTTTTAAGAATTCCTAAGGTGCCCCTCTCCTCCCTTATAAAAGGGCACCTCCTCCCCCTCCTCCTCACACCAATTTTGAGCACTCAAGCTCGGCCAACCCCTGCCATTTTCTCCTCTCCACTTTCCTAGAACAATCCTAGAGGTTCTGGTCTTCTCCAAAGACCAATCTTAGTTCCTTAAGTGGAGGATTCAAAGAGGCGTTCCAAAGAAGAGGAGCTTCGGACACGTACAAAGCTAATCGGACCTAAGGTAAGGGAAATATCACAATCTCATTTTTATCCGAGATTGTTTATTCGTAAGTATTTACTGGGGTGTATTTTATCATCCACATCCATGTTCCCTCAATATGTAATATTATTTCCATCCACCTACAATTGTTTAAATCCAATTTTACCCTTCTATGAGTTTTTAGTAAAGGATATGAAAGGAATCTTTTTTCGTTTTTCGTACGAGGTACTTTTTGACTTTTCCGACAAAAGTACGAAGAATGTTTTTTTTAACTTATACGGCACGAATGGATTTATACTGTTTTATAAAGCCTTATTTTCATGAAGCTTCCTCTAAAAGATTTCATGACTATTTTCAATAAAATCTCTTTCTTTTAAAATTGCATGATGTTTTGTAAAAGAAATTGATTTTGAAGAAGAAAGGATATTTTCCTCAAGAATTCAATTCAAGTGTTTTATCAAAATTATTTTACATATAAGATAATAAAGGGTTCTGTTTCTATCCATATTTTTACATTGATTTGACTATGTTGTGATGAAATTATGTTTATGAATTCCTTTATCTTATATGAATGGTTTTATGATGTCATGTTGTTTAAGAATCCCATTTTTATTACATGGGTTATGCAATGATGTATGATTTATGATTTTGTGGCACACATAAGAAAGGATTCATTAAGAGATGGGTGGGACCTATATCTCCCTCCAATGCATTGGGTAAAGATTTTATATCTCATGAGATAGACATGGCTGGAATGGAAGGTTATTTCGGTTCAGTGATACAGGACTGAAACGAGGAGTGAACTCGGTTCAGAAAGGGACTTTGTCCACTAAGATAGTCTTGGCAATGAGTCATGACTAACAAGAAATGATTTTCCATGATTATGTGTGCATGCCACAAAGTTTCAAGTTTCATGTTATGATTATGGGGATCTCATTTTCACTTCTATGATTTGTTCCATGTTAAGATATTATGATCTCTTTTGCAGGTTGTGATTTTCAAAAAGATATGATATGATTTTTATTTCTTTTGTATACCCTTACTGAGCATTTGAGCTCACCCTTTTATGTTTTCTTTTCCCCAGGATATAAAGAAAGGTTTTAGGTAAAAAAAATGGAAGATCTTTACGGGAGATATTGAAGATCTTTCACCAGGATTAGAAGATTATGTTCCGAGTTTCCAAAGACACTAAACTATTACGATCCTTTAGTGTGTGTTTTTGTTATGTACTAAGTATTCCGCAAATGTAATGTAATGTCCATGTACGTCAGGATACGGGTCTCTACAGTTGGTATCAGAGGAAAGGTTTAGTCAACCTTTGGAAACTAGGATGCGAAAACGTTAGTGAGATTCCTAGAGATATTTCTAAGGTATGTCTAGGGATGTCGCTAGGGATAAGTATACGTATAGGTTACAGTAATAGAATTACGCTAACGATCATAGAATTAAACCTAAGATGTTGGATATTGAAGGTACTCCCCCTTTATTATGTTGTTTTCCCTAGCATTATTTTTTCCTCTCACACTATTCTTTTTGGGTTTTAGACGATGGCTGGAACCCGAAGGAACCGTGTTGATCAATGCAATGGACAATGCAATGATTGCCCTCCTGAACAAACAAATGTTATGGGAGATGGAGTGCAAAATCTTATTGCTATACTTACACAAGCTATGAATCATTCTGGACTTCCAAATGAGCAGAGAAGGGAACAATATTCTATTGAGTCCTTCATGAGGCAACGTCCACCTTCTTTCAGTGGGACTTCCGATCCACTTGTTGCTGAACAATGGATCAGTACCACTGAAAAGATATTTTCAGTTCTTCAATGTTCTGAACATGATAAAGTCATCTTAGCAGTATATCGTTTGGAAGGTGAAGCTGATCAATGGTGGAATCTTATCAAGAATACGAGGCCAAGGGATGAAATTGAGTCCATGGAATGGGACGAGTTCAAGAACTTGTTTTTCAGTAAGTACTTCCCTCGTATTCTTCGAACAAAGATGGAAAAGGAGTTTATTGAGCTGAAGCAGAAGGATGATGAATCTGTTGGTATATATGAAGCGAATTTTACAAGACTTGCAAGGTATGCATCTGGCATTATCATCCAACCTGAAAGTAAAGTTGATCGATTTTTCAGTGGCTTAAAACCAAGTCTTCGAAGGGCATTAGCTATAAGAGACTTCAGTAGCTATGAAGAAATTGTGCGTTGTGCTATCAAGGTAGAAATGGAAGTTGGTGTTACATATCCATCTCATGGTTTTGACAAGAAACGAAAGATGGAGTTCAAGGAGAAATCTCATAATAATGGTGAAAAGAAGATGAATGTTTCCTTATGCACAAAGTGTGGAAAGAAGCATGGTGGAGATTGTCTTAAAGGAACTAGAAAATGTTTTAAGTGTGGAAAAGAAGGTCATCGAGCAGCTGAGTGTCGAAGTAATGGAAAAAGGGTTTCTAATGATGTGAATAAAGCAAACACTGCAGAGAACGCACCGCCAACACTTCAATGCTTCAAGTGCAAGGAAATGGGGCATTATGCTAATAATTTCCCTAATCCAAGGGTTAGTGATGATCAACATGAGCAACCACTGAAGGCAAAGGACAAAGGGAAATCACATGCGATCACTATTGAATATGATAACGATGTGGTGGAATGATTAAGTGTTTATGTAATGGGATTCCAAAATAATGTTGTATCATGGAGTATTGGAATATTTATGTATTGGTTTAATGTGGTATTCAAAGTGATTAAGATAAGATGATATGCGCATAATGAAGGGAAAATAAGAAAATGAAATGTTTAACAATATTCATGAGCTCATGATTGATATAAGGACTAAGTGATATCATGGATTGAGTATATAGAATTTTGAGGATTTTGGTATGTGGAAAGTGTTAACTTTTAACTGCATTCATGTTTTCACTAAGGTATTCAAGAGAATACATGATTAAGGACTTTGAATGTTTAGAATGTGACCAACAAAACATATCTTATGATATGTGGGGATCAACGACAGTATTAAATCTCTGGTAATCGTTGTCACTATATTATGAGAGTGGACTGCAGTATTATGGATAAGCCTAAAGATTGAAATGGATTATGTTGGACATAAGTGAGTATTGTTTAAGGATCGAAGTTTTCTCGATATTATTGATGGGATGTTATAGTAATATAGTTTTAGAAAAAGGACAACCTGCAGGACGGGCGACAGCCCATCGCTTCGGACAAGGCTGTAGGAATCGAACCCACAACCGAAGTGCGACTGGCCTTTATCGCCTACCACTGACCTACAGGAAGTCCCTATTTAGTAGAAACTAGTTTTATTATATTAAGCAGTATGATATATGAAGTATAAGTCCATTTTAGGAACCATATATGATTAATCTCACTATAGATCGATTTATGCATATAATTTTTGCTAACCTTTTGTTTGAGACAGATGGAATGACCCATCATTCTATCACATTATCTGCTAATACTTCACGAATAACAAATTCAACTTCATTTATTTAAGAGATGAAGTGGAAATTGTTCAAGGCACGAACAACAGTGAGATTGTACCAAAATAAAGTAAGTATTTATTCTAATTCAAATTTTCAACTTTAGGGAAATGATCTTGAAAACCAAAAATGTTGTCCTAGTGATCTTATACCTGAGGAATCAGATGGTACCTTATATCATCACAAATTTATGGATTTGTGATTTTTGGCTTTTCCATAGCCATGTTCTCTACCACTCTCCATCAGAACATGATGGTTAAATTTTTCTTCCATATCCATATTTTTACCTATGTGGAAACCCAACAATTAGTTTATTTGGGTAATCGTTACATTTCATACTTTAGTTTTTAAAGCCAAGTTTTGGTATTCCTTTTTACGATGTGGGAAACTTTCGAATAGAAAACCATTTATAACCCCGACGAATTTCGGGGGCGAAATTCATTTTAAGGGGGGTAGAATGTAACAGCCCAAGATTTTATGAAAAATATTCTTTTTAATTTTATTAATGTCTTGTGTTGTACGCTACACCAAAAGGAGCTTGCACAACACGCATCCTTGACTTGCCTTGCATTACACGCAATCACAACCTTCCTCGATAGTGTGTGTAGTACGCAATAACGAGTTTCACTAAACAGCGATATGCTATTAAAACTAGCCGTTATGAATAGTAATAACCACTTTTTGAAATTTTGTAAATTTTATTTTTCAAAATGGATTTCATTTTTGGATTCGGAGTATCGAATTTAGCCTAAGGTGAAATTTTGGTACATTTCGGATAACTTTCATATTCTGATGAATAGTGAAAATTACTAAATTATAATTAAAAACCACTTTTTTAATCGAAATAATTAAGAGTGATAAATTATTAATTTGAGTGGTTTTAAAGTATATTTAGAATATATTTTTACAATTTAATACAATGTTGGTCATTGGACGTAATTTCACATTTAAACCTGACATAAACAAGTGTCAATCTTTTGATAGATATTGTTTCGTAAAAACACGCTATTTGTTTTAATAGCGGGATTTAATTATAAAATTAATTAATTAAACTTCTATGTTATGAATTTGGTAAAATAGACATCATTTTTGAATTCGGAATATGAAATATAGCTTAGGATGAAATTTTGGCATTTTTCTGAAAACTTTCAATTTTTGATGAATAGTGAAACCACTAAGTGGTAGGTTAAAAACTGAATTTTGCATAAAACTTAATTTTACCACTTCTGTGAATGGAATTTCGAAAATCCGAGAGACACGGTTAATATCAAGGACTAAAATGTGGTTCAATGAGATGAAAATAATTTTTGGTGAATAGTAACTTTTTACTTTTTTTTACCGCGGTTAATAGTAAATAGGGTAACTAAGGGTAAATATGATTTTACTATTACCCTAACAGATGTCCTAATTCTATTGGACAAGTGTAATTCGACCAAAAACAAACTTAGGAATAAAATATGACCATTTAGGCCCACTTGGATTAGATTAGGACATTTATTATGAATTTATTTAAAGAAGGGTTAAAATAGTTAAAATAAAAGTTTAATAAGTAAATCATTTTTAATATGGGGTTATACATAAGATAAATTCGATTGTAAATATTCATTAGCAAGCTAAAAAGATTTCCTACATGATGGTATTTTATTTTTAATTTTTAGACATCAAATAATTTAATTTATTTATGACACAACGATGATGCAGTAATTATCTTATTAATGAAATATTGACATAATTGATGTTATAAACACCAAAATAAATGTAATTTGAGATTTTTTATGAATTCCACTAATTTTCTAGGTTACTATGATATATTAATGTTGATTTAATCAACTTGGTTCGAACATATAATTCTGTTATGACTTTCACAAAAATCATATATCAAATAGTGTCAAAATTGACACAAAATAGTTTTTAAATCAAATATTATATTATTAATTGTTATTTTATTCCTAAAAATCTAAGGTTCGGCCAAATGACTTAGATAAGGATATATATATTAATAATAAACAATTTGTGGTTCGTTTGGCATGTTATAGTAAGTTTATTAACCATATAGTGAAAGAAAACAAAAAGACACGGTAAAAGTTAAATTATTTCACTTAGAGTTAAATATAATTGATAAGGTTTAAAATAATATCCAAACATGTCTAAATTTGATTGGTTTATGAGATTACAACCCTATCTCATCTAATATTCGAATATGAGTCATTTTTGGAGGTTTTTAAGTGGGGTTAGATTTATTATAAATTAATATTTTTAAGAATTCCTAAGGTGCCCCTCTCCTCCCTTATAAAAGGGCACCTCCTCCCCCTCCTCCTCACACCAATTTTGAGCACTCAAGCTCGGCCAACCCCTGCCATTTTCTCCTCTCCACTTTCCTCGAATAATCCTAGAGGTTCTGGTCTTCTCCAAAGACCAATCTTGGTTCCTTAAGTGGAGGATTCAAAGAGGCGTTCCAAAGAAGAGGAGCTTCGGACACGTACAAAGCTAATCGGACCTAAGGTAAGGGAAATATCACAATCTCATTTTTATTCGAGATTGTTTATTCGTAAGTATTTACTGGGGTGTATTTTATCATCCACATCCATGTTCCCTCAATATGTAATATTATTTCCATCCACCTACAATTGTTTAAATCCAATTTTACCCTTCTATGAGTTTTTAGTAAAGGATATGAAAGGAATCTTTTTTCGTTTTTCGTACGAGGTACTTTTTGACTTTTCCGACAAATGTACGAAGAATGTTTTTTTTAACTTATACGGCACGAACGGATTTATACTGTTTTATAAAGCCTTATTTTCATGAAGCTTCCTCTAAAAGATTTCATGACTATTTTCAATAAAATCTCTTTCTTTTAAAATTGCATGATGTTTTGTAAAAGAAATTGATTTTGAAGAAGAAAGGATATTTTCCTCAAGAATTCAATTCAAGTGTTTTATCAAAATTATTTTCCATATAAGATAATAAAGGGTTCTGTTTCTATCCATATTTTTACATTGATTTGACTATGTTGTGATGAAATTATGTTTATGAATTCCTTTATCTTATATGAATGGTTTTATGATGTCATGTTGTTTAAGAATCCCATTTTTATTACATGGGTTATGCAATGACGTATGATTTATGATTTTGTGGCACACATAAGAAAGGATTCATTAAGAGATGGGTGGGACCTATATCTCCCTCCAATGCATTGGGTAAAGATTTTATATCTCATGAGATAGACATGGCTGGAACGGAAGGTTATTTCGGTTCAGTGATACAGGACTGAAACGAGGAGTGAACTCGGTTCAGAAAGGGACTTTGTCCACTAAGATAGTCTTGGCAATGAGTCATGACTAACAAGAAATGATTTTCCATGATTATGTGTGCATGCCACAAAGTTTCAAGTTTCATGTTATGATTATGGGGATCTCATTTTCACTTCTATGATTTGTTCCATGTTAAGATATTATGATCTCTTTTGCAGGTTGTGATTTTCAAAAAGATATGATATGATTTTTATTTCTTTTGTATACCCTTACTGAGAATTTGAGCTCACCCTTTTATGTTTTCTTTTCCCCATGATATAATGAAAGGTTTTAGGTAAAAAAAAATGGAAGATCTTTACGGGAGATATTGAAGATCTTTCACCAGGATTAGAAGATTATGTTCCGAGTTTCCAAAGACACTAAACTATTACGATCCTTTAGTGTGTGTTTTTGTTATGTACTAAGTATTCCGCAAATGTAATGTAATGTCTATGTACGTCAGGATACGGGTCTCTACAGAGGGCTATTGGGACTTAATAAAATAGTGGGAGATTTAATAGAATCAATTAATTTTTTATTTCTCACAAAATTTTGTAATCATGTAAAATACTAATAATATTATATTTTAATTTTAGAATAAAATGACAAGTTTTTCATCCAAATAGTATATAAAAACCTTGTCTTAACATAAATGGATATTACATCATTTTAGATGAATATCTACAAGATTACAAAAATACATCCCCAAGGACCGTAATATTTTAGTGTCTTTGGAAACTCGAAAACATAATCTTTTAACTTGGTGAAAGATATTCAACATCCCGCTTAAAGATCTCCCCCATTAGTACTCATACTTAAAACATTTATTCATAAACCAGAGAATAGAAACATAAGAAAGGGTCGAGTTCAGATGATCAGTAAGGGTAAACAAGGGAGATATGTAAGCATAACTTAAGAATACAGGAATGAGAAAATGATCATAACATTATAAGATCATACCCTACATATCAGGGATCATAATCAAGAGTCTTGGATTTAATTTTGGTAGTTTATAAGGCATTAATAATAAGGGAATAAAGATAATAATCCATGAGATCATAATAGAGGATTAATACATTGAAGTGTGGCATACGCATAAGCATAGAAAATTCAATGTCAAGGATACCTACCAATAAATTCATAACATATTATGCTAGGGATAATAACTCGTGTACCCACTTTGGTCTTGTGATGCCCTCCTATGTACCCTCTTATTTTGAGCTTGGGATTCCATCCTGTGTATCCTATTATTTTGGGCTTGGTGTGTCCTCCTGTACACCCTCTTGTTTAGGGATTGGGATTCCCTCCAATGTACCCTCTTGTTTCAGGCTTCAGATTCCCTCTCATGTACCCTCTTGTCTCGGGCTTGGGATACCCTCCTATTTTGGGATGGGGATTCCCTCTAGTGTACCCTTTGATCTTATAAAACATTTATTTTTACCCAATGCATTGGAGGGAGATATAGGTCCCACCCATCTCATAATGAAATAATCCATATGTGTGCCATAAGATAATAAAACATTCATCATATCATGACCCATAAAAAGAGATGGGTTTTAAAAACATCATATCATAACCCATGAAATAAAATGGGTATCATAAAAGTTTCATCGTATCGTAACCTATAGAAAAAAGAATGATTTCATTCATAGAATAACCCATGAATGGAAGTAGGTTTCCTAAGAATTATATCATGGTATAACCCATGGAAGACAAATGAGTTTAATAAATAACTTGTCATCTTAAACATAAACCATTCAAAGAAATAGTAAGAATAGTGTCCTTTGATCATACCCCCAGTAAAATATAAACTATAAAAATTATGTTATATTATATGGAGACGGGTTTTGGAAGATCACTAGGAACATTTCTTAAGGAAAATAGACATTATTTGAAAATACCTTTCATAAAACCATTCCAAAAATCCCTTTCTTATATGGAAATATTTTAAATTTCATTTAAAAAATTTATTGCGGAAAATATATTTTCCAATTTAAAAAATTATTTTTAAATCATAAACCATTTTTAAAACCTTTTTCTTAGAAAATAGTTTTGAAAACATATAAAGGAATCTTGAACACATTTTGAAAACCTTTTTATTTTAAAATAACCTTGAAACTTATAAAGGAATATTTAAAAACAAATTTATATAATTTAAAATGTAACACATTTGTTTAAAATACTTCTCTATGAAAATGATCTTATGATATAATTTAAAAACTTTTTTGAAAACTTTTTTAAAAACATGGTTCGTTAATAAAACAGATTTCCAATCGAAGAGAGAAATAAAGTTTGATTTTCTTAAAAATATTTCATTAATCATCTTAAGTACCAAAGAGTGAAAAAATTGTACCATTATATGAATATATTATGAATAAATATAGGATAATAAAATTCATAATCTTTCTTGAGATATGGATCATATGATTTCATAAATTGAATGATAATCATAAACAATTCTGATAAACGATGAGATTGTATCAATAAACTATTACCACTTTTGGTAACATCCAATCATAATCCTCATGAATTAATAACATTAAATAAAGCTAAAAATATGATGAAAATAAATATATTCATGATATAAAATGTAAAATGGAATTATATACACATTTTTGGAGAATATAGGTGCATAACATGTCATGTGTTTCAAAGAAGGCAAATTGAGACAAAATTACTTTACCAATTGGGTAGCTTTCGAACCATAAAACTCATGAAAAGGAGATGATAAAATGGATATATAAATACAAATATATTTAATTATAATTATCATAAAATAAATTCATGGGCAATATATACCCCACACAAAAGAAACAAGTGGTGATTATGGACTAAGTCTTGCAGAAATAAAAGCAAGAGTAAAAATCCCCTTACTACTTGAGCAATTATTGAATCATGAGATCCATGAAATAAAAACATCAATTAAAACTTTTAATATCATTAAATAATTTAAATTAATGATATATCATGTCATAGCTCAGCATATATACCAAAAAATAAGAATAAGTGGTGAATATATCATATATATCACATAAATAAAAGTGAGACGAGAAAACCCTTACCTTAAGTATTACCTTTATTTTTACATGTTAAAACCTCATGTATAATAAATATAATTTTATTATACATATAAAAAGAACCATATTCTTATACATCATACCATATGTGAATTTATTATGACTTTATATTGCTCGTTTAATAACAATTCAATGTTAAAGTTAAGTTTCAGGTAATATTTACTCTATTTTTAGTATATGTTTTGACTTGTTATTCTTGATCATATTACATAGATCATGATTTAATTATTTTAAGAATTAAAAACATGATTTAAATATAATATATATTCAGTATATAAATATTTATAATAATATATAAAATATAGATATCTGAAATGGAATACATCATTCATGGAGATGGTAGACCGTATGTACGAATGAACACTATTTCCATTTTTTGTAGTATTTAAATAATGAAAGTAAATGAAATATATGTATATATATATTATAATTAAAATATAATTATTTTTTAATATATATCATATAATTTTACTAAACCCAACCTTGATACATTCCATGTAAAGTGTGATCATATCACATCGTTTTGAGGAGGTGATAGTTCACACGTCCATAAACGAAGTTATCATACTCCAAAAAAATTGAAAGCATGAATTTTTGTGTTATATAATAATTATATATGAATACATATATCATAAATATCATAAATAGCATATAAAAATTGATATTACATCATTATTATCAGCCTTGAAAGGTGGTAATGGAAGAATGAATGACATCGATTCGCGAGGTGGTAGTCCACCATACACATAAATGGTAATTGTGTATCCCATTTGATGCAAGTGTGTATGAGTTTAGGTTATAAAATTTTCATAAAAACATCTCATTATATTTATTATACTTAGGTAATTATATAATCATGGGATAAGAAGAGTTGAGGGGGTGGAGAAAGAGATAAAATAAAAGTGTTTGTTGAAGGGTGTTACCTCTTATTTGGGTTTGGTTTTCCCCAAAGGGATTCATTGGATAAATTTATAACCAAAGATATGATTCTAGGATAAAGGTATGAAATTTTGGAGGATATATGGATAGGTTTTTTCTGATCCAAAGGGCTTGATATGTGTAAAGTGAGGGAGAGGAGAATAGACATTTTATAAGCGGGGAAAAGGAAAAATTGAGTATTTTTGAAAATATTTGAGTGATCCCCATGTTTTACTTGTCCTCAAAGGGTTAGAAATGGACCATTATAGATAATTATAGGTTAAATGGTATAATTATGGGTCAAATAATAATTTTTAGACAAGTTAATGGTCATTTTACACCTTATATTCTAAGTTTAGTCATTAATTAAGCACGTTTTTACCTTAATCACTATAATTAATTTTAATTACTTTCATTAATATTTTTGTTCAAAAACTAAGTTGAACTTAATATAAATTATATATTATTATGATTCCAAATATTTAATCCATTTTCCAAATTTCAATCACATAATTGGTAGAAATTAATTTAAAACTAATCTTATAAATGTGATAGGAAAGTGTCTTTTTAATGAAAAATGTTCAAAAGTTTGAAATGTTTTTATATCAAATTTCAATGTAAAATTAATTCCAATGAACTAAATTATATTTATTGTTTTATTATTGAAATAATTATAATTTAAAACCAATTTAAAATATAATTTAACTATATAAATAAATTAGATGAAAAAGCAGTTTGCAATTAAAATTTAGTATTTTTACTATTCATAAAAAATGAAACATCTTAGAAAAATACCAAAAATTCACCCAAAGTAAATTTTGATATTTAGTTTTAAAAAATGATTTTATTTTGTAAAATTAAAATTATAAAATATTCAAAATTATATTTAAAATGATCTCTCCATTAAAAGGCTGTAAAATTACCTTTTAGGAAAATATATATGTTTATTCATAAAATTTGATTTATTATTATCTTATACCTATAAAATATATTGGATAAGTATCAAAAATATTTATTTAATATATAATATATAAATTTTATAAAAAACATTCATCAAAATTGTTTTTTTTATTTATAGAGATAAAATTGCGTTTGTACATGGAAAAACAATTTTCTTAGAAAATGAATTTATTTATTTTCAAATAGTTCTTACTTTCATTTCTACCTAATTGAAAACCAAAGGATTCATTTTATATACAAGTGTGAATCATATTTTTACAATTTCTTTAATCTTATTCATTAATTTTATCCCAATGGATGGGTGATAACTATAATAATATTTTAATATCAATATTACTAGTATATTTTTGTTCAGTAAAACTCAGCCTTACATGTAACACAAGCTATTGAAGGGACTAAACATTGTGTGTAACACAATCCAAACATAGCATTGAGTGCATAAAAATTTAATATAAGAGTTTCATATAGAACAAGTTTAACTTGGTGTTGTGCATAATGTAAGTAAAACTTAATGCATACATATAACAATCTCTATATTCAGTATTGTATGAAATGAAAAATATCAAAAAGATTAAATTAATTTAGAAAAAATATTTCACAAAATATAGGGGTGTTACATTATATCCCCCTTAAAATTAATTTTTCTATATAAATCATTCTTGGTTATCAAAGGTTTAATACTTTAAATTTCTTTTCTTAGAAACCCACGTTATATAAATGAGTACTAAAAATTCCTTTAAAAAGGGATAGTTGGAACCATAAAAGTTACACTAAGTAACACATAAATAGGTTTCCAAAAAAGTTAACATAGGTGGGAAGTGAAAACATGGAAATAGAATATAAAACAATCACTCAAATACTAATGGATAGTGATAAAGAACATTGATCAACAGAAGTGGGAGATCTAGAAAAAGTTAACGATCAAAAAACCATAAACCAAAGAGGCTTAAAAAGGTCATTGATATCATAAAAAATGATGATAATGTAACAAAATTTTATTTTGATACCCTTTTCCTAAAATTGAACAAATTTCATGAGAATATATACTTACATGACTCACCATAATCTCACTCTTTGGTTGTCCCTTGATCAATTCCCACTTCATCTCTTACTCCATGGAATGAAGGTGAATTTTTCATTATTAGAAACGAATAGATAATGAGATCCATAAAAATGTAATTCCATCTATCTTTATTTAACATCACAACAAAATAGTTAGAAAAAGTTATCAAATATGAATAAATCATCATATGGCGAGATAACAATTTAATTTCACAAAATTTACCCAAATTTTAACTTAAACTTTCCATAAATGGTTAACCGTATAATCCTTCGGAATACTGAAAATAAAAAACATTAGAAAGACGGTTACTAAATTTCTAAAAAATAGGTTATCATTTATCCCTTATATAAATTTGATATTGGTTATCACATACCAAACATGTGAATACCTTTATCATGTTCATATCTGGAAACATTATAATAAGCTGAATTACCATAAAATATTATTGAAAACATGCATGTTTTATTATTCCAAATATTATTGGATATATTCTATAAATCCAAAAAAAATTTGTAAACTTCATCCATGATAACATAGACAAATCTTTCAATAAATCAATAATCAGTTCCATGGAATCAATACTATCCAATTTACTTTATCCATATAAATCATCTCTTTATCCATGTTAAACACAATTTTCTCTACTCTAGGAACTCATTAAGGGTTACCTTCCCTTAAAAAAATATCACCTTTCCAATAAATCAATTTTCTAGGTCATCAACACCGTTTAATATATTTTTTAAAATCTTTAATGGAAAACATATACTTTCTAATTCATATAACATAATTCTTGAATTCCAATACATATACACTTTAGTCATACAACATTATTCTTAAACCATTACATAGACTTCATCATATTATTACTTAATAACACTTTACTAGAATATTATATATGAGTCATGTCCTTATGTTTCTCAAAATCAATAACTATTATTACGTTTAATGTAAACAATACTATTAGAACAACACATACCTTTCACATGTCATCCGCGGTACCTTTATCTTCAGAATTATAACCAATACGTGTACCACATTATTGATTCTTTTCACGATATTTACACTTGGGACATAGATTTTCATAATTCCCATAATTTACACATCTAAAAAATTCAATGTTAACCTAGTTCCTTCTAGTTACCGCCATTGACTAAAACCAAAAAACATAACATGATCAACACTTATCATAGAAGAAAACCACATAATCATGAAAAATTATTTATAGGATGTATAAATCAGGAAAATGTATTTATTATATGACACATTGGGTTCATCATAGTTCATTCATAGTCATATTCTATTAAAATCCTTCACTATGGTTTATGAAGAGTTTTCGAATTTCCAATGCATATCCCCTGGGAGTGTTAAACTAGGTGTGCAACAAGGCCCGTTTTCATGCATTAGTTATTGATCGAGTCTAGATCAATTCGATGTTCTAGAGGTCAACAAAACTATGTACATCTATGACTGATCCACATCCGCATGTAATATCCATACATAGATTTATTGTTAGGAAACCACTCTATCAATCCTTTACAAAAATTACAGGACATTTTCCTAAACTTTTATTCATCCTTTGAATTATCCTATGAGACATCCATAGATATATCCTTAGGAATATCCTTAGAGATCTAAATAAATTTTTCTCACCACTGTTTCCAAAGGTTGAACAAACCATTCCTTTGATACCAAATATACCAACCCTGACTTAATATACATGGATATTACATCATTTTAGATGAATATTCAACACATTACAAAAATACATGCCTAGGGACCACAATAGTTTAGTGTATTTGGAAACATAGAAACATAATATTCTAAATTAGTGAAATATCTTAAACATAACCCTTAAAGATCTCCCCCTTCTGTACTCCTACTAAAAACCTTTCTTCATAACCCAAGGAATAGAAACATAAGAAAGGGGTGAGATTAGATGCCCAGTAATGGTAAACAAGGGAGATATGTAATAATAACATAATCATAAGGGTAGGAGAACATGATAATAACATTAGAATATCATACTATTCATACCAAGGATCATAATCAAGATTCATTTCATAAAATTTGGAAGTTCATAAGACAAGAATCTTAAAGAAATCGAGAGAATAATCCATGAGATAATAATAGAGGATTAAGATTTGGAATTGTGGCATACACATAAGCATAGAAAATCCTATGTCATGTCTACCGACTAAGACTTTAATAACATGTTAGAATTGTTCTAATAACTCGTGTACCTACTTTGGGCTTGGGATGACCTCCCATGTAACCTCTTATTTTGGGCTTGGGATGCCCTCACATGCACCCTCTTATTTCGGGCTTGGGATTCCCTCTTGTGTACCCACTTATTTCAGGCTTGGGATTCCCTCCCATGAACCCTCTTATTTTGGTCTTGGGATTTCCTCTTATTTTAGGCTTGGGACTCTATCCCGTGTATGCTGTTGTTTCAGTCTTGGGATACCCTCCCGTGTACCCTCTTTTTTGGGATTGGGATGGCCATCTTTTTTGGTCTTGGGATGACCTCCCACGTACCCATTGAGCACATAAAACATTTATTGATACCCAATACATTGGAGGGATATATAGGTCCCACCCATCTCATAATGAATTCATACATACATGTGCCACAAGATAGTAAAATATTCATCATATCATGACCCATAAAAAGAGATGGGTTTCATAGACATCATATCATAACCCATGAAATTAAATGGGTATTATAAACATTTAATTATATTATAACCATCGGAAAATATATAGGTTTCATAATCATAGAATAAATCATGACAGGAAACAGGTTTCCTAAGAGTTATATCATTGTATAAATTGTGGAAGAGAAACATGTTTAATAAAAAACATATTATCATAAACATAAACCATTCAAAGAAAGATTAAGAATGGTGTCCTTGGATCATATCCCTAATAAAGTGTAAACTATAACAAAGGATGTCATCATAGATGGAGAAGGGTTTTGGAAGATCACTTGGATCATTTATTAAGGAAAATTGCCTTTATTTGAAAATCCATGTCATAAAACCATTTCAAAAATCATTTTCTTATAAGAAAAGATTTCCATTTAATTTAAAACATTTCTTTTGGAAAATACCTTTTCTTCTTTGAAAAATTCTTTCTAAGATGGAAAGAATTTTTAAAACATTTCTCTTTAAAATTATCATTGAAAACTTATAAAAGAAACATTAAAACATTTTCAAAACCATTTTATTTGATAATTACCTTGAAACATAAAAAGGAAGCTTTGAAAAAAAATTATGGCATCCCACCTTTTTATTACATAACTTTACATAACATTTTAAAAACTAAGGATATTTTGTGTTTAGTGTCTTGGAAATCAGGAACATAATACATGATAACTTAAAAAAATCTTCCATTTCACTTAAAAGGATTCATCATAGGTTCATCCTGAGTACAATTACTACATCTCATATCTAGGGGACATACATCAAAGGAAAGGGTGAGCAGAAGGCCCATTAAGGGAAAACAAGTGAAAATGGTTTACATGTGAACTTGAGAGATATCAACAAGAATATGAGGAATTTCAAAATGGAATGATAAAGTGTCATATCATAATAATAAGAACATGAATCATAACTTGAAAATGAGGCTACAACATTTAATTTAGACATTCATAAGAATATCACCAATGTCCATCCCCAAGGTGGCCTAAAAATTACCAAGGTTATTCAAGAAGGTATCAAAAAATAATATCACCAAGGTTTATTACTGAGGTGTAATATAAATTACCAAGGTTATTCACCATGTTATCGTAAAATAATATCACCAAGTTTTATCACTGAGGTTTCATAAAAATTACCAAGGGTATTCACCAAGGTATTATAAAACTTGTCATCTCTAGAGATTAATTTATTTACCCAATGCATTGGAACGCTATCAGAGTGCACCATTAATATGTCTTTATTTTCATGTGATACACATATATAATAGTCAAAAATTTCATAAATAACCCAAGGAGAATAAAAGAAATGGGTTTCATATCAAAATCATGACATTTTAAAAAGTGCTTAAAAACATAATCATTATGCCATTCATAAGCCACCAAAAGGGAATGACGGTTTTATGTATATCAATTACGGAATAAAATATATCATTTATATTTCATTATTAATACAACTATAAATAAAATAGGTTTGGGTATTCATATAAATTAAATAAGAGAGTTTCTTGAGAAAAAGAGAGAGATTTTGAGATGAAAATTCTGCAGCATAACAACTATGCAACATGGTTTTAGAAAACATTAAAAAGAGAAGGGATTGGGGTCACCCATTCATAAAATAATCATAATATAGTATAGTGACAGAATAAAATGTAAATAAGAACATGGTATGGAAACTTGAAAGACATACCACAAAAAAGTGAACTTGCAAGGAAAAGAGAAATGGAGAATTCTCTAACCTTGAAGAGTAACTTCTAAAACTCTATGATCGCGACCATGAGGGATTGAGGACACCTTGGGAGGACTCCTTGGAAGTTTTAAATAGCATGAATTCGAGGATGATAAATTTGGAATTAAAATAAATGTAGGGATGGGTGGGTATTTATAGTAAAAGAGAGGGAGTTTTTTTATTAATTTCAAAGGACACCTCATTAGTGGTATTTGAAAAACCATGGGATTTCCTAGGGTATTTTCCCATGGTATTGGAAAATTGCGACACCTCATATCATATTTTAATCCATAAGAGTCTACCATAATCTTATCTTACTCATTATATCATTATTACATAGTTATGATGTCATTAAACTTACTGAAAACTCAGAATTGTTTTTTACTTTTCACAAAAAAATCCACCGTTTTCGAAAAATCGCAAAAATTCACCCCAACCATTTTTAATGTGTAGAATTAAAAATTGAACTAAATTTCATTAAAATTAATTTCATTTTAAATTAAATTAAATAAATAAAATACTAACACATAACTAATAATTTCTAAAACATTTATTTACTTACACTATGATACAATTATATGACATTACTAATTAAGATGACTAAAACATATTTACACTTCCATAGGTGAGGTTATTATTTATTTGGTCAAATTTCTATTCATAAGGGTAAAATCACTATTCCAAAGGGTAATGTTACTATTCAATAATAAATTATTTCAAACTTATTGAACCACATTTCCCCACTGATTACAACCATATATGTCCAATTTTTTTAAATCATTTCATCAGAAAAATTTATTTAATAAGAAAATATTTTTGTTACTATTCCTAAAAATAACTATTCATCAAATAATATTCATCAAACACTATTCATATAATACTATTTATCAAAAAAATACTATTCATAGAAAAATTGAAACTTCTTAGAAAAATACTGAATAATCAACCTAGATTACTTTTGACATTTTTGGAATTCAAAAATAAAGCTTATATTACCATAATAATTCTCTAAGTATGAGAAATTTAAATTTTAAATATAAAAAACCTTAGTTATTAAAAATAACAGTGGATGGAAAATGAATAGTGAAATTGCATTGTGAAAATTATAAAACATAATAAAATAAAATTATTTTGATCATTTACATTTAAAAGGGGTGTTTTAATCATAATATTTTATTAAAACAATCATTATTCATAATAACTTAATTTATTCTAATAATTATATCATTTCTGAAAAGTACAATTTTGGTCCAAAAATTCAATTTATCAAATTTGTTTCAGTTGAACATATATTTTATTAAGAAAAAATATTCTTAAATTTCTATATCCCATTATTGTTCATACTTTTACTAATCCAAATTTATGCATGATTATATGTACTTATATTGTAAAACATAATATAAAGTTATTGGGAGGAAATAGATCCATAAATACAAGTACATTTTTAGGCCATTAAAATTTTAAACACTTTAAAACATAAAAAACTTCATTAAAATAATTTTCCCTGAAAATTATCTTATAATATAATTTAAAAACATTTCTGATTTTCTTTATAAAACATGGATTGTGAATAAAATATATTTACAACCAAAGGGAGAAATAAAGTCAAATTTTATTAAAAACATTTCCTTAATCATCTAAAGTACGAAAGAGTGTAAAAATGGTACCATTATATTAATATATCATGAATAAACATAGGAGAATAAAATTCATAATATTTCTTGAGCGATGTATTATAATATTTCATCAATGGAAGTATAATCATAAACAATCTTGGGAAATGACGAGATTGTAGCAACAAATTATTACCACTTTTGGTAACATCAAATCATAATCCCCTTGAAAGAATAACATTAAATGAAGCTTAAAATATCATTAAAATAAATATATTGATGATATAACATTTCAAGTGTCAGTATATACACCTCGAAGAAGAATATAGGTTAATAACATGTTATCTGTCTCAAAGAAGGAATATTTAGACATAATTACTTTACCGATTGGGTAGCTTTTGAACCATAAACCCCATGAAATGGAGATCATAAAATGTATATTTAAATACCTATAAATTTAAGTAAAAGTCTCTTATAATACATTCATGGTCATTATATAAACTACACAATATAAATGAGTGTTGATTATGACCTAATTCTCACAGAAATAAAAGTGAGACTTGAATTCCCCTTAATACTTGAGTAAATGATGAATCATGATATCCATGAAAGAATAGAATAAATAAAAATTTTAATATCACGAAATAAATGAAATTAATTATATAACATGTAATAGGTCATTATATACACCACACTATAAGAATATGTGGTGAATATAGCATATATCTCACAGAAATAAAAGTGAGATAAGAACACCCTTACCTTAAGTCTTAAATTTCTGTGTACACGTTAAAACCTACTATAATAAATATAATTTTATTATAAATCTAAAAAAATTATTGTTATATATAATACCACATGTTATTTGATTATGATGTTTTATTTATAGTTTATTAACAATCACATGTCAAAGTTACGTTTTGGGTAATATCTGCTTTGTTTTTTCATATATGTTTTGAATTGTTAATCTTGATCTTATTACTTAGATCATGATTTACTTATTTATATAATTTAAAACATGATTCAAATATCATATATTTAGTATATAAATATTTAGAATAATATATAAAATTTATAAATATGAAATGGAATACAACGTTCATGGAGCTGGTAGGCCGTACGTATGCATAAATGATGCTTCTATTTTCTTGTCACATTGAAAGAAAGAATGTAAATGACATATATGTAGATATATATATATATATATATTAATTATAGTAGAATTATTATTTCATATATGTCATATAATTTTACTAAATCCATCTTTAATACATTCCATGTAAAGTGTGAACGAATCACATCACTTTAAGTGCCACACAAGTGACTTTTTTATATATTCATATTTCATTCAATTTCCATTACTGATTTTTTTTGGGGGGGTTTACCACTCATTTTGGTGAAAATGGTGGGTTTTGAAAATTTGGGCCAAACCGCCAGCCCAATTCCAGATTTAAAAACTAATTTTGTTTCTTCTATAACTCCTTCAAGTTTTACTATTTTAAACCCATTCCACTTCCTAATTGGCATACCCTGATATATTAAAATAACCATATCCTTTTGGACCACATATAAATCCAAAATCATGATGGATTTGGGTATTTGATTTAGGTAATGGGCCTGCCCGTAGGCCCATTTCCTGCTTTAAATATTGTTTTTTATATTTTCCGTATCTCATTAATTTTTTACTTTTTTCCGTGATTCCACCTCCCTCTAAAATCCAGAAGCCAGAGGATCACCCCCATTTTCGGTTTCGCAATTTTGGAGCTCAGGTGAGCCACGAAGTAGGGAAATATTTCATACTCTTTCTCAAATCGACCAGATTTGACGAGGTAAAATGAATCTTTCATAAATCCTTTAATTTTCATCATTTTCCCCCCATTTCAGTCCCCACATGACCTAATATGACTTCTTCAATCCTCCATACCAGTTTTGAGTACTTGGAGATTCATAGTTAGGTGGATTGAGGCTGATGTCTTCAAGATATTTCAAGTAAGGGAATTCCTTCTTGGTTCCTTCCATCCTCTTTTAGTTTTATTTCCTATTTCTTGAAGTTACTCATGTCTAGAAGTTACGATTCGATCCTAAGGTAGGATTTGGTATATTTGGGGTCAACTTTGGGTGGTCTAGGTCTGGATTTATATTCCTTGTGGTGCGGCGGTGGTGCTCTTATGGTTTCGCACCAAGTTTTGAGGGTTTCGACTCAAAAGGTATGTGATTCCATGTGTAACCATTTTATGATGAGTTAGCATGATTGGTTTGTTAATTTAGTATGTTTATAATCCGTTTTGTGCGATGTGAAAACTGTTTTTGATGAATTTGGTTAAACATTTAATTTTTAGTTGTATTTTAGCTTGAAATTGGGTACTTTTCATGTGTGACTATTGGGGTAAAGTTTGGGTTTAGTTTATAACATATGAAAGTGATTTATTAGCTTTGAAAGGGGCTGGAAATTCTGGTTTGGTAATTCCTTATTATTATGTGGGCCTTGAAAAGTGGTTTTTGATTGAGTTTAAGGTGTAAAACTGTGTTGTACTTCTTGAAGGTGATTTATGAAAACATGTGTTTTTCATGTGTATATTTGTGGTATTATTTGATGTATTTTTATAACACTTGGGGGGTGGATTAATAATTGTTTTAGGGCTGAAAATTATGTTTTGGATTTCTATTGGTATGATTTTGGTTTTGAATGAGGGGTTTGAAATGGGTTTAGTGTGCAAACAATGGTTATACCACTTGGGTTTGTTTTATAAAAATTGCAAATGTTTTATTTGGTTAAACAAAGTTGGGAAAGGGTGTATATGTACTGTTTGAGTGAGTGTGTTCACCTAATGTGGGTTTTTGAATGGTAAAGTGGTGATTTGAGATGTCAAACATTTTTATAATGTTTTATAAATTGCCAAAATATTTTACTAAATTGTGTTTTTTGTGAGAAACACGGGTGTGGGATGTTTCATGTGAGTTTATTGAAAAAATGAATTGTGAAGGTGAGAAGGGTATTATGTGACATATGTGTGGGCTGTAATGTGAGTTGAATATCTTGTAATGGTTTTATAAAATAGTTTAAAGGATTTTTTGAAGTGTTAAAGAAATGTGAAAAGTGTTGTAGGAAATTTTGGTGTGAGTTGGATTTCAAAATGCATTTGAATGAAAAGTGGAATTTTTGAATTGTGTGATGTACATAGGGATGTTTGGTTAATGTGTGATGTGGAATTGATATTTTCATGTGAAAACTATACTTCTTGGATTGTTGAACTTGTTTGAGCACAAAGGGAAAACCCGGGTATCTAGGTGGGTGGACGTGTACTAGTATGCTAGTGAATCCGTGGGGTTTGGCCTCAGTTTCACATAGAATGATTGATGCTTATAACTCTAACTAAACTATGATGATGATTATTTGGGACCACTAGGTTATGGTTATGATCCCTACTAGTGTCTCGTGCACAAGAACATATATTTATTTTGGTTACTCTCACTGAGATACGAGGTACCTGAGACCCACAGCTAGCTAGTGCCTATGGGTTATTTTCCTATCACTTGTGCTCATTAGATCCTTTGTACTTACCGTTGGTATACGGTATTGTTGGCTGGAAAATTCAGTAGCTTTGTTATTTATTTTAAAATTTTTGTTCCTTTAAAATTATCCCACATGAAAACTGTTTTAATTTGTTATTGCATCCTTTAGAAAATTGTAACTAGCATTTCTTATTTACAAAACTTGCAATGATTTTTGTCATGATATGTTTATCACATGGAATCTCATAGAGGTGGTATCCTACTGGTCTTTCACTCACACCCTACTTACACCTTTGGGTGTAAGTAGACTTGCTTATTTTATGTCACAGGTTTGGGTACAGGTTTTATGCCTTTGGTTCTGGTTTTTAGCGGTCCATCATGATGCAGTGTCATGGAGATGGCTTGAGGGAGGTGCCTCTTTCCATGTGGAGGTTCTTGGGATGTCTTTTCTTGGGTTTGTACCTTTGTAATGGTGTTCAAACATTGTTTAAAAATGTGTAATTCAGTTATGAATTTTAGTAAAATATGTTTTGGTTTGAAAAATCTAGATCTGACTTCTTGGATTCATTTGTTGTTTTAAGTATAAAAACTCGGGTAAATCATTCCAAATTTTCAGTTTTTAATACCCAGGCACTTTTTCCAGCCTGTGGGGATCGGGAACTCCCTTCCGGACTTGCCACGGGTCAGGTCGGGTGCCGGTTTTGGCGGCGACCAGATTCGGTTCGTGACAAAATGGTATCAGAGGAGGTTCACTCTATTTGAGTCATGTTATTTGGGAAATAGTCGGGATAGTCTGGAGTTAAGATTATCAGGACATGGAATTCCGATTATGGGTAGTGTTCTTGATCACCACACCTCATTTCGGAATTCATGTCGCCATGGGAATTCGGGATTCATCTATTTCTTTTGGTTTTCTTGGTCTGATGATGATTAGGGGAAATGAAAAGAGAGTTGGGTTAATGGTCTCAGTGAGCACGTAGGGTCTAGAAAGCCATGTGGAGCCGAGGATATTCCCTAGAACACTCTCTGTGATGGTGAAGTGAATAGAATATGGCTGACAACCATATGTCCATGTCACCCACTGAAACTAGTTTCCTCTCGCATTGTTTTGTGCTTTAGTTTTGAAATCATGGACCTTTGGTTTTAAAGTAACTTGGTTTTACGAAGCGTAAAGTTTTTTTGAAATGATTTTCAAATAAAGAGGGAATGGTTTGATTTATGAAATGGAGGAACTGAATTTTCTGAATTATTTTCAAATGGAAAATAGTGTGCTTACACCACTTTTGAAATCATAAACCATATTGAAGATGGTTTTCAAAAGTGTTTCCAATAAAGTTTTTTAAACAATTAAATGGTGTTTTAATGGGATGATATGTTTTCAAATTGATGTGAATAACTTGAATGTGAGTTCTTTTCTAAATAATTGTGTCCTTATGAATAGTTTTGTAATATGTGAATTGAGATTTTGATCTCATTTTTAGCAGTGTTGAGAAAAAGGATGGGTTGGTTGACCGTTTTGTTTTTGAAAAGTGGAAAGAATTTTCATTTAAACCATTGGAATTTACATTAGACACCACATGCATTGGTTTATATGGGATGATGGATGGTTGATGGAATTACTGGATGAGTGTCGGGAGGAATATGAGGAGGGTGCTTGGTGTGGCATAGAAACATGCATGTCTGAGGCCAATGGGTAACCATTGGTGGATACGCTAACTGCTGAACTATTGGTTTTCAAAGAAATGTTTTTAAAGATAAAACATGATGTCTTGATGAATTGTTTGGGATGGTGTATATTATGTGTTTTTGGAAAATGTTGATGTTGTGGGATGTTTTGAGTCCAAGAACCCCTCCTGTTCGAACTGTGTTTTGGGTTTGTGTTTGGTCGGTAATCTGGGTAGAAGGTCCGGTTAGTAGTCCCCTATGATATATGTTTCAGGACACCTTTAAGGTGGTTCCATTAATGAGTTTGGATATGTTTTGTGGAATGTTTTTAATAATGGACCTGCTTGGTTGGGTCCTTGGGTTCTCTCTTGGGATAAGGTATGCCCCCATTAAGGTTTAGTGCACAACTGACATGCAACCCGGATTTTTCTTTTCCATTGGAAAATCCTCCAGTTGATCCATGTAAGGAATCTTTTCTTGAGCTTTGTATAATGAGTCTACACCATTTACTTTCTTGGTTTTTTTGGATCCTCTTTTTTGCAGAAGAGTTCTCGTGGATAGTTGAAAGAGACCTTTGTTTCTTAAGCTACCTAATTTATCGAAGGTGAAAGTATTCTAGGGTTGTCAGTATGGATAGTGTTTAAGAGGGCCTCTAAGTCCTTCGTACTCTCTTCGAAGAAGGGGTTTATGTTAAAGCACCAGTGTGGTAAATCTGGCCAGGAGAGGCTCTTATGGCCAATTTCTGGAATGTTGTGATGTTTGGGGGTGTTGTGTAAGGCCCCCTCCTTGTATTATTTCTATAAACCGCTTTGGTCATGTTCGGTGACACGATGTGATGTCACGTGCTCGTTTGATTATAAAGGTGAAGTTTTACAATATTTTGTGAGTCTATTTTTTTTTCAGAAGTGTTTCTCCTTTTGGGAGATCTCGACATCCTCAATTTTAGAGGAAGTTGTTTATATGTGTCCTTTACATCTATTGTTTCTCACCCAAAAAACAAGGTGTGATGTTTGTGCATCTTATAAGCCCTTGTTCCAGTGAAATATCGAGTTAGGGTAAAGTGAGTTCTGGAGTGTGTTATGTCCTGGTGAACCCATCTGGGATTGCGTGTAGTTGTTTGTAGCATCGAAAGAAGAAATTATATTAGGGGGTTTCCAAATCCTAACTGCGAGGCCGAAGATGCTTCAATCATTACATCTCCAGCCATAGGTTCCGGAGAGAATCTGGCACGTAGTCAAAGGAAATCCCAGTGTTGTTTTTAACCTTGTACAAAGAACTATTCTCAGTATGAGAGATGGGAATAGTTTAAAAATTTGGTGTTTTCATCTTTCTTATTTTTTTCCCGTTTGGTGGAAAGAGGTGGAGGGCCTCATCCCCATGTTATCTCCCAATGACTTTCTTTTCCCCTTTGGTTTCCTTTGGGTTTGGGGAAAGGTTTTGGATTTGTCTAGACACGTTGAGTGATCATTTAGTAGTAACCATTCACCAAAAAACCAAGTAGGTATAAGGATCCACATGGTTAGAGCATAGTCTCCCAAACTGCATGGGATAACTGTGCGGTTGTCCCAACTCTTTATGTTTTGGGGTCTATCTGTGTCGGCCCATATTGGTTAGTTAAGATGGTAGGTTCTTATGGTGGGGAGCCCATTTGTGTATCCTTGAACCAGTAACTCACTTTTGTCCTTGGTCATGGCTTAGAAGTGGGTAGTCTCGTTCGGAGCTATATAACCCCCTACATCTTCCTTGGGTAAACATTGGGATTGGAGAGTTCTCAATGGTTTAGTTATATCACAATAAGTGTAACCTTGTTTGATGTTCTTGTTTGTTTAGGTAAATTTCTTGAGCCTTGTTCAGATAGTGTTTGAAGGGTTTTGTTTTAGCATAAATCCAAATGTGCTTGATCATTTAAGTAAAGAGGTGTATGTTTTGGTTGTGAAGTATTCCTTCCTTAATGGATCACTGGAAGTGTTTTGGCCTTTGGGGGAAAAGCTTAGCAAAGGAGTCCATTTTTTCCTTTCGGTTGGGTTTGGTTTTTTTCTTTGTCCTTGATGTGGCTTTCCGAGGGAGGAAAGTTTTATGGTGGAGATAATTGTCACACACGTGACTTTTTTATATATTCATATTTCATTTAATTTCCATTACTGTTTTTTTGGGGGGTTTACCACTCATTTCGGTGAGAATGGTGGGTTTTGAAAATTTGGGCCAAACCGCGAGCCCAATTCCATATTTAAAAAATAATTTTGTTTCTTCTATAACTCCTTAATTTTTTACTATTTTAAACCCATTACACTTTCCAATTGGCATACCCGGATATATTAAAATCACCATATCCCTTTGGACCATATATAAATCCAAAATCATGATGGATTTGGGGTTTTGATTTAGGTAATGGGCCTGCCCGTAGGTCCATTTCCTACTTTAAATATATTTTTTAAATTTTCCATATATCATTAATTTTTTACATTTTTCCCGTGATTATACCTCCCTCTCAAAGGCAGTATCCCTAGGATCACCCCCATTATAGGTTTTTCAATTTTGGAGCTCAGGTGAGCCGCAAAGTAGGGCAATCTGTCATACTCTTTCTCAAATCGACCAGATTTGACGAGGTAAATTGAATCTTTCATAAATCCTTAAATTTTCATCATTGTTCCCCCAGTTCAGTCCCCACATGACATAATATGACTCCTTCGAACCTCCATACCGGTTTTGGGTACTTGGAGATTCATATTTAGGTGGATTGGGGCCGATTTCTTCAAGATATTTCATGTAAGGGAATTCCTTCGTGGTTCCTTCCATCCTCTTTTAGTTTTATTTCCACTTTCTTGAAGTTCCTCATGTCCAGAAGTTGGGGTTCGATCATAAGGTCTGATTTGGTATCTTTTGGGTCAATTTTTGGTGGTCTAGATCTAGATTTATATTCCTTGTGGTGCGGCAGTGGTGCGCATAAGGTTTCGCACCAAGTTTTGAGGGTTTCGACTCAAAAGGTAGGTAATTCCATGTGTAACCATTTTATGATGAGTTAGCTTGCTTGGTTTATTAATTTAGTATGTTTATAATCTGTTTTTTGTGGTGTGAAAACTGTTTTTGATGAATTTGGTTAAACATTTAATTTTTAGTTTTATTTTAGCTTGAAATTGGGTACTTTTCATGTGTGACTCTTAGGGTAATGTTTGGGTTTAGTTTATAACATATGAAAGTGATTTATTAGTCTCGAAAGGGGCTGGAAATTCAGGTTTGGTAATTCCTTATTATTATGTGGGCCTTGAAAAGTGGTTTTTGATTGAGTTTAAGGTGTAAAACTGTGTTGTACTTCTTGAAGGTGATTTATGAAAACATGTGTTTTTCATGTGTATCTTTGTGGTATTATTTGATGTAGTTTTATAACACTTGGGGGTGGTTTAATAATTGTTTTAGGGATGAAAATTCTGTTTTAGATTGTTATTGGTATGATTTTGGTTTTGAATGAGGGGTTTGAAATGGGTTTAGTGTGCAAACAATGGTTATACCACTTGGGTTTGTTTTATAAAAATTGCAAATGTTTTATTTGGTTAAACAAAGTTGGGAAAGGGTGAATATGTACTGTTTGGGTGAGTTTGTTCACCTAATGTGGGTTTTTTAATGGTAAAGTGGTGATTTGAGATGTCAAACATTTTTATAATATTTTATAAATTGCCGAAATGTTTTACTAAATTGTGTTTTGGGTGCGAAACACAGGTGTGGGATGTTTCGTGTGAGTTTATTGATAAAATGAATTGTGAAGGTGAGAAGGGTATTATGTGACATATGTGTGGGCTGTTATGTGAGTTGAATATCTTGTAATGGTTTTATAAAATCGTTTAAAGGATTTGTGGAAGTTTTAAAGAAATGTGAAAAGTGTTGTAGGAAATTTTGGTGTGAGTTTGATTTCAAAATGCATTTGAATGAAAAGTGGAATTTTTGACTTGTGTGATGTACATGGGGATGTTTGGTTAATGTGTTATGTGGAATTGATATTTTTATGTGAAAACTATACTTCTTGGATTGTTGAACTTGTTTGAGCACAAAGGGAAAACTCGAGTATCTAGGTGGGTGGACATTTACTAGTATGCTAGTGAATCCGTGGGGTTTGGCCTCAGTTTCACTTAGTAAGATTGATGCTTACAACTATAAATAAACTATGATGATGATGATTGGGGACCACTAGGTTATGGGTATGATCCCTACTAGTGGCTCGTGCATGAGAACAAATATTTTTTTGTGGTTACTCTCACCGAGATATGAGGTACCTAGGACCCACAGCTTGCTAGTGCCTAGGGGTTATTTTCCTATCACTTGTGCTCATTAGATCCTTTGTACTTACCATCGGTATATGGTATTGTTGGCTGGAAAATTCAGTAGATTTGTTATTTATTTTAAATTTTTTGTTACTTTAAAATTATCCCACATGAAATCTTTTTTCATTTATTATTGCATCCTTTAGAAAATTGTAACTAGCATTTTTTATTTACAAAACATGAAATGATTTTTGTCATGAAATTTTTATGACATGGAATCTCATAGAGCTGGTATCCTACTGTGATTTCTCTCAAACCCTACTTACACCTTTGGGTGTAAGTATACGTGCTTATTTTATGTCACTGGTTTGGGTATAGGTTTTATGCCTTTGGTTCGGGTTTTTAGCGGTCTATCGTGATGCAGTGTCGTGGAGATGGCTTGAGGGCGGTGCCTCTTTCCATGTAGAGGTTCTTAGGCTGTCTTTTCTTGGGTGTGTACCTTTTTAATGGTGTTAAAACATTGTTTAAAAATGTGTAATTCAGTTCTGAATTTTAGTAAAAGATGTTTTGGTTTGAAAAATCCAGATCTGACTTCTTGGATTCATTTGTTGTTTTAAGTATAAAAACTCGGGTAAATAATTCCCAATTTTCAATTTTTAAAACCCAGGCACTTGTACCATCCCATGGGGATCGGGAACTCCCTTCGGGAATTGCCATGGGTCGGGTCGGGTGAGGGTTTTGGTGGCGACCAGATTTGGTTCGTGACATTGAGAAGGTGGTAGTGCACATGTCCACAAACAAAGATATCATATTCACAAAAAATGGAAAGTATAAAGGTATGTGTTATATAATAATTCCAGATGCATAAATAAATCATAAATATAATATATATAATACAAAAATATAAATTATATCATTATTCACAACCTTTAAAGGTGGTAATGGAATAATGAACGACATCAGTTCGCGAGGTGGTAATCCGCCGTACACGCAAACGATGATTGCGTTTACCATTTGATGAAAGTGTGTGTGAGTGTAGGTAATAACCTTATAATAAAAATATATCATTATATTTATTATACTTTTGTTATTATATAATCATGGGATAATAATATTTTTTGGGTGGATAAAGAGATAAAATAAGAGTGCTTGTTGAAGGGTGTTACCTCTTTTTTGGGTGCCTCCTTTTCGTTTTCACCAAAGGGCTTCCTTGCATGGATTTATTACAAAAGTAATGATTCTAGGATTAAGGGGGTGAATTTTGGAGGATACTTGGATAGGTTTTTTCCATGGAAAAGGGCTTGAGAGGTGTGAAGAGAGGGGCAGTAGAGGAGTCCTTTTAGAAGTGTGGAAATTGACACATTGGGTATTCATAAAAAGATTTCCCTGCTCCCCACATTTTAATTGTCCCCAAAGGGTTAAAAATGGACCATTATAGATCTTTATACGTTTAATAGTTGTAATATATCCTGAAAATAATTTTTAGACAAGTTTAGGGTCATTTTTAGACCTTATATTCTCATTTTAGTAATTAAATAAGCTCGTTTTACCTTAATCACTATAAATAATTTTAATTACATTCAATAATATTTTTGGTCAAAAAATAAGTTTTACTTAATAGAAATTAAAAATTATTCTTATTTAAAATATTTAATCAATTTTTATAAATTCAAATCACAAAAGTTTCAGAAATTAATTTTAAATTAATCCCATAGGTGTGACAGGAAAGTGAATTTTTAATGTGAAAAGTTCAAAAGATTGATATGTTTTTATATATAATTTCAATGTGAAATTGATTAAAATGACATTAAATGAATTTATATTCATATAATTGATCTAATTATACTTTAAAACCAATTTAAAATATAATTTAACTATATTAATAAATTAGATGAAAAATAGTTTTCAATTAAAATTCATTATTTTTTCACTATTCATCATAAAAATGAAACTTCTCAAAAAAATTCAAAAAATTCACCCAAAGTAAATTTTTATATTATTATTTAAAAAATTATGTTTATTTTTTAAAATAAAAATTATAAGTTTCCAAAATTATTCATAAAATGGGTCTATAATTAAAAGGCTTTAAAATTACCTTTTAGAAAAATACATCTGTTTATTCATAAAATTGGATTTATTCCTATCTTATATCTATAAAATCTATTGGATAAGTTTAATTATTTTATTGAATATATAATATATATTTTTTATTAAAAACATTCATGATAAGTTGTTTTTTAATTTACTGAGATAAAATTGTGTTTGTACATAGAAAAACAGTGTTCCTAGAAAAGTAATTTCTTTTTTAACAGTTTTTACTTTCATTTATAACTAATTGATAACCAAATTATTTATTTTATATACATGTGTAAATAATATTTTCAAAATTTAGTTAATCTTATTAATAAATTCCATTCCAATGGCTATGTGATAACTACAATAATATTTTAATAAAAATATTAATAGTATATTTTAGTTTGGTAAAACTCGGCCATGCATGTAATAGAAGCTATCAAAGGGACTTGGAATTGTGTGTAACACAATACGCGCATAGTGTTGTGTGTACTGAAAGTTAATATAAGTGTTTCATGTAGTGTAAACTTAACTTGGCGTTGCGTATAATGCACGCCAGACTTAGTGATTTCATATAACAGAATATATATTCAGTGTTGTGTGAAACGAAAAATATCAAAAATATTAAATTAATTAAAAAAAAATATTTCACAAAATCTTGGGGTATTAAACCATCCCTTCAATCTATATTTGATAAAGATAATATCCTGACAATAAATAACTTCTAGGATTCGTTCCTACAATTTAAGGTTGTTTTGTGGCATGAACGGAAATCTTACATGTCAGTATCCTCACTTCCTAATCGACTTACACAAGAGGAAAGTGATAATGATCTCCCCATCTATGAAAAACATTTGATCTACATGATCAACATTATATTTTTAATGTTTTTTCTATATATATTGAACTCATGAAGTCTCATGAAAACATGGATGCATATAACATGCTTGAGAACCTCTGTGGTCTTTACCTAGATAGAGATAAATTGGATTTGTTTGAGATTTCCAAGACGCAATTTCAGTGAAATCTCGGAGAGGGTTCCCTATCTAGGTCTCACATAGTTTAAATCATTGGATACATTGAGGACCTAGAGGTTCTAGGGTTTAAACTCACCAATTAACTAGGTACCAATCACATTCCAGCATCACTCCCTCAGAGCTTCTACAGCTTTAATGAAAATTTTAATATGAACAAAATTGAGAAGTATCTACTAGATCTTATCACTCTTATTTTCCAAGTAGATAATGATACATCACATGAAAAGCCTTCAGTATTTATGATTAAATAATAGAAATATAAATCAAATATCTCTAAGACCAAATATTCTTCATTCCCTTTCAAGAAGAGGAAGATCAAGGGGAAAACAAAGAAACAAGATGCTATTTAGTTTTCATGTGACAAGAAGGGCCACTGGAAGAAAAAATGCACCCAACCAAAGAATCAAGGGGAAGCTTCAGGTTCATTTTTATCATGTTTGATTTGTTTGTTTCTAAAAATTGGGTATTAGATACAACTTGTGGTGCTTACATATGTATTAAAATACATGAACCAAGTATATTTAGAAACATTCACTAAGGGGAGGAAGATATACAAGCATCCAATAAATCAAAACTTGTGGCTTTAGCTACCAGGGACTACCACCTCATGTTTCCAACGAGAATGATCTTGGTTTTAAAGGGTTGTTGTTATGTGCCATTAGTTACCAAAAGCATTATTCCTGTATCCAAACTTGATACATATGGTTTTATTTTCAATTTTAAAGATAAATTTTTCTTCTTTTATAAAGATAGAATTTATTATGGTAAATAATATTTAAATAAGAGTCTTGATGTATTGGATTACAAAAATTAAGTAATGGCATCATCGGCTTGGTTATGTAAATGAAAAGCATTGACTAAATTATACCAAGATTGTTATTTAGATTCTTTTGAACAAAAACCAATTGGTATATTTCAAACATGTTTACAAGTTCAAATGGCCAAATCCTCATTTAGTAGAAAAGGTGAAATGGACAAAGACATTATTTAATAAGTTAATAAAGAAATGTGTGTACCATTTCTTATTGAGGAAAGGGGTGGGTAATCATACTATTACTAGTGATTTTGGTAGATATGAATATATCTAATTATTGAGGTATAAGTCATATTATTTTGATAAATTCAAGGAATACATGAATGAAGTTGAGAACCATATTGGTAGAAGATTAAGAAAATATGCTCAGGCGATGGTAGAGAATATTTTATTCAAGGATTCATTGATTACTTATAGGAGTTTGAGATCCAATCTCAACCAACTTCTACTTATACACCTCAGTGGAATAGTGTAAGTGAAATAAGGAACCACACCTCGTTAAATATGGCAATTTCAAAGATGAGTCATGTGAGTCTTTCATTATCTTTTTGGGGATACACATTACAAAAAACAATATAAATACTAAAAAAAAGTGAAAACTAAAGTGGAAGATGGTATAACATACAATTTATGGAATGAAAAGAAACCGGTGTTGTTATACTTACATGTGTGGGGTTATAGAGCATTTATTAAGGAATCATTAGGTAAAAAACTTATACCCCAATGCACAAAGTGTACCTTTATAGGAAACCAAAAAGAAACAAGAGGATATTAACAATGTGAACACATAGACAAAAAGGTAATAGTGGAAATACACACCATATTTATTGAGATAGAGAACATATCTAAAAGAGATAGTGGCATAAAGATAAAATTTGATGAATTTGACGCTCAAAGTACACAAGAGTTGGCAGAAGAAGAAATTCTATAATTCCCCATGGAAGAAGAAACTATTCTAGGGACACAAGTACTATGTTGGAGTACAAGAGAGGTTATATAACCAGAACAATATGGTTTTCTAGTCACTGACGATGGTGACTCATTATTAGTTGATAATAATGATCCTATAACCTATAAAGGAGAAGTATGTGACATAGAGCAGCTTCAGTGGTGTTTTATTGGTGCATGGTAGAGGTCCATATCAATGGTGTTCGGTGAGGTATGGGGTTTGATTCCTAGTATATATATTTTGGGGGAATTTATTCCTACCATGCTCTACTCAACTTGTCGGGTCACCCAGTGTCTCACCGGGTGCGCAGAAGGGTGCAAACCACCTAGTTGACATATTGATGTGTTAAACCATTGCTGATTGGACTGTTACCCCATGAGATGCTCTTCGATCTCAGGTAACAACGACTCCTTCCTATCCAAGGCTTCTATAGATGACCTCTTCATGGGGAGTGGGGTTACTAGGTGTGGAGGGTTTGAAAAGTCCACTCATGGGGATTCCATTTTTAAAAGGAAAAAGTATGAGACACAAATGTTTCCAAGTGGAAAGGATCCATGAATTTAGAAATGGATTCCATGTACCCAAACCAAGTTTATATTTTTAGTAGATCCTCATCTGGATGTAAAGTCTATTGGTTGAAAATGGTTATTCACGAAGAAATTGTATATGGAATAATAAGTATGTACCTATAAGGCGCAAATGGTTTCAAAATGGTTTAAACAACATCAAGGGAATTGACTATGATAATTTTTTTACTAGATACAATGATGAAATAAATTATAAATATATGTTCCATTGAAGCTTTCCATGACTATGAGATTTGAAAAATATATGTCAAAATAACATTCCTTAACAAGAACATTCATGAATATGTCTATATGACACAACCTGAAGGGTTTATGACTCTAAAGGATGACAAAAAGATATAAAAATTGTAAAAACCCATTTTGGATTAAAATAAGAATCCAGATTATGGAACATTAATTTTTATGAAGCCATAAAACAATTTGGTTTTATAAATAATGAATGCGAGATTTGTGTCTACAAATAGTTTAGTGGGAGTGTAGTTGTTTTCTTAATAGTATATTTCGATGAAATATTACTTATAAGAAACAAAATACCAATCTTATAGTCTTTTAAGGATTAGTTGAATAAATGATTCTCCATGAATGACATGGGTGAGCTAGTATATATTCTTGGGATCAAGATCCATTGTGACAGATCCAAGATACTGTTTGGCATAAGTCAAATTACATACATTTATAATATACTGAAGATATTTAGTACAGAATAATCAAAGAGGGGATAATTTCTACCATCACATGACATTCATCTTTCTAGGAAGATGTGTCCTCAGACAAATGAGGAAAGAAATAGAATGGAAAGGATTCCATACATGTCAGTGATTGGGTTAGTCATGTATGCTATTCTATGTACTAGTCTAGATGTCACCTATGTATTAAGTGGGGTAGGATGATATCAAGCTGACCCAGATGACCACCAATGGATGGTAGTCAAGACTATCCTTTAATATTTGAGGCATAATAAATATATATTCTTAGTTTATGGAGGAGATAAGGAACTAGTAATCATAGGATATGAAAATGATAGTTTCTAAATAGATCAAGATGACATGAATTCACAAATAGGATACATATTCACTTTGAATGGAGGTTATATGAGCTAAAAGAGCTCAAAGAAAACTATAGTTGCAAATTCTACAATAGAGTTTGATTATATTATAGGTTCTGAGGTAGATAAATAAGCAGTATGGTTGTGAAACATCATCCATGATATTGACATGGTACCTAATAGTAAAGATCCTATGACACTTTATTATGGTAATATTGTAGCGATGACTCTCGTAAAAGCGCCAGGGTCACATTAGCAGACAAAGAACTTTCTTTGGAAGTATGATCTTTTGAGATATTTTTCTTATAGAGGTGAGGTGGTAGTGAGAAGTATTTCCATAGTAGAAAATGCAGCAGACCCCTTGACTAAATCCATGACTAAGCAGAAATGTGATTATCATGCGAGGTCTAGAGTACTAAAAGTTGTAGGTAGTTAACTATTGTCCAAATAGAAGTTTTTTGGAGTTTTTATCCTAGGAAAAATTATTTTTACATTGATTACATGTATATTCAATGTATTTAATATTAATAGAACTTATTATTACATATTTTTCATCATTCTTCATGACTCTAATGTAATAATGTCCTAGAGTATATGTTGCATTGCTAAGTTCATATAAGTTCCCTACTATGATGAGAACCGTTAAGTGTTATGATGATATTATTAAATATAGTTATGTGGTCGGATAACATACCATGATGAGACACATAGTATATAGATCGTTAGGTGTGCGCACTCATAAGTAGATGAGGATTCTTCTCATGAATTTCTCACTTGGTAATCTCTAAGATAGGAGATTATCAGAATAGATCTGCCAGTGGAAATTCATTATGATTTGGTGTCAACAAATATTCCTATATGCAAGAATATATAATAGTAATTAGACTTTAATATTATCATTAATTCATGTCATGAATCGTGCTCTTATATTTTCTTATTAAAACCATGATACCAAATGTTCACGATGAGGTAAGTCACATTGGGTGCATCATGATTGACACATCGTTAATTGATAAGTCAACGAAGGATTTGTACCTTCCATCATTATATAATTTCATATCCTTTTCCTTTGATTAGAATATAATTGTCACATTAAATTCCTTGGACATGGTGAAACGACACATTTATTTTAGATAGATAAAGAAAGACGTATTGAGCATATAGGTTGGTGACATAGATGTGAAACCTAATTCATGAGATATTGGGACAAACAGATTATATAACATAGGGATCATTAGTATATGGTTTTATCCTTTGTGACATTAATTTATTTATCTAGATGAATTTACCCATTGATAGAAAGTAATCTTGGACTTTAGGTAATCCTGCCTAATACTAATGAGAAATAATCCTAGAGGTTCGCATACTAAGTGTTTCCAATGATATCGATTAATTTCTATATGAATTTAATTAATTGAATAAATATTATTCTCAAGATTGAGGGGTAATTTTATTCACATTTTATCAATAAAAAATCATTATTAATGTTTGAAATATATAATTAAATATTTATTTGGGAGTTCAATAAATGCTAGAGGAGTTTTTATAAACCAATACTGAGTCTAGTGACAAATATTAATTAAAAAACTTATTAAATAATATTTGTTATTACACAAGTTGGTATAAACCACAAAATAATAATAATAATAATAATAATATTTGGAATGGGGATTATTAAGTATTAATATATTATTTAAGATCCTACATGTAATTAAATAATTATTTTAACCTAAACCCTAGCTCTATAAATAGACCATTATGTCTATTGTGTATTGCATCCAAAAAATTGAAACTTGAGAATATTTGCACACAAAAACTACTCTATTATCTCTTCCTATAAATAATGAGAAATGTGAGATAGATCCCTTTAAGATTTAAGCACGAACGATCAACACAAATAAAACAAGACAATCAACTCTCCATGCTAGCACCCAGATATCAATTTGTGTTTCTCAAATATAAAAGGAGTATGTGGGGATCACCACTAAAGGGATTCTATCCTTGGATCCTCATAGATAAATAAATACAACCCAAAAGTTTTTTTTGAATGATCTAAATAAATATCTAAGAAAGAATTCTCAGATCAGGTATACATTTCCTTTGATATTAAATAAATTAATTATAAATTTTATGTACACGATCCTCACTCGAGGTTTTGAGAAACAAAATATTAAATGAAACTTTAATATATCGAATACCGCCGCACACATCTACTATGCCCAGAACCAACAATATTGTTAGGGTTGGTGTCCTAAGAACTAACTGTTTAGTACTTTGATTACATGAATGTTCACTTATTATATATTGTTCATTGTTTTGCATGACTATAATTTAATAATGTCCTTAAATATTTGTTGCATTGATAAGGTTATGGTAGATCCCTACTATGATGAGAACCTTGAAATGCTATAACAATATTCTTAAATAAAGTTATACGGTTGGATGACATACTATGATAGGATACATAGTATACAGACCGTCATTTGCGAGTACTCGTAAGAAGTTGAGACTCTCTCTCCTGGAGTTCGCACTTGGTAATCTCCAAGATGGGAGATTATGAGAGAAGACCCTCCAGTAGTAATTATTCATGTTTTAGTGTCATAGGACATTGCTATCTGTGAGTGTGTGTAATGGTCCTTAGATTGGAATATCATCATTATCTCATGTCATGACTCGCGCAATTATATTTGCTGATGAAAACGATCACACAAAGAGTTGGCGGGAAGTAGGGTATGTTGGGTGCGTCATGAGTGACATGTTGTTAATGGATAAGTTGAGGAAAGATTTTTCCCTTCTATTTATAGAAGTTGATGTCTCGACCCTTTGATTGAAATAGAACTGTCGCATGAAATTCCATGGCCATGGTGTAACGACTTGTTTATTTTATTTATTCAATGAATGAAGGATCAAGCATATAGATTTATGACACTGCCATGAAACCTTCTTGATGATATGTTGAGACAAAGGGATTAAATTACACAGTATGAATTCATATGAGGTGACATGTCAATGCGACATCAACTTCATTCTATTGGGTGCCATGACCCATTGCTAGACAGTAATCTTGGACTTTAGGAAAGCCCGCCTAATGCCAATGAAATAGAGGCCTAGAGGGTCACACACTAAGTGTATCCAAGTATCTCAAGTAGAATAATGATTATTCTTGTATGTGGTTTAATAATTATTTAAGGAATCCTAAATCATTTTAATGATGGAGGAATAAAGAAATGAAAAACAAGATATACACACCGTTTATTAATGATTACATGACGTGTAGTTTTTCATGGAAAACAAGTACACGCCATGTAGTTTTCATTTTAGAACGAAATGAAAAGAAAGTACACGCCGTGTATTAATGATTACATGTTGTGTAGTTTTATGGAAAACAAGTACATTCCATGTATTAATGACTACACGCTGTGTAGTTTTCCTATCGAGATTTTGAGGATATAACATTGTTTTATTAAATGATATTTATTATAATCAGCATGGGTGCACGATAAGTAATTAATTATTCAACATAGTGGTTTTCAATAAGAGTCAATAAAATAATGAAAATGCATAATGCGTTTATTTATTATCATAACTCTACATACTCAAACCCGATTATAAATATCCTCACAACCCCAACTCTTTTCCTACAAGAGAATCGTTGGGCACAACAATTCTGGAGAATTATTTCAAGGCCGAAAGAACCTCTTCCTCCAAGAATACTCTCAAGACCGAGAGAGATCCTCTTCCATCGGATCAAGATGATCTAAGGTGGAAAACTCAAGCAAAGGTTTCTCCACGCTAGCACCTGGAGACTCCTTTGGAGACGTCCAAAGATACGAGGTGCACATGTTGATCACCGCAAGAGAAATTCTACACTTGGCTTCTGTAACGCAATGACAAATCACATCAGAACGTGATCAAGAATATCAATGAATAAAGAAAACCCAAAAGGTACTTCTTGTTAATTAATTAAATTAATTATAATCAACCTATGATGATCCAATTTTGTGGTTCCAAGACCTTTCTTCTTCATTGTCTATTTCGGTGAATCAATTTGTGGAGATTGGTGTTTATCATCGTATTGATCCCAGATTGATCATTGCTAATAGAAAAAATCCAAGTGGGAACATCCACACACGTGCTTCCACTATGCCCGAAACCTTCAATTAGTATCAGAGCGAGGTTATAGAATTGATTATAGTTATTTAATTTTCATTGATAATTTATGAATTTATATTTTATTCAATTCAAGAAAAATTGTTCTATAAAACTGAATGAACGAGATCTGTTCTTCGTCATATTTTCTTGATTCACATAACCGAAAAAAATTTTAATTTTAATTTTTATTAAATTAAAAATGAGGAACTCATCCAGAGAAGCTGCTCTTTCTGTCTATACAACACAAGAATACACGGCGTGTAGTGAAAACTACATGCCATGTACTTAGGTTCAATGAACTGGTACTGGTCTGCTAAACCTCACCGTGTGAATTGAGTACACCTAAGTATTTATTACCCCGTGTTGACTAGAAATGAATGGCGTGTGGGAACAAGAATACACGGCATGTATGTTGAATCAACATGCCATGTAGTCCAATCCGATCTAGGTGAAACCGTGTATAAGGAGAAGCTTTATTCCACGTACACGGGATTTCCAGGCCGATAACCACGTAACAAGGAAGTACACGCTGTGTCAGATTAATCTACACGCCGTGTACTCAAAAAATTTCCAAAGTACATAAAACATGCCAAATCTCCTGGCGTGTACTTTGGATAAAGGGTGAAAAATACATGGCATGTAGGGTATATTACACGCTGTGTACTTTCCAGAAATGGAATTTCACCAGGTTTCCTTCAAAATTACAATGACCTGTACATAGAATATGGATGAGAAGAATCTTAAGGAAATTCAGAAAGGAATTTAAGATAAAAAATTAATTAACTATAAGATCATAATTAATTAATTTCAAGCACGACATATCTTAAATAATAGATTGATTGAAAGAATTTGAATTCTACATATGCGTAAATGTCATTTCATGCTATGGATTTTCATTAGCTATACTGGAGACCCTTTGTATGTGTGTATGGTTTCATTTAAATTTGTTTAATTTAAATTTGTTGGCCTGCGAGCCTTCTTCCAATAAAATATAGGGCCTGCGTGCCCATGGTTTCTTTAATGTAAACCCCATGTAATGGAGGATATCCCAAGCCAGTGGAGATGGTTCAAAAATCTGAATCCAAGGTGAAACCAACCCAAGAAGATGCAGAGGTGGATAGATGGGAGCTGCAAAACACGTACCATCAGGTTAAAGGTGTTTTCCCTAGGCCAGGGTTAGCTTATCAAACCGCATGATAATCTAACCAATAGAATCTCATGATCATGCCATCTTATTTTATTTCTGTCTAGTTTCATGGTTTATTTATTATGTATGTTTTGTTGTGATCATATAATTAATGAAATAAACAAGCATGCAAAGATGGAATAAAATAAAAACTAGACTATGCGTAAACATTATCAGAACATGGTTAATCACTTAAGCAAGCATCACTTAATATTGACAATCATGCGATAATGCAAAAATACACATAAAGAATAAAAACCCTCAAATTTTATATTAAGTCAGAACAAGCCTTCCATTACTTGATTAAGGGAAAGAATCAATAAAACTATGTGTCTAAACAACCCTTGTTGGGACACTTACTTTTATAAAAGAATATCTTATGAAAGTTTCGGGTTGACTTAAAAATTTTACATCAAGAGGAGTATCCCTTGCTAGACTTGTTGTAAAATGGAGGCAAGTGTTGAGGAAATCCAAGTTAGGATTTTAGGATTGGGGATTCCAATCAACAGATCAAGGAACTGTAAGCTCAAAGTTCACAAAGACCTGCCTACCTAAATAACTTCAAATAGCTTCACCAACCCTTGTTGGGGTTATGCGAAGGGGAATATGGATCCTTTACACTAGAATGTCAAAGCAACTAGACATTACAGGTTTAATGGTGAGGGCCATTACAACTTGATAAAATAGTGGGAGAATTAATAAATTCATTTATTATTTTTCATAAAATGAAATCAAGAAAGTAGTGATAAATTTTCTCTTTTAATTTGTAGAATCAATATGACAAGATCGTCAACCACATTCTCTCTGAGATCAATTCTGGATAAAGACAATATCCTCACCGGTAGTAACTTTCAGGAATGGTTTAGGTGCCTTCGGGTTATCCTACACCATGAACAAAAGTTTTATATGTTGGGGTCCTCACATCCTGATTCTCCTACCCCAGGGGAAAGTGATGAAGATTTCCTAGTCTATGATCAACATTTGAGCGATGCACTCAACGTTCAATGTTTGATTCTATCATTAATGTCTAGTGAGCTCATGAAGTCTCATAAATACATGGATTCCTACCTCATGCTCGAGAACCTATGTGGTCTATACCAGGAGGGGGAAAGATAGGAAGGGTTTGAGATCTCCAAGGCTTTATTCCAGAGCAAGCTTTGAGAGGGTTCCCCATTTGGGCCTCATGTAGTCAAGATCATTAGGTACATTGAGCGCTTGGTGGTTCTATGGTTTAAACTCCCGGAAGAACTGGGTACCGATCTCATTCTTGCATCACTCCCCCAGAGCTTCTCTAACTTTTTTGTAAGTTTCAACATGAACAACATTGAGAAGTATCTATCTGATCTCCTTATCCTCATTCACCAAGTGGATAATGATATGAAGAGTGAAAATCCTTCTTTCCTTATGGTGAATAAAAGGAAAGGGAAGGCAGGGAGCTTTAAGCCCAATGCTTCTTCAAGGCCTTCCAAGAAAAGGAAGATCAAAGGGGAGGCAAGAGAACAGGAGGCTATTTGCTTCGCATGTGGAAATAAGGGCCACTGGATGAAAAACTACACCCAACCAGGGAAGCAAGGGGAAGGTTTAGGTGCATTTGTTATCGAATGCAATCTATTAGTTTCTACAAATTGGGTATTAGATATTTCTTGTGGTGGTCACATATGTATCCAAATATAGGAACCAAGTAGATTCAGAAATATTGACCGAGGTGAGGTGGATCTGCGAGCAGCCAACAGAGCTAGACTCGCCGCTGTAGCTGTCAGAGACTACCACCTCACATTACCAATTGGAATGATCTTGGTGTTAAAGGGTTGTTATTATGTGACTTCTGTTACTAAAAGCGTTATTTCAGTATCAAGATTACATAGTTATGGATTCATCTTAATGTTTGTAAATGAATGTTGTTACTTTTATAAACATAGAATTTGTTTTGGTAGGGCACATTTATATAATGGACTTTATGTGTTAGACTACACAAACCAAGTATTGAAAATCGATTACAAAGTAAATTCACATGACTCATACCACACCCAACTTTGGAATCACCGGCTAGGTCATGTCAGTGAGAAATGTTTGACAAAATTACATCAAGATGGGTATTTAGATTCTTTCGAACTAAAACCACTTGGCATATGTCATGTGTGTCTACAAGGAAAAATGACCAAAGCCCCATTTAGTGGGAAAGGTGAAAGGGCTAAAGAGGTTCTAGAATTAGTTCACATAGATGTGTGTGGACCATTTTTAGTTTAAGCAAGAGGTGGGTTATCATACTTGATAACTTTTACTAATGATATTAGTATATATGGATATATTTACTTAATGAGGTATAAGTCAGATTCTTTTGATTAGTTCAAAGAATACAAGAATGAAGCTAAGAACCAGCTCGGTAAGAAGGTTAAGAAACTCCGCTCAGATAGAGGAGGAGAATATATTAATCAAGAATTCATTGATTTCTTACGGGAGTTTGGGATTCTATCTCAACTCACTCCTCCTTACACACCTCAGTGGAATGGTGTAGGTGAAAGCAGGAACCACACCCTGTTGGACATGGTGAGATCATTGATGAGTCATGCGAGTCTTCCATTATCATTTTGAGGATATGCATTACAAACAACATCAGTCATAATAAACCAAGTACCAACTAAATTGATAAATGGTATTCCATATGAGTTATGGAGTGGATGCAAAGCCATGTTATCGAATTTACATGTGTGGGGGTAGCGAAGCATTTGTTAAGTCCTATTTAGGTAACAAAATTTCACCCCGAGGCTTAATGTGTATCTTTATAGTATAGATGGTGATATTACCTATACAACCCCTCATATAGAAAGGTTACAATGGCAATACATTCCATATTCCATGAGAGGGATCACATATCCAAAAGAGATAGTGGGAGCGAGATAGACTTCGATGAAGTCAAGGCTTAAGATACATAGAAGTTGGTACAAGAACAGATTCCACAAAGCCCTGTTGAAAAAAAAATCTGTTCCAGAGACACAAGAACTGTGTAGGAGCACAAGATAGGTGAGAGAACCAGAATGATATGGTTCTCTTTTCACCGAGGATGGTGAATCATTATTGATTGACAATTATGATCCTATTACCTACAAGGAAGCAGTTGAAGGCACATACGCTTCCGAGTGGAATGAATCCATAAATTCTGAAATGGATTCTATGTACCAAAACTAAGTATGGATTTTGGTAGATCCTCCAGTTGATATAAAGCCTGTTGGTAATAAATGGGTATTCAAGAAGAAACTGGACATGGAGGAGCAAGTCAACACTTATAAGGCACGACTGGTTGCAAAAGGTTTTAGACAACGTCAAGGAATTGACTATGATGAAACCTTTTCATCGGTTGCGATGCCGAAATCCATCAGAATCCTATTGGACATTGCCACTTAACATGACTATGAAATTTGGAAAATGGATTTCAAAACCGCATTCCTTAACGAGAAACTCCAGGAAGATGTCTACATGACACAACCTGAAGGGTTTGTGACTCCAATGTATGCCAACAAGGTATGTAAGTTTCAAAAATCCATTTGTGGATTAAATCAAGCATCAAGGTCATGGAAAATTCATTTTGATGAAGCCATAACCGAATTTGGATTTGTTAAGAATGGATTTGAGCCTTGTGTCTACAAAAGGTTTAGTGGAAGTGTAGTTGTTTTCCAAATAGTATATGTTGATGACAGATTACTAATTAGAAATGAAGTACATGTGTTATAGTCAGTTAAGGCATGGTTGGATAAATGCTTCTCTATGAAAGACTTGGTCAAGGAAGCATATATTCTTGGGATCAAGATCCATCGTGATAGATCCAAGATAATTCTGGGCCTAAGTCAAAGTACATAAATTGACAAGATAGTGAAGAGATTCAGTATGGAAGAGTCCAAGAGGGGATTGTTCCAGTGTCACCTGGCATTCATCTTTCCAAGAAAATGTGTCCCCACACACATGAGTAAAGAGAGAAAATGGAAAGGATCCCATACACATCCGTGATTAGGTCAGTAATGTATGATATGCTATGTACAAGGCTAGATGTTTCTTACACATTAAGTGCGGTAAGCAGATATCAAGTTGATCCAGGAGACCACCATTGGATGGAATTCAAGACTATCCTTAAGTATCTGAGGCATACAAAAGATATGTTCCTGGTTTATGGGGGAGAAAAGGAACTAGTCATTAGAGGACATGTAGATTCTAGTTTCCAGACTCATCAACATGACATGAAGTCACAGACTGGATACATCTTCAGTTTTAATGGAGGTGCAGTGAGCTGGAAGAGCTCAAAGCAAGGTGTGGTTGCAAATTCTACATCAGAGTCCGATTATATCATAGCTTCTAAGGCAGCTAAAGAAGCAGTATGTATGTGAAGCTTCATCCAAGAGATGGATGTAGTACCTAGTGTTAATGATCCTACCACACTCTATTGTGATAATACTGCAGCGGTGGAACTTGAAAAAGATCCAAGGTCACATCATCGGAAAAAGCACATACTTTGTATGTATCATCTCATGAGGACTTTTTTTTTCAGATATGTGAATTTGTAGTGAGCAGTATTTCTAAAAAAGACAACGTGGAAGACCATTTGACTAAATCCTTGACTCAGCAAAAACATGATCATCATGTGAGGTCTAGCAGACTAAAATTCATAGGCAGTTGTCTCTAGTCCAAGTGGGAGTTTTTTAGGGTTGGTGTCTAAGAACCAACTATTTTTTACTTTGATTACCTGAATGTTCACTTATTATATATTGTTCATTGTTCTGTATGACTATAATATAATAATGTCCTGGAATATTTTTTGTACTGATAAGGTCATGGAAGATCCCCGCTATGATGAGAAATTTGAAATTCTATAACAATATTCTTAAATAAAGATCTACGGTTGGATGACATACTATGATATGACACATAGTATACAGACCGTCATGTGCGAGTACTCATAAGAAGACATGACTCTCTCTCATGGAGTTCACACTTGGTAATCTCCATGATGGGAGATTATGAGAACATACCCACCAGTAGTAATTCTGCATGTTTTGGTGTCATCAGACATTGTTATCTGCGAGCATGTGTAATGGTCCCTTGACTGGAAGATTATCATTAAATCATGTCATGATTCACGCACTTAGATTTACTGACGAAAACTGTGACGTAGACAGTTGGTGGGAAGTAGGGTACGTTGGGTGCGTCACGAGTGACATGTTGTTAATGGATAGGTCGAGGAAGGATTTTTCCCTTACATTTATGGAAGTTGATGTCTCGGCCCTTTGATTGAAATAGAACCATCGCATGAAATTCCATGGACATGGTGTAACGATGAGTTTATTTCAGGTAGTCAAAGAACAACAGATCAAGAATATAGGTTTATGACACTGCCATGAAACTGTCTTGATGAGATATTGAGACAAAGTGATTAAATTACACAGTAAGTGTTCATACGAGGTGACATGTCAATGCGTCATAAACTTCTTTCTCTTGGGTGCCTTGACCCATTTCTAGAAAGTAATCTTGGACTTTAGGCAAGCCTGCCTAATGCCAACGAGAAGGAGTCCTAGAGGGTCACACACTAAGTGTATCCAAGTATCTCAAGTAGAATAAAGATTATTTCCATACGTGGTTTAATAATTATTCAAGGAAGCCTAAATCTTTTTAATGATAGAGGAAGAAGGAAATGAAAAAACAAGATATACACGCTGTGTATTAATGATTACACGCCATGTAGTTTTTCATGGAAAACAAGTACACACCATGTATTAATGATTACATGCCGTGTAGTTTTCATTTTGGAAAGGAAATGAAAAACAAGTACACACTTTTTATTAAAGATTACATGTCGTGTATTTTTATGGAAAAAAGTACACGCCATGTATTAATGATTACACGCCGTGTAGTTTTCCAGTCAGGATTTTGAGGATATAATATTGTTTTATTAGATGATATTTATTATAATCAGTGTGGGTGCATGTCAAGGAATTAATTATTTGACATGGGGGTTTTCAATTAGAGTAAATGAAATAAATAAAATGCGTAAAAAAATTTTATATGGTCATAACTATAGAAACTCAAACCTGATTATAAATAATCTCACAACCCCAACTCTTTTCCTACAAGAGAATTGTTTTGCACAATAATTCTGGAGAATTATCTCAAGGCCGAAAGAACCTCTTCCTCCAAGAGTGCTCTCAAGACAGAGAGAGATCCTCTTCCATCGTATCAAGACAATCTAATCCGGAAAATGCAAGCAAAGGTTTCTCTATGCTAGCACCCAGAGACTCATTTGACGACATCCAGAGATATGAGGTGCACATGTGGATCACCGCTAGAGGAAGTCTACACTTGGATTCTGTGACGTAGCGATGAATCACATCATAATTTGATCAAGTATATCAATGAAGAAAGAACACCCAAATGGTAATTAATTTTAATTAATTAAATTAATTATAATCTACCTGTGACGATCCACTTTTGTGGTTATGGGACCTCTTTTCTTCTTTGTCTATTTCTGTGAATCAATCCATGGAGACTGGCGTTCATCATTGTATTGATCCCAAATTGATCATTTCTAATGACAAAAATCCAAGTGGGCACATCCACCCACACACTTCTACTACTCCCAAACCCTTCAAATATAATGTGGCAGTGAGGTAATTTATACTGATTAGGGTTTTAGCTATAATTTTCCACTTATAAGAGTGATAATTCTTCATGAATGTGTGACATTGGATGAAGTTCTCATGGAGATTCCTAGTTGGTTAAAACTAAGGGATGATCAATCAATTACATAAATTACATATTGATATCTTAAATATCCTGAACGTTTATGGCACACTGTGTATCCTTTAGTCAATTCTATGGATTGTATGTATGCATCATCATTGTTTAAGAAACAGTGTAGTAATGGTCTAATAGAATTATATGTGTTTATTTATAATATTGATGAGGTAATACCTACTACTAAATGAACATGTTATGTGAGATCTATTAAATTTGATCCTTCACAACACTCTCATCCATTTCCTTCTCATACGACTCCAGTAATAGAAAACAATTATGAAGAATATGATCAGAATTTGAAATGAACTTAACGGGACATCCCATCAATACTCCAGATTTATCGAATCCCACTTTATTTGATGAGGAAGTATCTGGTGATGCATTAGAAGATGATGTAGTCAAGGATGATGTGGAGAATAAACCTTTTGAGGTTCCTTTAATATATAGGAAACAACCAGTTAGTGGTAATAATCCTACATTACTAACTTCCTCAGTTGAAGTAATGTCACATGCACAACATTTTTATTGGGGTATCATTACACCAACTACTGAATTCCCTGGCACTATAGGTAACCTATCTTCATCGACGGATAACACCATATATGTTGGGTAGGATTTTGAAATTAAAAGTTCATTAAAAAATTTTCTAAAACAATTGCACATTGGGTAATATTTATCATATGTGGTTGATGAGTCAAAGAAGAAAAAATTTCTAATTCAGTGTGAAAAATATGGAACAAAATATAAATTTTGAATGCAGGAAATATATGATGTTTTTTTATGTTAGAAGATAACCAAATTGGAAGGCCCACAACCTTATATACATCTCATCTTGTCATAGGATTACACTTTACTTGATGAAGAGTTTATATCAACTATTATTATAGAGATGATATGAACATGTTAGGATGTTCCTATGTTACATGACCAGAAACGAACACAACAATTGATTAAATGTAATATATCCTATGGAAAAGCATTGAATGGAATGAAAAATGAAATTACGAAAGTTTATGGTGATTGAGATGAATTATATGTAGTTTTTTAGCTTATGGGATTATTTTCTTTCAATAACCAAGCAATTTATCATTTGGTCACTATTGAGTATGTATCCTCAGATCACTGAGTTGATTAAACAAAGGTGAAGTTCCATAGGCTATTTTGGGCAATCAGGCCATGTATCACTCCTTTTCCATATTGTAAAAAATTTATTCATGTTGATAGAAATTTTCTTTATGAAAATCATACATGTGTTTTACTTATTTCTACCACAGAAGATGATAATTATTCTCCTATACTAATTGAATTTTCCATTGTTAAAAAAAATTTGAATCATGGAGTAGGTTTTTGGCTTGTATATTCATTCATGTCACCCAAATCCATGGATTTTGTTTGATATTTGATCGCCATTGAGTGATTATAGAGGAAATTAATAGTGATGTAGTTTCATGATGATAACAAAAATATTATAATCGATATTAAATTAGATATATTGCCAGTAATGCGTATAAGCATTTTAGAGATGATGCAATAAAGAAGGTGATCATCAAGTTGAGTATGTTTTTTTAAACTTCTATTTTTGGGAAAATTTTTATTATACTTATAATTAAATTGTTCTCTTATGGATTTAGTATAAAAGCTCCATCAAGAAATTTTGATCAAAGACTTGAAGAAATTCAAAGGTCTAATCAAGATTTGTATGATTATATGATGCAGATTTCAAAGGACAAATGGTCATTAGAATATTATTGTAGAAGTATACATTTCCATATGACCACTAATATTGTGGAATGCATAAATTGGCCCTTCAAGGGTGTGTGTAAATTTCTGATCACATGGTTATTACATAATAAATTTTATAGACGTGTGAATTACTTTGTTGAATAGTCCTGATAGGCCTATCATAGGATGAAAAATGGAATGAGTTTTGGTCAGAATTTCCAAAGAGACATTGATAAGATATTGTAGGACACTTCATTATTGCGTGTTCAGACCTTTGAATGTTTAGAGAGTTGATTTCATGCAACAGAGTGCCATAAATTGCTCATAGGCAACCGTGGCCAAGTGATAGTGGTCGTATTGGAAAACATGAACTGTGATTGCAGTTATTTCCATGCATTGATATATCCCCATGCATATGATGTTACAGATTGTGCATCAGTGAACATATCATGGGAGCCCCATATTGACATGTTGTATCATGTGCGCACTCTGGTTGGCTATTATATTTCACCATGGATTCCCGTTGGTGAATTTCATACTATTAAGTTGACTGCAAATCAGCCGACTGTGGTCCATGATATTACCAGGGTTCGTATTATGAATTTTTCATTTATGAATTCTTTTATTTAGGGATTTTTTTTCATTTATGGTTTATTAAATTGTTGGTTTGAATCAAAAATAATTTTGTGATATTTCATTCTTTTAACTTTCCCACTCATCATTCGACTGTGTTTCCTGATATTACCAGGTTTCACCCTTAGGGGCGACCCAAGTCTTCTCGTATCAGAAATGATTTGGACAGTCCTCAACAATAGAGAGTGGAACAATGATTCAATATTTATCACACAGAAGGGAATAATCATTAAATATTTCCCTAAGTTACCAGACATGGATCCACTTCAGATCATCCTTGACTGAGTTTATATATTTTATCATGAATGTGTACATTTTTTTTATATACATGATTTTTCATTAATGGATCCTATTATTTCCGACTTGTTTCATTTATGGGTTGTTTTATCTCTGTTTTTTTGTTTCTAGTTTCAATCAAAAATATTTTTGTGATATTTTAACTATTAAGAAATTAAACAGGCAAAATAAATGAATAATAAGAGGTTCATCCTCTAAATTAATGATCGTTAAGTATTTCCTTGAAATCACAAGGTTGGTTGAATATATCATGAAATAACTTGTACTATGCATGAATTTCATCATGGTCGATATATATATAATTATTTAGAAATAAATTAAACATGTCTGGAGATAATTAAAATTGAAATTGATGGAATAAGATAATAACCTCAGTCACATATATTTGTTTACCTCATTTTTCATCATGATGTTTAATTATGAATACTAATTATCTATATCATATTACCTCTTATAGTTTTTAAAAAATGTTATACAAATTTTATTGAATTAACTATAAAAAGTAATAGTGATATCAAATGTAGAGATGGTGGGCCATCCGTTACTCACATTCCAAGACATACATGTTTCATAGCTGGTTATTGAGGGATATTCAATTCCTTATTTTGGTGTACAGAGATCTCACCATTTCTATCATGTTGCACCACCTCCTGCCAATATCCCTCATCTTCATCATGGTGGGTTCTATGATTTAGTGATATACAACTTCGTATTCATTGATCATCAGATCATTTCTTCACTCGTAGAGATATAGAGGCCAAAGACACACACATTATATTTTATAGAGGGAGAGATGGATATTATGATTGAATATTTTTCCATTATGTTGGGTCTCCCCATCGACGATACAACTATGATGGGATGAGTTGGTACAAATTTGTTTGATCTTATTCACAGACTATTGGGCATTGAAGAATGGGATTATGAGAGGTCCATCGTCAGGAGCCGATTATTCATTCCATAGATAGACGACCACTTCACCCATATAGATGATAACGCTAATGAGATCACCGTGCTGAAATTTTACATGCATGTATTCTAATACCTATTGGAAACATGATTTTTTGACCATTCAAATACATTTTTCCATTTGATGTATTTACCATTACTAAAGGATTTAGACCAGACAGGGGGTATAACCGGGGGTCTTCATGCCTTGGATATACATATAGAGTGATATGTAGTGCATGACACATCGATAATATATAGATTATAGGATGTATTATTCTTATTCAGATGTTTATATGAGAGAACATCCCTTGCTTAGCTCCATATGCCCATGCACCAACCAATATTTTACGGGAGTCCCTGTGTAGATGATGGTATGTTTTTCCTTCCTTCTGATGTGAAAATTATGACACCCCAACCCCAAAATACTAGAGTGGGTGCATTATTATGTATCATTGGCATGATCACAAAAGATCAATTCTCGAAATATTGATTAGTTTAGTTGCCTTGGAAGTACTAGATACATTCATAAGGTTTACATTACATCAAAAAATAGAAAACTACAACAACATTGTTTCCATAGACAACACTGAGATCACATAGACTATCCTCGTAGTTCAGTCATAATATACTTCTTCCCATCCTAGGAAAAATAAAACATAGAAAGGGGTGAGCTTAGATGCACAGTAAGGATAACAATATATTGGAAACTTTCATAAATAATCATAAACATTTAAGGCAATGTATAAAACTAAAACAAAAGCCTTTTCAAGATAAACATCATCATAATATGGAAAATATAAATCAAAATAATGGCATTTACTTACTCACATGGATATTCTAGTAGTTGAATAATCACATGAAATATCAATAGACACTTTCATAATGATGGAATGCATAATTCCATACTTTCATAACCACATAGTCAAGGCCTTGTGCCAAGAATACAAATAAGATTTTTTCAAGGCCTTGTGCCAAGACACTAGTTTGTCTCATGAGACCTATGAATTCCTCGAGGAGCTATAGCAGGCACCACCCGTCACATACTATGTCCAATTCATTCCTCATATGAAAAGGTTTAAACATAACATAAACATTCTCATTAAAACTAGCATACGAAATGTCAATAATTTATCCATAAACCACGAATAGTGTAAAAATAACACATCTATAGTAAAACATATCACAAAACCTTCAAGACAATATGGAAGTTTTGTATCATAATAAATCAACTTCAAATAATCATAAAATCTATCAAAGGATGTTGATATAGATGAAATAAAAACCTTTTTTAGAGAAATATCTCTTTCTATTTTGAAATCATTTAAGAAAAAATTTATTTTGAAAATATTCCTATAGTCTTGTAAGGGAAGATTAGATGAAGTTATAATGGTGTAAAATAGCCACACCCATCGTATAAGTTAAAAAAACATTCTTACCTTAAATTTGTTGAAAAGGTAAAAAAGTAACTTGTTTAGAAAATGACAGAAAAATTCCTTTCAATCCATTTTATAAAAAGTCAAATAAAGGTATAAATGACTTTAACCAATAGTCTAGTAAATTGTAAAAATGTTTTGAAATAAATTTTTAAGAAACATGGATTTGGATGATAAAGAGGTCACAGTAGATAATTACGTATAAACAACCTTGGATAATAAAGAGATTGTGAAATTAACCCTTACATAGTTCCTTTCCTTGGTAGAGGGTAGGTTAAAATCGTGTATAAGGGTGAAATAATTGTTATTAAATTATACAAGAATCATATACATTAATATGATATCATATATGATCTTTTAACATTTCTTTGTTAATAATATCTTAGTATTATCGTCGTTTCACATAATAACTGATTCGTTTTCCTTTATATGCTTTGTTACATAAGTAATGTTAGTTATGGATAGGATGTATCTTATTCATATTCAGAATGATATTAAGTCTTTAAACATTATTTTTAATTATCTAATGAAAATTATTCTTGAATGGATACGATGGGGAATGAATCTCATCGCGTTCGTGGAGACTGTAATCCATACGTACGTACGAGCCACAATATCATTCTTTTGATATTAAAATAATATATAATTATATGGTATATCATATATACAGAATAATTATCATGTTATTTTTATTATTTAAATCAATTACACATCGTTATTATACCCATCCAAATAATAATGTATTGAATAACAATTACACCACGACATGGAGAAGGTTTGTCGTACGTACGCACGTATGGTGAAATGTCATTCAAAAGATGGATAGAATAATTAATATGGTTGTACCATATTTATAATAACATCAAAATATAAATAATATACTGGATTTATTATTTTATAAGGGAAACAACAAAGAAATAGGAAGTGGAAGAAGAAAAGAACTTGAAAGAGGTGATGAAATATTTACCTCTTCTACGGGTTCTTCCTTTTGATTTGATCAAAAGGGATAATTAGTTTGGATTTATAACTAATGTAAGGCCTCTAGGATTAATGGAGGATAGTTGAGAGGGTATTTGGGCAGGGTTTGGATGATCCAAATGGCTTTGAAGGTGTTAATAAGAGATAAGGGGGAGTTCCCTTTTATAAGAGGGGTGAGGGAAACCTTAGGAAAATCTAGAAATATTATTTTATAATAAAATTATTTTCTATTTATAATGGCTTAAAAATGAAATATTTAAAGTATAAGGAGGGTATGAGTCTAAAACCACTCAACCAATAGGTTTTAGATAGGTTTGGGTCCCTATATTAACCTTATCATATAGATTTAACTCTTACTTAAATAGTTTGACATTTACTATGTCTCTTTGTATTTTCATATTATATGGTTAATAAACATACTATATACTTCCAAGCGAACTCCAAGTGGCTCATTAATGATGAAAATATCATTATATAAGTCTTTTAGCTGAACCTTAGATTTTAAGGAATATAATATCAATTAATAATATAATATTTGTTTTAAAAACTCTTTTATGTCAATTTTGACACTATTTGGCATTTTTTTTCTAAAGTCATAAAAGCATTATTTCTGTGAAAAACATTCATCTAACAAACCCTAATATGTCATATTAACCCAGAAAATTAGTGGAATTCATAAAAAGTCTCAAATTACATTTATTTGGATATTTATAATATCAATTATTTTAATATTTAATTAATTAGGTAATTACTGCATCATCATTGTGTCATAAATAAATCAAATTATTTAATGTCTAAAAAATATATGTAAAATACCATTATTTAGTAAATATTTTCATCTTTATAATGAATATTTATAGTCTAATTTATCTTATTTGTATCCCTATATTAAATATGGTTTAGTTATTAAACATTGAGTTTAACACTTTTTACTCTTCTTTGAATTAAATAATAATAAATGTCCTAATCTAATCCAAGTGGACCTAATGGATCATATTTTATTCCCAAGGTTGTTTTTGGTCGAATTACACTTATCCAACAGAATTAGGACAACTGTTAGGGTAATAATAATACAATTTTTACCCTTAATTACACTATTTAATTTTAACCGTGGTAAATAAAAGTAAAAAGTTACTATTCACCAAAAATTATTTTCATCTTATTGAACCACATTTTACTTACTTATATGAACTGTGTCTATTGAATTTATGAAATTCAACTCACAGAAGCGGAAAAATTATGTTTTATGTAAATTTGCAAATGCTCCTAGGAGGTGAGTAAAAGACGGTAAAAAGTTCAATAAAATTTTTATATATCTAAAATTATTATAAACTAACTCTAATGAATTACATTGAACTTATATAGGTATTATGTATATATTTTGACCTAAAAAAGATTTAAATAAAATAAATAATTATTTAAATAAAAATTCTATTTTAAACTATAACTCAGTGTTTGTCACTATTCATAAAAAATTGAATGTTTTTAGAAAAATACCAAAAATTCACCCTAAGCCAATTTAGATATTCCGAATCGAAAAATAAAGTCCATTTTGAATGATAAAATTTATGAAATTTCAAAAAGTTGGTATTACTATTCATAACAGCTAGTTTGATTGATTGTAGGGTGTTAAAACTCGAAGTTGCATACAACACACACTATTGTATTATTCAAAGAAAAGCGTACCATTGAATCTTGAAGTGTTACATTCTCCCCTCCTTCAAATAATTTCGTCCACAAAATTTCTAGAATATTACTGCATAAAAAGACACGGGTGGTTCTTCATCATAAGTTCCTCGGGTTCCCACGTTGCCTCTTCCATCTTATGGTTTCTCCATAGAACTTTTACCAGATGAGTCGTTCGGTTTCTTAGCACTTGTTCTCTTGTATCAAGAACCTTGACATGATCTTCAAAATAAGACAGACTAGGTTCTAGTTCTAATTCCTCATAGGTGAGTACATGCATTGGGTCAGGCATGTATTTTCTCAATAGTGATACATGGAATACATCATGAACTTTGGAGAGACTTGGCGATATTGCCAAACGTTAAGCTATGTCCCCAATTCGTTCTAGAATTTCGAAAGGTTCGATGTACCTTGGACTCAATTTTACCTTCTTACCGAAACGTATAACACCCTTCCATGGAGATATCTTCAAGAATACATGATCACCTACAAGAAATTCCAAATCCTTTTTTCGGTTATCGACATAGCTCTTCTGCCTAGTAGAGTTTCTTTAATTTGGGTTTGGATAACCTTCACCTTTTCCATCGTTTCCTCAATAAGTTCTAGGCCTATGAGTTTTGTTTCACCAACATCATCACAAAAAGTTGGTGTGTGACATTTCTTTCCATATAATGCATCATATGGTGCCATCTTAATACTTTAATGGAAGATATTGTTATAAGAAAACTCTACCAGAGGTAAATATTAATCCCACATACCTTGAAAGTAAAGTGAGAACGATCTCAACATATCTTCTAAGGTTTGAATAGTCCATTCTGATAGTCCATCAGTTTGAGGGTGGTAGGTAGTGCTGAAACAAAGTTCAATATCCAAGGATTTCTAAAGACTTTTCCAGAATCTTGATGTAAAATGAGGATCATGATCAGAAATAATCGATAGTGGTACTCCACGAAGTCTTAAACATTCATTAATATATAGTATTTCTAAACGTTCATGTGGTAAATCTTCTCTTATAGCAAGAAAATGTGCTGACTTGTTAAGAAAATCAACAATGACCCATATTTCATCTTTCCTTCTAGGAGTCTTTATTAGTCCCATGAAAAAGTCCATCGTGATATCATCCCATTTCCACTTAGGTATGGGAAGAGGTTTCATGACTCCTCCTGACTGTTGCCTTCCATCTTGCACTTATACATATTGACAAAAAATCATAAATCTCCCTATTCATGTTATCCCACCAAAAATTTTCCTTCAAATATCTATATATTTTGGTGCTCCCAGGCTGTATAGAGAAATTGGTGCTAGGAGCATCATCCAACAATTCTCTTTTTAGATCAGGTATATCGAGAACACAAAGTCTCTTCCCAAATTTTAAAATTCCATCTTCATATATGAAGTCACTCAATCTCCCATCATTCATAGCTTTAATATTCTTTTGAAACTCCTCATCATCAACCTGAGAAATGTTTATCCTTTCTAGTAAAGATGGTTTGGAAACCATTTCAAAAATAAATGATGTTTCACCTTCCATGGTTATTCACATATCAATATTTACTAGATCGATGAAAATAGAATCCCTTTAAACTCTCATCTTGTTCAAAACTCCATGATCTTTTCTTCTCAAAGCATCTTCCACCTTATTTTCCTTCCCCGGTTGGTAGTGTATCGGGCAATCATAATCCTTGTGTAGTTCAAGCCATCTCCTTTTCCTCATATTGATTTCTTTCTATGAGAAAATATACTTCAAACTCTTAAGATCAGTATATATATCACATTTTCACCATAAAGATAACGTCTTCAAATCTTCGAAGAAAAGATTACAGCTGCTAACTCAAGATCATGATTAGGATAGTCCTTCTAATGAATTTTTAGCTATCGTGATGCATAGCCAATAACCCTATCATTCTCCATAAGGACACAACCAATTCCTTTATTTGAAGCATCACTATAAATAAAAACCCATCATTCCTCGATGGTAGAGTCAATATATGAGCATTGACTAATATTCTATTCAGTTCTTCAAAAAATTCTTCACACTATTTTGTCCAAACAAATTTAACCCCTTTTTGTTTGAGCTTTGTTAATGGTTTAGCCAATCGGGAAATATTCTGGATGAAACATTGATAATAACCTACTAACCAGTAAAACAGCGTACCTCATTTATACTCATCGGTGCTGGACATTCTTGGATTGCTCTTGTCTTAGAAGGATCAATGGAGATTCCATCATTATAGACAATATAGACAAGAAAAGAAATCTCCTGATGCCAAAATTCCTACTTGCTAAACTTCCCATATTATTCATGTCTTCTAAGAGTCTTCAGGATAATGAAAAAGTAATTTTCATGATCTTCGTAGCTTTTAAAGTATACCAAGATATCATAAATAAATACCACTACAAAGTCATCAAGATATTCCTTGAAAAATCTATTAATTAGATCCATGAAGACAGAGGGTGCATTAGTCAATCCAAATGGAATTACTGTAAACTCGTAATGTCCGTACCTGGTTCGAAATGCTGTTTTAAGAATGTATTCCTTCTTTACACACAATGATATCCACATTATAGGTCAATCTTTGAAAAGTATTGAGCTCCATGAAGTTGATCAAATAAATCATCAATGCGAGGTAGGGGATACTTGTTCTTTATTGTTATAACATTGATCTCCCTGTAGTCAATGCACAACCTCATTGATCCATCTTCCTTCTTACCAAAAAGGACATGGGATACCCATGGAGAAAAACTAGGGCAAATAAATACCTTTTTACTAAATTCCTCTAGTTGTTTCATTAGTGCCACTAATTCCAAAGTGTCCATTCTATAAGGGGTCTTAGATATGGGCCTTTATCCAGGAATTAAATCAATGGGAAACTCAATTTATCATTCTATAGGATGTCCAGGTAAATTTTCTGGAAACACATCAAAATATTCATTCACAGTAGTTACATCCTCTATTTAAACATTCCTTTCCTCACCCATAATTATTTCATTATCTATCTCCTCAATAATTGAATTTAGTTGAGCTACTGGGGGTGGATCTAGATAAGAATTAGGTGGTGATGATTCCGCTCTAATGATAAGGTGTTCTTTATCATCATCATCAAAAATAGTGACCTCTTTCTTCTTACAATAAATTTTTTCATCATGGTCTGAAATCCAATATATACCGAGGATTATATTAAATTCAATCATGGGTATGACAATGGGATCAGTAGATAAATAACATTTATATGCTCTAATGGGGACTGATTCACAAAACATTGTTGCAATGATACTTCCCTTAAGAGTTTTTACTGAAAACTCCCTTGTTAAATAAAATTGGAAATATCTAATTTTCATATCAAACTGGGAAGATATGAAACAATGTGATGATCCAAAATCAAATAAAACATTTTCTAAACTTGAGGAAACCATTAAATTACCTGCCACTACATCTTTCGGAGTATAAACCTCAAAAGTAGTGATAACATAAGCATGGCCTTGATCCCTTGACCTTTTCTGAGGTAAGTTCCCCAAATGCTTTGGAAATTCATTCATATAATTCCCCCTTTCTCTACAATTGTAGCATTCAACATTGACAACCTCTTTCTTCCCCTTGCAATCACGAGATTGGTGGCCTTTTTTACCACACTTGTAACAGACTCCCATTCCGTTCAGGAAAGTACCAGGCGGGTTCTTACCACATTTACTACAGGATGGATATTCAACTTTTCCCTTCTTCCCCTTATTTCCATTTCTAGAGTGTTCAGTAGATCTCTTATTTTCTTTCTTTGCATTAAAGTTGTAAGACTTAGAGACTTTTTTTCTTTCTCGATAGCACATGAGACAATATCATCGTATGATGAGAAGGATTGTGAGACTAATGCTTGACGGAGAAATGGTTTTAACCCATCAAAGAAATGATCAATCTTACTTATTGGGTTACGTATATAATCTACAGTATGTCTCGCTAACCTTGTAAAGTTATCTTCATACTTCACGACATTCTCATCCTCCTTTTGCCTCAGACTCAGAAATTGTCTTTCCATATCCACTCGATGGTCATGAGGAAAGTATTTTTCAAAGAATATTTCTTTAAACTCCCCCATTCCATATTTGATACTTCATCATCTTCCTTTGTGTTTTGAATCAATGACCACCATTTGTCAACATCTCCAATGAGGCGGTAAACTGCCATGAATTTCTTTTCCATTTCACTACTCCCCAAGGCATGGAATATTTTCTCTAAGGAATTTATCCATTTCTCAGTTACTAATTGATTTTTACCCCTATTTAATGTTGAAGGTTGTTGCCTCATGAAGCGATCTAAGATTGATCCTCCAAGCTATGGATCAGGGTAATCCATATGGGTAAGGTTAATATTCATAACCTGAGTGAGTTCTCCCAGTATGGTGATTAGCTGATCAGCACCAGTTGCATCACCATCTCCACTATAATTATCATGAGTAGGAGGGAAGTCCCTACATGAAGCCTGTGCATTAATACAGTTTACATTCATTCCCCTAGACGCCATTTCTAAAGAATGGCATAAACTATATTAGTTTATAAATCGCAATACATAAATCCAAACTTGTAAAACACTTAACTTAAATTGAATGGTTTATGGATATAATCCATAATCATAAAAATGTTTTCTTTGAGGAAGTATATACTCATAAACCCTTCATAATGGTTTGTAAAGAAAATGATAATTAACCTAAGTATATCCCCAGGAGTGTCGTAACCAAGAGTGCAGCAAGCACCGTTGTCGTGCACCAATTCCTGTTCGAGTCTAGCTCATAGCGGTGTTTTCAGGTTTTACCCCTTGGTACATCCATGTCAGAGCCACCTCTACCTGCTCGTATCTATATAGGGATGTATTTATTGAAAACTCAAAAAATCTCTACAATACCAAAAATCTAGGAAGTTCTTCTATACTAATAATGAAAGTATATATTAGTTCTATGTGCTCTAATCAGAGTTTATCTAAATCTAGTTTACAAGGTCTGTACTAAACTTCCTCTAATACCAACTATAACACCCCGACCCAAAATATAGAGTCGATGAATTATTACATATCATTGGCATGATCACAAAAGATCAAGTCTCGAAAGACCAATTAGTTTAGTAGCTTTCAAAGTACTGGATACATTCATAAGGTTTATATTAGATCGTAAATTGGAAAACTACAAAAACATTGTTTGCATAGACAAAACTAAGATCCCATAGACTATCCCTGCAGGTCAGTCATAATATACTTCTTCTCATCCTGGAAAAAATAAAACATAGAAAGGGGTGAGCTCAGATGATCAGTAAGGATAACAATACAATGGAAACTTTAATAAATAAGCATAAACAATTAAGGCAATGTATAAAACTAAAAGAAAAGCCTTTTCAACATAAACATAATCATAATATGGAAAATATAAATCAAAATAATTCCATTTACTTACTCACATGGATATTCTACAAGTCTAATAACCACATGTAATCTCAAAAGCCACTTTCATAATGATGGAATGAATAATGCCAGACTTTCATAACCGCATAGTCAAGGATTGTGCCAAGACTACAAATAAGATTTTTTCAAGGCCTTGTGCCCAGAAACTAGTTTGTCTCATGAGACCTACCAATTAATCGAGGAGCAATAGAGGGCTCCACCTGTCACATACTAAGTCTAATGCATTATTCTTATAAAAGGGTTTAAAAATAACATAAAAATTCGTATTAAAACTAGAATGAAAAATTTAAATACATTATCAATAAACTATGAATGGTGTAAAATAACCACATACATAGTCAAATATATTACAAAACCTTCAATACAATATGAAAGTTTTGTATCATAATAAATCAACTTCAATTAAGCTTAAAATCCATCAAAGGACGTTGACATAGATGAAATCAAAACCTTTTTAGAGAAATATCACTTTCTATTTTGAAATCATTTAAGAAGAAATTTATTTTGAAAATATTCTTATAAGATTTTAAGGGATGTTTTGACAATTTTATTATGATGGAAAATAACCACACTTGCTGTATAATTTAATAAAATCATTCTTAACTTAATTTTTTCGAAAAGGTAAAAAAGTACCTTATTTGTAAAACAACGAAAAGATTTCTTTCAAACCATTTTATAAAAAGTCAAACAAGGGTATAAATGACTTTAAAACATAGTCTAGTAAATAATAAAAATGTTTTTAAATACACTTTTAAGAAACATGGATGTGGATGATAAATAGGTCACAGTAGATAATTACGTATAAACAACCTCAGATAATAAAGAGATTGTGAAATTAACCCTTACCATGTACTTTTCCTTGGTCGAGGGTAGGTTAACCTCCTTTATAATAGTGAAATAATTTTTATTAAATTATACAAGAATCATATACATTAATAGGATATCATATATGATCTTTTAATATTTCTTTGTTAATAATATCTTAGTATTATCATCATTTCAGGTGTTAACTGATTCGTTTTCCTTTATATGATTTGTTACTTAAGTAATGTTTGTTATGTATGGGATGTATCTTATTCATATTAATAATTATATTAAGTCTTTAAAAATTATTTTTAATCATCTAATTAAAATTATTCTTGAATGTATACTATGGGGAATGAATCTCATCACATTCGTGGAGACGGTAATCCGTACGTACGCACGAGCGACAATATCATTCTTTTGATATTAAAATTATATATAATTGGATGTTATATCATATATAAAGAATATTTATCATGTTATATTTATTATTTAAATCAAGTACACATCCTTATTATACCCATCCAAATAATAATGTATTGAATAACAATTACACCACGACGTGGAGATGGTAAGCCGTACGTACACACGTATGGTGACATGTCATTCAAAAGATGGATAGAATAATGAATATGATTGTACCATATTTATAATAAAATAAGAGTAGATAGAATATAATGGAGTTATTATTTTATAATCGAAACAACAAAGAAAGAGGAAGTGGAAGAAGAAAGGAACTTGAAAGAGGTGATGAAATATTTACCTCTTCTTCGGGTTCTTCCTTTGGATTTGAACAAAAGGGCTCCATAGGTTGGATTTATGACTAAAGGAAGACCTATATTATTACGGGAGGAAAGTTTAGAGGGTAATTTGGTAGGGTTTGGCTGATCCAAATGGATTTTATGGTGTGAATTAGAGAGAAGGGGGAGTGGCCTTTTAGAAGAGGGGTGAGGGGCACCTTAGGAAAAGCTAGAAATATTATTTTATAATAAAATTATTTTCGGTTTTTAATGGATAAAAAATGAATTATTTAAAGGCTAAGGTGGTTATGTGTAAAAATCCACTAAACCAATAGGTTTTAGACAGGTTTGGGTCACTATATTAACCTTATCTTTTAGATTTAACTCTTAGTTAAATAGTTTGACATTTACCATGTCTCTTTGTATTTTTATATTATATGGTTAATAAACTTAATATATACTTCCAAGAGAACCCCAAGTGGTTATTTAATGATACACCTATCATTTTATAAGTATCTTAGCCAAAACTTATTTTTTTAGGAATAGAATATCAATTAATAATATAATTTATTTAAAAACTCTTTTATGTCAATTTTGACACTATTTGGTATTTTGTTTTTTCTAAATTCATAACAGCATTATTCCTATGAATACAATTCTTCTAACCAACCATAATATGTCATATTAACCTAGAAAATTAGTGGAATTCATAAAAAGTCTCAAATTACATTTATTTGGATATTTATAATAATAATTATATTAATATTTCATTAATTAGGTAATTACTACATCATTATTGTATCATAAATAAATTAAATTATTTAATTTCTAAAAAAAATAAATAAAATACCATTTTTTAGGAAATATTTTTATCTTTATAATTAATGGTTATAGTCTAATTTATCTTATGTTTAACCATATATTAAATAGGGTTTAGTTATTAAACTTTGAATTTAACATTTTTAACTCTTCATTGAAATAAATAATAATAAATGTATTAATCTAATCCAAGTGGACCTAAAGGATCATATTTTATTCCTAAGTTTGTTTTTGGTCGAATTAGACTAATCCAATATAATTAGGACAAGTGTTAGGGTAATAATAATACTATTTTTAACCTTAATTATCCTATTTACTTTTAACCGTGGTAAATAAAAGTAAAAAGTTACTATTCACCAAAAATTATTTTCATCTTATTGAACCACATTTTACTTACTGATATTAATCGTGTCTCTCAAGGTTTTGAAATTCAACTCATAGAAGCGGTAAATTTATGTTTTATGTAAATTTGAAAATACTCCTAGGAGGTGCGTAAAAGACGGTAACAAGTTCAATAAAATTTTTATATATATAAAATTATAATAAACTGACTCTAATTAATTGCAATGAACTTATATAGGTATTATGTATCTATTTTTACCTAAAATAAATTTAAATAAAATTAATAACTATTTAAATAAAAATTCTGTTTTAAACTATAACTCGTTTTCACTGTTCATCAAAAATTGAAAGTTTTCAAAAAAATACCAAAAATTCACCCTAAGATAATTTGGATATTCCGAATCCAAAAATGAAGTCCATTTTGAAAGATAAAATTTATAATATTTCAAAAAGTGGGTATTACAATTCATAACGGCTATTTTGATTGGTTGTGGTGTGTTAGAACTTGAATTTACGTACAACACACGCTATTGTATTATTCAAAGAAAAGCGTACCGTGGAAGATTGGAATGTTACATTCTCCCCTCCTTCAAATAATTTCGTCTTCAAAATTTCTAGAATATTACTGCATAAAAAGACTCGGGTGGTTCTTCATCATAAGTTCCTCGGGTTCCCACATTGCCTCTTCCATATTATGGTTTCTCCATAGAAGTTTTACCATAGGAGTCATCTGGTTTCTCAATAATTGTTCTCTTGTATCAAGAACCTTGATAGGATCTTTGGAATAAAAAAGACTAGGTTCCAGTTCTAATTCCACATAGGTGAGTACATGCATTGGGTCAGACATGTTTTTTTCTCAACAGTTATACATGGAATACATCATGAACTTTGGAAAGACTTGGCGGTATTTCCAAACGTTAAGCTACAACCCCAATTTGTTCAAGAATTTCAAATTTTTGGATGTTCCAGCGACTCAATTTTCCCTTATTACCGAAAAGTGTTACACCATTCCATGGATATACCTTCAGGAAAACATGATCTCCTACCTGAAATTGTAAATCCTTCTTTCAGTTATCGGCATAGCACATCATCTTACTTTGAGCTGCTTTGATGTGGGTTTAGATAACCATCACCTTTTCCATCATTTCCTCAATAAGATATGGGACTATGAATTTTCTTTCACCAAAATCATCCCAACATGTTGGTGTGTGACATTTCATTCCATATAACACTTCATATGGTGCCATATGAATCCTTTAATAGAAGCTATTGTTATAGGAAAACTCTACCAGAGGTAAATATTGATCCCACATACCTTGAAAGTCAAGTGAGCAAGATCTCTGTAGAGACCAAAAGCTTGACGTACATAGATATTACATTACTTTTGCAGAATACTTAATACATAACAAAAACAGACATACAAGGACCATAATAGTTTAGTGTCTTTGGAAACATGGAACGTAATCTTCTAATCATGGAGAAAGATCTTCAACATCTCCCATAAAGATATTCCACTTTTTGTTTCTTTACCTAAAACCTTTTTTTAATCCTGGGGGAAAATAAAACATAAAAAGGTTGAGCTCAAATGCTCAATAAGGGTAAACATGGATAAAATAAAACATACCATATACATTTGAACTTAAAAACATGAACATACTGTTTAAACATCAAAAGCTTGAGAAATGACATAAAACATGGAAGTACGTAAGGCATAGATCATAAAGAAACATTAATAATGATAAAATATGATGGGAATAAAACATGTAATTGTGGCATCTATTAAGCACATGTAATGATTTCCATAGTAGCCACAGAATTGCTGCCAAGACTATCTTAGTGGACAAAGTCCCTTTCTGAATCAAGTTCACTCCTCGTTCTAGTCCTGTAATACTGAACCAGATTAACTTACCATTCCAGCCATGTCTATCTCATGAGATATAAATCTTTACCCAATTCATTGGAGGGAGATATAGGTCCCACGCATCTAATAATGATACCATTCATATGTGTGCCACAAAATCATAAATCATACATCATAGCATAACCCATGTAATAAAAATGGGATTCTTAAATAACATGACATCATAAAACAATTCATATAAGATACATGAATTCATAAAAAATAATTCCATCAAAACATAATCAAATCAATGTAATAATAGGGATAGAAACAGAACCCTATATTATCTTAGATGGAAAATAATTTTGATAAAACACTTGAACTCCATTCTTGAGGAAAATATCCTTTCCACTTCAAAAACATTTTCCTTTCTTAACATGTCATACAATTTTAAACTAAAAGAATTTGATTAAAAACAAACTTAAAAACTTATAAAGTAAGATTCTTGGAAATAATGTTTTAAAAATCCATTCATGCCATATAAGTTAAAAAAACATTCTTCCCGTACTTTTGTCAGAAAAGTCAAAAAGTACCTCGTACGAAAAACGACAAAAGATTACATTCATATATTTTACTAAAATCTCACCGAAGGGTAAAATTGGATTTAAACACATGTATGTGGATGGAAATGATATTACATATTGAGGAAGCATGGATGTGGATGATGAAATATATACCAGTAAATACCAAAGTATAAACAATCTCGGATAAAAATGAGAATGTGATATTTTTCCCTTACCTTAGGTCCGATATGCTTCGTACATATCCAAAACTCCTGTATAATGATTTAAATAATTTCATTTACTTATTACAGAATAATATTCATTGTTATTATATCATATACGGTTCACTTATGACTTTATATTACCCGTTCTTTTGTAAATTCATGTTAAAGTTGCGTTTTGGGTAAAATCGTTTCATTTGTCGTTCGTGTTTTAACTTGTAATTATTCATATGATTACATAGATCATGATTACTTACATCCAGAATGTAAAACATGATTTATATATAATATATATTAAGAATATATATATAATTGATCGATAAATGGAAAGAAATACACCGTTCATGGGGACGGTAGGCCGTACGTACGCATGAACGCTATTTTCATTTCCTTATTGAATTGAATGGAATTAAGTTGATGACATAAATATATATATACATAAATATAGTAGCATTATTATGTCATATATTTCATGATTACTTATTATATATACTTTATAATCATTCTTGAATGGTTATCATGGAGAGTGAATCTCATCGCGTTGTGGAGACGGTATTCCGTACGTACGCACGAGCGATGATATCATTCCCATGACTGTGGAATTATATTAAAGTGTATGTATAATATTACAGAATCAATATCACTTTAAAATAATCATATATATTCATTACTTTCACCATTGTACCCATCCATGTAAGGTGGTGGAAATTAGATTACACCACGGCGTGGAGACGGTATTCCGTACGTACGCGCGCGCGGTGATTTCGTTTTCCGTAGGATGGATAGATGGTGAAATATGGTTGTTGCATACTTATACTAAAAAATCAGTATATGAGTGATACTGATGTTATTACCTCATAATGAAACAACTAAAAAAATAAGTGGAAGAAGAAATAAAGTTGAAAGAATCAGTAATAGACATTACATCTTCTTTGAAGCGCCTCTTTGAGACCACCTCTTAGGGTACTAAAATTGGTCTTTGAAGAAGACCAGGACCTCTAGGATGTTTCTAGGGAAGTTTAGAAGCGAATTTGTCAGGGTTTGGCCGAGCTTGAAGGCTCAAAGTGGTGTGAGGAAGAGAGGGAGGAGGTGCCCTTTTATAAGGGAGGAGAGGGGCACCTTTGGAAAAACTAAAAATATTATTTTATTATAAAGCCATATTCAGTTTTAAATGGCTCCAAATTGATTTATTTCGAAGCTAAGGTTGGGATGGGTCTAAATCCTCTCATACAATAGAATTTGGACAAGTTTAGTTTACTATTTTAACCTTATCATTTAGATTTAACTTTAAGGTAGATAATTTTAGTTTTACCGTGTCTTTTTGTGTTCTTACACTATAAAGTTAATAAACTTACTATAACAAGTCAAAAGATCCCCAAGTTGTTTATTATTAATATATATAACCTTATCTATGTCATTTGTCCGAACCTTAGATTCATAGGAACATAATAACAATTAATAATATAATATTTGTTTTAAAAACTATTTTATGTCAATTTTGACACTATTTGGTAATTGATATTTGTGGAAATCATAACAGAATGATTAGTTCGAAATAAATTAATTAAATCAATACTAACATGTCATATTAACATATAAAATTATTTTAATTCATAAAAAGTCTCAAATTAAATTTATTTGTGTATTTATATCATCAATTATGTCAATATTTCATTAATAAGATAATTACTGCATCATCATTGTATCATAAATAAATTAAATTATTTAAAGTCTAAAAATTACAAATAAAATATAATTATGTAGGAAATATTTTTTTCTTTATAATGAATTTTTATAGTCTAATTTATCTTATTTATAACACAATATTAAAAATGATTTACTTATTAAACTTTGATTTTAACTATTTTAACCCTTCTTTATATAAATTAATATTAAATGTCCTAATCTAATACAAGTGGGAATAAATGGTCATATTTTATTCCTATGGTTGTTTTTGGTAGAATTACACTTATCCAATAGAATTAGGACATGTGTTAGGGTAATAATAATATAATTTTTACCCTTAATTACTCTATTTACTTTTAACCGTGGTAAAAAAAAGTAAAAAGTTACTATTCACCAAAAATTATTTTCATCTCATTTAACCTTATTTTATTCCTTGATATTAACCGTGTCTCTAGGATTTTCGAAATTCCACTCACAGAAGCGGTAAAATTAAGTTTTATGAAAATTTCAGTTTTTTTAACTACCACTTAGTTGTTTCACTATTCATCAAAAAATGAAAGTTTCCAGAAAAATATCAAAAATTAGGCCAAAGCTATATTTGATATTATGAATTCAAAAATGATTTATATTTTACCAAATTCAAAACATATCAGTTACATTAACTAATTTAAAAATTAATTCCCGTCGTCAAAACAAATAGCGTGTTTTTTAAGAGATAATAACTATCAAAAGATTGACACTTGTTTATGTCTGGTTTAAATGTGAAATTACATCAAATGACCAAAATTGTATTAAATTGTAAAAATATATTTTAAATATACTTTAAAACCACTAAAATTAATAATTTATCACTATTAATTATTTCGATTAAAAAAAGTTGTTTTTAATTAAAATTTAGTAATTTTCACTATTCAGCAGAATATGAATGTTATCCGAAAAGTACCAAAATTTTACCCTAAGATAATTTCGATATTCCAAATCCAAAAATAAAGTCCATTTTGAAAGATAAAATTTATAAAATTTTAAAAAGCTGGTATTACTATTCATAACGGTTAGTTCATAATAATATTATAATAATATCTCATTTAGTGAAACTCGGTATTGCGTACTACACACGCTATCGAGGAAGGTCGCGATTGCGTGTAATGCAAGGAAAGTCAGGGATGCATGTTGTGCAAGCTCCTTTCGGTGTAGCGTACAACACATGACATTAATTAAAAAGAATACTTTCATAAAATCTCGGGGTGTTACATTCTACCCCGCTTAAAATGAATTTCACCCTCGAAATTCGTCGGGGTTATAAAAGGATTACTAATAAAAAGTTTCGTTAATATAAACCCACATCGTAAAAAGGAATACCAATACTTGGCTTTAAAAACTAATGTCTGAAATGTAACGGTTACCCAAATTAACTCATCACTGGGTTTCCACGTAGGAGAACATAGGTGAAAATATGGATATGGAAGAAAAATCTAACCATCAAGTTCTGATGGAGAGTGGTAGAGAACATGGCTATGAAAAATCCATTAATCACAAATCCATAAATTTGTGATGATCTAAGGTACCATCTGATTCATCGGATATAAGAGCACTAGGACAACATTTTTGGTTTTCAAGATCATTTCCCTAATGTTGATGAAATTGGAATTAGAAGAAATACTTTCGTGATTTTGGTACAGTCTCACCGTTGGTCGTCCTTTGGACAATTTCCACTTCATATCTTAAATAAATGAAGTTGAATTTGTCATTCGTGATGTGTTAGCAGATCATGTGATATAATGATGGGTCATTCCATCTGTCTCAAACAAAAGGATAGAAAAGTTATAAAAAAATACATAAGCCCATCTATAGTGAGATTAATCATCTATTGTTCCTAAAATGGACTTATACTTCATATATCATACTTCTTAATATAATAAAACTAGTTTCTACTAAATAGGGACTTCCTGTAGGCCAGTGGTAGGCGATAAAGGCCAGTCGCACTTCGGTTGTGGGTTCGATTCCCACAGCCTTGTCCGACGCGATGGGTTGTCGCCCATCCTGCAGGTTTTCATTTTTCTAAAACTACATTACTATAACATCCCATAAATAATATCGAAAAAAATTCTATACTTAAACAATACTAACTTATGTCCATCATAATCCATTCCAAAATACTGCTATCCAATCTCATATTATAGTGAAAATGATTACCAAAGAGTTCATATAACTAGCATGTTAATACCATCGTTGATCCCCATATATCATGAGATATGTCTTGTTGGTCACATTCCAAACATTCGAAGGCCTTAATCATGTATTCTCTTGAAAAAAATAATTCCCATTGAATCTTAGTGAAAACACGAGTGCTGTCAAAAGTTAACTCTTTTAACATACCAAAACCTCAAACCATGATATAATTGTTTCCTTATATCATTCATGAGCTCATTAATGCTGTCAAACATTTAATTTTATCATTTTCCCTTCATTATGAGCATATCATCTTTTTTCCAAAAATATCTCAATCACTCTCCATGGTTACCGGTACCATAAAATTATTGAAAACCTGTAACGCCCCGACCCTAGTTGCCTAGAGTCGGTGCATTATTACATAACATTGGCATGATCACAAGAAAGATCAAATCTCGAAAGACCGATTGGTTTAGTAGCCTTGGAAACACTAGATATATTCATAAGTTTTACATTACATCATAAAATCAAAAACTACTACAACAACATAATGTTTCCACAGTCCACACTACAATCCCCTCATAATATCCCTGCAGGCCATTCATAACTTACATCTTCACTTCCTGGGAAAAATAAAACATAGAAAAGGGGTGAGCTCAAATGCCCAGTAAGGATAACAATATAGCGGAAACTTTCATCAATAAGAATAAACATTTAAGGCAATGTATAACTAAAACAAAAGCCTTTTAAACATGAACTTTCAACATGGTATGGCATAAATAAAATGAAATAATGCCATTTACTTATTCACATGGATATTCCACTAATCGAATAATCACATGCAAAAATAAATAACCACTTTCATAATGTTCGAATGCATAATGCCAGACTATCATAACCACATAGCCAAGGCCTCGTGCCAAGACTACAAATAAGATTTTGTCAAGGCCTTGTGCCAAGACACTAGTTTGTCTCATGAGACCTACCGATGCATCGAGGAGCTATAGCGGGCTCCACCCGTCACTTATTAAGTCCAATGCATTCCCATATGAAAAGGTTTAAACATAACATAAACATTCGTATTAAAGCTAGCATACGAAATGTCAATACTTTCACAATAAACTATGAATGGTATAAAAATAGCACATCCACAGTCAAACATATCACAAAACCTTCAATACAATATAGAAGTTTTGTATCATAATAAATCAACTTCAAATAATCTTAAAATCCATCAAAGGATGTTGACATAGATGAAATCAAAATTCTTTTTAAAGAAATATCTCCTTTTATTTTGAAATCATTTAAGATCCATATAAAATAAAACATTTTCTTTGAAAATATTCTTATAAGCTTGTATGGGAAGCTTCGACGATTTTATAACGGCGGAAAATAACCGCACCCGCCGTATAAGTTAAAAAAACATTCTTACCTCAATTCTGTCGAAAAGGTTAAAAAGGACCTTGTTTTGAAAACGACGGAAAGATTCCTTTATAAACCTCTTATAAAAAGTCAAACAAGGGTATAAATGACTTTAACACATATCCTTGTAAATATTTAAAATGTTTTGAAATACATTTCGAAGAAACATGGATGTGGATGATAAAGAGATCCCAGTAGATTATTACATATAAACAACCTCGGATAATGAAGAGATTGTGAAATAACCCTTACCTTGTACTTTTCCTTGGTTGTGGTAGGTTAACCTCCTGTATAATGGTGAAATAATTGTTATTAAATTATACAAGAATCATATACATTAATATGATATCATATATGATCTTTTAATATAATATCTTAGTATTATCGTTGTTTCGGGTGTTAACTTACTTGTTTTCTTTCATATGTTTTGTTACGTAAGACATGTTTGTAAAGGATAGGTTGTATATTATTCATGTCCAGAATGATATCAAGTCCTTAAACATCATTTTTAAATCATAAAATGATAATTACGCTTTAATGGTTACGATGGAGAATGAATCTCATCGCGTTCGTGGAGACGGTAGTCCGTACGTACGCACGAGCGACAATATCATTCTTTTGATATTAAAATAATATATAAATGGATGGTATATAATATATACTGAATCATTAACATGTTATATTTATTATTTACATGAGTTACACATCATTATTATACCCATCCAAATAATATTATATTGAATAACAATTACACCACGACGTGGAGACGGTAAGCCGTACGTACGCACGTATGGTGACATGTTATTCAAAGGGTGGATAGAATACTGAATATGATTGTACCATATTTATAATAACATCACAGTATATGTGAGATACTGGAGTTATTATTTCAGAATGGTAAGAACAAAGGAAGAAGAAGTGGAAGAAGAAATGAACTTAGAAAAGGGTGGTGAAATCATTACCTCTTCTTCGGGTTCTTCCTTTTGATTTGATCAAAAGGGCTCCTTAGGTTGGCTTTCTGATCAAACTAAGGCCTCTAGGTTGTATTGAGGGATGTTGGGAGAGTATTTGGGCAGAGTTTGGCCGAACCAAAAGGCTTTGAAGGTGTGAAGAAATGAGAAGGAGGAGTGCCCTTTTATAAGAGGGGTGAGGGGCACCTTTGGAAAAGCTAGAAATATTAATTTATAATAAATTCATATTCGGTTTCTAAAGGCTCCAAAGTTGACTATTCAAATGATGAGGTGGGGATAGGTCGAAAACAACTCATCCAATAGAATTTAGACAGGTTTGGGTACTTATATTAACCTTATCTTTAAGTATTAACTCTAAGTTAATTAGTTTCACTTTTACAATGTCTCTTTGTATTTTATATATTATGGTTAATAAACTTACTATATACATCCAATAGACCCCCAAGTGGTCCATTAATGATTAACCTATCATGATATAAGTCTCTTGGCCGAACCTTAGATTTTTAGGAATTTAATATCAATTAATAATATAATATTTGTTTTAAGAATTCTTTTATGTCAATTTTGACACTATTCATTAGTTGATTTTTGTGAAACTCATAACAGATTTATTACTTCGAAAAAAGTACATTAAATCAATCCTAATATATCATATTATCCTAGAAAATTAGTTTAATTCATTAAAAGTTTCATATTATATTTATTTGGGTATTTATAATATCACTTATTTTAATTTTTTACTATTATAGTAATTACTACATCATCATTGTGTCATAAATAAAATAAATTATTTAATGTCTAAAAATTATAAGTAAAATATCATTATGTATGAAATCTTTTTATCTTTCTAATGAATATTTATAATCGAAAATCCAACATGTATAACCCTATGTGAAAATTGTTCTTCTAAAAGATGTAAGCTTATGCCATTTTTATTTTTATTTTAACTTTATTAATATAAAGTGTCCCTACCACATACAAGTGGCTCCAAGGGGTCCCCAAATTGACCCAAGGATGCCCATGGTCGGTTAAGTGTCCACCAATAAGGTTAGGACACGTTTTAGGGTAATTTTGCATTATTATAATATTATTTTTTTAACCCTTATTTACCAGATTTACCCTTTAACCATGGTAAATAAAATATTTACCACAGTAACTATTCAAAATGTCTAAAAATAAAAGTTACCTATTTACACAATTTGAACATCCTGATTCCAAATATGGAATCCATTTTCCTAAATTCAAAACACAGAAGTGGCAGAAATTAATTTAAAATTAATTCCCGCTGTTAAAACAAAAAGCGTGTTTTTAAGAGATAATAACTATCAAAAGATTGACACTTGTTTATGTTCGGTTTAATTGTAAAATTATGTCCAATGACCAAAATTATATTAAATGGTAAAAATATATTCAAAATATACTTTAAAACCACTCAAATTCATAATTTATCACTAGTAATTAATTTGATTAAAAAAGTTGTTTTTAATTAAAATTTAGTAATTTTCACTGTTCATCAAAATATGAAAGTTATCCGAAATGTACCAAAATTTCACCCTAGGCTAAATTCGATATTCTGAATCCAAAAATGAAGTCCATTTTCAAATATAAAATATATATAATTTCAAAAAGTAGGTATTACTATTCATAACGGCTAGTTTGATTAGTTATGGTGTGTTAGAACTCGGTGTTGCGTACAACACACGCTATCACATTATTCAAAGAGAAGCGTACCATAGAAGCTTGGGGTGTTACATTCTCCCCTCCTTCAAATAATTGCGTCCTCGCAATTTCTAGGGTATTACTGCATAAAAAGACTCAGGTGGTTCTTCATCATAAGTTCCTCGGGTTCCCACGTTGCCTCTTCCATCTTATGATTTCTCCACAAAACTTTTACCAGACGCGTCGTCCGGTTTCTCAGTACTTGTTCTCTTGTATCAAGAATCCTGACGGGCTCTTCACAATAAGACAGATCCGGTTCCAGTTCTAATTCCTCATAGGTGAGTACATGCGTTGGGTCAGGCATGTATTTTCTCAATAGAGATACGTGGAACACATCGTGAACTTTGGAGAGACTTGGCGGCATTGCCAATCAGTAAGCTACAGCCCCAATTCGTTCTAGAATTTCGAAAGGTCCGATGTACCTGGGACTCAATTTACCTTTCTTACCAAAACGTATGACTCCCTTCCACGGAGATACCTTCAGGAAAACATGATCACCGACTTGAAATTCCAAATCCTTCCTTCGATTATCGGCATAGCTCTTCTGCCTACTTTGAGCTGCTTTGATGTGATTTTGGATTACTTTCACCTTTTCCACCGTTTCCTCCACCAGTTCTGGGCCTACAAGTTTTCTTTCACCAACGTCATCCCAACAGGTTGGTGTACGACATCTCTTTCCGTATAACGCTTCATATGGTGCCATCTGAATACTCGAATGGAAGCTATTGTTATAGGAAAATTCTACCAGAGGTAAATATTGATCCCACATACCCTGAAAATCAAGTGAGCAAGATCTCAACATGCCTTCTAAGGTTTGAATAGTCCGTTCTGATTGTCCGTCTGTCTGAGGGTGGTAAGCAGTGCTCAAATGAAGTTCAGTATCCAGGGATTTCTGAAGACTTTTCCAGAATCTTGAAGTAAAACGGGGATCACGATCAGAAACAATCGATAGGGGTACACCATGAAGTCTCACAACTTCATTAATGTATAGTCTTGCTAGACGTTCCAGGGGTAGATCTTCTCTTATAGCAAGAAAATGTGCTGACTTGGTAAGACGATCAACAATAACCCATATTGCATCGTTCCTTCTAGGAGTCTTTGGTAGCCCCATGACAAAGTCCATCGTAATATTGTCCCATTTCCACTCCGGTATGGGAAGAGGTTGCATGACTCCTCCAGGCTGTTGCCTTCCAGCTTTCACTTGTTGACAAACCATATATCTTGACACAAAATCAGCAATCTCCCTCTTCATGTTGTCCCACCAAAAATGTTCCTTCAAATCTCTATACATTTTGGTGCTCCCAGGGTGTATAGAGAAATTGGAACTATGAGCATCATCCAACAATTCCCTTTTCAGATCAGGTAAATCGGGAACACAAAGTCTCTTCCCGAATTTCAAAATTCCATCTTCATACACAAAGTCTCTCAATCTCCCATCATTCACAGCTTTAATCTTCTTTTGGAATTCTTCATCATTGGTCTGAGAACTCTTAATCCTTTCTAGTAAAGATGGTTTGGCAACCATTTGAAAAAGCATTGATGTTTCACCTTCCCTGGTTATTCCCATGTCCATCTTCTCTAGATCCATGAAAATTGGATCCCTTTCAATTCTCATATTGTTCAAAACTCCATGGTCTTTTCTACTCAAAGCATCTGCCACATTGTTTGCCTTCCCCGGGTGGTAGTGTATCGTACAATCATAATCCTTGAGTAATTCAAGCCATCTCCTTTGCCTCATGTTGAGTTCTTTTTGTGAGAAAATATACTTCAAACTCTTGTGATCAGTATAAATCTCACATTTTTCACCATAGAGGTAGTGCCTCCATATCTTCAAAGCAAAGATCACTGCTGCTAACTCGAGATCATGAGTAGGATAGTTTTGTTCATGAATTTTCAACTGTCGTGATGCATAGGCAATAACTCTATCATTCTGCATAAGGACACAGCCAAGTCCTTTCTTTGATGCATCACTATAAATAACGAACCCATCATTCCCCGATGGTAGAGTCAATATAGGAGCATTGACTAATCTTCTCTTCAGTTCTTCGAAACATTCTTGACACTCTTTTGTCCAAACAAATTTAACCCCTTTACGTGTGAGCTTCGTTAATGGGTTAGCCAATCGGGCAAAATTCTGGACGAAACGTCGATAATAACCTGCCAAACCAATAAAACTACGTACCTCAGTTATATTCGTAGGTGCTGGCCATTCTTGGATTGCCTTGGTCTTAGAAGGATCAACAGAGATTCCATCTTTAGAGACAATATGGCCAAGAAAAGAAATCTCCTGAAGCCAGAATTCACACTTGCTAAACTTTCCATATAATTCATGCCTCCTCAGAGTCTTCAAGATAATGCGCAAGTGATTTTCATGATCTTTGTAGGTTTTGGAGTATACCAAGATATCATCAATAAATACCACCACAAATTCATCGAGATACTCCTTGAAAACTCTATTCATCAGATCCATGAATACAGAGGGTGCATTAGTCAATCCAAACGGCATTACAGTAAACTCGTAATGCCCGTACCTGGTTCGAAATGCTGTCTTCGGAATGTCTTCCTTCTTCACACACAACTGATGGTATCCAGATCGAAGGTCAATCTTTGAAAAGTATTGAGCTCCATGCAGTTGGTCAAATAAATCATCAATACGAGGTAGGGGATACTTGTTCTTTATCGTTATAGCATTGATCTCCCTGTAGTCGATACATAACCTCATAGATCCATCTTTCTTTTTAACAAAAAGAACAGGGGCTCCCCATGGAGAAACACTAGGGCGAATAAATCCCTTATTACTCAATTCCTCTAGTTGTTTCTTTAGTTCTACTAACTCTACAGTGGCCATTCTATAAGGGGTCTTCGATATAGGCCTTGATCCAGGAATCAAATCAATAGAAAACTCAACTTCTCGTTCTGGAGGATGTCCAGGTAAATCTTCCGGAAATACATCTACAAATTCTTTCACAACAGGTACATCCTCTATTTGAACATTCCTTTCCTCACCGACAGTTATTTCATTCTCTTCCTCCCCAATAATTGAATTAAGTTGAGCTACTGGGGGTGGGTCTAAATAAGAATTAGGTGGTGACGATTCTGCTCTAAAAATAAGGTGTTCCTTTTCATTATCATCAAGAATCGTAACCTCTTTCTTCTTACAGTAAATCTTCGCATCATAGTCCGAAAGCCAGTCCATACCGAGGATTATATCAAACTCAATCATAGGTATGACGATGAAATCAGCAGATAAAGAAAATTTATGTGCTCTAATGGGGACTGATTCACAAAACTTTGTTGAAACGATACTTCCCTTAGGAGTTTTAACTGACAACTCCCTTATTAAATCAAATTGGAAATATCTAATTTTCTTAGCAAACTGGGAAGATATGAAACAATGCGATGATCCAGAATCAAATAATGCATTTGCTAAACTTGAGGAAACCATTAAATTACCTGCCACCACGTCTTTCGGAGCTTCTACCTCAGCAGTAGTGATAGCATAAGCCTGGCCTTGATCCCTTGGCCTTTTCTGAGGTAAGTTCTCCTGACGCTTAGGACATGCATTTGCATAATGCCCCATCTCCCTGCAATTGTAGCACTGAACGTTGGTAGCTTCCTTATTCCCCTTGCAATCATGAGCTTGGTGGCCTTTTTCACCACACTTGTAACAGACTCCCATTCCCTTCAGGCAAGCACCGGGGTGTTTCTTCCCGCACTTACCACAAGATGGATATTCAACCTTTCCCTTCTTCCCCTTATTTCCATTCCCAGATTGATCAGAAGGTCTCTTCTTCTCTTGCTTTGCTTTAAAGTCATAAGACTTAGAGAATTCCTTTTCGGTCTTGATAGCACATGAGACAATGTCTTCGTACGATGAAAAGGATTGTGAGACTAATGCTTGACGGAGAAATGGTTTTAACCCATCAAAGAAACGATCAATCTTACTTCTTGGGTTGCGAATATAATCACCAGCGTACCTCGCTAACCTTGTAAAGTTAGCCTCATACTTTGTGACATTCTCATCCTCCTTTTGTCTCAGACTCAGAAATTGTCTTTCCATATCTGCTCGATGGTCGCGAGGAAAGTATTTTTCTAAAAACAGATCTTTGAACTCCCTCCATTCCATGTTTGATACTTCATCATCTTCCTTCATGTTTTGAATCAATGACCACCATTGATCAGCATCTCCAGTGAGGCGGTAAACTGCCATGGTAACTTTTTCCCTTTCACTACTCCCCAAAGCCTGAAATATTTTCTCTAGGGAAAATATCCATTGCTCAGCTACTAAGGGATTTGTACTCCCATTGAACGTTGGTGGTTGTTGTCTCATGAATCGATCTAACATTGATCCTCCACGCTGCGGATCAGGGTGCTCCATACGGGTAAGGTTATTATTCATAACCTGAGTAAGTTGTCCCAGTATGGTGATTAGCTGATCGGCACCAGTTGCATCACCAGCCCCACTATAATTATCTTGAGCAGGAGGGAAATCCCTACATGGAGTGCGCGCATTGATACGGTTTCCATTTCTTCCACTAGGCGCCATTTCTAAACAATGGCATAAACTAGATCAGTTTATGAATCAAAATACATAATCCCATACTTATAAAACACTAAACATAAATTGAACTATCTATGGATATAATCCATAATCATAAATATGTTTTCTTTGAGGAAGTATATACTCATAAACCCTTCATAATGATTTGTAAAGAAAGTGAGAGTTATCCTAAGCATATCCCCCGGGAGTGTCGTAACCAAGAGTGCAGCAAGGCCCGTTGTCGTGCACCAGTTCCCGTTCGAGTCTAGCTCAAAGCGGTGTTTTCTGGTTTTACCCCTAGGTACATCTGTGCCAGAGCCGCCTCTACCTGCTCGTATCCAGACAGGGATGTATTGCTCGGAAAACTCACAAAGTCTCTACAATACCAAAATTCTAGGAAGTTCTTCTATACTAATCCTCAAAGTTCATCTTAGGTCTATGTTCTCTAATCAGAGTTTATCTAAATCTAGCTTCCAAGGTTTGTACTAAACTTCCTCTGATACCAACTGTAACGCCCCGACCCTAGTTGCCTAGAGTCGGTGCATTATTACATAACATTGGCATGATCACAAGAAAGATCAAATCTCGAAAGACCGATTGGTTTAGTAGCCTTGGAAACACTAGATATATTCATAAGTTTTACATTACATCATAAAATCAAAAACTACTACAACAACATAATGTTTCCACAGTCCACACTACAATCCCCTCATAATATCCCTGCAGGCCATTCATAACTTACATCTTCACTTCCTAGGAAAAATAAAACATAGAAAAGGGGTGAGCTCAAATGCCCAGTAAGGATAACAATATAGCGGAAACTTTCATCAATAAGAATAAACATTTAAGGCAATGTATAACTAAAACAAAAGCCTTTTAAACATGAACTTTCAACATGGTATGGCATAAATAAAATGAAATAATGCCATTTACTTATTCACATGGATATTCCACTAATCGAATAATCACATGCAAAAATAAATAACCACTTTCATAATGTTGGAATGCATAATGCCAGACTATCATAACCACATAGCCAAGGCCTCGTGCCAAGACTACAAATAATATTTTGTCAAGGCCTTGTGCCAAGACACTAGTTTGTCTCATGAGACCTACTGATGCATCGAGGAGCTATAGCGGGCTCCACCCGTCACTTATTAAGTCCAATGCATTCCCATATGAAAAGGTTTAAACATAACATAAACATTCGTATTAAAGCTAGCATACGAAATGTCAATACTTTCACAATAAACTATGAATGGTATAAAAATAGCACATCCACAGTCAAACATATCACAAAACCTTCAATACAATATAGAAGTTTTGTATCATAATAAATCAACTTCAAATAATCTTAAAATCCATCAAAGGATGTTGACATAGATGAAATCAAAATTCTTTTTAAAGAAATATCTCCTTTTATTTTGAAATCATTTAAGATCCATATAAAATAAAACATTTTCTTTGAAAATATTCTTATAAGCTTGTATGGGAAGCTTCGACGATTTTATAACGGTGGAAAATAACCGCACCCGCCGTATAAGTTAAAAAAACATTCTTACCTCAATTCTGTCGAAAAGGATAAAAAAGACCTTGTTTTGAAAACGACGGAAAGATTCCTTTATAAACCTCTTATAAAAAGTCAAACAAGGGTATAAATGACTTTAACACATATCCTTGTAAATATTTAAAATGTTTTGAAATACATTTCGAAGAAACATGGATGTGGATGATAAAGAGATCCCAGTAGATTATTACATATAAACAACCTCGGATAATGAAGAGATTGTGAAATAACCCTTACCTTGTACTTTTCCTTGGTTGTGGTAGGTTAACCTCCTGTATAATGGTGAAATAATTGTTATTAAATTATACAAGAATCATATACATTAATATGATATCATATATGATCTTTTAATATAATATCTTAGTATTATCGTTGTTTCGGGTGTTAACTTACTTGTTTTCTTTCATATGTTTTGTTACGTAAGACATGTTTGTAAAGGATAGGTTGTATATTATTCATATCCAGAATGATATCAAGTCCTTAAACATCATTTTTAAATCATAAAATGATAATTACGCTTTAATGGTTACGATGGAGAATGAATCTCATCGCGTTCGTGGAGACGGTAGTCCTTACGTACGCACGAGCGACAATATCATTCTTTTGATATTAAAATAATATATAAATTGATGGTATATCATATATACTGAATCATTAACATGTTATATTTATTATTTACATGAGTTACACATCATTATTATACCCATCCAAATAATATTATATTGAATAACAATTACACCACGACGTGGAGACGGTAAGCCGTACGTACGCACGTATGGTGACATGTTATTCAAAGGGTGGATAGAATACTGAATATGATTGTACCATATTTATAATAACATCACAGTATATGTGAGATACTGGAGTTATTATTTTAGAATGGTAAGAACAAAGGAAGAAGAAGTGGAAGAAGAAATGAACTTAGAAAAGGGTGGTGAAATCATTACCTCTTCTTCGGGTTCTTCCTTTTGATTTGATCAAAAGGGCTCCTTAGGTTGGCTTTCTGATCAAACTAAGGCCTCTAGGTTGTATTGAGGGATGTTGGGAGAGTATTTGGGCAGAGTTTGGCCGAACCAAAAGGCTTTGAAGGTGTGAAGAAATGAGAAGGAGGAGTGCCCTTTTATAAGAGGGGTGAGGGGCACCTTTGGAAAAGCTAGAAATATTAATTTATAATAAATTCATATTCGGTTTCTAAAGGCTCAAAAGTTGACTATTCAAATGATGAGGTGGGTATAGGTCGAAATCAACTCATCCAATATAATTTAGACAGGTTTGGGTACTTATATTAACCTTATCTTTAAGTATTAACTCTAAGTTAATTAGTTTCACTTTTACAATGTCTCTTTGTATTTTATATATTATGGTTAATAAAATTACAATATACATCCAATAGACCCCCAAGTGGTCCATTAATGATTAACCTATCATGATATAAGTCTCTTGGCCGAACCTTAGATTTTTAGGAATTTAATATCAATTAATAATATAATATTTGTTTTAAGAATTCTTTTATGTCAATTTTGACACTATTCATTAGTTGATTTTTGTGAAACTCATAACAGATTTATTACATCGAACAAAGTAAATTAAATCAATCCTAATATATCATATTATCCTAGAAAATTAGTTTAATTCATTAAAAGTTTCATATTATATTTATTTGGGTATTTATAATATCACTTATTTTAATTTTTTACTATTATAGTAATTACTGCATCATCATTGTGTCATAAATAAAATAAATTATTTAATGTCTAAAAATTATAAGTAAACTATCATTATGTAGGAAATCTCTTTAGCTTTCTAATGAATATTTATAATCGAAAATCCAACATGTATAACCCTATGTAAAAATTTTTCTTCTAAAAGATGTAAGCTTATGCCATTTTTATTTTTATTTTAACTTTATTAATATAAAGTGTCCCTACCACATACAAGTGGCTCCAAGGGGTCCCCAAATTGACCCAAGGATGCCCATGGTCGGGTATGTGTCCACCAATAAGGTTAGGACACGTTTTAGGGTAATTTTGCATTATTATAATATTATTTGTTTAACCCTTATTTACCGGATTTACCCTTTAACCATGGTAAATAAAATATTTACCACAGTAACTATTCAAAATGTCTAAAAATAAAAGTTACCTATTTACACAATTTGAACATCCTGATTCCAAATATGGAATCCATTTTCCTAAATTCAAAACACAGAAGTGGCAGAAATTAATTTAAAATTAATTCCCGCTGTTAAAACAAAAAGCGTGTTTTTAAGAGATAATAACTATCAAAAGATTGACACTTGTTTATGTTCGGTTTAATTGTAAAATTATGTCCAATGACCAAAATTATATTAAATGGTAAAAATATATTCTAAATATACTTTAAAACCACTCAAATTCATAATTTATCACTAGTAATTAATTTGATTAAAAAAGTTGTTTTTAATTAAAATTTAGTAATTTTCACTGTTCATCAAAATATGAAAGTTATCCGAAATGTACCAAAATTTCACCCTAGGCTAAATTCGATATTCCGAATCCAAAAATGAAGTCCATTTTCAAATATAAAATATATATAATTTCAAAAAGTAGGTATTACTATTCATAATGGCTAGTTTGATTAGTTATGGTGTGTTAGAACTCGGTGTTGCGTACAACACACGCTATCACATTATTCAAAGAGAAGCGTACCATAGAAGCTTGGGGTGTTACAAAACCCCAATAGACCAATACATAAATATTCCAATATTCCATGATACTATATACAACATTATTTTGGAATCCCATTACATAAACACTTAATCATTCCACCACTTCATTGTCATATTCAACATCTCCAATAGTGATCGCATGTGACTTCCCTTTGTCCTTTGCCTTAAGTTGTTGCTCATGTCGATCATCACTAACCCTTGGATTAGGGCATTTATTAGCATAATGACCCATTTCCTTGCACTTGAAGCATTGAAGTGTTGCTGGTGTGTTCTCTGCAGTCTTTTCCTTATTCATATCATTAGAAACCCTTTTTCCATTACTTCGACACTCAGCTGCTTGATGACCTTCTTTTCCACACTTAAAACATTTTCTAGTCCCTTTAAGAAAATCTCCACCATGCTTTTTTCCACACTTTGTGCATAAGGAAACATTCATCTTATTTTCCCCATTATTCTGAGATTTCTCCTTGAACTCCATCTTTCGTTTCTTTTCAAAACCATGAGATGGATATGTAACACCAAATTCCATTTCTACCTTAATAGCAACGCACAATTTCTTCATAGCTACTAAAGTCTCTTATAGCTAATTCCCTTCGAGGATTTGGTTTTAAGCCACTGAAGAATCGATCAACATTACATTCAGGTTGGATGATAAAGCTAGATACATACCATGAAAGCCTTGTAATATTCGCTTTGTATATACCAACAGATTCATCATCATTTTGATTTAGTTCAAGAAAATCCTTCTCCATATTTGTTCGAAGAATATAAGGGAAGTACTTATTGAAAAATAAGTTCTTGAACTCATCCCATTCCATGGACTCAATTTCATCTCTTGGCCTCGTATTCTTGATAAGATTCCACCATTGATCAGCTTCACCTTCCAAACGATATACTGCTAAGATGACTTTATCATGTTCAGAACATTTAAGAACTGAAAATATCTTTTCAATGGTACTGATCCATTATTCAACAACAAGTGGATCAGAAAACCCACTAAAAGAAGGTGGGCGTTGCCTCATGAAGGACTCAATAGAATATTGTTCCCTTATATGCTCATTTGGAAGTCCAGAATGATTCATAGCTTGTGTAAGTATAGAAATAAGATTTTTCACTCCATCTCCTATAACAATTGTTTGTTCAGGAGGACAATCATTGCAGTGTCCATTACATTGATCAACACAGTTCCTTCGGGTTCCAGCCATCGTCTAAAACCCAAAAAGAATAGTTTGAGAGGCAAAAATCATGCTAGGGAAAAAAACATAATAAAGGGGGAGTACATTCAATATCTAACATCTTAGGTTTAATTTTACGATTTTTACCGTAATTCTAGGACTATAACCTATACGTATACTAATCCTTAGGAACATCCCTAGACATTCTTTAGAAATATCTCTAGGGATTTCACTAAATTTTTCGCATCGTAGTTTCCAAAGGTTGACTAAAACTTTCCTCTAATACCAACTGTAGAGACCCAAAGCTTGATGTACATAGATATTACATTACTTTTGCAGAATACTTAATACATAACAAAAACAGACACACAAGGACCGTAATAGTTTAGTGTCTTTGGAAACATGGAACGTAATATTTTAATCGTGGTGAAAGATCTCCAACATCTCCCATAAAGATCATCCACTTTTTGTTTCCTTACCTAAAAACTTTCTTTTAATCCTGGGGGAAAATAGAACATAAAAAGGGTGAGCTAAAATGCTCAGTAAGGGTAAGCATGTATAAAATAAAACATACCATATACATTTGAACTTAAAAACATGAACGTAATGTTTAAACATCAAAATCTTGAGAAATGACATAAAACATGGAAGTACGTAAGGCATAGATCATAAAGAAACATTAAGAATGATAAAATAGAATGGGAATAAAAAATGTAATTGTGGAATCCATTAAGCACATGTAATGATTTCCATAGTAGCCAAGGAATTTCTGCCAAGCCAATCTTAGTGGACAAAGTCTCTTTCTGAATCGAGTTCACTCCTCGTTCCAGTCCTGTAATACTGAACCGGATTAAATTACCGTTCCAGACATGTCTATCTCATGAGATATAAATATTTACCCAATTAATTGGAGGGAGATATAGGTCCCACCAATCTAATAATGATACCATTCATATGTGTGCCACAGAATCATAAATCATACATCATTGCATAACCCATGTAATAAAAATGGGATTCTTAAATAACATGACATCATAAAAAAATTCATATAAGATAAAGGAATTCATAAAAAATAATTCCATCACAAAATAATCAAATCAATGTAATAATAGGGATAGAATTAGAAACCTATATTATCTTAGATGGAAAATAATTTTGATAAAACACTTGAACTCCATTCTTGGGGAAAATATCCTTTCCACTTCAAAAATATTTTCCTTTATTAACATGTCATACAATTTTAAACTAAAATAAGTTGATTAAAAATAAACTTGAAAACTTGTAAAGTAAGATTCTTGGAAATAATGTTTTAAAAATCCATTCATGCCGTATGTGTTAAAAAAACATTCTTCCCGTACTTTTGTCGGAAAAGTCAAAAAGTACCTCGTACGGAAAACGACAAAAGATTCCTTTCATGTCTTTTACTAAAATCTCACCGAAGGGTAAAATTGGATTTAAACACTTGTAGGTGGATGGAAATAATATTACATATTGAGGAAACATGGATGTGGACGATGAAATACACCCCAGTAAATGCCAAAGTATAAACAATCTCGGATAAAAATGATATTATGATATTTTTCCCTTACCTTAGGCCTGATATGCTTCGTATATATCCAAACCTCCTGTATAATGATTTAAATAATGACATTGACTTATTAAAGAATCATATTCATTGTTATTATATCATATATGGTTCACTTATGACTTTATATTACCCGTTCTTTGGTAAATTCATGTTAAAGTAGCATTTTGGGTAAAATCGTTTCATTTATCGTTCGTGTTTTTACTTGTAATTATTCATATGATTACATAGATCATGATTACTTACATCCAGAATGTAAAACATGATTTATATATAATATATATTCAGAATATATATATATAATGGTTCGATAAATGGAAAGAAATACACCGTTCATGGGGATGGTAGGTCGTACGTACGCATGAACGCTGTTTTCATTTCCTTATTGAATTGAATGGAATTAAGTAGATGAAATAAATATATATATATACATAAATCCAGTAGCATTATTATGTCATATATTTAATGATTACTTATTATATATACTTTATATAATCATTCTTGAATGGTTATCATGGAGAGTGAATCTCATCGCATCGTGGAGACGGTATTCCGTACGTACGCACGAGCGATGATATCATTCCCCTGATCGTGGAATTGTATTAAAGTGTATGTATAATATTAAAGAATCAATATCAATTTAAAATAATCATATATGTTCATTACTTTCACCATTATACCCATCCATTTAAGGTGGTGGTGGAAATTAGATTACACCACAGCGTGGAGATGGTATTCTGTACGTACGCACGCGCGGTGATTTCGTTTTCCGTAGGATGGATAGATGGTGAAATATGGTTGTTTCATAATTATAATAACATATCAGTATATGAGTGATACTGATGTTATTACCGTATAATGAAACAACTAAAAACAGAAGTGGAAGAAGAAATAAAGTTGAAAGAATCGGTAACTGACATTACCTCTTCTTTGAAGCGCCTCTTTGAGACCTCCTCTTAGGGTACTAAAATTGGTCTTTGAAGAAGAAAAGGATCTATAGTATGTTTCTAGGGAAGTGTAGAAGAGAATTTTTCAGGGTTTTTCCGAGCGTTTAGGCTCAAAGTGGTGTGAGGAAGAGAGGGAGGAGGTGCCCTTTTATAAGGGAGGAGAGGGGCACCTTTGGAAAAACTAAAATTATTATTTTATTATAAAGCCATATTCGGTTTTAAATGGATCCAAATTGATTTATTTCGACACTAAGGTGGGGATGGGGCCAAATAATCTCATAAAATATAATTTGGACAAGTTTAGTTTACTATTTTAACCTTATCAGTTAGATTTAACTTTAAGTTAGATAATTTTACTTTTACCGTGTCTTTTTCTGTTCTTACACTATAAGGTTAATAAACTTACTATAAGAAGCCAAAAGAACCCCAAGTTGTTTATTATTAATATATATAACATTATCTAAGTCATTTTTATGAACCATATATTTTTAGGAATATAATAACAATTAATAATATAATATTTGTTTAAAAAACTATTTTTTGTCAATTTTAACACAATTTTGTAATTGACTTTTGTGTAAATCATAACAGTATGATTAGTTCGAACTAAATTAATTAAATAAATACTAACATGTCATATTAACATAGAAAATTATTTTAATTCATAAAAAGTATCAAATTACATTTATTTGGGTATTTATAACATCAATTATGTCAATATTTCATTAATAAGATAATTACTGCATCGTCATTGTATGATAAATAAATTAAATTATTTAAATTTTAAAAATTAAAAATAAAATATAATTATGTAGGAAATCGTTTTATCTTTCTAATGAATATTTATAGTCTAATTTATCTTATGTATAACACTATATTAAAAATGATTTACTTACTAAACATTGATTTTAACTATTTTAACCCTTCTTTAAATAAATTAATATTAAATGTCCTAATATAATCCAAGTGGGCCTAAAGGGTCATATTTTATTCCTAAGGTTGTTTTGGGTCGAATTAAACTTATCCAATAGAATTAGGACATGTGTTAGGGTAATAATTATATCATTTTTACCCTTAATTACCATATTTACTATTAACTGTGGTAAAAAAAGTAAAAAGTTTCTATTCATCAAAAATTATTTTCATCTCATTGAACCACATTTTAGTCCTTGATATTAACCTTGTCTCTCGGATTTTCGAAATTCCACTCACAGAAGTGGTAAAATTAAGTTATGAAAAATTCAGTTTTTTTAACTTCCACTTAGTGGTTTCACTATTCATCAAAAAATGAAAGTTTCCATAAAATATCAAAAATTAGGCCTAAGCTATATTTGATATTATGAATTCAAAAATGATGTCTATTTTACCAAATTCAACACATATCAGTTACATTAACTAATTTAAAAATTAATTCTCGTAGTCAAAACAAATAGCGTGTTTTTAAGAGATAATAACTATAAAAAAATTGACACTTGTTTATGTCTGGTTTAAATGTGAAATTACATCCAATGACCAGAATTGTATTAAATTGTAAAAATATATTTTAAATATACTTTAAAACCACTCAGATTAATAATTTATCACTATTAATTATTTCGATTAAAAAAATTTGTTTTTAATTAAAATTTAGTAATTTTCACTATTTATCAGAATATGAAAGTTATCCGAAAAGTACCAAAATTTCACCCAAAGCTAATTTTGATATTCTGAATCCAAAAATGAAGTCCATTTTGAAAGATAAAATTTATAAAATTTCAAAATGTGTGTATTACTATTCATAACGGCTAGTTCATAATAATATTACAATAATAAATCGTTTAGTGAAACTCAGTATTGCGTACTACACACGCTATCGAGGAAGGTCGTGATTGTGTGTAATGCAAGGTAAGTCAGGGATGTGTGTCGTGCATGATCCTTTTGGTGTAGCGTACAAAACAAGACATTAATTAAAAAGAATACTTTTCATAAAATCTCAGGGTGTTACAATCTCAACCTATCTTTAAGGTTTGAATAGTTTGTTATGATTGTCCATCAATTTGAGGGTGGTAGGCAGTGCTCAAATGAAGTTCAGTATCCAGGGATTTCTGAATACTTTTCCAGAATCTTGATGTAAAATGAGGATCATGATCAGAAACAATCGATAGTGGTACTCCATAAAGTCTTAAAAATTCATTAATATATAATTTTGAAAAACGTTCATGTGGTAAATCTTCTCTTATAGCAAGAAAATGTACTGACTTGGTGAGATGATCAACAATAACCCATATTGCATCGTTGCTTCTAGGAGTCTTCGGTAGTCCCATGACAAAGTCCATCGTGATATCATCCCATTTCCACTTACGTATGGGAAGAGGTTGCATGACACCTCCAGGCTGTTGCCTTCCAACTTTCACTTATACATATTGACACAAAATTAGCAATCTCCCTCTTCATGTTGTCCCACCTAAAATGTTCCTTCAAATCTCTATACATTTTGGTGCTCCCAGGGTGTATAGGGAAATTAGAGATATGAGCATCATCCAACAATTCTCTTTTTAGATCAGGTATATTGGGAACACAATGTCTCTTCCCAAATTTCAAAATTCCATCTTCATATATGAAGTCACTCAATCTCCCATCATTCACAGCTTTAATCTTCTTTTGAAACTCCTCATCATCAACTTGACAACTTTTTATCCTTTCTAGTAAAGATGGTTTGGAAACCATTTGAAAAAGCATTGATGTTTCACCTTCCATGGTTATTTCTATATCCATATTTACTAGATCCAGGAAAATATGATCTCTTTCAACTCTCATCTTGTTCAAAACTCCATGATCTTTTCTTATCAAAGCATATGCCACCTTATTTTTCTTGCTAGACTTTCATAACCACATAGTCAAGGCCTTGTGCCAAGACTAAAAATAATATTTTGTCAAGGCCTTCGTCCAAGACACTAGTTTGTCTCATGAGACCTACTGATGAATCAAGGAGGAATAGTGGGCTCCACCTGTCACATAATAAGTCCAATGCATTCCTCATATGAAAAGGTATAAACATAACATAAACAATCATATTAAAACGAGCATGCTAAATTTCAATACTTTATCCATAAACCAAAAATGGTGTAAAAATAACACATCCATAATCAAACATACAAAACCTTCAATACAATATGGATGTTTTGTATCATAATAAATCAACTTCAAATAAGCTTAAAATCCATCAAAGGATGTCTACATAGATGAAATCAAAAACATTTTTAGAGAAATATCTCTTTCAATTATGAAATCGTTTAAGAAAAAATTTATTTTTAAAATATTATTATATGCTTTAAAGGGAAGCTTCGATAATGTTATAATGGTGTAAAAAAGCCGCACCCGCTGCATAAGTTAAAAAAAAATTCTTACCTTAAATTTGTCGAAAAGGTCAAAAAGTACCTTGTTTGGAAAATGACTAAAAGATTTCTTTCAAAAAAATTTATAAAAATTTCAAACAAGGGTATAAATGACTTCACGACATAGTCTAGTAAATAGTAAAAATGTTTTGAAATACATTTTTAAGAAACATGGATGTGGATGATAAATAGGTCACAGTAGATAATTACGTATAAACAACCTCTGATAATAAAGGAATTTTGAAATTAACCCTTACCTTGTACTTTTACTTGGTCGAGGGTAGGTTAAACTTCTGTATAATGGTGAAATAGTTTTTATTACATTATACAATAATCGTATAAATTAATATGATATCATATATGATCTTTTAACATTGCTTTGTTAATAATATCTTAGTATTATCATCATTTTGGGTGTTACCTGATTTGTTTTCCATTATATGCTTTGTTACGTAAGTAATGTTTGTTACAGATCGGATATATCTTATTCATATTCAGAATGATATTAAGTCCTTTAACATTATTTTTAATCATCTAATGAAAATTAGTCTTGAATGGATACGATGGGGAATGAATCTCATCGCGTTCGTGGAGACGGTAATCCGTACGTATGCACGAGTGACTATATCATTCTTTTGATATTAAAATAATATATAATTGGATGGTATATAATATATATAGAGAATCATTATAATTTTATATTTATTATTTACATCAATTACACATCATTATTATACCCATCCAAATAATAATGAATTGAATAATAATTACACCACGACGTGGAGACGGTAAGTCGTACATACACACGTATGGTGACATGTCATTCAAAAGATGGATAGAACAATGAATATGGTTCTAACACATTTATAGTAACATAATTGTATATAGAAGATACTAGAGTTATTATTTTATAATGGAAACAACAAATAAAGAAGAAGTGGAATGAGAAAGTAACTTGAAAGAGGTGATTAAATATTTACCTCTTCTTCGGGTTCATCCTTTTGATTTGATCAAAATGGCTTTTGAGGATGGATTTATGACTAAAGTAAGGCCTCTAAGATGAATGGATGACAGTTGAGAGGGTATTTGGGCAGGGTTTGGCTGAGACAAATGGCTTTGAGGGTGTGAATTAGAGAGAAGGGGGAGTTCCCTTTTATAAGAGGGGTGAGGGGCAACTTAGGAAAAGCTAGAAATATTATTTTATAATAAAATCGTTTTTAGTTTATAATGGCTCCAAAGTGAATTATTTAAAGTCTAAGGTGGGTATGGTTTAAAAAAAACTCAACAAATATATTTTATATAGGTTTGGATCACTATATTAACCTTATCTTTTTTATTTTACTCTTAGTTAAATAGTTTGACATTTACCATGTCTCTTTGTATTTTTATATTATATGGTTAATAAACATAATATATACTTCCAAGGGAACCCCAAGTGGTTCATTAATGATAAAAAAATCATTATATAAGTATTTTGGATGAACCTTATATTTTTAGGAATAGAATATCAATTAATAATCTAATATTTGTTTTAAAAATTCTTTTATATCAATTTTGACACTATTTGGTATTTTGTTTTTTCTAAATTCATAACAGCGTTATTACAATGAAAATATTAATATAAATAACTCTAACATGTCATATTAACCTATAAAATTAGTGTAATTCATTAAAAGTCTCAAATTTCATTTATTTGGATATTTATAATATCAATTATTTTAATATTTCATTAATTAGGTAATTACTGCATCATCATTGTGTCATAAATAAATTAAATTATATAATGTCTAAAAAATATAAATAAAATAATATTATGTAGGAAATATTTTTATCTTTCTAATTAACTTTTATAGTTGTATTTATCTTATGTGTAACCCTATATTAAAAATGGTGTAGTTATTAAACTTTGAATTTAACACTTTTAACTCTTCTTTGAATTAAATAATAATAAATGTCCTAATCTAATCCATGTGAACATGAAGGATCATATTTTATTACTAATGTTTTTTAGGGTCTAATTAAACTTATCCAATAGAATTAGGACATGTGTTTGGGTAATAATAATATCATTTTTACCCTTAATTACCCTATTTACTTTTAATCGTGGTAAATAATAGTAAAAAGTTACTATTCACAAAGAAATATTTTCATCTTATTGAACCCCATTTTACTTACTGATATCAACCGTATCTCTCGGATTTTTGAAATTCAACTCAAAGAAGTGGTAAAATTATGTTTTATTTAAATTTGCAAATTCTCCTAGGAGGTGGGTAAAATACTGTAAAAAGTTCAATAAAATTTATATATATATAAAATTATTATAAACTGACTCCAATGAAATACTTTGAACTTATATAGGTATTATGTATATATTTTTACCTAATGTAAATTTAAATAAAATAAATAATTATTTAAATAAAAATTTGGTTTTAAACTATAACTCAGTGTTTTTCACTATTCATTAAAAATTGAATGTTTTCAGAGAAATTCCAAAAATTCACCCTAAGATAATTTCGATATTCTAAATCCAAAAATGAATTAAATTTTGAATGATTAAAATTATAAAATTTGAAAAAGTGTGTATTATTATTCATAACAGCTAGTTTGATTAGTTGTGGTGTGTTAGAATTTGAAGTTGCGTAGAACACGCGCTATTGTATTATTCAAAGAGAAGCATATCGTGGTAGCTTGGGGTGTTACAAAAATAAAATGTATAAGTTTATGATATTAAATATAAGTGTAAAAATGTTACCTACAAGTGGAGTTAGGCAAATCAATATTCAAATGCATCCAGACTTGAAGTCTTTGGTTACAGACTTATGCTGGATCGTCTTCGACCGAATGACATACATGATTATTAATTATAAAGTTAAATTATTATTGTGTACACTACATGTATTTATTTATTAATTTTTATTAATGTTTTTTAATATTTTAGAGTTCATGAATGTTATATATTTAGGATATCCACCAGAGTCTCTCACCTTACTATATGATGATGTTTGTTGCTGGATCATGCATCATGGCTATGATTCATTTTCATATTGTTGAGTGGCATCATGCCAATTGAGTTTTGAGGAAGTTTGGATTCTATCAACCCATTCATCCATTGAACAATTAGTTACCTTAACTTCATTCCTTGAAGATGTTAGGGAAGTGAGAATTTGATTGAATGTGATATCATGAACCATATATTGAGACTTGGGATAGATGACATGAGTCCTGATTCTGAGGGGCCGAAATAACATGTATGCATTTTTCATATCAGCTGGATTATGGGATCTGGTACTATATGTCTCTAGTGGTATATCTTATTTGACATATATAGGTCTATCATGAGTTGGTAATAACTCTTTCTGACACTATTCAACAGTTTTTATTAACTCCAGTTAACTTCATATTTTAATTTTTCAGGATGCTCGTATTTCGCAGCTCATTCATATATCTGATATAGCAATGGGGGGAACCTTTTTCTGGGCCTATTTTTATAGAGTTGTGATAGAGCTGTTTCTTCATATTTATGAGATTTATCATGAGATTTTCTTTAATGTGTTAGGCAATGCTGTGGGCATTGAGCATGATATTGATTTTCCAGGGGTGATGACCATGTTATGGATGAAGATGTGGCATAATAAAAGGGTGTCCATCATAATTATTTAGATGATTTTAAAATACCTATTGCATGCAATCCACCACCACAAAAACAAACATAGGCACAAGCACATACACAGTCTGTTATCATGTCAGAATGTGTTGCAGAGTTAGAGGCCGACTGACCTGCATTGCAGACTTTATTTACCTCTGATTCATAGATATATACTGCAAAAAAACCATCAAGATTGATTTCATATGAAAAGATTATAAACCACCATTTACCTTTAGATTTAATAAGGATTGGGTTTTACATCATGAGTGTGATATGCTTGTTAGTGATATTGGGGATTAGTTGGTTTTAAGAATAATTTTTTCTCTTGCATTCTTAAATTAAAGATTCTTAAGGGGAATATCAAATTTTTGAGTAAGTATAGGTTTAGTCAACTTAATAAGGATATTCCTAATATTGAAACCACCCTTAATTGTTTTTAGGAGAATTATTCTCATGATAATTTTTCTGGTAGTGTTGTTTTGGAATAAGATTTGACTTTTAAACCTAATAATCTTCTCAATATGAAAAATGCTATGCAAAGAGAAATTTTCAAGGCTAATTGGATTCAAGACGGGGATAGGAACTCTATGTTTTTAAACTCTATTTAATGAGTTAGGAAAATATATGACCCTCTTGCTTTACTTATGAGTGGAGATCAAGTTTTGAACAATAGAAAAGATCTTTCTGAGCATGTTGTTTCTTTTTATAAAGGACTCTTTAATGGTTTTAATAATATTTCGGTCCCTGTTGATGGTGTTGTTCCAAATCTTGTTAATCAACAAAAGAATTTAAGTCTTACTTTCATTCACCTAGAACTAGAGATTATGGATGCAGTGATTAGCCTCAATTCTGACAGTTTCCCTAGCCCTGATGGTTTTAGTAACTTATTTTTTCAGAACAACTGGGAGACTATTCAGGATGATGTTGTCAAGGTTATTGTTAATTTTTTCAGAGGTGGACGTCTTCCTCAAGGTTTAAATGCTCAATTCCTTTCTTTAATTACCAAAGTGGAGAATTCCAATAAGAAACATAATTTTAGGCCTATAGTTTTGATTAATACTTTGTTCAAAGTTATTTTTAAAATTATTACTAATAGATTGGCTCCTATTTCTAGTAAAATTGTTTCCTCTATTCAGTTTGGTTTTGTAAAAGTGAGATCAATTCAAGATTTTATTTTTTCTTCATTGGAATGTGTTAATATTCTCAAAAACCTATTCGAGGAGGAAATATTACATTAAATCTTGATATTTAAAAGGCTATTGACACAATGGATAAGAACTTTATTTTTAAAATCCTTGATATGTTTGGCTTTGATAATAATTTTATTGGTTTGGTGAAGATTATTTTTGAATCTGCTCATGTTTCTGTGAGTTTGAATGGTTCTATAGTGGGATATTTCTCTTGTTCCAGGGGGGTTATACAGGGTGATCCCCTCTCGCCTATTATCTTCTCCATTTCCAAGGATTATCTTAGCAGATTATTTTCTAATATGGCTAGTAATGGAAATTTCCAGTCCATTGGTTCTGGTAGAGGTCTTTCTACTCCAAATCATATTCTTTATGCGAATGATCTTATTTTATTCACTTGAGAGACCAAGATAAATATTCAAAATATCAAGAAGGTTCTCTTGCATTTTGAGTAGGTCTCTGGACATCAGGTCAGTTGGAACAAATCTTTTGTTTATTTTGGTAAGAATATCTCTTTTGTTAGGAAAGTTAATATCATTAATGATTTGGGGATTAGAGAATTAACCTTTCCTTTTACCTATCCTAGGGGCCTATGTTTTGGGGTCATCCCCAAGTTTATTATTTTTCTATAATTCTTGGTCGAATTAAAAAGAAATTATCTTCCTAGAAGGGTAAATCCTTTTCCATGGCAGGTCGTGTTTGTCTTGTCAAAGCTGTTATTACTTCTAAGTTGGTTTACACTTTTATGGTTTATAAATGGATGGATTCACTTATTAAATTAATTAATTCTTCCATTAAGAACTTCATCTGGACCGGTAGTGTTTTGGATAGAAGATTGGTTACTGTTTCTTTGAGTAATTGTTGCAGGCCTTTTGAGATGGGGGGTCTTGGTTTAAAAAATTTTAGTGTTTTTAATCATGATTTTTAGGATTATTTTGTTTGGAGGTTGGTTAATGATAATTATGAAGCCACTACTTTTTTAAGAGCTAGGATTCTTGTTAAGATAAAGTATAGTTTTTCTAATCAGTTTGACTCCTCGGTTTGGCCCTCTCTCAAGAATTTTTTTTCTCTCTTTGACATTAATGCTCGTTGGTCTGTCTCTAAAGATTCCTCTCTTCATTTCTGGAAGTCTAACTGGATTGGATATCCTCTTATAGACTCTCTCAATCAAGAGTTTTTCAACATTGATCTTGATATTACCATAAAAGACCAGATATTGAATATGGAAGCTGTTCTAGATCATATTAAATAAGTTGTAAAGGATTACTTTTTTTCATCTGTTGGTGATTTTTGGATTTGGGAGTTGAATTCTTCTGGTATTATTTCTTCAAAGAGTTTTTATTCTCATTCTATTTCTCTTGTGTAGGGTCTTCAATGGATTGGTAATTTTAAAAGAAACATTCTTTCTCCTTCTCGGTTTACTCTGATTTGGAGGCTGTTTCATGGGAAACTTCACACTAATAACTCTCTCCAGGTTCATGGTATTTCATTGTGCTCTGTTTGTGTCCTTTGTCATCAGCATCATGAGGATTCGGATCATTTATTTCAAAGCTGTGTTACTGCTTCAACCATATGGAAGGCCATTTTTGATTCTTTTGAAGTTTTCTAGCTGGGCTTTGTCTCTGTTCGGGATTTATTTTTATGTTTGTCTTGTCTTCCCCTTTCCCCTCTTATGCTATTGCTTTTTGAGGTTGTAGTGGCAGAATTAGTCAGCATCATTTGGATGGCGAGAAACAGGTGTTTTCATGATGGGGTGGTTTTCAACCCGTAGGCTACTTTGGCTGTATTTTTTGCTGCTCTTTGGACTGTTAAAATCCCTCAGAGAATTTATTGTTGGAATTCTATTCCTGAATTCTTTGTTCTCAGGAATTTCAATATTAAGGGTAATTTTCAGCCTCCTGTGGATACTATGGTGGTTTTCTGGCAATCTCATTTTATTGTTAGGACTAATATTAACACTGATGGTGCTTCTAGAGGTAATCCGGGCGGTTCAGGATAAAAGGCTATTTTTTTGGAATAGTTCTGGGGATGTGGTGGGATGTTTATTTGGTTCATGTGGTATTATTTCCTCTTTTGAAGTAGAGATTATAGGTTTTATCATTTCTTTGGATCATGCTAAACAAATTGGTCTGAATAGGATATAGTTTGAGTGAGATTCTACTATTATTGTTCATGCTATTAGATCTGCCTCTGCTCATATTCTTTGGTGACTTGTTAACCGATGGATTTCTTGTTTACAATATCTCTCATCTATTGATTATATTGTTACCCATGTTTTTAAGGATGGAAATGCTTTGGCTGACTGTCTTGCCAACAAAGGTGCTGATGCGAACAATCTTATTTGGTGTGATCATCTTCCTTGGGATACTTTTCCTATTTTTGTTTGGGACAAATGTAATTTTCCTTCTTTTAGACTTGTATGAATTTTGGTTTTGTTTTTTAATTTAATGTTAGGGCCCTGTTTTCAGGCAAGTGCTCAGTTTTTCAAAAACAATTAGTTATTAATAAATTGGTAATATTTTATATCAACAAAAAATTTACAAATATTTATAAATAATAATTTATAAATACTATTAATATTAATAATAGAAAAAATATTATTAATTATATAAACAAATAATTAATAATAAATAAATATAAATACGTAAATAAATAAATAAATATATAAAGTGGTGTGAACAAGGTTCACACCTCTTTGGTCTTGGCCCAAAAGTGTGAACCTCATTCACACTTCTTTGAAAAACTGAGAAGCATAAACGACATTCATGCCTACCCAGACTCTTTTTTCTTAAATACCTTGAACCCCATATTTTTTTTAATTTTAAAAAATGTGAAACCCTTTAAAAAAAATACCCACACTAGATATTGAAAAAAATAACAAATTATAAATTTTAATAAAAATAATAATTTTAATGTTTGATATAAAAATATTTTATGTTTAAATTATTTTTGTCCTAAGAATTGAAAAATAACCCAATCATTCTATAAAATCATGGTTTGGGAAAATGAAAATGCTTGGATGGTCAACTCATATATTTTCTTATTTACCTTATTATTTTCAAAGATATTTTCTAACATATAATCTAATGTAATTTAGAAAATGAAAATGAAAAATGTTTTTGAAAACGAAGTGACACCACACCTTGTTTGGTTCAATTTTTCAAAATTTTATTTGAAAATGAATTTCATTATTCACATGAAAAAAACTTTTAAATTTGGTTAATGTTTAAAGAAATGGAACAGCTAGGAAAATAAACAATTTTAATGAAAAAAACTACACAAAAAAATTTCAAAATTAAATCACTATGCTTACAAATGAAGTCATGTTTCATGGTTAGTAATGACTTCTTAAATACATGGATATATATAATGAGATAGATAAATTAACTGAAATAGCAGTTGAGGAAAATTTTGAATCAACAACAACTTAATTTAAATGCAAGAGCTTTGAAAAACAATGTGAATAAGAATAATTTAAATGTCTGAGGATAACTGTGAATTAATAAAAGGAATTATTTGAAAAATGCATCCATTTTTGGGACACTATGAATGAACATTAATTTTTTTCGCATTAAGACTTGATATAATAAGAAAATACATGATTAGAATCAATAATTGATGATAAATATTTGATAAAAATATTAATATATAGTCGTAGTTTTTGAAAGTCTCTGGAAATGGTATAATAGGATTGAAAATCAATTTCAAGGCATTCAATGTTGATTTGACATGAAATGACATGAAAATAAATAACAATTGGAAGGGAAAATAAAATGAAAAGTGAGATGAAAAACTAAATTCACCCTAGAATAGATAAATTATACATATGAAAAAGACTAATTCTCTTATTTATGCTAGTATAAACCTCTACCAGATTTCTCTAGCCAATTTTCATCAAATATAGAGAATCATCAACACATGTCACTATAACAAAGCTTGAATATGATATATTGTGTCCATTAAATAGAGAATGATTTCATATATCTAATGTATGATTAGTTAAGGACCAAATAACTAGAAATACATCTCTTGGATTTATATATCTGATATATGGTGCAACAAAACTGAGATGAAAATACTGAAGAATATCTTTTTTGAAACCATCACATACTAATAAATACCTAAAATTTTCATTGTATATTTCAATCCTTAGGATTCTAACATAATATTTAATGATATCTGCCCTTACCCATTCTAAGTCAAATAAGTCCTATAGTGACTTATATTTTATAAATAATACCTCCTAATCTGCCAAATTAGGGTCAACCTATGTGAAATGAAATAATAGAAATAGATGATGGTGGTAACAATAAAAAATTCTCACCTAATTAGATAATATTTATAATTCATCATAATGAATTACATTAATTCCCATGACAATGTTTTCCATGTCTAAATTCATTAAAATGGCCTTAATCCAAGGGTCAAATTTGGTATTCATGGTACACCTTATTCTAGAAATAATTGTGAAATTAAATATTTCTTAGTTATTATGTAAAGCAATGTGGCCTATTTTGATTAAACACATCTCACACCATTTTTATAAATATCATAAATTTTTGATGTAAGAATGTGTCTTAATTGATAATATTTATCATTTTTTAGTTTAAATTTAAATTATATAAATTATATAAATTATATAAATTATTATTTTAAAATATGATTTTAATGCCAAAATGATCAAAGGTTCGGTTACTTTTTATACGTTTTAAGAACCAATATTTTGTTTGATTTTTATGATGATCTTAATTGAATTATCATTTTAAAAGTGTTTTTTATGAATTTGGGATTTGGAATTAATATTTAAAAAATGTCCATATTTTTAGCTTTGAAATAAATTATTAGATTTACTTTTTAATTATCATTTTGAAAAGTGGAAATTCATTTTTTATTCTATTTTTGAAGTTTTATTTTCATTTTTAATTAATTAATTTTAAATAAGTGTTTCATTATATCGTGAAGGATGCAACCATTTAAAAGTAACACTAGTGCAGAATAGGCTACATAAGGGTAATCCCAATGTTCAACCAGGAACTATGTTAAGGTCACTATGCATTTCTAGATCTATATAATGGTAAACATTGCATTTAAAAAACCATGGAAAAGTAACTCAGTGCAGCTAAAAGCTATGTCAAGGTTCCACGGAGGATCTAAATGCTATGTTAAGGTTATTAAACACCTAGAATATCATATTAATTCACACAGAGCTTGAAACCACAAATCAAAATCAAAGAAGGAAGCTGAGATAAGGGATATTTAGGGGGAGATCTAGAATCATGTTGGGAAAGCTAGGAAAAAGGATCCTAATCAAGAACCCCTGCGGTAGGAACACAATTTTTTAGAGGGATTCAACTCCAATCATAGTAAGGAAGATAGTGAATAGTAACAACAACCATGTAGAGACACGGGAGATCAACTTAGAGATGCGGGATATGATTCACATTATTGGGAGTCTATGCATAAGGATACATGAATTCATTTTGGGGGGCACTGAATCGCTCTTGAATGATTGAAAAAAACACTATGGGATCATAAATAGTAGACCAGATAGGATGGAGTAGGAGAAACATGAGGTGACTCCATTATAACATACAAAAATATTACATCATTTTAGATAAATAATCAATACATTTCATAATAACACACACCCAAGGACTGTAAATGTTTAATGTATTTAAAGATTAGATATATAATCAAATTATTTCATGAAATATATTCAAAATATTTCACAAGGTTCTTATCACATTATACCTTTCTTATATATATCCTACTTAAAAAATTTATTCTTAACCTAAGAAAAATGGAAACATAAGAAAGGGAAAGCTTAAATGTTCAGTAAGGGTAAACATGAGAGATATCAATCGATGATCATATTAAAGCATATGATAAGCATAAGGGTATAAGATCATGATAAAAAATTATGACTTTCATACACAATTAGTCATAGATTATAAATCATCAGTCAATACATTAATATTTATTATTTCAAAATATATGAGTCATAAGATTGAGGAATCATCATTAATCAATCATGACCCAGGAGTGCATATCATAAGTATAAAAAAATATCATAGGAATTGTGAAAAAATAACAATCATAGAAAAATAATTTCATTAGACAAGGATAACTTCCAAGATTATCATAGTGGAAAAAGTAACAGAGTGGATTGGGTTCACTCCTCATCCTATCCTTAGTCAAGGTTTACTTAAAATTCTATCATAGTAGATGTAGATCCTTACTAAATTGCATTCACTCTCTATTTTAGACCATATTATCTCACAATAAATAAATAATTATCCAACGAATTTGATTAATTTAATATACCCAATCATCACATAATGAAAAACATATATATGGGTGCTACAATATTATAAAAATATTCATCAATTAATTATAGCATAACCTGTGGAAGAGAAACAGATTTAATAAACATTTCATCATCACATAATCATAAGTCATACAAAGAAATAACATGGATGGTATTATTAGATCATATATCAAGTTAATCATAAGAAATATCAAAGGATGTTGACATAGATGGAAAATAACATTAAAATAGATTTTTAACATTTAATTAAAAATAGGGGAAAATATCATTTTGTTTATGCATCTTTAAAACATTAAAATTTCCAGAATATCAAGAAAAACTTTTCATTTAAAAATAACTGTAGAAATTTTTAAATTAAGTATCAAATAAAATAATTTTCATGAATTTGGTAAAATCCATTTGTGTAATAAACATTAAAATAAACATTCATTTCACACTTTTGGTAAAAAGTCCAAAAGTACCTCATTCGCAAAAAAACAAGAAGATTCCTATTAAAACTTTTAAAATGAAGTAAAATATGGTTGAAAATTAATTTAAATAATAAGCTTATCATAGAAAATAAAATTCTTGAAAACATTTTATAGAACATGGATATGTAAGATAAATTTCATTGACTAAAGAATAAATAAGGTTGACTTTTGTTAGAAAACATTGTCTTAATAATTTTATGTACCACATGAAAATGAAATCTAAAACATGGAAAACCAAAGAAATATCCATAACATAAGAAAATAGATTGGTTTTAAGATATAAATATATTATAATTCTCTCAATGCAGATTCAAGCATAAAAGTCCTGATTAAAAATCAGATTGCAACATAAAATCCTACCTCCGATCATAACTTTCTTCGTATACACTCTTAAGTTCCCGTATAATAAATATAAAATTATTATAAATATATACAAAAAAAATATTCATACTTTTATTACAATATAACATTCTATTATAATTTTAAATTCCTTATTTATAAACAAGTATTTATTAAAATCAACATTCAGGTGAAAACGAGTTTGTTTTCCGTGCATGTTTCGATTTGACAATTCTGATTCTTGTACCTTGTTTATGGTATTATTATATCTAAAATATTAATAATGTTATATGTATGATATTTATTCATTATATACACTTTTATTATCATTCGTATGAGGCAAAGAGGGAAAATTAATTATACCACATCATGGAGGCGGTAGTCCCTACATCTATATGAGCAATGCTTTCATTTTCCAATGAGTGGAGAGAAAGAAAAATAAATAATAATATATATTTCCAAGATCATATTATTTTCATAAATATAATATATTTTATTTAAATCCATAATGATTACCATCCATACATGGAATACATGAAAAAATAATCACATCGCTTTGTGGAGGTGGTAGCCCACACATAAACACAAATGACATTATCATTTCTCATAAGATGGAAATAAGGTAGAAAATGATTGTACCATTAATATAAAAAACTTTAAGTATATAATGATATTTATTTCATCATGTTAATATGGTTATATAATATTTGGATCATGTATAATTAGAAATAAACCTAAAAGGATTCAGTGGAGATGATTTCCTCCACTTTGAAAATCCTCCTTTAGATCTCTTCTTAATAACCCTTGAGTTGGTCTTTTAAGAATACTAGAACCTATAGAACATGTATAGGGAAGTTTATAACATATATGGGTGGTTTTTTGTCATGATATGTGGTGCAATAAAATTTAAAAAAGGGACGATAGGATGTTCCGTTTTAAAATCGGGGTGAGTGGAAAACTTGTAAATACTTAAAAAATTGAAATATAATAAAGTCATATTGAAGTGAAAGTCGTGTCAAGGAAAACAAAATTCAAAGATAAGATAATTTAAGGTCTAAATATCTTCAACCAATAAAATTAATACATGTTTAAGTGATATTTTAAAACTTAACTTTTAGTTTAACCCCCTTTGTTAACCATTTTTAACCTTAACCGTGACGATCAATTTTTTCCAAAATTACTATTCATTATGATAAAAAATAAAAGTGGCCTCACTAAAAAATATATATATAATGGTTTAAAATATGGATATAATTTTATGAAACTCAATTTATAAAATTTTAAGAAACTAGTTTTAAAATAATAGCACAAAATGTAATAAAAACAGTTTTTAGAAAAATTCATTTGAAGAAAAATATTTAATTTATTCTCATTCCCTTCATAGTAACAACCATTAAATGAATGTTAAAAAATTTTATGGAATATATTATCTATATATTTTATTAAAATATTTCACAAATATTTATTAATTTAATTTATTAATATAAAAATATATTGTGTTTATAAAATAATTTTTTCAGGGAAACATCTATTTTACCCTTCAAGTGAGTTTATTTTCATTTTTAACCCTCTGATATCCAATGAATTAATTTTAAACATGTTTAAAAATTAAATTTTCATATTTTTAGTATGAAAAATTAATTTTTTAAATAAAACATATATAATAAAAATAATTCTCATAAACAAAATATATCAAAATAGTTCTTTAGGATCAATATTATTTCCTTAATGGAATAGATATTATTTTTGGAAATTATATTTCATTTAAACACAATATAATGTGATTCATTTTATTATGTATAAGAATTATTCAAATAATTTTAGTGATACATGCTTAAAATTATTTCAAACACATTTATTTATTAAAGATAAATATATTCCAAAATCTTGGTGTGTTACATTCTATCCCCTTATAATAATTTCACCCAAGAAATTATATCACTTTGATAAAAACAAAATATGACACCTTTTTTTCATCACATCCTCAGGTTCCCATATAGATTTCTCAAAATTATGACTCCTCTAGATAACCTTAACCAGGTGTGTAGTCTTGTTTTATAGCACTTTATCTCTATGATCTAAGATATATGGAACACATCATGAACTTGGAAGTGGGTTATAGAAAGTTCATAGTGATAAAATTTCATCCTGACGTGATCAAGAATATTTATAGGGATCAAAATATCTGGGGATCAAGGTCCCTTTCTTTCCAAATCTCATAACATTTTTCCAAGGATATATTCAAAGGAATACATTATCACCAACTTTAATCTCAAGATCCATATAATGATTGTTGGTATAACGTTTCTATAAAATCTGAGATGTTATGATATACTACTTCATGGATATAACATTCTATGTTGTTTCCATATCTAGAATAGGTCATTATAGTTTTTTTCTCTAACTTCATCTTAGCATTTAGGAGTCTTCCACTTCTTTCTTTAGTGGCATTCATAAGCATCCATTTGAATTCTTGAGGGAAATATATTATTATAAGAAAATTTGGAAAGAGGAATATATTGATCCCAACCTACTTTGAAATCCATAAAGAAATATCGCAACATATCTTATAGGGTTTTAATTTTCCTCTAGCATTGACCATTTATCTAAGTATGATATAAAGTGTTAAATATCAACTCTATATTCAAATCATGATGAATAATTCTCTATAACTTTTAGGTAAACCTTATATCTTGACCATATACAGTTGGGAGTGGAACTCCATAAAACCATATCACTTCCTTAATGTATATCCTAGTGAGATGATCAAGAGAGAAATATTCTCTGACAATAATGAAATGAGCTAATTTTATAAGTCAATTGACTACAAACCAAATAATGTTATTAACTTTATATGTCATGGTGAGTCCCATGATGAAATACATGGTGAAGTTTTTCAATTTCTACTTAGCAATAGGAAAGGGTTGTAAAATATACTTAAAATTCTATCTCTAAAGCTTAATTTTTTTGAATACCAAGCATTTAGATACATACTCTATAATATATTTATTTATGTTATCCCACAAGAAATTATCTTTAAGATCTCTGTACATCTTCACACTTTCTTGATGAATATAGAATGATTAATTATGAGATTTATCTAGAATCTCCTTATTTTATTCTAGTATTGATGGGACACATACTTTGTTCTTAAATATTATCATTCATCTAATATCATAAATGAATTTAGGAACATTTTTACCTACTTTTGCACCCACACATTTTAATTATATGCCCTTTTAATATTCACATGAATAGATAGTCAAATATTCATATGGGAAAGATAGGATATTTCTCCCTTACTTATGATTTCATGGTCCTTAATCTATAAATTCATAGGTATTGGATCTCTTTAAATCCTCTTCATGGATGAACTAGCATACTCCTTTCAACTTAAAGGATCAACCATATTGTTAACCTTCCCATGGTGTTAATGTATTGATGAGTCGTAATATTTAATCAGTTCTAACCACACCCTTTGATCCATATTAAACTCTTTATGTGTGAATATATACTTAAAGATTTTATGATCTATATATATGTCACATATTTCACCATAAAGACAATATCTCTAAATCTTGAAAGTAAAAATTACCACTACCATTTCCAAATCATGTGTTGGGTAATTTTTCTCATGAAACATAAATTGGCCTGAGGCATAAACTTCTACCATGAAATTCTATATGAGAACACATCTAAATCCCTTATTTTATGTATCACTATAGAGGACAATCCCATCTTCATTATAGGGTAGCGTGAGCATAGCTTCACAGACCAACATTCTATTTAGTTACTTGAAATTTTATTCATATTAATCTATGAAAAAGAACATGACCCCTTAAATTTTAACTTGGTTAGTGGATTTTATATCCATTATAAATTTCTCATAAGGAATTGATAGTATCCATCCAACCCAAGAAAACTACAAATTTCAATCACCATGGTTGTTCTGGGCCATTGTTTAATAACTTTGTTTTTGAGGGATCCATTTATACACCCTCACTTGTAATTATGTAACCTGAGAGTGATACATTATTTATACAGAATTCAAATTTACTAAATTTAGAATATAACTTCTCATTCCTCAGTGTTTATAAAAAATCCTCAAATGATCTCAATGAACTTCCTTTCTCTTATAATATATAATAATATCATCAATAAAGACTTCTACAAATTGGTCAATGTAATTTCTAAAGACTTTATTCATTATATCCATGAATATAACTAGGGAATTGGTATATCCAAATGGAATCACTATACATTTATAGTGTCTATACCTCATATGGAAAGTTTTTTTAGATATATAATACTTTTTAACCCTCAATAACTGATATCTAGACCAGATTTCAGTATTTGAAAAGTATTTTGATATGCATAGTTGATCAAATAAATCATCAATATAGGGTATAGGACAAATCATCTTGATATAAATATTTTTAAGTTCTTGATAATCAATAAAAGGATGCATTGACCCATATTTCTTCTTAAAAAAAGAACAGGTTCACCCTAAGGTGATGCACTTGGCTAAATAAATATTTTATCAATAATTTATTGGAGTTACTTCTTCAATTTCTACAACTAAATCAGGGATATCCAATAAATAATCTTTGAAATAGGTGTATCATTAGGTATGAGTTTTATAGAAAACCCAAATTCAAGATTCCGGGGGAGACAAGGAAACCCCTTAGAAAATACAAAAGTATATTCCCACACAAGAATCATATCTTCAATGTTGAGTTTTTCCTTAACCATTTGAGATAGATACCCCTCATGAAGAGGTAATAAAACCCATATAATGTAAGAAATTTGCATTGGAAGTTAATATTTATCCTTGCACCAATAAAAAATCATGGGTTGATTTTGAATGGAAAACATGACTTCCCTTCCTTGTTAATTGACATGGGATCTATATAGATAGATCTAATCCATGCCCAAAATCACACAAAATTAAACTATATGTAGAATCAAAATATATAAAATAATCCAATTACCAAAAACTTATATCATAGAGAAGCTATAGACTTGAGATATGATCATCACACCACTAAGATTTTTCAAAGATAATTCAACATCAAGTCATTGGGGTGGTGATATGATACCCTTATAAAATTATTTAGATATAAAAGAGTGGTTAGAAAAAAATCAAATAAAAAATTTTCAGTTCTATAGTGGATAATAAGTGTGCCTTTCATCAATACATTCTCATGGACCACTTCAGTAGTTGTAATTGCAAGTTCTTTCCATTCAACTATTAGCTTGCGAAGTTTTTGATGCAGATTGTCATCATTAACACTTAGATTTTGTCACTTGTTGTAATAATTCCCATACTTCTTATAGTTGTATCATTAGAGTATGGGTGGTATATTTAATCGAGATTTATACCCATTATTTTCATTAACATTCCTCTTTACATTTCTTAGACATTCAATTGCTAGATGGACTTCCTTTATACACCTGAAAGATTATTTCCAAAATTATTCCATATAGGAAGATTAATTTTCTTTCCCCCTCGTATTTTATTGTTTTTATTTTCACAAAACTCCATATTTCTATTCTTATTAAAACCATGAGAATGATGGGAGTCTTCACTCTCTATTTCTACCTTAAGAGCACATCGAATTATTTATTAATAGATACTAAAGTCTTTTATAGAAAGTTCATTTCAAATATTTGGTTTTAGGACAATGAATAAATGGTCAATTTTTCCTTTAGGTTTGATGATAAAATTATAATCATACCTCAAAATTCATGTAAAAATTTCCTTATAGATAGATTCATCTCCTTATTCTTAAGATTAAGGAATTAAATTTCCATTTTCATGTGAAGATGTTGAGTAAAGTACTTACAAAAAATACCCTCTTAAACTCATATCATTCCATAGAGTCAATTTCTTCCCCTTTCCTCATATTATTAATAATATTACACCATTGGATTGCTTCACCTTTCATAAAATACTGTACTAAGATATCTTTTTCATGCTTTGAGCACTAGATAATGAAAAATATCCTTTCAACGGTATTGATACATTAATTAACAACTATTGTATTATTGGACATATTGAAAGAATGCTGATGTTTCCAAATGAATAACTAAACAATGTGTTGTTACCTTCTTTTCTCATTTGATAGTTCAGTATCATTCATGGACTGAGAAAGTTTCATGATAATAATAACAATATTTTTCATTCCATCTCCTTTCTATTTGGGTTTCTCAAGAGAAAAATCATTGAATTTTACACCATATTTTTTATTAACATGATTTCACATGGTTAAAACCATTGAAAAAAACCTAAAATTATTTTGTAATCATTAATCCACAATAATCATAGTGTGAAATCATATAATCATGAAAATCATTCTTGAGATGTCCTAATTTTTCACACCTTCTAATTAACCTATAAAACTTTTAGGTTTACCCTATATCATTTTCAATTTATAATAGGTTGTATTAAGTTATATACTCATATTATTCATAACCTAATATGAAAAAAATATCTAAACCCTCCTCTAATAACAATTGAGTTTAACTGGTCATAACAAACATAAATGTTGCATCATTTTAGATAAATATTCAATAAATTTCACAATAATACATGCCTAAAGACTATAAAGGTTTAGAATATTTGTAGACTATATACATAATCAAATTATTTTAAAAAAGATATTAAAAATATCCCTCAAAGTTATTCTCTCATAGTACCTTTCTTAAGCATATCCTACTTAAAACCTCTCTTCATAAATTAGAAAAAATGGAAGCATAATAAAATTTGGTCTCAGATATCAAGTAAGAGAAAACAAGAGAGATACTAATTGATGATCGTATAAAATAATTAGATAAGCATAAGGGTATGATCGAATGATAATAACTTATAAACTTTATATAAAATCAATTATAGATCATAAATCAAGATTCATTGATAAAAGTTTTTTCATTTCAAAGTACAGAAGTCACATGAGTGAGAAATAATTATTAATCAATCATGAACCATGTGAGCATATAAGAAGCATAATAATATGTAATAGTAATTGTGGCACAATCATATCAATATAAAATAATTTCAGTAGTCAAGTTTCACTTCCAAGACTATCATAGCGGACAAATCCCAATAATGGATTGGGTTCACTCCCCATTCTATCATTTCTTTGGTCAAGGTTCATTCCAAAGACTATTATAATGGATGAAGCTTCTTACCAAACTATGTTCACACCCCATTACATTCTATATTATCTCATGAGATACCAATAATTAATCAATTTATTGGATTTATTTAAGATACCCACTCATCACATAATGAAAACCATACATATGTTTTCTATAAGGTTCTAAAAACATTTATCAATCAATCATAACATAACCTGTTGAAACTAAGTAGGTGTCATAAACATTTCATTGTCACATAATAATTATCCATGAAGAGAAATAACATAGATGGTATTATTATATCATATCCCCACTAAGTCATAAGAAATATTAATGGATATTGACATAAACAAAAAATATCTTTAAAAGTGAAGTTGAACATTTCTTTGAAATCAGGAGAGAATATCCTTTTCCTTTGGAATATTTAAAACTAAAAATATCCAGAATATCAATAAAAAATTTTCATTAAAAATAAATATTGAAAATTTTAAGGGATTATTCAAATAAAACAACAGTCATGACATCATGAAAATCTATTCATGTGGTAAACATTAAAACATAGATTCCTTTCCTACTTTTGGTAAAAATTCCAAAAGTACCTCATTTGGAAAACAATTAGAAGATTCCTCTAAAAACTTTTAAAATAAAGTAAAATATGGTTTAAAATTATTTTAAATAATAAATTTATCATAGTAAAAAACATTCTTTAAAATATTTTAATGAACATGGACATGTGAAAAAACTTCATCGACCAAAGAAGAAATAAGGTCAACTTTTCTTAACTAATATTTTCTTTATAATTTTATGTACCAAAGAGAGAAAAATGAATTGAAAAAAATGGAAGAATAGATATAACTATATTAAAATAAAATATATTATATTTAAGAGATAAATATTATATATTTCACCCAAAGGATATTCAAGTGTAAAAAAATCCTGATTAAAAATGAGATTGTAACATAAACCCTTACCTAAGATCCCGACTTTATTCAAATGCATTGTTAAGTTACTATATAATAAATTTATATTTTTATATACATATATAAAAAACCATATTCACAATTTTATTGAAATATAACATTATATTATAATTTCCAATTGACCATTTGTTAACAATTCTTCATTAAAATCAACATTCTGATGAAAACTAGTTCGTTTTCCATGCATGTTTCAGTTCGACGGTTCTAGTTATTCTACCTTTGTCATTATTTAGCCATATAAAAAATATTAATAATGTTATAAGTATAATAATTATATATTATATACACTTTTATAACTATTAAATTAATTTGGTGATGAAAAATGAATTACATATGTTCATGGAGATGATAGTCTGTACATACACAAAAAAATGCTTTCATTTTCCAATGAGTTAAAATAAAGACAGATAAATAATAATATAAGATTAAAGAATAATAATAATGACATAAATATATTATATATTCATAAAATACATCCATATGACCTGCAATATTTTATACACATGAAAAATGAATCACATCGCTTTGTGGAGGTGATAGTCCACAAGTACACATAAACGAAATTATCATTTCTCTTAGGAAGGAAAGAAGGTTGAAAATAGCCTTGTTATTCACATAAAATAAATTCAGTATAAAAATGATATTAATTTCACAATATTAATATGGTTATATAATATTTGGAGTATTTAGAGGAAGAAATAAATTTAAAATGTTTCATTGAAGATGATTACCTATCAATTGAGAAACCTCTTTTGGATATCATCTTAAGGATGCTTTGGTTGATCCTTAGAGAATAAAAAAACCTCTTGAATGTGTATAGGAATGTTTATAAGATATTTTTATAGTTTTTTATCAATCTAAGTGGCCTGATAAGGTTTGGAGAAGAGATAATAGGATATTCCCTTTCATAAGTGAGGTGGGTGGAATACTTGCAAATAATTAAAACATTAAAATATAATAGTCATATTCAAGTGAAAGTGGAAAACAATAAACCCAAATTAGAATCTATGATATGTTAAGGTAAAAATATCTTCAAAAAATCAAATATATATACGTTTATGTAATATTTAAAATTTTAACTTTTAGTTTAACCCCATTATTAACCATTTTAAACCTTAACCGAGGCGAATTTTTTTTACCATAGTTACTATTCATTATGAAAAAAATAAAGTGGATTTATTAAAATATTTGTAAATGATGATTTAAAATATGGAATCAATTTTGTTAAATTCAATTTATAAATATGGTATAAATTATTTTAAATAAAATCACACAAAATATAACGAAATTTGTTTTTATAAAAAATCATTTTAAGCATAAAACGAATTTATTCTCATTTAATACACAGTAAAAACCAGTAAAGGAATGTTAAATTTTTTATTGAATATATTATATAAATATTTAAATAAAATCATTCATTAATAATTATTAATTTAATGTATTAAGATAAAAAAATTACTTGCATGAAATTTGTTCGTTAGAAAAACTTGTTTTTTACCTTCAAATGCTTTTACTTTTATTTATTAGCTATTGATAAATAATGAATCAATATTTGAAATGTGTCAAAATAATCTTTCATAGGTTTAATGTAATTCACTGACCTTAGTTACCCAGATTCGGTGGGTTATTACATAAAATTGGCATGATCACAAGGAAATCATGTCTCGAAAGACTAATAATTTTAGTATTATTGGAAACAAGATTCATACATAAGTTCAACTTTAGAGCTTAAAGAGAAATACAACACAAATATATTTCATTAGAAACATCCAAGCCTCCTAGATTATGCGTGCAGGTCACTCATAACTAACTTCTTCATATCCTGGGAAATTGAATCATACGAAAGGGGTGAGGTCAAATGCTGAGTAAGGGTAAGTAATACAATGGAAAATGACTTAAATATTAAGCATGGTAAATAATTGAAACCACATGCCTTTACCAAAAATAAAAATGAATACTTTTATGGAAAAAATATGAGCTGAGTAAATAATGGAATAACAAAACATAATCATGGGTATTTTACGAGTCAAATGACCACATGAACCATCAATATTATTTCCATAATGAGGGAATGTATAATGCTGGACATTCTGAAACAATTTGTCAAGGCCCCCGCCAAGTCGTCTAAAAATTATTAAGGCCCCGACCAAAACCATAAATCAAATTGGGAAAGTGCCTGGGCCAATTCCACATCTAGTTGCCTCATGAGACATACCGATGCATCGAAGATCTATAGCGGGCTCCACCCGTCACTTACTAAGTCCAATAAATTTCTCATATGAAATTGTTTAAACATATCATAAACATTCGTATTAAAACTAGCATACGAAATGTCAATACTTTAACCATAAACCATGAATGATATAAAAATAGAACATACACAGTCAAAAATATCACAAAATATTCAATACAATATGGAAGTTTTGTATCATAATAAATCAACTTCAAATAAACTTAAAATGCATCAAAGGATATTTACATAGATGATATCAAAAACCTATTTAGAGAAATATCTATTTCTATTTTGAAATAATTTAAGAGTCACATAAATATAACATAAAACATTTACTTTGAAAATATTATTATATGCTTGTAAGAGAAGCTTCTACTAGTTTATAACGGTAGAAAATAGCCGCACTCGCCGTACAAGTTAAAAAAGACACTCTTACCTTAATTTTGTCCAAAAGGTTAAAAAGGACCTTGTTTGGAAAACATCGGAAAGATTCATTTATAAACATCTTATAAAAATTCAAGAAGGGTTTACATTACTTTAACCCATACTGTATAAAATAGTAAGAATGTTTTGAAAAACATTTTTAAGAAACATGGATGTGGATGATAAAGTGGTCCCAGTAGATAATTACGTATAAACAACCTCAGATAATGAATTGATTTTAAAATTAACCCATAAGTTGTACTTTTACTTGGTTAAGGGTAGTTTAACCTCCTGTATAATGGTGAAATAGTTGTTATTAAATTATAAAAGAATCATATGCATTAATATGATATCATATATGATCTTTACCATTTATTTGTTAATAATATATTAGTATTATTGTCGTTTCGGGTGTTTACTTACTCATTTTCATTTACATGTTTTGTTACATAAGTCATGTCTGTTATGGATAGGTTGTATCTTATTCATATTAATAATGATATAAAGTCCTTAAAAATTATTTTTAATCATCAAATGAGAATTATACTTTCATGGATATGATGGGTAATGAATCTCATCACGTTCATGGAGACGCTAGTCCGTATGTACGCACGAGCGACAATATCATTATTTTGATATTAAAATAATATATAATTGGATGGTATATCATATATACAGAATAATTATCATGTTATATTTATTATTTAAATCAATTACACATCATTATCATACCCATACAAATAATAATGTTTTGAATAATAATTACACCACGATGTGGAGACGGTAAGCCATACGTACGCACATATGGTGACATGTAATTCAAAGGATGGATAAAATACTGAATATGGTTGCACCATATTTATAATAACATTAAATTATATAGAATATACTAGAGTTATTATTTTATAATGTAAATAACAAATAAAGAAGAAGTTGAAGAAGAAAGGAACTTGAAAGATGGTGGTGAAAACAATACATTTTCTTTGGGTTCTTCCTTTTTATTTGATTAAAAGGGATCCTTAGGTTAGATTTATGATCAAACTAAGGACAATATATTGTATTGATGTAAGTTTAGAGAATATTTGGGCAGGGGTTGACTGAGAAAAAAGTCTTTTAATATGTGAATTAGAGAGAAGGGGGAGTGCCCTTTTATAAGAGGGGTGAGGGGAACCTTAGGAAAAGCTAGAAATATTATTTTATAATAAATTAATATTCGGTTTATTATTGATAAAAAGAGGATTATTTAACGTCTAAGGTGGGGATAGGTCGAAAGAAACTCAAAAAATAGGTTTTAGATAGGTTTTTGTCACTATATTAACTTTATCTTTTTGATTTAACTCTTATTTAAATAGTTTGACATTTACCATGTCTCTTTGTATTTTTATATTATATTGTCAATAAAATTACTATAAACATCCAATAAACACCAAAGTGGTCCATTAATAATACACATATCATTATATAAGTCATTTTTCTAAACCATAGATTTTTAAGAATATAATATCAATTAATAATATAATATTTGTTTTAAGAACTCATTTATGTCAATTTTGAAAATATTTAATAATTGATTTTTGTTAAAGTCTTAAAAACTTTATTAATTACCAAAAAATTTATTTAAGCAGTACTAACATGTCATATTAACCAATAAAATTCATGTATGGCATCAAAACTTTCAAATTATATTTATTTTAACATTTATATTAATAATTATTTGATTCTTTCATTAATAAGGAAAATATTGCATCATTATTGTGTCATAAATAAATTTAATTATTCAATGTTTAAAAATTATAAATAAAATACAATTTTGTAGGAAATTTTTTTATCTTTCTAATTAATATTTATAGTCTAAAATATAATATATATAACCCTCTGTAAAAATTCTTTTTCTAAAAGATATATGCTTAAGTCATTTTTGTATTTAGTTTAACTTAATTAATATAATGTGTCATTATCACTTAAACATGGATCCATGGGGTCCCCAAATCGACCCAAAGATGCCCATGGTCGGACATGTATCAACCAATAGGGTTAGGACACGTTTTAGAGTAAATTATTATTATTATAATATTATTTTTTACCCTTATTTACCGGATTTACCCTTTAACCATGGTAAATAAAATATTTACCGAAGTAATTATTCAAAATGTATAAAAATAAAAGTTACGTATTTATATGATTTATACCTCTTGATTCTTAATATGGAATCCATTTTTATAAATTCAAAACACAGGAGTGGCAGAAAATAATTTAAAATTAATTCCTGCAGTTAAAACAAAAAGTGTGTTTTTATGAAATAATAACTATCAAAAGATTGACACTTGTTTATGTACGGTTTAAATGTGAAATTATGTCAAATGACAAACATTGTATTAAATGGTAAAAATATATTCTAAATATAATTTAAAACCAATCAAATTAATAATTTATCACTATTAATTATTTCGATTAAAAAAGTTGTTTTTAATTAAAATTTAGTGATTCTCACTATTCTTCAAAAATTGAAAGTTTTCAGAAAAATACAAAAAATTCATCCTAAGATAATTTTGATATTATGAATCCAAAAATGAAGTCCATTTTGAAATATAAAATGTATAAAATTTCAAAAAGTGGGTATTACTATTCATAACGGCTATTTTTATTGGTTGTGGTGTGTGTTAGAACTCAAAGTTGCGTACAACACATGCTATTGTATTATTCAAAGAGAAGAGTACCATGGAATCTTGAGGAGTTACATTATCTCCTCCTTAAAATAATTTCATCCTCAAAATTTCTAGAATACTACCGCATGAAAAGACTTGGGAGGTTCTTCATCATAAGTTCCTCATGTTCCCACGTTGCCTCTTCCATCTTATGGTTTCTCCATAGAACTTTTACCAGACGAGTTTTCCGGTTTATCAACACTTGTTCTCTCGTATCAATAATCTTGAGAGGATCTTCGCAATAAGACAGATTGGGTTCCAGTTCTAATTCCTCATAGGTGTGTACATGCGTTGTGTCAGGCACTTATTTTCTCAACAGTGATACATGGAACAAATCGTAAACTCTAGAGAGACTTGGAGGCATTGCCAAAAGGTAAGCTACAACCGCAAATCGTTCTAGAATTTCAAATGGTTTGATGTACCTGGGACTCAATTTTCCCTTCTTACCAAAAGGTATAACACCCTTCCATGGAGATACCTTCAAGAAAACACGATCTCCCTCATGAAATTTCAAATCCTTCCTTTGGTTATCGGCATAGCTCTTTTGCCTACTTTGAGATTCTTTAATGTGGTTTTGGATTACCTTCACATTTTCCATTTTTTCTCCACCAGTTATGGGCCTACGAGTTTTCTTTCACCAACATCATCCCAATAGGTTGGTGTACGACATCTTTTTCTATATAATGCTTCATATGGTGCCATCTGAGTACTCGAATGGAAGATACTGTTATAGGAAAATTCCACCAGAGGTAAATATTGATCCCACATACACTGAAAGTCAAGTAAGAATGATCTCAACATGTCTTCTAAGGTTTGAATAGTCCATTCTGATTTTCCATCTGTTTGAGGGTGGTAGGCAGTGCTCATATGAAGTTCAGTATCCAGGTAGATCTGAAGACTTTTCCAGAATATTGATGTAAAACGTGGATCATGATTACAAACAATCGATATGGGTAATCCATGAAGTCTCACAACTTCATTAATATATATTCTTTCTAGACGTTCAAGTGGTAAATATTCCCTTGTAGCAAGAAAATGTGTTGACATGGTAAAACGATCAACAATGACCCATGTTGCAGCATTCCTTCTAGGAGTATTTGGTAGTCTCATGTCAAATTCCATAATATTATCCCATTTCCACTCAGGTATGTAAAGAGGATGCATGAATCCTCCATTCAATTTCCTTTCATCTTTCACTTTTTGACAAACCATACATCTTGACACAAAATCATTGATCTCCCTCTTCATGTTGTCCCACCTAAAATGTTCCTTCAAATCTCTCTACATCTTGTTGCTCTTAGGGTGTATAGAGAAATTAGAACTATGAGAATCATCCAACAATTCTCTTTTTAGATCAGGTATATTGGGAACAAAAAGTCTCTTCCCAAGTTTCAAAATTCCATCTTCACACACAAAGTCACTCAATCTCCAATCATTCATAGCATTTTTTCTTTTTTTAAACTCTTCATCATCGGTATGAGAACTCTTTATCCTTTCTTGTAAAGATGGTTTGGAAACCATTTGAAAAATAATCGATGTTTCACCTTCCATGGTGTTTCCCATATCTATATTTACTAAATCCATGAAAATGGGATCCCTTTCAACTATCATCTTGTTCAAAACTCCATGATCCTTTCTGCTCAAAGCATCCGCCACCTTATTTTCCTTCCCCGGGTGGTAGTGTATCATTCAATCATAATCCTTGAGTAGTGCAAGCCATCTCCTTTGCCTCATGTTGAGTTTTTTATGTGAGAAAATGTACTTCAAACTCTTTTGATCAGTATATATCTCCGATTATTCACCATAGAGATAATGTATCTATATCTTCAAATCAAATATTATAGATTCTAAGTCATGATCATGATTAGGATAATTTTTCTCATGAATTTTCAGCTGTTGTGATGCATAGGCAATAACTCTATCATTCTGCATAAGGACACAACCAAGTACTTTCTTCGATGCATCACTATAAATAACGAACCCATCATTCCCCAATGATAGAGTCAATATAGGATCGTTGACTAATATTTTCTTTAGTTTTTCAAAACATTTCTTCACACTATTTTGTCCAAACAAATTTAACCCCTTTACGTTTGAGCTTCGTTAATGGGTTAGTCAATCGAGCAAACTTCTGGATGAAACACCATTAATAACCTGCTAAACAAATAAAACTACATACCTCAGTTATACTCGTCGGGGCTGGACATTCTTAGATTGCCTTGGTCTTATAAGGATCAATAGAGATTCCATCCTTAGAGTCAATATGACCAAGAAAAGAAATCTCTTGAAGCTAGAATTCACACATGCTAAACTTTCCATATAATTCATGTATTCTAAGAGTCTTCAGGATAATGCGCAAGTGATTTTCATGATCTTCATAGCTTTTGGAATATACCAAGATACCATCAATAAATACCACAAAAAAACATCGAGATATTCCTTGAAAAATCTATTCATTAGATCTATGAATACAGAGGGTGCATTAGTCAATCCAAAAGGCATTACTATAAACTCGTAATGCCCGTACCTGGTTCGAAATGTTGTCTTCGGAATGTCTTCATTCTTCACACACAAATGCTGGTATCTAGATCGAAGGTCAATCTTTGAAAATTATTGTGCTCCGTATAGTTGGTCAAAAAAATCATTAATGCGATGTAGATGATACTTGTTCTTTAATGTTATAGCATTGATTTCCCTGTAGTCGATACACAACCTCATAGATCCATCTTTCTTCTTAACAAAAAGGACATTGGATCCCCATGGAGAAAAACTAGGGTGAATAAATCCATTATTACCCAATTCCTCTAGTTATTTATTTAGTTCAACTAATTCCACTGTGGACATTCTATAAGGGGTCTTCGATATAGGCCTTGAACCAGGAATTAAATCAATGGAAAACTCAATTTCTCGTTCTGGAGGATGTCCAAGTAAATCTTCTGGAAACACATCAACTTATTCTCTCACAATATGTACATCCACTATTTGAAAATTCATTTCCTCAGACATAGTTATTTCATTATCTTCCTCCCTGATAATTGAGTTTAGTTGAGCTACTGGGGGTGGATCTAGATAAGAATTAGGTGGTGAAGATTCTACTCTAAAGATAAGGTTTTCATTATCATCATCATCAAAAATTGTAACCTCCTTCTTCTTACAATAAATTTTCTTATCATGGTCCGAAAGCCAATTTATACTATGGATTATATCAAATTCAGTCATGGGTATGATGATGAGATCATCATATAAAGAACATTTGCATGCCCTAATGGGAACGGATCCACAGAACATTGTAGCAATGATACTTCCCTTAGGAGTTTTAACTGACAACTCCCTTGTTAAATCAAATTGAAAGTATCTAATTTTTTTAGCAAACCGGGAAGATATGAAACAATGCGATGATCTAGAATCAAATAAAGCATTTTCTAAACTTGAGTAAACCATTAAATTACCTTCCACCATGTCTTTCGGGGCTTCAACCTCAGCAGTAGTGATTTCATAAGCTTGTCCTTGATCCTTTGGCCTTTTATCAGGTAAGTTTCCCTGATGATTAGGACATTCATTTTCATAATGTCAATCTCTCTGAAATTGTAGCATTGAACATTTTTAGTGTCTTTATTTCCTTTACAATAACCATCTAGATGACCTTTCTGTCCACATTTGTAGCATACTCCTTTTCCTTTTAGAAAGGCACCAGGGTGCTTCCTTCCGCAATTATCACATGATGGAAATTCAATTCTTCCCTTCTTCCCTGATTCCTTATTTACTTTCCCAGAGTGTTTAGTTGATCTATTCTTCTCTTTCTTTGATTTTAAGTCATAAGACTTAGAGAATTCCTTTTCTGTCTTGATAGCACACAAGACAATATCTTCATATGATGAGAAAGATTATGATACTAATGCTCAAAGGAGAAATGGTTTTAACCCATAAAACAAACAATAAATCTTACTTCTTGGGTTATGTATATAATCTGCATCATGCCTCACTAACCTTGTAAAGTTAGCCTCATACTTTGAGACATTTTAATCCTCCTTTTTCCTCAGACTCAGAAATTTTCGTTCCATATCCGCTTGATGGTCATGAGGAAAGTATTTTTCTAGGAAAATATCTTTGAACTCCCTCCATTCCATATTTGATACTTCATCATCTTCCTTTGTGTTTTGAAACAATGACTACCATTGAAAAGCATGTCCGGTGAGGTAGTAAACTACCATGATAACTTTTTCCCTTTCACAACTCCCCAGGGCATGGAATATTTTCTCTAAGAAATTTATCCATTTCTAAGAACTAATAAATATGTACTCCCATTGAATGTCGATGCTGGTTGCCTCATGAAGGGATCTATCATTGATCCTCCACGCTGTGGATCTGGGTGATCCAAACGGGTAAGGTTATTATTCATAACCTGAGTGAGTTGTCCCAGTATGGTGATTAGCTGATCAGCACTAGTTTCATTACTATCTCTACTATAATTATCATGAGTAGGAGGGAAATCCCTACATGGATTCCGTGCATTGATACAGTTTTTATTCCTTCCAATAGGCACCATTTATAAACAATGGCACAAACTAGATTAGTTTATGAATCGAAATATATAATTACAACCTTCTAAAAAACATAACATAAATTCAACAGTTTATGGATATAATCCACAATCATAAAAAAATGTTTTCTTTAAGGAAGTATATACTCATAAACCCTTAATAATAGTTTGTAAAGAAAATGAGAATTATCCTAAGTATATCCCCCGGGAGTGTTGTAACCAAGAGTGCAGCAAGGCCCGTTGTCGTGCACCAATTCCCATTCGAGTCTAGCTCAAAGTGGTGTTTTTAGGTTTTACCCCCAGGTACATCTGTGCCAGAGCCGCCTCTACCAGCTCGTATCTAGAAAGGGATTTATTTCTTGGAAAACTCACAAAATCTCTACAATACCAAAATTCTAGGAAGTTATTCTATACTAATCCTCAACGTCGATCTTAGGGCTTTGTGATCTAATCAGAGTTTATCTAAATCTATTTTCCAAGGTTTGTACTAAACTTCCTCTGATACCAATGGTAACACCCCAACCCTAGTTACCCCGAGTTGGTGCATTATTACATAACATTGGCATGATCACAAGGAAATAGTGTCTCGAAAGACCGATTAGTTTAGTATTATTGGAAACAAGATTCATACATAAGTTCAACTTTACAGCTTGAAGAGAAATACAACACAAATATATTTCATTAGAAACATCCAAGCCTCCTAGATTATGCCTGGAGGTCACTCATAACTAACTTCTTCATATCCTGGGAAAATGAAACAAAAGAAATGGGTGAGCTCAAATGCTCAGTAAGGGTAAGTAGTACAGCGGAAAATGAAATAAATATTTAGTATGGTAAATAACTAAAACCACATACCTTTACCAATAACAAACATGAATACTTTTAGGGAAAGAATATTAGATGAGTAAATAATGCCATAATAAAACATAATCATGGGTATTCTACTAGTCGAATGACCACATGAACCATCAATATTATTTCCAAAATGAAGGAATGTATAATGTCAGACATTCTGAAACAATTTTTCAAGGCCTCGTCTAAGACGTCTAAAAATGATTAAGGCCTCATCCAAAACCATAAATCAAATTGGGAAAGGGCCTCGGCCAATTCCACATCTAGTTGTCTCATGAGACCTACCGATACATCAAAGAGCTATAGCGGGATCCACCCGTCACTGACTAAGTCCAAAACAATCCTCATACGAAAAGGTTTAAACATATCATAAAAATTCGTATTAAAACTAGCATACAAAATATCAATACTTTAACATTAAACCATGAATGGTATAAAAATTTCACATCCACAGTCAAACATATCACAAAACTTTACAATACAATATTGAAGTATTTTATCTTAATAAATCAACTTCAAATAAACTTAAAATACATCAGAGGATGTTGATATAGGTGAAATCAAAACCCTTTTTATAGAAATATCTATTTCTATTTTGAAATAATTTTAGAGTCAAATAATTATAAAATAAAACATTTACTTTGAAAATATTCTTATAATATTGTAATAGAAGATTCAACGAGTTTATAACGGTATAAAATAGCCACACCCGCTGTATAAGTTAAAAGAGACATTCTTACCTTAATTTTTTCGAAATGGTTAAAAATGACCTTGTTTGGAAAACGTCGGAAAGATTACTTTATAAACATCTTATAAAAAGTCAAAAAGGGTATAAATGACTTTAAACCATAGTCTATAAAATATTAAGAATGATTTTAAATACCTTTTTAAGAAACATGTATGTGGATGATAAATAGGTCCTAGTAGATAATTACGTATAAACAACCTCGGATAATGAATAGATTGTAAAATAAACCCTTACCTTGTACTTTTCCTTGGTTGAAGGTAGTTTAAACTCTTATATAATGGTCAAATAGTTGTTATCAAATTATTCAAGAATCATATTCCTTAATATGATATCATATATGATCTTTTAACATTTCTTTGTTAATAATATCTTATTATTATCGTCATTTCAGGTGTTTACTTACACGTTTTATTTTATATGTTTTGCTACATAATCCTTGTTTGTAATGGATAGGTTGTATCTTATTCATATCCAAAATTATCTCAAGTCCTTAAAAATTATTTTAATCATCAAATGAGAATAATAATTTCATGGATACGATGGGGAATGAATCTCATTGCGTTCGTGGAGAGGGTAGTCCGTAAGTACGCACGAGCGACAATAACATTCTTTTGATATTAAAATAATATATAATTGGATGGTATATCATATATAATTAATAATTATCATGTTATATTTATTATTTACATCAATTACACATCATTATCATACCCATCCAAATAATAATGTTTTGAATTACAATTACACCATGACGTGGAGACGGTAAGCCGTAGGTACGCATGTATGGTGACATGTCATTAAAAGGATGGATAGAATAATGAATAAGGTTGTAACATATTTATAATAACATAAAAATATATAGAATATACAGTAGTTATTATTTTATAATGGAAATAACAAATAAATATGAAGTTGAAGAAGAAAGGAACTTGAAAGAGGGTGGTGAAAACAACACCTTCTCTTCGGGTTCTTCCTTTTGATTTGATCAAAAGGGATCCTTAGTTTGGATTTATGAACAAACTAAGGCCTCTAGGTTTAATTGAGGGAAGTTGAGAGAATATTTGGGCAGGGTTTGGTCGAGCCAAAAGGATTTGATGGTGTGAATTAGATAGAAGGTGGAGTACCCTTTTATAAGAGGGGTGAGGGGAAGCTTAGGAAAAGCTAGAAATATTATTTTATAATAAATTCATATTCAGTTTCTAATGGCTAAAAAGTTTATTATTTAAATTTTATGGCAGGGATAGGTCTAAAAACACTGAACCAATAGGTTTTATACATGTTTGGGTCACTATATTAACTTTATCTTTTTGATTTAACTCTTAGTTAAATAGTTAGACATTTACCATGTCTCTTTGTATTTTTAAATTTTATAGTCAATAAACATTATATAAACTTCCAAGAGACCCCCAAGTGGTCCATTAGTAATAAAACTATCATTATATATGTCCTTTGGCCAAACCATATATTTTTTCTAATAAAATATCAATTAATAATATAATGTTTGTTTTAAAAACTCATTTATGTCAATTTTGACAATATTAAAAAATTGATTTTTGTTAGTCTTAAAAACATTATTAATTAGAAAAAAATTCATTTAAGCAATAATAACATTTCATATTGACCAATAAAATTCTTATATGGAATCAAAACTTTCAAATTATATTTATTTTAACATTTATAATACTAATTATTTGATTCTTTCATTAATAAGGAAAATATTGCATCATTATTGTGTCATAAATAAATTTAATTATTCAATGTATAAAAATTATAAATAAACTACCATTATGTAGTAAATATTATCAGATTTCTAATGAATATTTATAGTCAAAGATATAACATATATAACCCTATTTTAAAATTGTTTTTTCTGAAAGATATATGCTAAAGTCATTTTTGTATTTATTTTAACTTAATTAATTTAAAGTGTCATTATCACTTACAAGTGGATCTATGGGGTCCCAAAATCGACCCAAATATTTCCATGGTCGGACATGTATCAAACAATAGGTTTAGGACACGTTTTATGGTAATTTATTATTATTATAATATTATTTTTACCCTTATTTACCGGATTTACCCATTAACCATGGTAAATAAAATATTTACCGAAGTAATTATTCAAAATGTTTAAAAATAAAAGTTACCTATTTATAAAATTTGTACCTCCTGATTTTTAATATGGAATCCATTTTTCTAAATTCAAAACACAAAAGTGGAAGAAATTAATTTAAAATTAATTCCCGCTGTCAAAACAAAAAGCGTGTTTTAAAGACATAATAACTATCAAAAGATTGACTCTTGTTTATATTCGGTTTAAATGTGAAATTATGTCCAATAACCAACATTGTATTAAATGGTAAAAATATATTCTAAATATACTTTAAAACCACTAAAATTCATAATTTATCAATATTAATTTTTTCGATTAAAAAAGTTGTTTTTAATTAAAATTTATTGATTCTCACTATTCATAAAAAATTGAAAGTTTTCAGAAAAATACAAAAAATTCACCTAAAGCTAATTTCGATATTCCGAATCCAAAAATGAAGTCCATTTTGAAAGATAAAATGTATAAAATTTCAAAAAGTGGATATTACTATTCATAACGACTAGTTTGATTGGTTGTGGTGTGTGTTAGAACTCGAAGTTGCATACAACACACGCTACTATATTTTTCAAAGAGAAGCATATCGTGAAATCTTGGGGTGTTACATTTAATATTATGTATTAATTTTTTTAAATAAAACATATACGATAAAAACAATGCTCATAAACAAATTACTTCAAAAATAGTTCTTTAGGATCCATATTATTTCTAAAATGAAATATAAATTATTTTTGAAAATTATATTTCATTTAAGTATCATATAATGTGATCCATTTTATAAGGAATAATAATTATTTAAATATGTTTAGGTTTTCATGATTTAAAAGGTATTGAACACATTTATTTATTACAGTGAAATATATTCCAAAATCTTGAGGTGCTACACAAGAGGTACAAGCTGCACTTAGGGGAATGAAACTTGAAATAAATGGGGATTATGGGGATTAAACATTCACAAATGAGATTCCAATCAGCCTGTTTTTATTTACCACTAAATTTATATAATCTATTATTATTCTTTCCTTTCTTTAAACATACACTATAACTATAGCGACCTGACCTTTTCATTCATTACTCTTACATCATTTCAAAGATAGAAAACATAATAGTATTACACAAAGAGGATCCAAAGGTTTAGTGTCTTGGGTAAACTAGGACCACACATAACAAATACAACATCAACCATAAACATTTATTTAATTTCTTCTTCAATAGATTCTTAGTGGCACTTGTCCTCTCCTTAGTACAAGTAGCCACCTCAGGATATACATCAAAAGGGGTGAGATAAAAGCCCAGAAAGAGGATTTATAAGAACAATATATCATGGGGTGAGCATAATCACGACATAGGAAGAAGATCATGAACATGAGAGGAGCATAAATAATAGGCTTGAAATGTGGCAATGCATAAAAATGAATCATAATGTCTTAGTGGTTAACTACCACACATACTTGTGAACAAAGATAGAATCTTGTTCACACGTCATTTCACATTTACTCATGAGATTCATCACTTTACCCAATACATTGCAGCGTTGTATAATTCCGGGTGCACCCGTCACATCATAACATTATCATTATCATGCTTTCCACATAGAACACATATCAATAATGTTCATAAATAACCCATGGAAAGAAATGGGTTTCATCTCATAATAACACATTCATAATCTTTGGGTTCCCAAAATAAAGAGGGAACAACATACATGATACAAGAACCATCAACCTTGAATGAGAGGTAAAAGGTGAGATCTTGAAAGAAGAGTTCTTTTAGAAAACATTTTGATGGTCATAAAAACCAGTGACAAAAATGTATATCCCAGAAAATTGAAGGAAATTATGAACAAATGATCTTTGATGAGTAAACATATCAAAAATGGAGTGAAAGAGGGAGAACCCGAAGGAAGAAAATTGGGTATGAGATTTCCCCTTACCTTGTACCTGAATGCCTCCTTCTCATTAATGTCCTGTATAATGACATTATATTCATTAATTAGAAATTAAAAAACCTTTTATACATTAAAAGTGTTCATTCTGGTTTCATTATGTCATATTATGTACCTTTGGATGACTTAAAAAGTTTAAAAAACGTTGTTCAGGGATGTTCGTTTTTATGGTTTTCTTGAGCGGTCCACTTGTATTCTTAAATTGATGTTTGGGTAGATCATGGGTAAACATCCATAACTGATATTACATGTTATTTATGATATTACAGAATCTTGAATGATTTTATAATGAGTTATATTAGATCCATGTGGACGAATCATTAGATAAGATTTTAATGATGGTTATTTGGGTAAATTTGGGCGGTTTTTGGATCACAATGAACATGTTTTAACTTTTCACTTTGTGATATGGCCATAGGTTTGTTTCGGTGCGGATGTGCGTCGGGTTACGCTGTTCCGCCAGGACGCGTTCGCGCGTGCACCCGTCAACCCGAGGGGATGGGCGCGCGGCTTGTGGTCCCGCAGTCCCGCTTTCCAAGGGCGGGCGGCATCCGTCCCTTATTCAGGGGCGTCTGCTCCTTGATCGAAACCGGGATGATGGGATGTCGGCTTCTCCTTCCTTGGACGTCTCCTTGGAACTCGTCGCCTAATCCGGGTCTCCCTCATAGACTTAAGAATGTTCGTGAATCTCGTTCCCGGCGCCATATCTTCATGGACACCGGTTAATTACGCTGCTTCCGCCCGGACGCTCCAAGGGGTCTGGGCGGGGCAGCAACCTGCAGTGAGAAGGCCGGGTGGCTCTGGGTACTGGGGGCGTGTCGTAACACTGCGGCTCTGCACATCTGTCTTCCGTCCCTAATAGGGCTTCTCGAAGGCATGATGGCCTGAGGCATCCCGTACTAGGTGCGGGGAACTGTGTCACCTGAGGTTTTCCTCAGCTTCCCGTTTTTAACACGGGGTATGCCGCGAGTTTAACGTCCGGCGGGGACGGCATCAGACCGATCAACACGAAAAGTGGATCAGATGACAGAACCCCTTGCGGGGAACCTCCGACGCTGGGGCCAGCACATGGGCGGCTTCCCAAGTAACGTGGAGTGAAGTGAAGTGGCATGACCCCACCGGGATGTGGCGGCCCGGGTAAGGATCAGGATGGATGATGAAGTGAAGAGCTTGGACCCCAGAGGGGCTTCCTACGTACCCTGTGTAGAAGACAGAGATCAAAGTCAACGTAGTTCGGGTATACAGTTTAACGTCATGCTGGACGTCGGCAAGCCGACTCACGAAGAGGTCGAGGCCGCCGGGCGGAGGATTGAACCGAACCACCTCACACAGAGGGGGATGGAACGGCCGGGTGGATCACAGTTTCACGTCATGCTGGACGATGAAAGGGGAAATGGAAAAGGGGGGCTGTGGGGAGGCACCGTGGAGATACACACAGGCAGTCTCCCACAGGAGCGGATTCATAGGTGAATCAACGCAAGCGTGAACCCTGGAGGGGTCCACTGATGGACGAACCGACGTAAATACGACCGGGACGACCAGGTGGTGGGCTTGGACCTCAGGGAGGCTTCCTACGTACCCTGTATAGAAGACAGGGATCAAAGTCCACGTAGTTCATTCTGTCAGGACTTACGCACTTGAGGCAGCCCGGATACTGCAAAACTCAGTTGGAAGGGACTTGGACCGAAAGCAAAAGACACCTCGATCCCAGTCAGACCCTCTACTGGCTTCGGCAGTGGGGAGGCGCAATGGAGATACACATGTGCAGCCTCCCACGAGAAACTAGGGGTTTGTAATACCCTGCCCCCGTAGGGAAAAGCCACTCCCATTAAATCGTCCCAAAAGGGGGACAATCCCGACATCCCTGCAGAGACGAGCGGGTGGGGGCCACGTCCAAACCGGGGGAGACCCTGCGTGCGGAGCACGGGATCAGGTTGCGGACGGTTTAACGTCTTGCCAGACGAAGTACAGTTTAACGTCGTGTGTTGAGGACGAAGCGGACGGTTTAACGTCTTGCCGGACGAAGTACAGTTTAACGTCATGTGTTGAGGACGAAGCACTTGGCAGTTTAACGTCTTGCAGCGCGGACGATGGGGGCTAGGCAGTTTAACGTCGTGCAGCTTGGACGGATGTGCAGTTTAACGTCATGCTGGGCATAGGTTGCCGGACGAAGCACTTGGCAGTTTAACGTCTTGCAGCGCGGACGATGGACAGTTTAACGTCGTGCAGGACGTAGGGGCAGTTTAACGTCATGCTGGACGAATGCACAGTTTAACGTCATGCTGGACGAATATGCAGTTTAACGTCATGCTGGACATACGTGCGTGTCACTTCGCGCAAGCCTGGAGGGCCGCACGGGAAGACAACGCACGGTGCGGGCACCCAGGATGAGGATCATCGGGCGCCACGCAGGCGGGTACCCTTAGGAGGTCAACGGGGACGACCCTGGCAGATTGCGCGCAAAAAGGAAGCTTTGCGCGCAATACTGCGGGCCGGCGCGCAATCGGGGCGGCTGGCGGGCAATTGGGCCAGCGCCTTGCGCGCGGATACTTGAGAATGCTCACACCGGGCTTCGAATAGCGCGCGGGGGCAACGGCTCATTCTCTAATGAATGGCCACTTGAAAGAAGGGGGGGTGCGCGCAATCGGGCCGGATTGCGCGCACCCCGGGGGCAATTGCGCGCAAGCGGGTTCTTTTGCGCGCAAAGGCCTTAGGGTGAGTGTTTATTCAAATGAAAGGAGCCAGCGGGGATTGCGCGCGAAGGCGGACCCCGAGGCTTTCTTGCGCGAAAGAAAGGAGGTTACCTGAAGTTCGTCATTGCGCGCGGAAGGGGTTGAATTGCGCGCACGAGAGACGTTTCGACTTCCAGCAACCTTTGAAACGTTGGGGGTCGCCTTGTATTTATAGGCAACCCCGGGCGCGGAATCCAGGGTGCGAGCGCGAAATTCTCCTCGCGAGCGCGGAATCGGGCGCGGCGCGCAAGGGAGTCGCGCGGACCCGCGGCGCGCAAAATTGCGCGCCGGGCCGGCGCATTGCGCGCATCCCGGGAGGTTTGCGCGCGGAACATCACCTTTGCGCGCGGGCCTCTGAAATTCCGCGCAAGGCCTCCGGGCCCTCCGAAACGTTCTTCCGACTCCAAATATCACTTCGCTTTCCGCATCCGGAGCTTCGTTTGGGAACAACGGACTTTTCCGGCGTCTACAAAAGCCCCCCCTCGGAATCTGATCGGCGAGAGGTCGCAACGATCGGGTTCCGAGGGAGACGCCGGAATGCCGAAGTCCTGGGCGGCGCGGGACTTAGGCGCGCAAAAAGGGGCACCGGTCGCGAAATTCGCCGCTGCGGTCGCGCAAAGCGCTTTCCGCGCAGCGCGGGCCCGGCCTCGCCTATAAATAGGGGCGCTGGGTCCCGCGTTCCGTACTCTGGCCTTCCGCGCGATAAGCTCCCAAGCTCTCGTGCGCGAAATTGCCTCTTCCGGTCGCGAAATTCGCCCGATCGGCGCGCAAAACCGTCCGGATTTCGCCTGTTTTTGCGCGAAAACCCGGAACTTTGCGCGACAGTCTTCCCAATTGCGCGCCGTCCGCTAGGATTGCGCGCCGCCTCTCAAACTTTTCCACCAGCCTCGTCCGATCCCGCACGCTTCATCCCTTAACCCGCACGACTCCCGAATCCTCCGAGATGGCCGCGCACAGAGGAAATGAAGGGGATGCCGCCACTCGCAGGGCTGAGATGGCGGCGAACGAGGGGGTTTACGGAGCCAAGGAGATTGTTTCTAACAATCAATCCTTGTTCGACTTACTAACGCCGGCCCAGAAGACATATCCACTGTCAGACAACCTGCCGCTCTGGAACTTCGGCATCCTAGATGAGGTTCCGGTGCCAGGGTTCGAGATTGATGCGCCGCGGACCTGGGTGACCCGGGAGGACGAGCTTCTCCGCTATAACATCACCAACAATGGGCATCCTGCCAGGGAGACCAGACACTTGGATGTCTATGTCCTGAACCCGAGGACGCGAACCATTGATGGGGGTGAGCCTACTGTGGAGAATTCTCCAGCCCTCTACTCGAGCATATATCGCCAGAGCGTCACGGACGACACCAAGGGCTGGCTGAAGGACTGGGACTTGCGATCTGGGGGCAACTTTACCAGTGAATGGGCCTGGGCGTTCTGGGTACGCCACACTTGCGATCACTTCGCAGAGGAGCTGCGGTACATCGGCCTGTTCGAGGCGGTGTGGACGTCGCAGTTCCACTTCTACCAGCAGTCTGAGCTCGGGCCGGAGCTGTTCACTCGTTGGTCCCCGGATACCAACACCTTCCATCTTCACCATGGGGAGGTCGGCATCGGTCTCTGGGACATCCACTGCATCGGAGGTATCCCGCTGGAGGGCTACCAGTACGATGAGTTCCTGCCACCGAAGAACATCTGGGAGGACAGGTCACGGACTCCCATTCTGACCTGGCATCTTCTTGACCTGGCTACGCAGCGGCTCGGGATCCAAGACTTCCAGAAGGACATAGCCTACAAGGATTGGTTCGGCCAGTTCCTGGAGCATGACCCGGCGGTCAAGATGCCAGGCAGGGGGAAGCGGTGCCCGACCGCAGCTCAGAGGAGCCGGAACGGGTCGTACTGGCGGGTCCTGGAGACGGGTGATTACCGCTCATGGGGGTACCGCGTCATCGAGGCCCGGGACCCGAACGTCCGGTACGCGGCGTTCCTGGCCGCCTTTCTGAGCGGGTGGCTCCTGCCAGTGCGGGATGCGAGGATGGGCGTCCGCCCGGCGACGCTGGCGATGGCGGGCGCCATGGCTGCCAATAAGAGGTACAACCTCGGGGTCCCAGTACTGGCGAGGCTGTATGCCATTCTGGGACGCATCTCACGAGGGGGGTCGCCACGAAGGATCTGTGGGCCCTTTCAGTTCTTCCACGGATGGGTGGCTGCTCACCTCGGTGGGTATACGTTCCCAAATGCCATCAGTCCTCCGGGCAACGGCCTGCGACCCTCCCTGCTGAACATTGCGGGGGTCGCTCCGATGACCCTCAGTGAGGAGGGCGTGAGGGTTCGGATTGGCAATCATGCCAATTTCAACTTCAGCCCGTTCCCCACTCCCGTCGGCCAGATGATCGACAACGGACAGGGCCCGCTGGAGCAGCATGAATACTTCCTGAACATGCGGGGCGGGGTGCTCGTGACTCGGATCGACGGAAAGGTGATCTGCGAGCCTTACGTGCCGACCCGGTTCGCCAGGCAGTTCGGGTGCCTTCAACGGATGCCGAAGAGGGTATTCACTGCTGTTCGGGAGGAGACGAACCCTTGCGTCCTTCGCCAGATGTGGCTGATGTTCGTCGCCTTCGGCTCTGGCGACGTCATCACCCTCCCTCCTACCGGAGTTAACGCAGGCTTGGCAACCGAGTACGCCGAACACTGGGCCATCGCGTACCCTGAGGGGCTCTTGCGGAAGCTAGTTCGGCGGCTCGAGGCTACCCGTGCGGAGACCGGGCGTCAAGGAAGGAGGCGAGGCGCCGCCACACGGGGGAGAACGGAGGCGCGCCAAGCAGCGGGGCCGGCGCGAGCAGGGACTTCGGCGGCGGGCGCATCGCAGGCTGCCGCTACGACCTCGGCGCCCAGAGAGGGGGCACATGCGGCGGTCGAGGAGCGGCCCGGGAAGCAGGTGAGACGTCTGCTCGAACCCTCCCACGATGCAGTCTTCCCGGCGCTGTGGTCGGCCTGGATGACCCTGCGGCAGTCACAGGGGACCGACGTCATCTGGCGAAAGATACTCAGAGAAGGAATCTATCTGCCAGAGGTCGGGCGCCTCCAGATCACCGACAGGGTGGACTTCAACCGGCAATATGCATATCTGACGGCCATGGACGAGTACGCGCGCCAACGTGGTCAGCGTGCGGAGCCATCCCTTCTGGTGAAGGTGATGCTCGGTCTCGAGCCCGCTCCGGAACAGATGCCGCCGGAAGAAGATGACAGTAACGACTCCGAGGAGGAGGAGGAGACGGGGGAGGATGAAGGCTCCGAGGGAAGGTCCCATCGGGGGAGCCCACGGGAGAGCGGCGAGGTGGCCGGCTCTGACAACGTTGATGTCACTGAGCTCCTCGAGGTCCGCTTCTATCCCTACTCAACTTGCTTCATCCATTCTCTTATGCAGCTTCTAACCCGTTTCTCCATCCTTCTCCGGAGCACACGGACGTCGGTCAGGCGTCCTCAACAGGAGTAGGAGAGGCGCCAGCAGGACAAGGCGGGGGCCAGGCACCCATTATCGAATTGACAAGCGCTAAGGGGTCCCCTGCTGCAACTGTTCCTGCGGCGACCGGGGTAGCGGAAGATGACGCTCCGAACTCCCGTAAGTCTCCCTACTTTACTGCTGGTGCTTGCCATTGACGATCCGTGACTAACCATGGCATGCCCTGCGCAGTGATCTCAACATCGGAGGCTCGTCGGGTTGCCGAACCCGGGCCATCTACGAGTGGACCAGTGGTGGACATGCCGCCTGCTCCGGAACAGGCTTCCCAAACCGAGCCGGCCCCACCAACTGCTGATCAAGGGGCTGCGGACATCGGCGGTGCTGACATCGGAGAGAGGTTGGGGGCTGACGAGGGTGTCAGCGCCGCTGGGGAGAGAGAAGAAGGTTGCCCGGATGTTGGGGAACCTATCCCTCGTGAGGACCTCCCAGGGGCGGACCCTGCAGCAGACCTGCTGGCTGCCTTCCCTGCCTACCGGCCTGCCGACCCAGAGGAGATGGATGACTCGGACGCGGAGGCGGTCGAGGATAGCCGGGTAACGCGACGCAGGGGGTGGAAGTGCATCCAGCGCTTCCTCAAGCGAGACCCATCGGAATGGCTGGGGCGCATGGGATCACTTCAGACCTGGCTGCGCTTCCTGTGTGCCGGGGGAGCCGATGCTCAACGCCTCCATCTGACGGTCCGTGATTTCATGGCCGAGAAGATGCGCGAGAGCCGCCGGCGTGCCGACGTCGCACAAAGTCGGGACATGTCGGAGAGCACGCAGGCGCTCATCGCGGCAGAGCAGGAAGTCCGGCGCCTCGAAGGGCAGGCGGCAGAGAAGGAGGCCTTCGTCGCAGCATGTACCGAGCTTGTGGAGCAACTATCGGCACAACTGATCGACGCTCAGGTACAGCTGACGGAGGCGGGCCAACAGATGGTCACACTCCAAGTCGAGCGGGAGCGTGCACAGGCCAGGATTGACGAACTGCGTGCTGCGACCGCCGACGAGGAGAGGGCACGCAGAGAACGAGAAGCAGCCCTGGAGGCCGCCAGCCAAAGGGTAGCGGCATTAGAAAGACTCATTCAGCACGCTAATCCCTAAGGGCTGTTTTTTGCCATTCCCAGAACATTTGCTTCCGCTACTTAATATTTTGATCCACTTGTATGAATCGCCATATTTATCTGCGTCTTTTGGTTTAACATGCTCAACCACAATTCGTTGTCTTGCGGGAGTGTTAACCAAGCATCAGGCATCCATAATTGGGCCTGGGTTTCTGGAGAAAAGAGGGAGGTCATTCCTAGGAAAGGAGACCTCAGACCTAACCAATGTATCATCCCCCAACTTGTTCCAACACACGAGCGGGACAACGCTAGGGGCGTTGAGATTTTATCCGAACATAGGGAAATGAGAAAGGGTGAATCGCGTGTCCCGAATCCAGACATCCACAACGATCGGCCTTCCAGGAAATGCCCAAGACGGTAGGCGGACAGTGGATCGACCATAACAACTGCAATAGACGGACCGAAAAAGGCCATCATTCATATTGCAGGAGGCGGACCACATGTCATCATGAATACCGCTTTGGGGTTCCTTCAGACACAAGGGTGGAAAATCCAGATCAACAGGGCATGCGAAGCGTGGGGCGAAGTGACGATTTGTTCGGACAGAATCCAACGCTCTCAAAATTGCGCCACCGTGGGGAAAGCGTATTAGGCGGATGCACTAATCTGGCCGTGAGTCACCTCAATTCTCAGACAGCACCTCTCTGACGAGGAAACTGTCGCTTCCCATCATTGCGATGGGGCATCCCGAGCTGAATCGGGGAGAATATCACAACTGCACCACTCTACCCGAAGTCAGGCCAGACGGCCGGCGACGAGGAGGGGCGGGACTTGTCGATCCCTGAGGCTGGACCCGAGTCGAAATGCCCGGGCGTTCCTACGTACTCCATCAGGCTGGAGATCAAGCCACACGTAGTTCTGAGAGTGCAGTTTAACGTCATGCAGGACGTAGGACCCCATTTGGGGTAGATCTTAGTTTAAGGTCTTAGAGCTCGGACCATAAGGGCTGGATCTTAGTTTAAGGTCTTAGAGCTCGGACCATAAGGGTGGAGGATCTTAGTTTAAGGTCTTAGAGCTCGGACCATAGGGCTAGAGGATCTTAGTTTAAGGTCTTAGAGCTCGGACCATAAAGGTGGAGGATCTTAGTTTAAGGTCTTAGAGCTCGGACCATAGGGCTAGAGGATCTTAGTTTAAGGTCTTAGAGCTCGGACCATAAGGGCTAGATCTTAGTTTAAGGTCTTAGAGCTCGGACCATAAGGGGGGATCTTAGTTTAAGGTCTTAGAGCTCGGACCATAAGGGGAGATCTTAGTTTAAGGTCTTAGAGCTCGGACCAGAAGGGGGGGATCTTAGTTTAAGGTCTTAGAGCTCGGACCATAAGGACTCAAAGTACGCCGCATCTGGTCATATCCCCTGGATATGCGAAGATGCACTGAGGGATAGTGTCAATGAGTGTCGAGGTTTCGCCTGGTCAGAATGGGAGGTGGAAAATGTGAATCATGCGGCCATTCACTCAAGGACTGGGGGCACCGGCGTAACGATATGGGAGTACTGCCGACCGTGGCGGAAAAGCAGCATCAATATCGCACTAACCGTTGGTGGAATGAGGCAGCAAACGAGCATCGACCGCTCAATCGCAGGATTCATATCGATTTGCTGCCCGAGGCCATTGGGGGTACCGGCCCGAGTCGGTGGGAGAGCACTGAGGCATTGTGTCCGAACCGTTCACGGGGGCTCCACCCAGGGCGTAGACGATGGGTCCGAATGAAAGGGAGCACGAAGCCTGAAAAGTGGAGGAAACCTGACCAAGCGGATCCTGACCCTCCTGGCAATAAACCAGAGTACTCTTGACACCGGTGGACCACTGCAAGGGGTCGGGTTACACGCCTTGAGGGTGACCTGAAGGCGGCGGATTCCCCAGAGAAGGGGGAATCTCTAAGAGGTGGGGGGCTGGACCCGAAGTTTCAAACATCCGGGCGTTCCTACGTATCCCATAAGGATGGGAATCAAGCCGCACGTAGTTCTTGAAGCGCGGCGCAACACAATCGGGCACCAGCGCGGGGAAGAGTGTGGGTCTGACCCTCGCACACAAAAGGAGCGGCATTTGATATTTCTTGTTTGTCCTTTAAAGATGAATGGTTTTTCTTTGTGCGGCGACATGCCCGTGATTGAGAAATCTCTGGCGTCGCCACAACAATCAAGCCACGTAAGGCATTGATGAATGGCGTGGTTATTAACCAGCGCCCAACATGAGTGTCCCCTGAGGAGGACATCACGATGCAGTGCCGTTTTTCGTCGGGCGGCCAAGACGATCACAGTTTACGGTCGTGTGGTAGGACCAGACAACACAGTTTAAGGTCGTGTGGTTCGGACCATGGAGGAATCCGCTTATTGCGGTACGGCGGACACGGCGGAGGTGGGAGCATACCCAGCCCTGCGGTCACGCACGATTCCAGGGGAAGAATCTTGGGATGGGGGCCTGCGTATGTCCATCACCCGAGGGGCAGAGATGCTAGCCTCCAGATATACTGGGCCCAGAACGCAATTGTTCGGGCGACTCCCTCCTCCTTATGGGGACGAGGGTCCAGCTACGCATGGCCCTTGGGGAGAACATCCGCATATATCCTTGGCGCTCAGATCATGGGAGCCTCGAACGACATCATTACCCTGGTTGGTCTGCCTAACGTGTAGAGGCGTACCGGAGGTCAGTATGAAGAGAGTGTCAAGATTCCACTACAACGCACAAAGGCGGAGTGTGATGAGGACTGCGCAACCAATGTTCAGAGCCTGAGAGAGCTGACATGGCGATCAAGGACGTTGCTGACGCATTCGCAACACAACATCCGATCGCGTCAGCCTAAGACGAGGCAAGCAAACGAGCATCAACCGCTCAATCGCAGGATTCATATCGATTTGCGGCCCAAGACCCGCCGGTAAATCGACCCGGAGCGGTGGGAGAGCACTGAGGCATCGTACCCAAACCGCTAACGAGGATCCCTTTGAGTGAAGGCTCGAACAAGAGGAAGCGCGAGGCCTGACAAGCAACACAGGACTTGTCGGGATTGAATCTGACACTACAAGTCATAGACCGAAGCACCCAAAACATGTTAACAGATCTCCGGAAAGGGTCGGAGGACTCACCCTGAGAGCAACCGAAGGGTGGCAGATCCCCGTAATCAACCAAGAGACGGGGCTGGACCTGAGACACAAGCGTCCAGGCGGTCCTACGTATCCCATAAGGATGGGAATCAAGCCATACGTAGTTCTGGAAAGGCAGTTTAACGTCATGCAGGACGATGAGGGGTGTGAGGTAGTCCCACACACGGGGGAGGCGTACGGCGCGGCCAGTAGACCGACGTGAATGAGGACATAATCCCCCGCTCACGCGATACGCCTCGCACAAAAAGGAGGGGAACTGGGGCCAGAGGCCCAACGCGGGATAGAGATTCCCGGGAAATGGGGCTGGGCCTGAAACAGGAATGTCCAGGCGGTCCTACGTATCCCATAAGGATGGGAATCAAGCCATACGTAGTTCTTGAAGTGCAGTTTAACGTCATGCAGGACGATGAGGAAAAAAGAAGGGGGGAGCAGAAGGCATCCCCAAACGTGGGGGGGCGTACAGCGTGACGAGCAAACCGACGTGAATGAGGGCATAGCCCCGCACTCACACCATACGCCGCACACCCGGGGGCAACTGGGCCAAGGGCCCAAGATGGGATGGAAATTCCCGAAGGATGGGGCTGGGCCTGAAACACGAGGGTTCAGGCGGTCCTACGTATCCCATAAGGATGGGAATCAAGCCGCACGTAGTTCTTGAGTGGCAGTTTTACGTCATGCAGGACGAATGCTGAACAGTTTAACGTCTTGTAGCTCGGACGTAGTGCAGTTTAGCGTCATGCGGGACGAAGCACTTGGCAGTTTAACGTCTTGCAGCGCGGACGAATGCTGAACAGTTTAACGTCTTGTAGCCTGGACGAATGCAGTTTAACGTCGTGCAGGACGTGGTGCAGTTTAGCGTCATGCAGGACGAAGTGCAGTTTAGCGTCATGCAGGACGAAGCGCAGTTTAGCGTCGTGCAGGACGAAGCGCAGTTTAGCGTCGTGCAGGACGAACGGACACTCAGGCAAAGTATTGCTTGAGGAACCTAGCGTTGGTGGGAGGAGTGACACGCTCACCATCCATAGTCGCTAGGGAGTACGCGCCATTGGGATAGACCTTGTGGACAACAAAAGGTCCCTCCCACTTGGGCTCCAACTTGGGCGGCTTCCTGCCGGGGATCATCGGTGCTCTTAGGGCTAGCACTAGATCACCCTGCAGGAAGGAGCGGAGGCGAACCTTCTTATTGAAAGCTCGAGCCATCCTGCTTTGGTGCCTCTCCAAGTTGTGCAAAGCGCGAAGTCTATTCTCATCCAATGCTTCCAAATCGACTAGACGGGCTTCAGCAACTCTGTCCGGCGCTTGCTGGTCGTAGACCGCAGTGCGCAAGGACGGTAACTGGATCTCGATGGGCAGGACGGCCTCAGCTCCATACACCAGGGAATAAGGGGTCATCTGGGTGGAATTGCGAGTCGTCGTCCGATAAGCCCAGAGGGCGTTGGGGAGCTTGTCCGGCCAACTCTTCTTGTTCTGACCAACCATCTTTTGCAGAATGTTAGAGAGGGTTTTGTTAAACGCCTCGATCTGTCCATTCGCCTGCGCATGATAGCGAGATGTATGGTTCGAGCGGATGTTATACTTGGCGTACAACTTCTTCAACTCGGCTGCTCGGAAATTGGTCTCGTTATCCGTGAGGATAGCGTGAGGCACTCCAAATCGATAGAGGATGTTGGAGGTCACGAAGTCAGCGATCGAACAGGATTTGACCTCTCTGAGCGGAATCGCTTCTGCCCATTTGGAGAAGAAGTCCGTGGCGGTCAGAATGAACCGGCACTGGCGAGCTGTCGCCGGCGGGTAAGGTCCCACAACGTCCAGTCCCCAGACTGCAAAGGGCCAGGAATACCTTGTGGTATGGAGAGGCTCCGGCGGCCGATGCACAAAGTTCGCATGAACCTGGCACGCATGGCACCTCCTGGCGTACTCGATGCAATCATGGATCATAGAGGGCCAGAAGTATCCCAACCTCCGAATCTGGTGGGACAGCTTCGGCCCAGTCTGGTGGGCGCCGCATGAACCAGCATGAACCTCTTGCATGACTCGTGGGATCTCAACTCCCTGAAGGCAACGGAGGAGAACACCATCAAATCCGCGTTTGTAGAGGATCTGCTCCAGGCCGGGACTGCTCTGGAGGACGAACTGCGATGCGCGGCGTCGAACTCGCTCGCGCTCGGCCCGATCTGACGGAAGAATGCCATGTTGGAGGTACTCAACCAAAGGCGCCCTCCAATCACGGGCTGATTCGACTGCTATATCTGGGGTACTCGGGGCTCCAGGCACAGGGGCAACCACGGTGAGATTGCTCACCAATGGGCCGCGATCTTCCTCCGGGATAACGGGAGCGATGAGCCTGCGGCGCGTCACGCGGACGATCAGGTTGTCCTGTTCAGGTTCCGCAAGTGACGCAGCCAGGCTGGCCAAAGCATCTGGTCGACCGTTCTGCGACCGGGGAATATGGACAATTTCTGGCCGAGAAGGGAACCGGGCCATCAGAAGGAGGGTGCACTCCAACAATGGCACAAGTTCCGGCTTCCTGACAACATAGTCGCCATTGATCTGCTTAATGACCAGCTCGGAGTCCCCTTTCACACACAGATGGGGCACGTCGATCTCGAGAGCTAACTCGAGGCCGGTGATGAGGGCATGGTATTCCGCCTCATTGTTGGTACAGCCCTCTGACAACAGGAAAGAGTATGGCAGCACGGCTCGCTCCGGGGTAATGAAGACGATACCCAGGCCCACTCTGTTGAGCTTAGGATTATCGAGTCTTCTACCGGTGGGGCTCCGGGAGGCACCGTCAAAGTGCATCTGCCAGCATGGATCGGCTCGATCAACCGAGAGAATGGTCTCATCAGGAAAGCCTAGATCCAGCGGCTGATCCGCGGAGGTCGGGTGAGCGGCCAGAAAGTCTGCCAAGGCTTGCCCTTTGATGGCCTTCTGAGACACATACCTGATGTCGAACTGCTGGAGAATCACAGCCCACCGCGCTAGACGGCCAGTCAACATAGGTCGGCTCAGGATATATTTCAACGGGTCTACCCGAGAAACCAACTGTACCTCATGGTGCTGCAAGTAGTGCCGTAATTTCTGTACGGCAAATACGAGCGTCAGGCAGCTCTTCTCGATGGGGGAATACCTAACCTCCGCATCGAGGAGCATGCGACTGAGGTAATAGAGGCTATTCTCTGTTCCCTCGTTGTTCTTCTGGGTGAGAAGGGCACCCAGGGACCGTTCCAGGGCGGTCACATAAAGGACCAGCGGCTTTCCGGATACGGGCGGCATCAGGACCGGAGGTTGAAGCAGGTACTGCTTGATTTCCTCGAAAGCGGTCTGACACTCTTTATCCCATACATAGGTGGCACCCTTCTTCATAAGCCGAGAAAAGGGCTTACACTTGCCGGCCAGATTCGCGATGAATCGGCGTATATAGGCTAAGTGGCCTTGGAACCCTTGCAGTTCCCGGACGGTACCCGGGGGAGGCATCTGGCTAATCGCCCTGATTTTCTCTGGGTCGATCTCAATACCCCGGTATCTTACCACAAATCCAAGGAACTTTCCGGAGGTGACCCCAAAGGCACACTTCAACGGGTTCATCTTCAGGCAGCGAGACCGGAGGAAGCTGAACACTTTCTCAAGATCTTTGAGATGGTCCTGACGCTAGCGCGATTTGACAACCAAGTCGTCGACGTAGCATTCCACCAGCGTGCCGAGGATTGGCTTGAATATGCGGTGCATCGCCCGTTGGTAGGTGGCACCTGCATTCTTCAGGCCGAAGGGCATGACCCGGTAGCAAAAGGTACCTTGGGGGGCCCTGAAGGCAGTGAACTCCTCATCCTCAGGGGCCATCCGAATTTGGTTGTATCCGGAGTATCCATCCATGAAGGAGAGGGCTTGGAACCCTGCCGTGGCATCAATCAACAGCTCTGTCACTGGAAGGGGAAAATCATCCTTCGGACAGTGGCTGTTGAGATTGCGGAAGTCGATGCAGACTCTAATCTGCCCGTTCTTCTTCCTGACCGGCACAATGTTGGCCAGCCATTTGGGGTACTGAACTTCCCTCACGAAGTTGGCTTTGATAAGCTTGTCAACTTCGGCCTCAACCATGGCACCATGGGATGGGTGCATCTTCCTGGGAGGCTGCTTGAACCCGCGATGGTTCGCCGGGAGACCAAGGCGGTGGACGGCTACCTGAGGATCTAGCCCCGGCATCTCGTCATAGCCCCAAGCGAACACATCACGGTGCCGCCTGAGAAAGTCCACGTACTGTTGCCGCTCCTCAGAGGGCATGGCGGCACTGACCAATGTGGGTCTTGGATCTGCCTCGGTTCCAAGGTTCACCTGTATTAACTCATCGACCGTGGCGGGGACGCCCTCCTCAAAGGCTGGGGGTGCATCTTCCACGTCCTCTCCACTCGGGGAGGGATCGTCCACGGGAGAGGCTGCGTTGGCAACTGCATTGGGGCTACCAGGTCCTGCTGGGCCACTGGTGCTGGCACGGGCGGTTGCGGCCATCTCATCAGGAGACTCGCGGACCGTCGAGACCATGGCCACGTCCAACCGGTGAATTGGGAGGACGTAAGCGTCATCCAGACTTGCCCAGGGATCGCTTGCAACAGCGACAGGCTCAACCTCACCTGCCAGGATCTGCTTATCCTTGCTCTTGTAATAGTCCGTGTCCAGATAACGGGCTTCACATGAGGCAAAAGGAGAGGCATCTCCTTGAAGCACGCCTACTCGACCATTAAGGGAGTATTTGAGGCATTGGTGGTATGACGAGGGAACCGCCGCATGAAGGTGAAGCCATGGCCTGCCCATCAATGCGTTATACGCAGTGTCCTGAGAGACTACCATGAATTCGGTGTTGGCAACCAAGTCACCGAACTGGGTCTTCAAACGTATCTTGCCGACCGGGGTTTGCTTGGTGCGGTCGTACCCCTGGATCCTGAGGTCGGAGGGAATCAAGTCATCCTCAGACAACCCCAATCTCCGGAGCGTCCGAGTTGGAATCAGGTTAATCCCGGACCCCGTGTCGACAAGACAACGCCGGACTTCAAGGCCATTGAACTGGCCAGTGACATACAGCGGACGAATGTGTCCCTGTATAGGAGGGTCTTCATCCTTACCAGAGAACGAGATAACTGCCTGACATTCGGCGTCCTCGATCGTTTCGGCGTGAAAGGCCTCTGCAGCCGCAACCTCTGTCTCAAACTGGAGGGGGCTTTTCAGGGCTTCAACGAGTGCCTCGCGCATCTCAGATGACATGCGCAGAGCCTCAAGGATGGAGAGCCTTGCTGGGATGTCAGCCAAGTGCTTCAGGACATCATACTTTTTGGCCAAGCGCGAGCTCCTGGTTGCAGGAGGTTGCTCTGCGGTTGGTGGCATGACGGGCCTTACCGGTTGGATCGGCGGCCGACTGGTACTTGGCGCATCTCGCTGTTCACTGGTCACAGTCTGGGAAATGGTCACCGTACTGGAGTCAGGAGGCCGGGATGGACTTGTGGCAGGGCGGAGCTGGTCGCGACGCGGCTGAGGCGGTTCTGCCTGGTCCCACACCACAAACAGTGGCGGAGGCGAATCCGTCATCCCCGGATGGGGGGCCTGCGCGCGTTGAGCTCGATCTTGAGCCTGCTGCCTAGTCTCAGTGGCGTGCACGGCCTGGCCGGAGGTACCGACGGCTGTGCCCCGGCGACTCCTACTGCTGCGGTTCTTCCGACGGTGGCGACGACCGGGGACGCTAGGGAGGTCCACCTGGTGTTCTTCAACGTCGGGAACCGAAAAGGGATTTACCAGCTCGACGGTGTTAACCGAAGCGTACCCAATACCGTCATCGGACGAATCATCCATCACCGGGCGGATCCGAGGAGGGACCCCCATCTCCGGGGGCATGAAATCGCCGAGAGTACGGGATAGTGGCGGAACTGGCGGGGCGCGCTCTTCCTTCTTGCGCTGCCGCCGTTTGCTCCTCTTGGAGGAGGCAGGCTGGGACGACGATGCCGAAGCAGCACCCGCAGGTTCTGGGGGCTCAGGCTGATTCAAGCGCGCACGGATGATTCCATGGGCGCGAATGGTCGTCTTGCGGGCCATCCAGTTATTGTACTTCTGGGACCCGCGGTCGGAGACCAGCTGCCATTCGTCCTTGTTGCCACTATCGTCATCTGATCCCACGAATACGCCCGCCACTTGTGCTGGAGCTGGGCCCAACCTGATTACATTGTTGTTAATCTGGTCTTGGAGCCAGTCCTTGAACACATAGCACCGCTGGATGGTGTGCCCCAGGGCTCGATGGTAGGGGCAGTAGCGGGGGTTATCCGTGAGATGTGCCTCCTCTGGCTTCCAACACTCAGGCAGTCGCACAATCCTCTGCTCCAGGGCGCTCCGGAAATAACCGGGGACCTGATCCTCATGGAATGAGTACGTCAGGTGTCGCGGGCCCCTGGGAGCGCGGTCTTGACGAGGGGCTGGAGGGGCCTGCCGAGGAGGTGGACCCTGATTATCTCGCCTGGGTTGCGGCGGTACATTACGCGGAGGGGCCGGCCGGTTCTGAGGCTGCCGTTGCTGGGCCGGGAACTGAGCCCGTGGAGGCGGATTCCTGTGAGGCTGCGGAGCTGGCCTCACCGGCAGCAGCTCCAACGGCCTGGGAGCCTCTATCTGGGCCACAGTAGCGGGCTCAGCCCTGCTGGCTCTCCTTGCAGGAATCATAGGAGGCAGCGGGTGTGCCTGGCTGGCCTGTTGCAGGGCTTCCTCAAGACGTTGAGCTTTATCTGAGAAGTCCCTGAACCCTCCGGGGTAATTCTGAGTAATCAGGGAAGGGACCAGCTCGGTCTTGACGTTCCCGACGCACATTGTCAGCAACTGCTCCTGAGTCAATGGCATGTCAAGGGAATACGTGAGACCCTTCCATCGGGCGACGAAGTCCGCGACTCGCTCATCAGGCCTCTGCTTGCACTTGAAGAGGTCTGCGATACTCGTCTTCAGGGTCGTGGAACTGAACTGGTAGAGGAATTGTCTACGAAGGTCCTCCCAGCTAGTTATCGACCCGACGGGAAGCTGGCTGTACCAGACAAATGCTGGCCCTTCCAGTGTCTGAACAAAGCAGCGAAGCTTAGCGGCCTCCTGCTGCGCCGGAGTCCCCAACATAGGCCCGCACCTCGAGTTGAAATGGGCCAAATGCTGTGGCGGATCTCCGGTCCCGTTGAAGGGGGCAAAAGTGGGATTCCCGAATCCCGGAGGCGCCGGCATGTCATCCACCCATGCTGGGTAGGGCTTGCCGTCCGGTGGAATCGCCACCTGCCGAGTCTCCAAGGCTTCCAAGCGGGCAATGAGTGCCGCCATCGGATCGTCCGGACATGGGTTCCAGTCCTGGCGAGGATCTCTAACCACGAGCGCATTGCATGGCCCTTCAATCGGGTCATCGACCGGATCGTCGAACTCGGCAGCTCGTGGGATGGCTGGCGGAGCGGCCCTTGGGGCAGCGGGAGGAATCCGAGCGGGATCTCTCAGGTAGTCACGCCGCTCGGGAGGGTGTGGCGAAACATACCGCGCCCTCTTGCCGTAGGCAATGGCCTCTCTCCTGTCGGCGAACACGGCGTAATCACGGTTGCCCGGGAGAGTCTCGTCGAGGTGCGGTTGTTCCGGTCCCTGTTGTCCTGGCCTGGGATCACCGTAGTCAGGCCGCCGTTCTGCAGCGCGCTCGGCGAGGAGCTGGTCAACCAGCCTCTTCTGTTCGGCGAGCTGCTGACGTAGCGTAGCCTTCTCGGGATCCTCCTCTACCCTCTGCATGGAGGCAGATGGGTCGGCGGGCTTTATAGCCTCGCTGTGCTCTTTTCCTTTGCTGACGTTTCGGCTCAACGTCAGTGCTTCAGTGGGTGCGGGGAGCCCCAGGAGGTTTCTCTGATGACGAGTAACTCTCACTGATGGATCTGACGACGGCTTGTCTTCGGGGGGGAAGCCCCCGTCGAGAAGTTCCAAGTCGTTCCCCTCTCCCGACAGGTCAGCCATGTTGACCGTTCCTGTCCCTGGGGATATACCCTCAGGGCCACCCAGCGAATCGGGCTGTCGGCAGATCGCACTGAAGCGTAGGGCAGCGTACTGCCCCCATCCACGGATATACACGTGGGGAGTGGCTTCCTCGATAACTTTGCGGAGTACTTGAAAACACTCGACGCATCGTTGTTGGAGGGCCTCGTGGTGCCCAAATGACCCGGGGTGCCGGACCGCGGGGAGCGTGGCCAGGTCAATTTGACGGCACTGCTCACCAACATCCTCCAGGTGTAGTTGACTCCCGGGGTATGGCATTTGTAGGCAGTGAAGACGGGAGTGAGTCTCCCGGAGAGTTCGGCGGAAGCATTCGAACTCATCCGGGGTGAGCGATTCGGGTGCATCAAAGCCCGGTCCTGCGACTGGCCAAAACTTCTCAGGGAAGTGGCCCTCTGCAAGGACGGTCCTGAAGCTCCACGACTCAAACTCGGGACCCATATCTCCTCGGTCCTCTTCAATGGCTGGGAACGGACGGGGAACTGGTAGTGGTGCCGAGGCGGGCCGTCGGGCCGACGGGCTGGCCGGCGGCGAATACGGCGAGCAGGCCGATTGGCCTCCATATCCCGGGCCTCCCCCTGAGGGTGGCGGTGCCCCAGCTACCACATCACGATAGGACGGGCCGGCGAGCGAACATCCTGCCGTAGCATCGGTGCTCGCCGAGGGCGCACCAGATCGTGGTTCGACCGTCGGTCCCCAGACAAAGTCTCCGGCTTCTCTGATCGAGACGGAAGGCACTTCCGGAGGGGCCGGGTACCAACCGCAAGTTTGATCCTTGGGGGTCTACCAGGCCCTCGTTACTCCGGATATACCTTCGGAGAGACGCGGGGATCACATCGATCTCGCTCTCGGGGAGCACGAGGCTGACATGCCGCATTCCTACCCCTGCCCTTGACTGGCGGGATTGGGGAAGGGGCTCTGTCGCCGAATCGTACTCCGCCTCTGAGTCAGAGAAGCAAACCGGTCGGATCTCTGTCCGGAATTCCGTAACATTCTTCCCTCGGCGTCGACGCCTTGCCTTCCTGCCCCTGGGTGGTTCTTCGGGGCAGGGCTGATCTCTGTCCTGGCGTCCTCCGGCCGCACTGGTGCTGGGGCCAAGAGGACTGGGAACCAAGGTGCGAGGGGCACCGGGACAGATATCAAAGGGGACGCGGGGAGAGATGATTCCGGGCAGGCCTCCGGGCCGGGATCGGAAGGTGGGATGACCCACGCCTCCTGGATCGGCCACACAGAGTAGATCCTGCCGGTGAATAGCGCTACCGCGAGGTGGTCCGCGGTGGCTACTGCCAGTGCCAGCAACCGGGAGAGTCAACCCAACCTGCCTTTGGGGCGGTCGGGGCCTCGATCCGGGTCGGGCATAGGAGTTCCCCCGCTCAGGATGCGCAGAGGCCTGGCGACTGGAGCCAGCAGTGGCTTGGGCCAATGCGGCCGCTGTTGCTAGAGCCCCAAGGTGGGCATCCTCTTCCGCTCGCGCCCGACGTTGGCGTCGAGACAGGCGAGTCGGGATGAGCGGCGCGGGCAGGTGGAGAGCCTGCTCTTCGACTGGAGAGGCCTGGCGGCGGTGTCGCCGTGGCCGGGCGGGAGTCCTTACCGTAGATCCCTGGAGCGAATCCCGGATAGGGTGATCCCGGGCCTCTTCCACCTCATCCGCGTAAGGAAGGGAACTGTCAGAGCGCTCCGGGGATAAGCTCCCGAAGCGGTTGGACGTTGAGGTAGGCAGCGGTGCCTCCCTGCGCGGCCCTCGGGGGCGGCGATGGTGGCGAGGCGCAGCCTTCTCAAGGTCTAGGCGATCCATTTCCCTAGTGGGGATGACTCCCTCTTCCTCGTATCTCCGCACCAGGGTGTTGATCACCCTTCTCTGGATGACCTCCGCGGGGGAGAGAGGGCGTGGTCGTCCCGCAATTACGGCTGCTGGGACGACTGTGGAACGGGCAGGACCGCGCGGAGTAGCCGCGTCGGTGTTTCCCCTGTCCCTGCGCCAGTGGGCGGGTGGCGATCGGGCACTAGATCGGGCGACCTGATTTCTGCAAGCAGGGAGAATGACCCATTAACACTGACAGGAAAAAGGAATCGACAACCAACCATTAGCGCCACGACGCCTTCCGTGGGGGGAACCCAGGCCCTCGACGTTGCGAGACGGAGTGCCCGATGTCCCTTCCCCAGCCCCTGGCGGGTAAGACTGAATGCTTGGCCGGGCAACACGCCGGTCTTCCAACACCTCTGAAAGCCATCGGTCTTCGTATCGAGGAGAAGAGATTCACGTCGGGTTCACCATTTTTCTGTTTCGGTGCGGATGTGCATCGGGTTACGCTGTTCCGCCAGGACGCGTTCGCGCGTGCACCCGTCAACCCGAGGGGATGGGCGCGCGGCTTGTGGTCCCGCAGTCCCGCTTTCCAAGGGCGGGCGGCATCCGTCCCTTATTCAGGGGCGTCTGCTCCTTGATCGAAACCGGGATGATGGGATGTCGACTTCTCCTTCCTTGGACGTCTCCTCGGAACTCGTCTCCTAATCCGGGTCTCCCTCATAGACTTAAGAATGTTCGTGAATCTCGTTCCCGGCACCATATCTTCATGAACACCGGTTAATTACACTGCTTCCGCCCGGACGCTCCAAGGGGTCTGGGCGGGGCAGCAACCTGCAGTGAGAAGGCCGGGTGGCTCTGGGTACTGGGGGCGTGTCGTAACACTGCGGCTCTGCACATCTGTCTTCCGTCCCTAATAGGGCTTCTCGAAGGCATGATGGCCTGAGGCATCCCGTACTAGGTGCGGGGAACTGTGTCACCTGAGGTTTTCCTCAGCTTCCCGTGTTTAACACGGGGTATGCCGCGAGTTTAACGTCCGGCGGGGACGGCATCGGACCGATCAACACGAAAAGTGGATCAGATGACAGAACCCCTTGCGGGGAACCTCCGACGCTGGGGCCAGCACATGGGCGGCTTCCCAAGTAACGTGGAGTGAAGTGAAGTGGCATGACCCCACCGGGATGTGGCGGCCCGGGTAAGGATCAGGATGGATGATGAAGTGAAGAGCTTGGACCCCAGAGAGGCTTCCTACGTACCCTGTGTAGAAGACAGAGATCAAAGTCAACGTAGTTCGGGTATACAGTTTAACGTCATGCTGGACGTCGGCAAGCCGACTCACGAAGAGGTCGAGGCCGCCGGGCGGAGGATTGAACCGAACCACCTCACACAGAGGGGGATGGAACGGCCGGGTGGATCACAGTTTCACGTCATGCTGGACGATGAAAGGGGAAATGGAAAAGGGGGGCTGTGGGGAGGCACCGTGGAGATACACACAGGCAGTCTCCCACAAGAGCGGATTCATAGGTGAATCAACGCAAGCGTGAACCCTGGAGGGGTCCACTGATGGACGAACCGACGTAAATACGACCGGGACGACCAGGTGGTGGGCTTGGACCTCAGGGAGGCTTCCTACGTACCCTGTATAGAAGACAGGGATCAAAGTCCACGTAGTTCATTCTGTCAGGACTTACGCACTTGAGGCAGCCCGGATACTGCAAAACTCAGTTGGAAGGGACTTGGACCGAAAGCAAAAGACACCTCGATCCCAGTCAGACCCTCTACTGGCTTCGGCAGTGGGGAGGCGCAATGGAGATACACATGTGCAGCCTCCCACGAGAAACTAGGGGTTTGTAATACCCTGCCCCCGTAGGGAAAAGCCACTCCCATTAAATCGTCCCAAAAGGGGGACAATCCCGACATCCCTGCAGAGACGAGCGGGTGGGGGCCACGTCCAAACCGGGGGAGACCCTGCGTGCGGAGCACGGGATCAGGTTGCGGACGGTTTAACGTCTTGCCGGACGAAGTACAGTTTAACATCGTGTGTTGAGGACGAAGCGGACGGTTTAACGTCTTGCCGGACGAAGTACAGTTTAACGTCATGTGTTGAGGACGAAGCACTTGGCAGTTTAACGTCTTGCAGCGCGGACGATGGGGGCTAGGCAGTTTAACGTCGTGCAGCTTGGACGGATGTGCAGTTTAACGTCATGCTGGGCATAGGTTGCCGGACGAAGCACTTGGCAGTTTAACGTCTTGCAGCGCGGACGATGGACAGTTTAACGTCGTGCAGGACGTAGGGGCAGTTTAACGTCATGCTGGACGAATGCACAGTTTAACGTCATGCTGGACGAATATGCAGTTTAACGTCATGCTGGACATACGTGCGTGTCACTTCGCGCAAGCCTGGAGGGCCGCACGGGAAGACAACGCATGGTGCGGGCACCCAGGATGAGGATCATCGGGCGCCACGCAGGCGGGTACCCTTAGGAGGTCAACGGGGACGACCCTGGCAGATTGCGCGCAAAAAGGAAGCTTTGCGCGCAATACTGCGGGCCGGCGCGCAATCGGGGCGGCTGGCGCGCAATTGGGCCAGCGCCTTGCGCGCGGATACTTGAGAATGCTCACACCGGGCTTCGAATAGCGCGCGGGGGCAACGGCTCATTCTCTAATGAATGGCCACTTGAAAGAAGGGGGGGGTGCGCGCAATCGGGCCGGATTGCGCGCACCCCGGGGGCAATTGCGCGCAAGCGGGTTCTTTTGCGCGCAAAGGCCTTAGGGTGAGTGTTTATTCAAATGAAAGGAGCCAGCGGGGATTGCGCGCGAAGGCGGACCCCGAGGCTTTCTTGCGCGAAAGAAAGGAGGTTACCTGAAGTTCGTCATTGCGCGCGGAAGGGGTTGAATTGCGCGCACGAGAGACGTTTCGACTTCCAGCAACCTTTGAAACGTTGGGGGTCGCCTTGTATTTATAGGCAACCCCGGGCGCGGAATCCAGGGTGCGAGCGCGAAATTCTCCTCGCGAGCGCGGAATCGGGCGCGGCGCGCAAGGGAGTCGCGCGGACCCGCGGCGCGCAAAATTGCGCGCCGGGCCGGCGCATTGCGCGCATCCCGGGAGGTTTGCGCGCGGAACATCACCTTTGCGCGCGGGCCTCTGAAATTCCGCGCAAGGCCTCCGGGCCCTCCGAAACGTTCTTCCGACTCCAAATATCACTTCGCTTTCCGCATCCGGAGCTTCGTTTGGGAACAACGGACTTTTCCGGCGTCTACAAGGTTATTTCCAGAATATAAAATAGAACATAATACATATAACATATTCTGGTTCAACCATAAAAATGGTTTCATTACCAGATCTTAAGGTAGAAATGGAAGAAGAGAGCATGTTGTTTTTGAAGGTGATAAATTAACACCACATGAACAACATTGTCTTTAATAAAATAAAAGTAAGAGGGAAAGGGTGTGGGGTGATATAATATACCATTAGAATCATAATATTAAATTATATGTATAATAATGGAGTTACAAAACAATTTTTATAAAGATAGGTGGGGCGAGATCAAGAAAGGAACTTGAACTTGAAAGGAAATTAAAGGAGAAGAGGGATGGAAATTACCTATTGAATCCTTCAATTGAGAACCTTATTAAGGGCCTAAGATTGGAATTTGGATGAGACCAGAAGCTCTTTGACGTGGGTAAGGGGATAGGGGAGATGATTGGGTAGATCTTAGACGATGCTTGAAGCTTGAGAGGTGTGGTTTGGCAAGAGGAGGGGGGGGCTTATTTATACATGAGGTGGGAGGTGTTTTTGGTATAAAATTTTAAATAAAATAATATATCACATGATAGACTTGTAATAGTAGTTTTTTTGACATCCTAAATCATATATTAATATAATAAAATTCGTTTTAGGCTTTAACATTTCTTTATAATTCGAATTCATTAATTTATTAAAAGGAATGTGAAATAAAGAGAAAAAGACACTTTAAGAAATCACCTTTTGACTTTAGGCTTTGGAAAGTTATTTTTAGGTGTGAGAATTGGATTTATTGCATTTCAAGGAAAAATTTATGAAATTTAATAGGTTTTGGCCGATACTAATGTTCCAGAATGTTTATGTCATCATTACATCATCAATGATGCAATTTAGTGTACACCGGTTATGCGAAAAACTATATTTTTTTACTATTCACCAGAAAATTGATGTATTTCAGAATACACCCAAAAATTTACCCCTACCATTTTTCTAAGTGTATAATCCAAAAATGATGTCCATTTTTCAAAAATAAATTTCATAAATATTATTAATTTAATGTTTAATTAAAATCAGAATTTACTTAAAAACAGTTTTTAAAATAAAAACTGATTTTGTAGTTCATTCAAAAATTACGTAGGGTCTTATAATATTATCTAAAAACTATTAGACATTGATTCAATACTTTATGAATACATTTCATGGAAAAAATTATTCTTTTTAAATTAAATAATTAATTATAATTAATTATTCTGACTTATAAAATACCAAAAACGTTTACTACGGTCAAATTATCACTTTCTATGATGTCTAAATTTTATTTTATTATTCATAGGTAATGTTACTTATATTTACTATAAGGGTCATATTACTATTCATAAGGGTAGGTTACTATTCATAAGGGTAGGTTACTATTCAAAAAAAATTATTTTTGTTTCATTAGACTCCAAAAACTATCTTGAACACAACTATGTATGTCGGATTTTTAAAATTCCAAACATCGGGGTGATAAAATTATGTTTAAAGGTCACTTATCACTTAGTAGTTCATTCTTTTGTGTTTTTATGAAATAAATATAAGAAGGAAATTTTCCATTGAAATACTTCGGGTAGTTACATTCTTCCCCCCTTAAGAAATTTCACCCCCGAAATTTCACTTTACACAAACAGGTGAGGGTACTTCTCCTTCATTGCCTCTTATGGTTCCCATGTTGCTTCCTCAAACTTATGGTTCCCCCACAACACTATGACAAGGTGGGTTGTCTTGTTGCGTAGAACCTTATCACTTCAGTCCAAAAATTTTACTGGAAGCTTCTCATAGGAGAGATAATCTTCCAACTGCACCACCTATGAGTTTAGTACATGTGAGGGGTCTGGTATGTACTTCCTCGGTAGTGATACATTAAAACACATCATGAACTTGATACATATTCGGTGGAAGTGCAAGACGATAGGCCATGGATCCTATACGGTCAATGATCTCAAAGGGTCCAATGTACCTTGGGCTTAGCATCCATTTCTTCCCGAATCTCATGACTCTATTCCATGGAGATATTCGAAGGAAGACTTTATCTCCAATGTCGAACTCTAAGTCCCTTCGATGGTTGTCAGCATAACGCTTTTGCTAACTTTGAGCTGCTTTGATGTGTTTCTGGATGACTTGAAGCTTCTCTGTTATCTCTTGAACAAGATCGGGACCAAGTAGCTTTTGTTCTCCAACTTCATCCCAACAGGTTGGAGTTCTACATCACTTACCATAAAGAGCTTCATACGGAGCCATCAGAATACTCAAGTGGAAGCTATTATTGTATGAGAACTCAACCAATGGGATATGCTGATCCCAACCACCTTTGAATTCAAGAGATCAGGCTCTTAGTATATCTTCAAGCGTCTAAATAGTCCTTTCAAACTGGCCATCAGTATGGGGGTGATAGGCCGTGCTGAAATTTAATTCAGTACTCAAAGCATGTTGAATGATCCTCTAGAATATAGATGTGAACCTTGGATCACGGTCAGAGACAATCGAGAGTGGAACACCATGAAATCTCACTACTCCCATCACATATATCCTTGCAAGTTGTTCAAGTGAGAGGTCTTCCCGAATAGCGATAAAATGGGAAGTCTGGGTGAGTCGATCAACCATAACCCATATCGCATTTTTTCAATTTGACGTCTTCAGGAGACCCGTGACAAAGTCCATAGTAACATTTTCTTATTTCCACATGGGTATAGGCAATGAATTCATCATACCTTTGGACTTCTGTTTCTCAGCTTTAACTTGCTGACATACCAAGCACCTTGATATATATTCTGCAATCTCCTTCTCCATGTTATCCCACCAGAAGTGCTCTCGGAGATCGCGATACATCTTGGTACTTCCAGGATGGATAGAGAAAGTTGAGCTATGTGCATTATCCAATAGCTCATTCTTTATCCCGAGTGATTAAGGCACACAAAGTCACATTCTAAACCGAATCAAACCATCATCATTGATATGGAACTCTTGCAGCTTCCCTTCCTTTACTACATTCACCCTCTTTTTTATCTCCACATCACCCCTTCGTGCTTCCTTAATCTTCTCCTGGATGGATGGTTGTGCAATAATTTGGGCAGGGTTGAATGTATCTCCTGCCCTTATGATTTCCAAATCCATCCTTTGCATATCCAAGAAGATTGGGTCTTTCTCAATCTCAACATGGATAGAGTAGCAGGTTCTTTTCTACTTAGAGCATCAGCTACCTTGTTCGCCTTTCCAGGATGATAGTGAATAGAGCAATCGTAATCCTTGATTTGCTCTAACCATCTCCATTGATGCATGTTGAGCTCCTTTTGTGTGAATATATACATTAGGGTCTTGTGGTCGGTGTATATGTCACACTTCTCGCCATAACGGTAGTGCCGCCGGATTTTCAAGGAAAAAATCATGGCTTCGAGCTCTAGATCATGCGTCTGGTAGTTCTGCTCATGGATCTTAAACTATCGCGAGGCATAGGCTATCACATTATCATTTTGCATGAGTACACAACCCAAAACATTCTTTGATGCATCACTGTATATCACAAAACTGTCTCCACTTTTTGGTAGTGTGAGTACAAGTGCAGTGATCATCCTTCTCTTTAGCTCCTTCAAGCTTCCCTCACATTCTTCCGTCCATATGTACTTTACCCCTTTTCTTTTTAACTTAGTTAGAGGGCTTGACAATCATGAGAAGTTTCTCACAAAACATCGGTATTAACCAGCTAATCCAAGAAAACTATGAATTTCTTTGTCACTAGAGAGCCTGGGCTATTCCTGAATCACCTTTGTCATTGAAGGGTCCACATAAATTCCCTCACTTGTGATCACATGTCCCAAGAACATGAATTGATTCATCCAAAAGTCACACTTGCTAAACATGGCGTACAACTTATCCTTTCTCAATGTCGCCAACTCAAGTCTTAGATGTTCTTCATGCTCTTCCTTGCTCTTGGAGTATATGAGAATATCATCGATAAACACTACAACAAATTTGTCGAAGTAATGTCTAAATACTCTGTTAATCAAATCGATGAAGATTGGAGGGGAATTAGTAAGTCCGAAGGGCACCACCAAAAACTCATAGTGCCCATACCTTGTAAGTAAGGCAGTCTTCTAAATATCTTCCTTCTTCACCTTTACTTGATGACATCCAGAACGAAGATCCACCTTTGAGAAGTATTGAGCTCCTCTTAACTGATCGAAGAAGTCATCAATCCTTGGGAGAGGATACATGTTCTTTATGATGATCTTGTTGAGTTCTTGATAATCGATACACAGCCCCATGGTTCCATCCTTCTTCTTCACAAAGAGCACTTGTGCACCCCACGGTGATGCACTAGGGCGTATGAACCCTTTGTCCAAATGCTCTTGAAGCTGCTTCTTTAACTCCTCCGGTTCAATAGGATCCATCCTATAGGGGTACTTTGAGATAGGAGTAGCTCCAGGTATGATTTCAATTGAGAACTCTACCTCATGATCTGGGGGAATTCCGGGTAACTCTTCGGGAAATACATCACTGTATTCCCTCGCGATGGGAATTTCCTCAAGGGTGGAATTTTCCTTCGACTCAACCATTTGGGTGAGGTATGCTTCTTCATATGGGATCAACACCCACACCATTTATGGATTTTTCAAAGGATATTCATGTTCTTCCTTGAATTTTTAGAGGAGCATGGGATGGTTCGTAATATGAAAATATATTTCCTTTTCCTGACAGTTGATATGTCCTCTATATAATGAGAGCCAATCCATTCCCATTATAGTGTCGAATTCCACCAAGGGATGTATTATGATATTTGTTGGAAGAATCATCCCACGTACATCAACAGGAGAAGAGTCAAACACATGGGTTTCAATGATTTCACCACTTGGTGTTTTTACAGATATTTCTAATTCAAGGTTTTGGGTCTTTGATTCTATAGTTCTAGCAAACTTGCAAGATATAAAGGAATGCGTAGAACCAGAATCAAATAAGACTTTTGCCATTATTGAGTGAATAGGAAGTGTACCTTGTATGACTTCATTATCATGTTCCACCTCCACAGTAGTGATCGCATAAGCCTTCCCTTGTTCCTTTGTCTTTGGTGGTTGTTGGCGCTGATTACCCTTGAGAGCTCAAGGTTTAGTGCACTCGTTTGAATAGTGCCCAAGCTCCCTACAGTTGTAGCATTGAACCATGAGTGGTTCTCTCCTTTCATCAGAGACATTATCCTTCATTTTAATGTCTTTTTGAAACTCTTGAGCTTGGTGTCCTTCTTTCCCACACTTAAAGCATCTCCCCGTACCATTGAGGCAGTTCCCATGGTGCAACTTCCCACATTTTTGGCATGTGGGTCGTTGATTTTTCTTCCCACCTTTGTCACTAGATCCACTAGCTTGAAACTCCATCTTTCTTTTCTTATCACCATAGCCATGGGACCATTCTACAAACTCCATATCCACTTTGAGAGCACACCGAAAAACTTCTTCATAACTACCAAAGTCTCAAATTACAAGATCCTTTCGAAGATGTGGTTTTAATCCACTAATGAATCTATCAATTTTGCTATCATTGTTGATAACAAAACCCGAACCATACCTTGCGAGCCTTGTGAAATTTTCTTCATAGGTTGTGACAGATTCTCCTTCTTTTTGCTTGAGCTCTATGAATTCTCTCTCCATCTTTGTGGGAAGATTTCATGGGAAATACTTGTTAGGAAACATTATCTTAAAGTCTTCCCATTCCATCTCTTCAATTCCCTCCCTTGGATTGGTGTTCTTATTCAAATCCCACCATTGATCAGATTCTCCATCTAGACGATAAATGGCTAGAGTATCCTTCTCTGTCTCAGAATAGTGAAGAACAGAAAATATCTTCTCCATGGAGCTGAACCACTGTTCCGCAACTAGGGGATCAGAAGATCCACAAAACGTCGGTGGTCGTTGCCGCATAAAAAAATCGATAGCTAGTTGCTCCCTCTTTGGTGAAGTAGGATGTTACCCATTATTATGGTTATTATTAATAACCCTATATAATTGGGTAAGCATCGCCATGATGTTTTTAACTCCACCTCCAATGTCATTGGTGATGTCGTTCGGGCAATCGTTGCATTGGCCCTCGCAAGAGTTGTTGGCCTGATTTCTCCTGGTTCCCACTATTTTCTAAAATAGAAAAGGTTAGAAAAAAACATAAGTAAATAAGTCATGAATAACTTATTAATTTAAACAATTATACCAAAAACATAACAGATGGGATCCCTAGGTAAATATTCTTGTGTACATATTTGTACTTATTCACATGCTAGAGGTTTTCTCTAGGGTTTACTAATCCTAATTCCCAAATTAACTAAACCATTCCTCTGATACCAACTATAGAGACCCAGACTTTTCATTCATTACTATTACATCATTTAAAAGATAAAAAACATTATAGTATTACACATAGAGGATCGAAAGGTTTAGTGTCTTGGGTAAACTAGGACCACACATAACAAATACAACATCAACCATGAATATTTATTTAATTTTTTTTCACTAGCTTCTTAGTAGAACTTGTACTCTCCTTAGTACATGTAGCCAACTGAGGATATACATAAAAAGGGGTGATATAAAACCCCAGTAAAAGGATAGATAAGAACAATATATCATTGAGTGAGCATAATCACGACATAGGAAAAAGATCATGAACATGAGAGGAGCATAAATAATAGGCTTGAAATGTGGAAATGCATAAAAATGAAACATCACGTCTTAGTGGTTAACTACCACACATACTTGTGAACAGAGATAGAATCTTGTTCACACATCATTTCACATTTAATCATGAGATTTATCTCTTTACCCAATGCATTGGAGCGCTGTATAATTCTGGGCGCACTCGTCACATTTAAACATTCATATTGCACTATATAATTCTGGGTGCACCCATCACATCATAACATTATCATTATCATGATTTCCACATAGAACACATATCAAACATGTAAATAAATAAACCATTGAAATGAATGGGTTTCATCTCATAATAACACATTCATAAGCTTTGGGTTCCCAAAAGAAAGAGGGAACAACATACATGATACAAGAACCATCAACCTTGAATGAGAGGTAAAAGGTGAGATTTTGAAAGAAGAGTTCTTTTGGAAAACATTTTGATGGGCATAAAAAACAATGACAAACATGTATATCCCAGAAAAGTAAAGGAAATGGTGAAAAAATGATCTTTGTGGAGTAACCATATCAAAAATGGAGTGAAAAGAGGGAGAACCCGAAGGAAGAAAATTTGGTTCGAGATTTCCCCTTACCTTGTACCTGAATGCCTCCTTCTCTTTAATGTCATGTATAATGGAATTATATTCATTAATTAGAAATTCCGAAACCTTTTATACATTAATATTGTTTATTCTGGTTTCATTATGTCATATTATGTACCTTTGTATGACTTATAGAGTTTAAAAAACATTGTTCGGGGATGTTCATTTTTATGGTTTTCTTGAGCGGTCAACTTGTGTTCTTAAATTGATGATTGGGTAGATCATGGGTAAACATACCTAACTGATATTACATGTTATTTATGATATTACAGAATATTTAATGATTTTATAATCAGTTATATTAGATCCATGTGGACGAATCATTAGATAATATTTCAATGATGGTTATTTGGGTAAATTTGGGCGGTTTTTGGATCACAATGAACTTGTTTTAACTTTTCACTTAGTAATATGGACATAGGTTATTTCCAGAACATAAAATAGAACATAATACTTATAACATATTTTGGTTCAACCATAAAAATGGTTTCATGACCAGATCTGAAGGTAGAAATGGAAGAAGAGAGCATGTTGTTTTTGAAGGTGATAAATTAACACCACATGAACAACATTGTCTTTAATAAAATAAAAGGAAAAGGGAAAGGGTGTGGGGTGATATAATATACCATTAGAATCATAATATTATAGTATATGTATAATACTGGAGTTACAAAACAATTTGGATGAAGGTAGTTGGGGAGATATCAAGAAATGAACTTGAACTTGAAAGGAAATTAAAGGAGAAGAGGGAGGGAAATTACCTCTTGAATCCTTTACTTGAGAACCTCCTTAAGGGCCTTTGATTGGTCTTTTGATGATACCAGAAGCTATTGGAAGTGGGGAAGGGGCTAGGGGAGATTATTGGTTAGTGCTTAGACAATGATTGAAGCTTGAGAGGTGTGGTTTGGCAAGAGGATGGGGAGGGCTTATTTATACATGAGGAGGGAGGTGTTTTTGGTATAAAATATTAAATAAAATAATATATCATAAGTTAGAATTGTAATAGTAGTTTTTTTGACACACAAAATCATATATTAATATAATAAAATTCGTTTTAGGATTTAACTCTTATTTATAATTCTAATTCATTAATTTATTAAAATGAATGTGAAAGAAAGAGAAAAAGACACTTTAAGAAATCACCTTTTGACTTTAGGCTTTGGAAAGTTATTTTTAGGTTTGAGAATTAAATTTTTTGTATTTCAAGGAACAATTTATAAAATTTAATATGTTTTGGCCGAAACTAATGTTCCAGAATGTTTATGTCATCATTACATCATCAATGATGCAATTTAGTGTACACCGATTATGCGAAAAACTGTATTTTTTACTATTCACCTGAAACATGAAGTATTTCAGAATAAATCCAAAAATTTACCCCTACCATTTTTCGACGTGTAGAATAATAAATTGATGTAAATTTTGTAGAAATAATTTTCTAAATATTATTAATTTAATGTTTAATTAAAATCATAATTTACTTTAAAAAACCGTTTTTAAAATAAAAACTGATTTTGTAGTTCTTTCAAAAATTACGTAGGTTCTTATAAAATTATCTAATAACTATTAGAAATTGATTCAATAATTTATTAATACATTTCAGGGAAATAAATATTCTTTTAAATTAATTAATTAATTATAATTAAATATTCTGACTTATAAAATACCAAAAATGTTTACTAAGGACAAATTATCACTTTCTATGATGTCTAAATTTTATTTTATTATTCATAGTTAATGGTACTCTTATTTACTATGAGGGTCATATAACTATTTATAAGGGTAGGTTACTATTCATAAGGGTAGTTTACTATTCACCAAAAATTATTTTTGTTTCATTAGACTCCAAAAACTATCTTGAACACAACTGTGTATGTCGGATTTTTAAAATCCCAAACATAGGGGTGACAAAATTATGTTTAAAGGTCACTTATCACTTAGTAGTTCATTATTTTGTGTTTTTTTGACATAAATATAAGAAGGTAATTTTCCATTGAAATACTTTGGGTCGTTACAATAACTATATTTCTATTGAGGGGAATTAAATTCTTTTTGTTTGTTTATAATTTTTCATTTTTGTTTTTTTTCATAAATATTTTTGTTTATTGAACTTGTATTTCCTTTGATTTTATTCATTTATTAAGTTTCTTGATATATCAGTTATCGAAAATAAACTCAATATTATTTCAAAAATTTTCACTAAATATAATTAATTGATGAATTGATCTTTGGTATTGAATGAAGTGACATTCATAGATGAATTATAGTTAATTTGTGAACGAATTATTATTCTATGAATTTTGTTGTCTTTTGTCTTTAAGAACACCATTTTTCAAAAAGCTGGTTCATTTTCATTCCCACTTAATATCAATTTTCATGTCTCCTGCCCATAAACCTTTAGTATTAGGTTCTAACACTTCCAACATTACACACCCACCACTCTTATTTCACTTTTTTTCATATTAATTCTACACACACTATCCAATTTTCATTTTTTTACTATTTCATTGATTTTAGTAGAATAGATTTTAAAATAAGACCTTAAATATTCATTCCTCTTTCCTTGGGTTTGACCCTGATTATCACAATGTTAGTGTGAGTTAAAGATTATAAAAGACATTTTAGTAGTTTCAATAATTAACTATTAGAATTTGATTTCTTATAAGGGTAATTCACATTTTATGTGTCTTAAGGTTTGTTTTCAACACTTTGGTCAGGGTGCGCACGTCTGTATACTTGAGGACAAATGGTGTAGTTTTGTTGCCCTGCATTCCCACTTTCCAAAGGCGGGCGACATCCGTCCCTTATTTAGGGACGTCTGCTCCATGATCGAAATGGGATGAGGGAATGTTGGTTCTTCCTTCTCTGGATTCCTCCTCAGAACTCATCACCTAGTCCGGGTCTCCCTTATAGACTTAAGACGTTGTTCGTGAAACTCTTCCTAGAGCCATATTTTGATGGACACCAGTTAATTACACTACTTATTTCAGGAAATTTAAAAGTTTCCAGTCAGGGCATCAACCTTTGGTCAGGGGAGTAGTCATCTTGGACAACATTGGCATGTCTGGACGCTGGAAAATTGGATCGTCTCAGTTTCTTCCTCTTATTATAGGGCTTCTCAAGGGTGTGGAAGCCCGATGCATCCCACTTCGGATGTGATGAATTATATGCCATAGGCATGTCTCTGAGGTTTTCCTCAACTTCCCTTGTTTAACACAGGGTAGACCGCAAGTTTAACATCCAGCGGAGATGGATCAGACTGATCAGAACATAGAAAAAAGTGGATCAGACTTGTGTAACCCCTGGAGGACACACTGTTGTAGGTGGGTTGACATGACCTCACTGGGATGTGGCGGCCTAGGTAAGAATCAAGATGGATGATGGGGTGCTAAGTGAAATGGGTGGCGAATGGGATGGAACCTCCATGTGGACAACGATAATTTGGGCTTGAGTCTCAGGAGACTTCCTACATATCCCCATGGAAGAGAATCAAAGTCCACGTAGTTCAGGAGGGTGATAGGATGCCTGAGGAGGCGACCCGTGAGAATGGACTCATGTATGAGACCCAGAGGAAGTGTAACCTCTGGGTTGGGGAATGACCTTCTAGAGATACAAAAGATCGAGGGAAATGTCAGGCGATGAGCATGAAATGGGGTGTACACATAAGACAACAACCCTATGATGTGTATGGGGCTTATGCTTGGTTAGCAGCCCGAGTTGGTCTGACGCCACTAGGACGAACCAAAGATGTGGGTCCCAGCTAAAGGGGTTACAACGGATTACCGCTGAATAAGAGACGCAATGGATTACTGCTGATCGAAACACAATGGATAACCGCTGCATGGGCTACAATGGCTTACCACTGTTTGAGGTACACAGTTTAATGTCATGTAGGACGGGGGTGACCCGACGTGAAGGTAGTCAAGATCAAGGGACCGTGGGAATGAACCTCATGTAGGCTTCCTACGTACCTTGCATTGGAAAGTATCAAAGACTTAATAGTTGAGGATGGTGTTTGGGGATTACACTCTAGGGTGACCAAGGTGTTGGTGAACCGATGTAAAGAAGGTCGGAATGACCGGGGTGGTGGGATTGAACCTCGTGGAGGTTTCCTACATGCCTTGACTTTGCAAGGATCAAAATATTCTTAGTTCAAGTTGGTTTTTGGGGCATACACTCGTGGATTCCTAAGGTTTTGGTGAACCGACGTGAAGGAGGTCAGAATGACCGGGGTGGTGGGATTAAACCTCGTGGAGGTTTCAAACATACCATGCCTTGGCAAGGATCAAAGTCTTCATAGTTCAGGTAGGCCTTTAGGGATTACACTCTTGGCTGACCATGGTGTTGGTGAACCAACGTAAAGGAGGTCGGAACGACCGGGGTGGTTGGATTGAACCTCATGGATGCTTCCTACGTCCCCTTCCTTGGCAAGGATCAAAGTCTTCGTAGTTCAAGTTGGTTTTTTGGAATTACACTCTAGGCTGCCCAAGGTGTTGGTGAACTGATGTGATGGAGGTCAGAACGACCAGGGTGGTGGGATTGGACCTCGTTGGGGCTTCCTACGTACCCTTCCTGGGCAATGATCAAAGTCTTCATAGTTCAGGTTGGTGTTTGAGACTTACACTATAGGCTACCCAAATTGTTATGGTTGATGCTCACTCTAAGCCCACGTATGTCAAGCTCGATGTGAGAAACAAGAGGTAGTAAAGACCTAATGATCATGTCATTAAAGGTGCATCTGTGGGAAGTGAATTGGGGCTCATGCGTGGTTAGCAGCCCAAAGAGGAAACAGTGGATTGGGACTTACTCCAGGATGAAGTCCCGGTGGTGACAAAGCCCAACGGGAGAGGGATTTGGCACTGTAGAAAAGAGGGGCAGGGATGCTGCCTCCTACAAGAAAAGATAGGGGGATTACACCAAGGTGGTTTCTATTTCTCTGCGAACAAACATCGTCCCAATAAAGAGGATTTGATTCAGCATGAGTAATGATCTCACTCCTGTGGAGACCATTGGGTGTATAAAATGTCTGAGATAGGGAACCTCGCGTGCGAGGCATGAGGTGATGTCATAGTTTAACGTCATGTGCTGAGGACGATGGTGCTTAACAATTTAACGTCCTGCAGCTTGGACAAGGTAGGTTCACTCTACACCCCTAGGACATACATAACCGGTACCCTCTGCACCTTGGCGAATGGAATACACCAACAATGTCATGGCAGGGGGGGTGTCGTGAGGTGATCCCATTAGTGGTTCACATTAGCATGGCTATGTGAAGAATCAATAATCATTAGCGTCCCTATGGGAACAAGAATGATGCGAAGCAACACATTGTGGAACATCAACCAAGGGACATTGAAGTTACCTAGTATGAGCCTAGAAGGTCGTACATGAAAATGGTGTATGACGTAGATGTTTAGGGCGTGAGAGGCACCTGAAAATGATATTCATAAGGAGGACATCAGACACATGCGAAAGAGCATGCCCAAAGAGGAAGAGGTGCACGTAAATGGAGTAGTAGCGGGGAAATGGCAAGGGTGAGGGGCCCTGGTGGATTGCGCACAATCGTGGAGGTTTGTGTGCACTTGGCACAAAATAGGAAAATTTGCGTGAAAAATACCGAGTTGGCACAAAAACGAGGAAGATTGGAGCGTAAAAGTGGGGTCGAGGTTTTTCATGAAATTGGATGGAATTGTGCACAAGGATTGGGGGTTGCATGCAATGGGAAGGGCTTGCGCGCAATTGGAAGGGATTGCGCGCAAATAGTGGGGGTGCACACAAGGAAGGGATTGCATGCAAGGAGCGGGATTGAGTGCAATTGGACGAGCTGCGTGAAAATGGACGGGATTGTGCGCAAGGCCTGGGACTTGAAGGGATGTGGACGAGGGGTTATTCCAGAGGGGTCTCGCGTGAGGGCAGACCCTTGGGTGACCTGGCGCGAAAAATCCAGTGCCTGAGGGACATCTTTTACACACACGAGAGGTGAATTTCGCGCCAGAGAGACAGTTCATATTCTTCCGCCCGTAAGTTTAAATGGTGAACTTTTATTTATAGCCGCCCGAGGTTCGCAGATCCATGTGGAAAATGGGACTGTGTGAAATTTTGCATGCCGATGTCGGCAGCGCGCAAATTCAACCGCGCGGGGCGGGTGCGTACAAATATCCACTCCTGCTGTCGGGGTGCCGAAAATTTCTGCTCCCATGTAGAAATCTTTCATGGATCTCGTAGTTTTCTAGGCGATATAAATTTTTTTGCACAACTCTGGATTTTTTTGCACGACCTCTTCGGGCCCCCCTAAATGGATCACCGGGTCCAAATATGGTTTCTCTTTGTCATGCCAAAACCTTCTTCAACACTTGATTGTTTTTCGGCGTCTACAAGGTTATAATACCAAACAAAAAAACAAATAAAAACAAATAAAAATATAATAGGCAAAAAAATACAAACAAAATGAAGTTTGTTGTTTGATATGTTTTGTATGGGATTAAATTTGACAATATGTTATTTTTACTGCGTGTTCATGTTTTAAATATTTGATTTTTACTACTTTGTATTTTTTATATATGTTTATTTACAATTTATTTATTTTTTGGTTTTAAATATATCATATTACGGGTTTGTACCAATTTGGTCAAAATTATTGTGTTCATTGTGGCTGCTAAGAGAATATTTATTTGAAACAAGCTTATAACTAGTCAAGACAACACCAATAATTAGAAGAAAATGATTTTTTGTGAACTATAATATGGAAATAAATCACAAGTGAATCAAATATAAATATAAATCCAGTATGACCTTGAAGAGGTCTTATAGGTGCAAGAAGGTCAATATCTTATCATTAAATTACAACCCAAACAAGTAAAAGTTTAGGATTTTGGTTAAAATTGTACTATGAATTAAGGAAAAGCTTGACAATGATAATTTAAATGATAAAAAAATCATCAAACTATTATTATGAAAATTTAGGAATGAGTTAGATATGAAACTTGGTTAGATGATAAAAAAATTAGAATTTATTGATATTGTAAATTTTTAAACTGATCTTCAAGGTTTTCTTCCATATTTTAAAACTGATAAAATAATAACTCCTGAACTAATTATTTATAAAGAGTAAAAGGGAGTATAAATTGAAAATAAATGAACCAAAAAACACTCATTTATTGATCCTATGATCTATGGGTCCCTCCTAAAATTCAATGATGATACGAGTTCAAATATTAATCAACTTGGGAAGTGTGACTTAAATATGGGAATTTCAAGCTTTATTTTTTATAAGATTGAATATTAACTACCATTTCATAATGTTGAAATTGAAGACATTTTTTTCATTTTTATTTGGGGATGTAGTGTAGGAAATTAAACCAAAAATTTAGAACACTCTGTTTTATATAAGTAGAAATTATTGTTCAAATGTAGTGTCAACTATTTATTTTTTATTAGCTGTGGAATTTTTCAAATAAAATCATTATTTAATAGAACTTGAATTTTAAGGTTTTGATGTTGAAAAAAATAAATCCTTCCCCATGATTCAGTGTTTTCCTCAATTTTATTGGGTGATTAAATTCAATTTGGAGTTTAGAATAAATTTTAAGAGGACTTAGTGTCAATTTTTAAGTGTTCAAAAACTGTTCAAAGAATAATTAAAAAACATCTTCCTAAACATGATTTTTATAAATTAGAAATTAGATCCTTTATTTTTGATAGTTTAGAGTCAAAAAATTTAGAGGAGAGATATGAGGGTCACACCATACCTTTAGAATCATCCCATTTACTGCTGTCTATTAAAAAAAAACCCAAAATGTGTTTATTTTGGAATAATTTTGGAAGTGGAAAATCAACATTACAACTTTTTAAAGGGATGTTTCAAGGGGTTTTATAGAGAAAATAAGGTTTTTTTGTTTTACTAGAAGTGTTGAGGCCAACAAAAATAAATTATTATATAAAAATGTATATTCCATTAGTATGTGGTGGTTTTTTCCAAGGAAACCATGTCCCCTTTGTGACTATGGTTCGTTTACTAGGAGATTATAGAAGGGTTATTAAAACAAATAATTTCATTGGATGTGACCCATTATTGAATGAAACATTTTCTTTCTTTAGTTTTATTTAACTAAAAATCCCTCTCCCTTTTGTTTTTGTGAAAATAGACCCCATGATCATGTTATCCTTATTCTGAATTTTAAAGACTTCATTTTCTAGGGCTTCATTTATATATCGTCTCACTTTTTTGGTATCATTTCTTTGATTTTTAATTATTGGTTCTAATGTTGATTTGTTTTTATTTTTATAGGCACTTTAATGAGAGAGGCCAAGTTGGAGCATGAAGTGTCTTTATGATAGTGATCTTTTGGATGCACCAAATTAATAAGGAAATAACTATCAGTGGAGAAACTTATCCAATTACCTTTTTTATTTTGAATATTAAAAGTTTTTTACTGCTTCATTCTTCCTTGAAGTTGATATTAAATTTGAAAATTCATTTTTATAATATAAATTTCTAGAAATTCAGTATGGTGGGATATGAATTCTTCAAAATTTCATTCTAATGATTGTATACTGAGTCAAATGGGAAATGAGATTTATTTAATATACACTATTGAAAATGTTTTTGAATATATTTTAAATTTTTTTAGCACCCAAATAACATTTGGGTTTGTTATAAACATTGGAAATTGAATGAAGTGCTGGTTGTATGAAGAATTCTTGAAAAAACCATGTTGGTTTCTACTACTGTTTTACAAATTTTATTGATGAAATTATGAAACATGGAATTATTGTTATATGAAAAATTTAAAACATCTTTGAACCTAAACATTAATCATGAACCTTTGTTTGAAAATATTTCATGTACTTGTTAAAGTTTATGTTGTTTTGGGGTAGAACCATCATTACATGTTTGATGGAATCATTGTTTAAATATGATACTACTACGAGTTGTTTTGAAAAAATATTAGTGTTATTCTATTTAGAATATTCACGTACATTTTAAATTATTTTTTGGTTATTTCTGGATTTGTGTCTATATATGGTTTGAATTCATTGTGACCCTTAAGCATGATTTTTGATCTAATTAATTTCCAATTTATTTTGAACATGAAAGAGTTTTTTTTCTCCCACCTTGAAGATCAATATTGGTGACAATGTTTAGTTTTAAGTGTGGGGGATGGGAATTCATCTATGCTAATTTTTGTTTTGTTATAAACACATAAAATATCACATAATTTTTTTCTTCAAATTTTATTATTTTCAATCTATAAATTTTATTTTCAGTGGTTATTTTTTCTTGGAATTATGGACTTCTTTGCCTCTTAAAGAGGTTAATATTTTCTATCCCATCATGAATTCAATCTTGTAACAGAATTTTCATAATTTTTTTAAAAATTATTTATTTTTGTCAAATTTTAGAAGTAATATTTAAAACATAATTGGGTTTGAAATTTTTGTTTGGATTTTAAACTTATATGCTATGAATTTAAATGGGTTATGAAATGATCTCCTAAACCTTGTGAACATTTTTTTCTTGATGAAAATATTAGTGGATGAGTTCATTAATATTCATTTTAGTTATTAAAATCACTCATCCACCGATTGTATCTTTTTATTCTATGTGATAAAATATGTGAGTATGTGCACTAAGGAGAAAAAGAGAAGTTTGAAAGAACATTTATATGAAAAGTGACATCTATTTAATTCTTTTAAAATAATAAAATTCAATATTTTTTTGAAAAATTGAAACCAAATTTATGGGAGAATATTTTCTTTTTATCGGGAAATGATCCATAATTACTCAAAAGAACCCACGAGGGAAAGCATTTTTAAAAATCACTTGTCATTGGCATGGAAAATATTTCTTTTTTATGTTGGGTTGACTTCTACTGAGTTTGACTGATTAATTACATGAGGATAATACATATCTTAAGATTAGGTGAATTTGATGTGGCCTATTTTTAATACATGTTTTCCTCATCATTTTCATGAAAATATGAATGTTTTGATTTCAACATATGTCTTAATTGATAATATTTTAAATCCTTTTCATTTTTGAGTTGCAATTAAATTTTTTCAAAGATATGATTTTGGTAGTAAAATTTTCAAAGGTTCTATGCTACAATTTTTTTTAAGAACCAATATTTTGGTTGATTTTTGTGAAGGACAGAATTGAATTTCCATTTTAGAAGTGTTTTTTTGTATTTTGGGTTTTTTAATTAATATTTACCAAGTTCGATGTTTTTATCCCTGAAATAAATTGTTGGAATTCATTTTCAATTCTCATTTTATAAATGATAAATTCATTGTTTATTCTATTTTTGAAGTTATATTTTCATTTTTAATTAATTAATTTTCACTAAGTGTTGTATTCAGACTTGAAGGCAACAACTACGTAAAGGTAACACTATTGTGGAAGAGGATATCTATGAGTAATCCCAAAGTTCACCTAGGTGATACATAAAGGTCACCACATGCTTCTATATTTACATGAAGGTCCATACCACATTTTAAAATCTATGAAAAGGTAACTTGGTGCACTTAAAATATACATCAAGGCACCATTGTGGATCTAAAGGCTATATCAAGGTCATTCGACACCTCGACTCTCAAATTAATTCATATAAATACCTATATCTCAAATCAAAATCAAATAAGGAATCCAATCTAAGGGAGATTCTGGGGGATATTCGAAAGCATGTTGAGGGAGCTAGGAAGATGGAACCGAATAAAGAACCCACATAGGAGGATCACAATTTGTTAGTGGGATTCAACACAAATCATAGTGAGAGAGATGATGAAGAGGAACAACAGCCACATGAAGTCCTATAATATTAACACAGAGTTGTGGGTTTTGAGTCATGATTCTAAAAGTTTAAACATAAATTCATGTGACTTAATTTGAGGGGGGAACCATTGACTCATTCTTGGATGATTGAATAACACATTCTGGTACCACAACTAATTGACTAGAGAGAAATGGGTAGGTGTAGGAGGCATGGGATTTGCCTAAAGCATGAAATAAGCTTGATATGGGTGAGGATTAAGGGAGTTCAACCTCAATATAAAATATTCTTATCACCATTGTTTCATTTCCTACGGAATTTCTATAACATTTTCCCATGATTTCCTTTCTTCAAACATGCACTTTAATTTGAGTTTCCTTGATGGGAATTAAACTATTTTTGTTCATTCATACATTTTTGTTATTGTTTTCATTTCTTATTGATTTTAGTTTATTAATCGTGGATTTAATTTCATTCAATTCGGATCTTGAGTTTCTTGTTGCATCAATATGTCAAAATCAACTCAAGACTGTTTCTGACTTTCTTCACCCATCGTAATAAATAAAAAGATTGAGATTGAAGACTATATGAATTTTCATCCATAGGTGAATAATTTTTCAAATGTGAATGAATTATTAGTCTGTGATTTTTTTCTCTTGGATTTAAGAATACAATTTTTCAATAAGATGCTTCATTTTCATTTCCTCTCAATATCAATTTGCATGTATCCTACCCATAAACATTTAGTATGAGTTTTTAACTCTTCCAAAATCACACACCCAATTATCTTCTTTCATGTCAGTTTTTATTTTTTTCATACAATATCCAATTCTTATTCAGAACTATTTCATTACTTTTAGTAGAATATGTTTTATAATAAGAATTAGATATTCAACCACCTCCCTTTAGGTTTTACCCTTATTATCACTATGATCTTATGATTTGGAGATTATAAAATACATTATGGTAGTTTAAACAACATGGTATTATAAATATTTTATTGTGTAATGATATTTTGGGTTCATAGTGGGAAGTAAAATGTTTGAAAATTAAAATAATTTACATAATGAAGTGAAATATTGTGTAGTAAGTAGTTCTCAAACCATTGTGATTGTTTATTATTAAAAAATTTAACACCCTAAAAAATGAATTATCCACCTCAAAAACTATTAACCAAGAATCAAATAATGAGAACTATTTATGAAGAATATGCATTAAATTAAAAAAATAAATTTCAATAAATTATATTTTTTTCTGTAAAATTTACCCAAAACAACTAAATAAGAATATAATTATTTCCATCACATATGTATTCCCTAATTCTGTCTTCATAAAAAAAGTTAAAAACTTTAGAAAAATAAAAAACTAATATGAAAACTGGATTCTTGTCCATGTATATTTTCTCCACATGAAAGAGAAATAATTTTTTTAGTTCCCACTAATCATAAGAATCATACTTGAATTAGAAATCATTATCCATTTAAGGAAATATATTATAAAAACAATTAAATATATTTTTTGTATATATACGGAAAAAATACATCATGTCGCATTTTTTTATAAGAATTTGTTGAATTCAAACACCCCTCTTCCATTTTTTTCATTCCTTTAGTGTACTAAGATTTATAATATTTCCATTTTGGCTAATTTAATATTCAGAAGACTAAGAATCTAATTGTCCCTATGAAAAGGTCCTAACTCTATAATAAAATCTAATGGTTCATATAGAAAAGAATAGAGAATATATAAAACTAAAAATAATAAGAAGAATAAAAATATTTCCTTCCATTATGGTCCTAAACTTGATTGTAAACAAATGGGTTCTCTTCTAAAACTCTATTATAGTAATCCAAACCTACCTTAATGTTATAAATTCTATATTATCCATGTATCATGGTTTCAAAATATTTAGGTAAATATCAATACATATGTATTAAAATCATATTTAAATGATATTGAATAAATTCAGTTTAAAAAATTAGAATATTTAGATTAGAAAGTGAAAAATGAAAAATAAAATAAAAATAAGGAACAACTAACCGAGAAATTCAAAATGAAGGAAAAACAGGGATATCCTAGAATCCAAAATTAAAATTCTTCATTATTGTTATTTTTAAATTTGAACATAGTAAAAAGATCATTAAAGATTACATGACCTTCCAACTAAGTAATTTTGATAAATAAGGTATGAGGGAAGGGAGAAGAGGTAAATTAGGGTCTGGGTGTGGATACAGAGTATGTGTACATAGGAGTAGGTGGAGTAATAGGGAATCTAATGAAGGTCTTATAGTTAAATATGAGAACTAATAGAATTCCTTCCACTTGTGTGTTTTTTCCAGATGATAACCAATAATAACAATATAGTCAATAAGTAGTTGGTTGGTTTAAATAATAAAAAATAAAAAATATATTAATATTTAAAAATATTGTCTTCCAAACAAACAATATATTGTAAAATATGATAATGGAAAATGGTTTAACCTTTGTATGTTCATCTCAATACAGAAAATTTAATATATGTCATCAATGTTTGGAATTATATTATTAAAATGTAAATAACTCAATACATTACATGAACTTATAATTCAAGAGAGAATGTGAGTGATTATTTCATTAAAAACCAAATTTAAAATTTAATCTAAAAAATCAATGAAATAACAAAGTAAATTTCCACAAAAGTTCACCAGTGTTATATTTTTTTTAAATTTTTTAACTTCCATTGTAATCTAACTTCCTTAAAAATTGATTTTTAATTTGAAGTATTTACTTCCATTATTGTATTATTATGATAAGTAATATGAAAAAAATATGATTATCACTTATTTAAGTTTTATGTAGATTATAAAAGAAATTATGTAATATATAATATAGAAAACTACAATATGGGTTGAAAATAACCATGAAAATATATTTTTTGTTAAAAAATATATTAATGATACATAAGCCTTTATAAATGTTATTATTTTTCTTCAAAAATCATAATCACATTTTTTAACCTTGTATCACTATGTCTTAATTTGTAATTTATAGGCATGTGTTCCATTTGGTAATCATATGATAAATTATTTGATAATAATATTATATTGATGTTTTTATTAAAAATGAAAATAATTATAAAAAATTTTGAGAAATATTTTGTTTTATACATTATTTCTAAACATCATGTTAGGAAGATAGAAAATAATAATACATATAATATTAATAATCTGTTAATAATATATCAACTATTATATTTTTTGTAAGAGAATTTACATTTTCATCCTTAGATAATCTATGGTCAGAAGATAAATCTTCAACCATGAACATCATAACCTACCCAAGCATTAAACTTAGAATTTACCAAGTTTGATTTAAAAATCCATTGGAAAACCCTTATTAGATATAATATTTTCATTGTAAATGTTAATGAAGGACCAAATTATGGAGAAATAGTGAATGATTTTAATAGTGTTTGTCCTTATATGAGAACCCAAGGATAATATAAACACAAACTTACATTTAAACAATAGTGAATTGGATTTCACCCTAGTAAGACTTAGCTTAATTCTGTGTTTTAGAGTATTTGAACCTCCCTAGGGTTAAAATAGTAAATTTACACTAGCAGTCTATTTTGAAAAAAATTATCTAATGGATCCATTGAATTGGAGGTATGGGTTTTACTCTTGGGAAGGTCCAACATGAATCTTTGAGTGTTGTAGAGCCTTGAAAATAATATTTTAATTATAAAAATATTTTTTTAGATGGCATGTGATTTTGGGAATTATGAATTTCTCTCAAAACAAAACCTTAGATGGGAAATTTGAAGCTATAGTTATGTTTATAATGAGCGATTTACCTTTATAGTTCTATAATATGGGTTCAAATTAGATATTTTGGGTTTAGTCAATCAGAAGTGGAGTTAATTAATTAACTCAATAGAACTAATCAATCAACCAATTAATTAATGGGCCACTATCATTGAAAACCCCAATCATACCTCTATAAAAAAAATCTTTAACTCTAAATTCTCAGAGGAGATTCCAATGAGAAACCAAAGATATTAATAAGGGATATTGGGAGAGATCAAAGGATCCAACGATTATGTTCTTTGAGATGGGATTGACTACGAAGTGGGAAATGAATCCGATCATCACCAATTATTGATCCATAATTATGGTATGGCTGCATGATATTTTTATGCTTCATTATTTTTTGATTAACTATTGGAATTGTTTATTTGAGTTGATTCTCTTTATTTTGTGGAACTCAAGTTTTAATTCTCTATTTTTTGTGGTTTCTATGATGTTTCAATATTTTGGAACCTTGATCTATATGAATTATAAGTAAAATAAATATTTGAAATTATATTATCATGTTATCATAAATATATCCATGTTCATTGCGTATGTGTGGATTTAGGGGGGGGGGGTTGATGAATAATGCCTAATTTATTATCTCCCTTATTCTCTCCCCATATTTTATCTCCTCCCTCTCTTTCATTTTATATTTTTACTTCTTATGTATAGATTAAAGTTCCAAATAAATTATTAGTGGATAGAGGTAGTGGGGGGGGGATATGAAGGTCCAATCATGGTTCAGTGAAATATATACAGAAGGAAGATGCACGTGACAGTGGTGAGGTGGCGTGACATTCTGATTATAGCAAGCCTTGGCTAGGATTGTGTGTTTTGGTGATCCTAGAAATGGGTATAGTTTCTTCCATGGTTTACTAAGATTGGTGACTAATAGTATTAGAGGAGAATACCACTTTGGAGGCTAGAGAATGTGATGAGAAGAAGCCATTATGGCCGCCACATCAGCAACATATAATGTGGGAGAGGGGCAACACGAATCGCTCCCCTACCCGTTTTTCATCTTTCATATAGGAATATTTATTTTATAATAATAATAATAATAATAATAATAAAAATAATCATCATAATGTTATTATTATTATTAATTCTTTTTTTGGTTGTATCTTTTAACCGATATGTCAGATGAATGGTTTTTCTATAGCATCGCAATGTAGACATTGATATAAAAGAATAAAAAACAATATGAAAAATTATATTCTTCTCTTGGAATGCATCCTGGGTCCCTTCATGTTATATATCTCATGATTTATGTGATGAAATACAATTTTTTCATTTTATGAAAATTTGTGATAAATAAATAGCATATGGAGGTCCACGTTAGTGTGTCCATGCAAAGAATCAATAGTCGCTAGCATGCCTATACGAAGAAGCATGAGGCGAAGCAACACAATGTGGAAAATTGCCCAAGGGACTTTGATGTTACCTTGTACGAGCCTAGAAGGTCGTACGGGAAAACGGTGTATGATGTAGATGTTTAGGGTGTGATAGGCACATGAAAATGATGTCCGTAAAGAGGACATAAGACACATGAGAAAGGGGATTCCCAAAGAGGATGGGGTGCATGAAAATGGAGTAGTAACAGGGAAACAGCTTGGGTGAGGAGTCCTAGAGGATTGTGCGTAATCATGGAGGTTTGCGCGTAATTGGCACTCAATAGGCACAATTATGTGGAAATGACCGGGTTGGCATGAAATCGAGGAAGATCGGTGCGTAAAAGTGGGGCTGAGGTTTTGTGTGCAACTGGATGGAATTGCACACAAGGATTGGGGGTTGCATGCAATGGGAAGGGCTAGTGTGTAATTGGAGGGGATTGCGTGTAAGGAGTGGGGTGCGCGCAAGGAAGGGATTGGGCGCAAGGATCGGGATTGCGCGTAATTGGACAGACTGTGCACAAATGGACAAGATTGCATGCAAGGGCTGAGACTCGAAGGGATTTGGACAGGGGTTAAGCAAGAGGGGTCTCGTACGGGGGCGGACCCTTGGGCGACCTGGTGCGAAAAATCCAGTACCTGAGAGCCATCATTTATGTGCACGAGAGGTGAATTTCACGCTGGAGAGACGGTTGAGATTCTTCTGCCCGGAAGTTGAAAGTGCGACCTTCTATTTATAGGTTCCTCGGGTCGGAAAATCTGCACGGAAAACAGGTCCGTGTGAAATTTTGCGCGCCGATGTCAGGAGCACACAAATTCAACCGCGCGGGGCGGCTAGCACAAATTTCTGCTCTCGCTGTTGGGGCACAGAAAATTTATGTGCATGTGTGGAAAACATTCATGGATTCCACAGTTTTCTACGCGATAGACATTTTTTTACACAAGTCTGGATTTTATTCACACAACCCCTCTGCCCCCCTAGAATGGATCACCAGGTCAAAATATGGCTTCTCTTTGTCGCGTCGAAACCTCCTTCATCCATTTAGTGTTTTTCAGTGTCTACAAATGCCCCCCTTGGAATCAGAGCAGCCCAAGGACACAACTGTCGGATTCTGAGGGAAACACCAAGATGTAGAACTCCCTGGGACCCGTGCACGCTCAAACTAGAGTGGCATGTAAAACCAATGAGTGTCGCATAATATGCTTTTCAGAAACATGTGAAAACATAGCTCTGTTCCTATAAAATCCCTCGTGGGTCCCTCAGCTATACGGATTTTTCTCACACGATAAGTCATGATCTCTCGCACGTGAAAAAATTCCACTAGATTGTGTGAAAAATCGTCTCATTTGCGCATAAGTCCCTGACTTCAGCTGTCATTTTATGCACATAACTGGGGTTTTTTGTGCCAAATTCTATTTTTTCGTGGCAAGCCCTGGTTTTTCACGCTAACCCCTGATATTTTGCATGGACTCCCTGAGACTGCATCAGAAGAAGATTGCTGCCAATCAGGCTGATGCTGAGGGAGAAACTGTGTTCGCTGCTCGAAGGGATGAGATGGTTTCCAACCCTGAGGTTTATGGAACTCGAAGGATCGTATCCAGCAAACATACCCTATTCAACATTATAACTCCATCCCTGAAGGAGTATGAACTTTTTCACAACCTAATGATATGGGACTTCGGTATCTTGGAGGTTTTAGCTGTGCCAGTATTTGAAGTCGACACACTGTGATCATGGGTGACCCGTGAGGATGACCTAACTCAGTATAATATCACATACAATGGACATACTGCTAGAGAAACTAGACATATGGACATTTATATCCTGAATCCCAGGACTAGGACCATTTTGGGCAGTGAGCCAGTTGTGGAGGACTCTCCGAACCTTTACGCAAGTACCTTATGTCAGAGTGTTACTGAAGAGACTAAAGGTTGGCTGTAGTACTAGGACCTATGGTTTGGAGGCAATTTCATGAGTGAGTGGGACTAGGCGTATTGGGTTCCCCGAATGTGTGACCAGTTTGAGGCCGAACTGTAGCACATCGGTTTGTTTGAGGCGGTGTGGATGTCATAGTTTCATTTCTACCATCAACATGATCTCGGGCCAGAGCTGTTTACTCAATAGTCCCCCGATACCAATACCTTCCATATTTACCGTGGGGAAGTTGGTATCAACCTTTGGGACATTCATTTCATCAAGGGTATCCCTTTGTATGGGCACCAGTATGATGAATTACTCCCGCCAAGGAACATCTCAGGAGACAAATCACAAACTCCTATGCTAACATGTCACATATTGGAGCTGGATAAGGAAAGGCTGGGGGTCAAGGATTTTTTGAAGGACATCTATTATAAGAAATGTTTTAGCTTGTTCCTTCAACGAGATTTGGAAGTCAAGATGAAGGGGCATGGGAGAAGGTGTCTGACCACGGCACAGAGGAGCAAAAACGGATCATACTGGAGGATCCTAGAGGCGGGGGAATATCAGTCATGGGGCTTCAACATAAATGAGAGTCAAGACCCGAACGTCTGGTACACCAAATTTCATGCAACATTCCTGAGTGGGTGGCTCACTACTGGTGAGGGACATAAGGATGTGGGTTCATTCAACAACATTGGTGATGGCTAGCATCATGGCTACAAACCAGAGGTTCAACCTGGGGTCTCTGTGTTTTCCCATATGTACACCATTCTGGGGTGCATTTCAGGAGGGGGCTCACTGAGGAGGATCTGCTTCCCCTTAAAGATCTTTCATGGCTGGATCACGGATTATTGCGGTGGATATACCTTTCCAAACACCATTTTTTTCTGGGTAATGACCTACAACCTTCCTTGCTAAATATTTCCGAGGTTATGCCATTGACGCTCAACAAGGATGTAGTAAGGGTAAAAATTGGAAATCATGGCAATTTAACTTTTAGCACATTCCTCACTCCAAATGGGCAAATGATAGAAAATGGTAATGGATCACTGGAGCAAATAGAATAATTCTTGTCTATTAGAGGTGGGGTAATTATGGACCGTTTTGATGTGAAGATCTTTTGTGAGCCTTACGTGTTGTCAAGATTTACTAGGTAGTTCGGATACCTCCAGCAGATGCTGAAGAAAGTGTACACAGATGTCTGGTAGGAAAGGCACCCCTGTATTCCCTGCCAAATGTGACTGATGTTTAAAACCCATGGCTCCGGTGACGTCATTACCTTTCCCCCTACTGGCGTTGACTCTAGCCTCTCAACCGAATCTGCCAAACATTGGGCCATAACATACCGTGAGGGAATTTTGTGGAAGCAAGTTCGGAAACTCAAGGTATCCAATGTAGAACTTGGGTGGCAAGAGGGTAGATAGAGTGTAGTTGGTGAGGAAAGGTCGGAAGCATGTTGGACAATTGGGCCCGCACAGGTCGGGGTTTCAGTAGCGGGGACATCGCATGGCATGGCTGCACCCTCATCTCCTAGGGGGAGAGGGGCACATGGAGTGGCCATGGAACTCCCAGGGAAGCAGATAAGGTATATTCTTCAACCTTCTGATGACATAATCTTTCTAGCTCTGTGGTCGGCCTGGATGACCCTACGACAGTCGATGGGTACCAAAGCCCTCTGGAAAAAGATAGTATGATATAGACTCAACATCTAGAGTTTGATGTCATTCGTATTGATGACAAGGTGAGCTTCCATCATTGTCATGTATACTTTATGTCGATGGACGCGTATGCAGGCCAGCGAGGTCAGCGTGAGGAACCATCCCTCCTGGTGAAGGTAATGCTCGGCCAGGGGCATGATCTAGACAAGATGTCGTCTAAAGATGGAGATAGCAATGAGGAGCTGGAGGGAAGTGAGATGGAAGAGTTGGAGGTAGAAGGAGAAGGTGAAGGAGGGGGTGAAGGAGAAGAGGAGGTTGGAGATGGAGGGTCTCAGGGGGTTTCCCACCAAGGGAGTCTCTGGGAGAGTGGCAATATCATTGGATCTGATATAGATATAATTGAGCTACTTGAGGTATGTCTCAACCCTTATCTATCCTTTCCCCCTTCATTTTGTTTTTTTCTAAACCTCAATCAGATCTCATTATCCTATTCAGGGGAAAATTGGCACCAACCAAGGGACTCCATCCGGGGGGGAGGAGGAACCAATAGAATAAGGTGGGGAGCTGATGCCAATTATTGAGCTGACTAGTGATGAGGGATCCCCTACTATGACAGTTCCTGTTATGGCTAGAACACCAGAGGCTGACGCTTTGGGATCTTTTAAGTTCATTACGTCAACACTAGTATTTACCTTCGGAGAGCTTAGTTGATTAGGGTGTTCATTGGTTTTGTAGTAATCATAGCCTTGGAGGCTCGTTGGGATACCAAATCTAGGTCTTCCGCGATTGATTCAATAGAAAATGTGTCGTCCCATTCAAGACATACTTCTCAAACTGAGCTGGCCTCGACACTTGGTGAGCAAAGAGTGGTGTACATCAGTGGTACTAATGTCGGGGAAGGGCCGAAAGTTGGTGAGGGAGCTACCAAGACTGGGGTGAGAGAGGAAGGTCGCCCAGGCATTGAAGAGCGTAACCCCTTGGGAGGAGAACCTGAAGAAGACCCTGCTTCTGGTCTATTGGCTACCTTCCCTGACTATCGACCTTCAGATCCCGAGGAGATAGATGATTCTGACTTGGAGTCAGCCGAGGAGAGCCGGATGACGTGGTGCAAAGGATGGAAGTGTATCAATCACTTTCTCAGCCAGCCTCGGGAAGAATGGCTAAAACAGATGGGATCACTCCAAACCTGGATACGCTTATTCTATGCTGAAGGGGTGGATGCTCATCATCTCTATTTGATATTCCATGACTACATGGCAGAGAAGATGCGCAAGAGAAGCCGACACTCCGATGTTTCCCAGTGTCAGAAGGATTCGGGGAGTGCCCAAGCCTTCCTAAAGGCAGAAAAAGAGGCCTGATGCCTTGAAGAATAGATGAAATAAAAGGAATTATTAATTGCAAACTGTTCTGAGCTTGTGGAGTAGTTAAAGGCCCAACTGGAAGATGCGCAAGAGCAGCTCGTGGAAGCAGATCACCAAATGAATAATCTTCAAACTAAACAGGCGCAAGCCCAGGTTAGGTAAAGTGCACTGTGCTCTGTGACTGCTGATTAATAGAGGGTTCTCAGGGGGAGATAAGCAATCCTAGAAGTCACAAGCTAAAAAATTAGTGGTGTTGGAACGATCCATCCAAGATGCTGATCATTAAGGGCCCTTTTTTGGTCGAACTTATCAATTCATTTATCCTTACTACCTCTTGTTCTGAATTGCATGTATGGATATATTTATTTACTTGTTTGTTTGGTTTAATGCATTCAACCATAGTCCTAGAATAAATATAAATCCATTCCAAATATCACGTGGTTCGTACCCGATGTAAGAAACAAGGGATGTTTGTATTATTACTTCATTTGATCGTTGGAGTGCCAATCAAGCTTTGGGAATCCGAGATTCAAATAAAAAATCTGGATTTCTGAGAAGAGAAGATGGAGGACCGATTAGAGGAAGAGGACATCAGAACAATGGATGTATCATATTCCCAGCATGATCTAGTGCATGAGTGGGGTAACTCCAGGGGAATTTGAAGTCAGTCCGAATATAACGGAATGGAAAATGTGAATCACAATACACCATATTTGGACCACTGTAGGGGTGGCATGAAAATAAAAGATAACTTTTGACCATGTTTGAAAGACTGTATCCATATTGTGTAAGCCTAAAATGGGGATGAAAAACAAGGGCCGACCGCTGACCATGTTCGAAACATGGGGCATGACTCAGAATTTCATCGATTAGTCTTCCGTAGAGTTGGCCTGAGATAGTAGGCGAGCCAGAGGCCGAGAATCTATACTATTAGGGGGGCCCTTTAGACATGGAAGAGGATGGTGATATGAATAAAGGGAACACAAAGTGTGGAAGTTGAAGTCGTGGTTTGTTCAAACAGAATACAACACTCTTGAAATTACACTATAGTGGTTGAAATACATTAGGTAAAAATTTCGGTTTGATCATGGATTATTCCTTATTTCTAGAGAGGACCCCTCTGGGGAGGAAATTTTTGCTTCCCAATGTTACCGTGGGGCATCCTAGACTTGTTCAGGGTAAATGTGTAGGGTTTCCCGAAAGAACATGGGACAAGGGGCCGAAAGGGGGGACCAGATTTGTGATTCTTGGTGCTGGACCCAAAGGCAAGATGCTTGGGCGTTCCTAAGTATCCCAGGAGGATGGGAATCAAGCCTTAGGTAGTTATGGAAGATGTCATGTAGTTTAACGTCTTGTGGCAAGGACACAGTGTGATCTTAGTTTATGGTCATGGAGCTCGGACCAGGTATTGGTAGGGAATGTGTGGGACACGTGGTGAGGTAATTATGAAACCCGACGTGAATGAGGATCCGGAGCCCATATCACCATATATTCCTTGGGGAAGTGTTTAGGTGAAGGGATCAAACACAAAAGTTAAGCTGGGCCCATAGAGAAGTGCCAGAGAATTCCTACATATCTCATGAGAATGAGAATCAAGCCAAAACATGACGTGAATGTGCACGGTGCAATAAAGCATACCCTACGTGAATGAGGACATAATCCCATACCACAACACGTGTGATTCCGAGAAAGAAACCTCCGTCCAAGGGGCCAGTAAAGGTTAAAAGATAGAAATTAGGAGAGACTTGCTCTCAATTAAGCTGGACCCGAAGACGAGATGCCCGGGGTGTTCCAATGTATCTCATGAGGATGGGAATCAAGATAAACATAGTTATTGAAGGTGTCTTTTAACATCATTCATGACAAAATATAGTTTATTTTCATGTAGGACAGTAGGTAGGAGGGAATAGCTCCTAGGAGGGGGCGTATGTGGCGTGGGTATTGCAAATCCTGCCTAAATGAGGGTAGAAGCCCATACACGCCACACCACGTGGCCCTATAAGGGTGGGGGACTAAAAGGCAGAGTAGAAGAGATAAATTATAGGAACTGATCCGGGACTAAAGATGGGATGTCTAGGCATTCCTATGTATCCCAGAATGATGGTAATCATGTTGTACGTAGTTCTCACAAAGGGGAAATACGAAAATATCTTAGTTTAAGGTCTTAGAACACAGGCCATGGAGAACCAGGACTATCCCAATTAAAGGCGGACCATAACCCAATACCTAAGCATATGTGAGTCAAACTCGATATAGGGAACAAGGGTGGATGAGGTATTTGAAATACGTGAAATACATGGAAAGGGGAAACCCGTACGGTGCCTCAAAATGACGCCTTATCACAGTTTTCTCCTCCTGACATGGGGATGTGCACTGAGGAATAGTACTAAGAGTTTCATAGTTCTACTTGGACATGATGAGGTGGAGAAGGATGTGAACCAGGTAACCATCATTTTGGGATTAATGGGTTTGCCGTGATGATGGAGGATAAATGTTGACCATCTTCGAAACACAGCATCCACACCGTGTGACCTCAGGTGTGAACAATAAACAAGGGTCGACCGCTGACCAAATTTGCAATGTGGGACTTGTATCAATTTGTTGTTCGAAACCCTTGAGGAAATTGGATTGTGATGGTAGGAGGGCCCTTGGGCTAAGCATCCATGCCATCCGAGGATCCTTTTGGGTGTGGAAGATGATGGAATCCCTAATAATGGGGAACACGAAGCCTGAAAAATGGGTGAAAGCATGTCCAGGCAGAATCCGTCAACTCTAGGAACTTAACCGGAGTACTCTTTGGCACATTGGTGACTCACTGAAGAGGATGGAGGGGACCAACTAGAAGGTGGTCGATTTTAGAATATGATTATGGGACAAGGGGATGGAGAAACCTCAACAGAAGGAGGTACATGGCGTTGTTGTTACAATACCCGATGTGAATGAGAACATAATCTCATACCACACCAAATAATCCTCTCCCTGGGGGAATACAGGCCAAGGGGACAAGATGAGGCTGGAACCGAAGACTAAATGTTTGAGAGGTCCTATGTATCCCATGAGGATGAAAATCAAGCCACACATAGTTCTAGAAGAGACACAGATAAGGGTAAGATACCCCAAAGAGGGGGGTGTATAGAACAACGAGTAACCCGGCGTGAATGGGGATATAATCCCACACCACACCGTACAATATTGAGTGAAGGCTGGGGCAGGGGCCCGAGATTGGGCCACATATAGAATGTTGTGGCCAGATTACAATTTAATGTCTTGTAGTGAGGAAGAAAGTGATATTAGTTTAAGTTCATTAAGCTCAGACCATGGAGGAAAAATGCTAAATAGATTTGCAACACAACATCCATCCTTGCATGACCGGAGGTCAGGGTAAACAATTGGGCGTCGACCACTGACCGTATTTGCAAGCGGGACTTGTATCAATTTCTTTGTCCAAAAACCTCGAGGCTATGGGCCCGGGATTGTAGGAGGACCCTTGGCCCTAATATCCTTTCCATTCAGGGGTCCTCATGGACACATAAGAACAAAAACCCAAATGATGGGGCCGATGAACCATGGTGGGGCCAGTGCTCATGGATGGGATGTAAATGGATAAGGAATGTCTCCCGGGGATGTATGTGGTGTGTCCATATAACCCAATGTGAATAAGGATGTGAGTCCCTACCACACCACATAATCCCGAATGAGAACTTGAGCCAAGCAGATGAATTGGTAAGGGGACCTGAGACTGGGCGTCCCGACCAACTGTTGACATATGACCTCTTATGTGGGTGCTGCCTCATCATATCTCATAAGCCCACGTGAGCAATGCTTAGTGAATGAAACAAAGAGTAGGACTTGGATCTCCCCATTATATAAGGGTCAGATAGCTGGAATCACCCGAAGGAAACCGCGACTTGACGGAAAAAGGGGGGGAATGAACCATTACACTCAATATTTGGGACCTATGGGGTGGAAATAATGACAAAGGATAGCTTTTGACCAAGTTCAAAACACAACATCCATATTTTGTGACCTAGAATGGGAACAAAAAACGAGCGTCGACCACTGACCGTATTCGCAACATGAGACTTGAATCAATTCATTGCTCGAAACCCTCGAGAACATTTGCCCATAATGGTAGGAGGGACCTTGGGCTGAGAATCCATGCCATCTGGGGGTCCTTTTGGACATGAAAGATGATGGAGTCCCAGACAATGTGTGTGTGTAAATTAAAAGTGTGCCCATGCATTTCAACATCAAGCATGACAGTGAAAGAGGTGGAAGTGTCCAAGGAATGGGATGTATGGTGGTTTATGATGAGCTTGATGCGAATCGAGGCAAGATCATGGGCCACAATATATGTCTTGACCCGAGGGGAGATTTTAGAGTTTTGTGCTAGGCCTACAAACAAAATTTTTAGGAGTTCCTACGTATCCCATGAGGATGAGAATCAAGACGTATGTAGTTCTTGAAGGACATGCAGTTTAGCGTCGTGCAGTGAGGATGTGGGGGAATAGAAGAATGAGGAGGGAGCACATGGTGCGATCGTCATGATTCTGACATGAGTGGGGCCAATAAATCCCGCACTACACCATGTAAGGATCGTCCGAGAGAACTATACCCTGTCTGGCATAATCAAAGAGAAGAGTTTGTGGATGAACTCAAGAAGAGGCGTTTGAGCGTTCCTACGTATCCCATGAGAATGGGAATCAATCCATATGTAGTACTAAGGGTGTAGTTTAACATCTTTCAAGATGATATACAGTTTAATGTCACGCATGACATGGTAGTTTAAGGTCTTGAGGGACCAACAGTTTAGGGTAATGCAGGACCAGAGGGGCATAGTCAAAGGATTTCTTGAGAAACATGGAATTGGTGGGAGGATTTATAATCTCACCATCCATGGTCACTAGTGAGTAAGCACCATTGAGATAAACCTTGTGAACAACATAAGGTCATTCCCATTTGGGCTCCAACTTGGGTGGTTTCCTGCCAGGTATCATCGGTGTCCGGAGGTCCAATACCAAGTCGCCTTGAAAGAAGGAGCGGAGGAGATCATTCTTGTTGAAATCTCTAGCCATATTATACTGATGCCTTTCCAGATTGTGAAGGGAATAAATCCAATTCTCATCAAGTGCTTCTAATTCGGCCCAATGAATTTCAGCTTCTTTATCTGGCGCCTGCTGATTATACCACTATGCGTAATGAAGGCAAGTGAATCTCGATAGGCAGGACAACCTCTTCTTCGTACAACAAGGAGTATGGCATCATTTGGGTGGAATTACGAGTCGTCATCTGATAAGCCCATAGGGCATTGGGGATTATGTCTAGCCAACTCTTCTTATTTTGACCAACCATTTTCTTCAGAATGTTAGGGAGGGTTTTGTTGAATGCCTCGATCTGCCCATTTTCTTGCATGTTGTAGCGGGATGTATGGTTAGAACATATGTTTTACTTGGCGTACAAATTCTTCAGCTCAGCTGCTCGGAAGTTGGTGTCATTATCAGTGAGGACGGCGTGAAGGACTCTAAATCAATAGATGATATTGGAGCTCACAAAGTTGATGATAGAATGGGCCTTGACCTCCTTGAACGGGACTACCTCTACCCACTTGGAAAAGAAATCCATAGTGGTCAGGATGCACCAACACCTGTGAGCTGTCGTCGGTGGATAATGTCCCATGACATTAGTCCCCAGACTGCAAAGGGTCAATAGTATTTGGTAGTGTGTAGAGGTTCTGATGGCTGATGCATGAAGTTGGAATGAACTTGGCACTCCTGAAATATCTTGAAAAAATCACTGCAATCATGGATAATGGAGGGTCAAAAGTACCCCAGTCTCAGGATCTGGTGAGATAGCTTCGACCCGGTCTGATGAGCCTCGCAGGAACTGGCGTGAACCTCTTGCATGATCTGGGGAATCATGACGCCTTGGATGCAATGAAGTAGAACACCATCAAACCCACGCTTTTAGAGGATCTACTCAATACTGGGACCACTTTGGAGGGTAAACCACAACATGCAGTGTTGGATTCGCTCGTACTCGGCCCGATCAGCTGGGAGGTAACCATTTTGGAGATACTCGACAAAGGGGCCCCTCCAGTTGGGAGTTTCTTCAACCACTGCTTCTGAGGGACCTGGGGGTCCTGACGTGGAGGCTCCAGTGGGAAGATAGCTCACCTGAAGTCCATCGTCATCATCTGGCGTGATGGGAGAAATGACTCTCCGGTATGCCACATGGATAATTAGATCATTTTCTTCGGGCTTTACAAGTGACACAACTAGGCTGACCAAGGCATCGACCCGGCCGTTCTGAGATCAATGTACATGAGTAACCACTGGACGAGATTGGAACTAGGCCATTATCTAGAGAGTGCATTCCAACAATGGAATGAGCTCTGACTTCTTGATGACATAGTCACCATTCATCTTCTTGATGACTAGTTCAGAATCCCCTTTCACAGGAAAATGGGGCACATCAATCTTGAGTGCCAGCTTGAGGCCGGTGATAAGAGCCTATTCCTCGGCCTCATTGTTGGTGCAGTCTTTTAACAATTGGAATGAGTAGGGAAAAATATCTTGTTCCGGGGTAATAAAGACAATTCCCAATCCGACCCTGTTGAGCCTGGGATAATTGAGCCTCCTACCGATGGGGCTTCTGGAAGAACCATCGAAGTGCATCTTCCTGCACAGTATGGCATGATCTACCAAGAGGATTTCCTCATTAGGAAAATCAAGATCCAAGGACTGGTCAGCCGGAGCTGGATGGGCAACAAGTAAGTCTGCCAATGCTTTCCCCTTAATAGCTTTCTAAGGGATAAAACAGATATCAAACTGCTGAAGAATCATTACCCACTGAGCTAGACAACCTATCAACATGGGGTGGTTCAGAATTTACTTCAGTGGGTCTACCTGAGACACCAACTATACCTCGTGGTCCTGCAAGTAATGTCATAAAAATCTGCACTGTGAATACCAGTGCAAGGCATCTTCTCTCGATGGGGGAGTATCTGGTCTTTGTATCGAGGAGCATGCAACTGAGGTAGTATAGGCTTTTCTCTGTCCCTTCATTGTTATTATGGGCAGGAAGGGCACCAAGAGATTGTTCCAGGGTGGTGAAATAAAGGACCAATGGATTTTTAGAGACAAGTGGCATCAAGACCGAAGGCTGGAGAAGATAAATCTTGATTTCCTCGAACGCAGTCTGTAAATTTCGGTCCCATTCATAGGAAGTACCTTTATTCATGAGCTAGGAAAAGGGTTTACACTTGACAGATAGATTTGAAAATAATTGGCATATGTAGGCAAAGTGGCCTTGAAGAACTCAAAGCTCTAGAATTTTTCTCAGGGGGGAATCTGTTTGATTTCCTTGATCTTCTCTGGGTCGATCTTGATGCCCCTATGTCTAAGAACAAATCCAAGAAACATTACAGAGGTGACCCCGAAAGCACACTTCAATGGGTTAATCATTAGGTGGCGAGAACGGAGGAAGAAGAACACTTTCTCAAGATCCTTGATATGGTCCTAACACTGAAGGGATTTGACCACCAGATCATCCATATAAAATTACACAAATGTCCCTAAGATTGGTTTAAATATGTGGTGCATGGCCCGCTGATAGGTGGCACCTGCATTCTTCAGGCCGAAGGGCATAACCTGGTAACAAAAAGTACCTTGGGGCGCCCTGAAAGCTGTGGAATCCTCATCCTCGGGGGGCATTCATATCTCGTTGTATCTGGAATATCCATCCATGAAGGAGAGGGATTGAAACCCAGTTGTAACATCGATTGACAATTCCATCACAAGAAGGGGAAAATCATCCTTCGGACAGTGACAGTTGAGATCCCAGAAGTCGATACAGACTCTGATCTATTGGATCTTCTTTCAGACATGTATTATGTTGGCTATCCATTTGGGGTAATAAACCTCTTTAACAAAGTTGGACATGACGAGCTTGTCAACTTCGGCCTCGACCATGGCACAGTGATAAGGGTGCATCTTTCTAGGAGTCTTCTTGAACCTGAGATGATTTGCAGGGAGACCGAGGTGATCAACAGATACCTGAGGATCTAGTCCTAGAATCTCATCATAGCTCTAGGCGAATACATCACGACGCTGTTTCATGAAGCTTATGTACCACAGCTGCTCCTCGAGGGACATGGCGACACTGGTTAATGTAGGTCTTGTGTCTACCTCACTACCGAGGTTCACCTGTACTAGTTCATCAATCGTGGAAGAGAATCCATCTTTAAAGGTAGGGGGAGAAACCTCCAAATCCTATTCTTTGTTTGCAGAGGAGGGATACCAAGTCGGAGGAGCTTCCTCTAGGTCAGCAGATTCCGACGGGAGGCTGGTACCAGCCTGAGAAGTAGTGGTCACTACATCGGGAGAATCCGGTACTGCCGAAACCATAACAATGAAGGTTCTAGACCCGATCCCATCTGTTATTCGGCCTAAGGGGCCACTCTTGATGATATCAAAGAAATAGTGGCCTGTCGGCTTGAGCCGGTTAATTCCAGTCCAGTGAAACATGCACATATGATGTACTGACGTTGCCATGGGGTGGATATCCTGATACCTTATGGGGGTAGGAGGCTCCGAGATCACCTGGGCCTGATTTGTGTAGGAGTACAAGGTGATTTTATATCGTATCTTGGACTTGGTAATGTGCTTCCCCCTTTTACCAGACACAACAAAACATTGCCCCATGTTGGGGTCATGGACTCTAATCGATGGATCGGGAAGACGTAGGCGTCATCCAGACCTGCCAAGGGGTCAGCTGCAATCACGGCATGCTCGACCTGACTGGCCTGAATCTGCTTGGATTTTATCTAGTTATAGTCGACATCCAGGTAGAGCGATTCACAAGAGGAAAAAGGAGACACGTCACCTTGGAGTGCGCCCACTCGACCATTAAGGGAGTACTTGAGGCATTGGTGATACGATGAGGGAACTGCCACGTGTAGGTGGATCCATGGTATATCCATCAATGCATTGTATGCAGTGTCTTTGGAGACAACAATAAATTTGGTGCTAGAAACTAGGTTACCGAATTGTGTCTCCAAATAGATCTTGCTGACCAGGGTATGCTCTATCCTGTCGTATCCCTGGATTCTTAAGTCGGACGGTGTCAAGTCATCTTCGGATAATCCCAGTTTCTACAGTGTCTGGTTCGGGATTAAGTTGATCCTAGAGCCCGTGTCGACAAGAAAACGATAGACCTACACACCGTTGAAATGACTGGTGATGTATAGTGGGTGAATTTGACATGGTATGGGAGAGCCTTTATCTTCTCTAGATAATGAGATAATGGACTGGAATTCAGCATTCTTGACCGCTTTAGCATGAAAGTATTCTGTGGTTGATAACTATGTCTCAAACTAGAGGGGGCTTCATAAAGCCTCAGTGAGGGCCTCACGCATATCTGATGAAAATTGAAGGGATTTGAGGATGGAAATACTCACCAGGATTCTGGGAAGGTTCTTGAGAACATCATAATTCCATGCCAGGCATGAAATTATTCTTGTAGGAGGCCGCTCTGTGAATGGAGGCATGGCAGGCCCTATTGGCTGGGCCAGCGGCTGACTGATGCTGGGCATATCCTGCTGCTCACTAGTCGAAACCTGCAGAGTAGCTATCGAATGAGGTCCAGATGACTGAGACCAACCTATAGCAGGGCGTGGCTGGTCGCGACATGGTCAAGGTGGCTCTGGCCGATCCAGTAGCATAAACGGCGGTGGAGGTGGGCCTGATGGAACCAGATGTGGAGGCTGGACATGTTGAGCTCTATGATGGGCCCCATGTCTAGTCTTAGAGGTGTGCACGACCTGGATGGAGGTCCCAACTGATGTGCCTTGACAACCCATGTAGCCACGGCTCTACCGACGCTGGCGTCAGTTGGGGAGGTTAGGGAGGTCAGCCTGGAGCTCCTCACCATCAGGAGTCATGTAGGGGTTTACCATCTCCATGATGTTAACTGAAGCATACACATGATTATCACTTGAAGAGTTATCTGCTACTAGGTGGATTCTGTGAGTAATCCCCATCTACGGGGTCATGAAGTTGCTAAGAGTACCAGACTATGATGGCATTGGTGGGGCGCGTTGCTTCCCATTGCCGCCGATGCTTGCTCTTCTGGGAAGAGGTCGGCTGAAATGATGAGGTAGAAGTGGCGGCTATTGATTCTGGAGGCTCTGGATGTTTCTGGCATGCATAGATGATACCATGGGAATGAGCGACCATTTTTTGAGCTATACAATCTTCATACTTCTGGGAATTGTGGTTATTAACCCGTTTCCACTTTCCCTCACTATCGCTACTAGTGTTTGGCCTTACGACGATGCATGCCACTTGTGCCGGGGATAGGCCCAACCTGACTATGTTTTTATCGACTTGATCTTGAAGCCAGTCTGGGAACACATAGTACTTCTTGAGAGTGTGCCCTAGGATCTGCTGATAGGGGAAGTAGTTGGGGCGATCGGTGAGGTGTGCCTCTTCTGGCCTTCTGCACTCAGGAAAACACACAATCCCTTGCTCCAAGGCACTTTAGAAATAGCTGGGGACTTGATTCTCATTGAACGAGTTGGCTGAGTTTATTCTATCCGTAAAGGGGGGCCTTTGATATTGGCCCTGATGAGGAGATATAGGATCCTATCGATGAGGTGGATCCTGATTGTCCCGCATAGGCGGTGGCGGTGCTTTACACGGGGGAACCTGCTGGTTTTGAGGAGGACGCTGTTGGGATGGAGGGTGCGCCAGTGGTGGTGGGCCTTTGCGAGGTTGCCAAGGCAGCTCCACTTGTAATAATTCCAGCTGTCTGGAGGCCTCTATTTGGGCCCCCATAGTTGGATTGGCCCTAGGATCCCTCCTTGCAGGAATTATAGGGGGAAGCAAACATGCCTGGATGGCCTATTGCAGGGCTTCTTCCAGGTGCTGGGCCTTATCAAAGAAGTCTCGGAATCCTCCAGGGTAGTTCAAGGTGATCAGATAGGGAACCAGTTACGTCTTAACATTTCCCACACACATCGTTAGTAATTTATCCTGATTCAGTGGTATGTCAAGGGAGTATGTAAGTCCTTTCTACTGGGCGATAAAGTCCGTGACACGCTAATCCGGTCTCTATTTACACTTGAAGAGGTATGTGATGCTTGTCTTCCGTGTGGTGGAGCTGAACTAGTAAAGGAATTTCCTCCAGAGGTCCTCCCATCTGGTTACCTATCCAATGGAGAGCTGGCTGTACCTGATAAACGCAAGCCCCTCCAATATCTGCATAATGCATCGAAGCATAACAGCCTCCTGCTACGCTGGGGCCCTAACATGGGCCCACACCTTGAAGTGAAGTGGTCCAGATGTTGTGGTGGGTCCCCTATCCCATTGAAGGGGGAAAAGGTGGGATTCTTGAAACCTGGAGGTGTCGACATATTATCCACCCACGCTGGATACGACTTTCCATTAGGTGGGATCACCACGTGTTTCATTTCCAATGCCTCAAAGCAGGCAATGAGCACCGCTATTGGATCATCTGGGTGGGGGTCCTTGTCCTGACAAGGATCCCTAACCATGAGTGCATTAGCAGGTTCTTCAACATGGTAAGGTGGCTCAACGACTCACGGAGCGGCTGGTGGAGTGACTTGCAGGGAAGTTGGGGGAACCCAAGATGGATCCCTTGGATTGTTGTGCCATTCCAGAGGGTTTTCTGAGACATAACGCACCCTCTTGACGTATGTTACGAAATCAAACATGTCTGTGGGAGCAAGATGATCAGGGTTTCCAGGAGGAACCTCGCAGATAAGAAGTTGTTCATGCCCCTGTTGTAATGGTCTAGGATTGCTATTGTCTGGCCGTCGCTCTGCAGTGCATTCATCCAGGAAGCCATCAACCAAATTCTTCTGCTCGAAAATTTGTTGGAATAATGTGGACTTCTCAGGGTCCTCCTCCATCTTCTGGACTGAGGCGGATGGGTCCCAGTGTTTGGAAGCTCCGACAATCTATTTACCCTTATCGTAACTCAGGTTGAGTACTAATGCATCGGTGGGCGCATAGAGACCTAGTAGGTTCCTCTACTAGTGAGTAACCCTCCCCGATGGGTCCAATAGTGGTGGAGAGCCCTTAGGGTGTAAGTACCCATCAAGAAACTCCAGCTCATACTCTTCGTCCACTATGTCAGCAATGTTGACCGTGACCATTACTGTGGGCATGTCTTCGATGTATCCTAGCAAAGTCAGGCTTCCATCAGATAGTACTGTTTGGAGGGCCTTATGGCGGCCTGATGACTGGGGGCGCTGATCCACAGAGAGCGTAGCCAGATCAAATAGACGACATTTCTCACCGAAGTCTTCAAAATGCACTTGGTTCCTGGGATAAACCACTTGCTGATGACGAATGAAGAAGTGCGCCGCCTAGAGGGTTTGATTGAAGCATTAAAACTCCTATTGGGTAAGGGATTCCACCACGCCTAAATTTGGCGTTTCAACGTGCCAAAACATCTCGGGGAAGTTGTCCACTGTGAGGATGTTCCATGAGCTCCTTGCCTTGGATTTATGTTCTGGACCTTCATTACCTCACTCATCAATTGGAGACTACTGAGGAACTGGCAGCGGCACTAAGGCAGACCGCTGGGGAGGTAGGCTAGCTGGTGGAGAGTACGGCGAGCGGGCTGACTGGTCGCCGAATCTCAGGCTGTCCTCTGAAGAGTGTAGTGACCTGGCCACTATGTCGCAATAAGATGGGCTAACGGCTGTAGTTCTAGGATTAGGGGCTAGGGATGCTGGTGATGGTCCGCGATGCTGCTCGCCAGCCATTGGTCCCCAAAATATCTCTCTATGATCTCTTGTCGAGGTAGAGAGCACTTCTGGTGATGACAGTGGTGATTGCATGACCATGACATGCTGGGTTGCTATATTTTCATCCTTCTGGATATACCTACGAAGGGAGGTGGGAATTCGATGGATCTCACATCCTGGGAGTACTAGGATGATGCGTCTGGATCCTACCCTAGCCCTTGACTTAGATGAGCGAGGGGAGGGTTCCCGAGCTGAGTCATATTCTGCTTTGGAGTCTGAGAAGCGGACTGGTTTGATCTATGTAAGGACCTTCCCTGAATTCTTCTTATGGTGGCAACGACCTGCCTTCCTGCCCCTGGGTGGATCTTCAGGACAGGGCAGATTTCTTACACAAGGTCCTTCGACCGCACTGGTGCTGGGGCAGAGAGGGTTTCCGCCTATGTAAGCCGGGGTGCAAGGAGCGTCGGGAAAGATGTCAAAGGGGACATGGGGAGGAACTCTATGGGTAGTGCTGGAGCGGGTTAGACCTCCACTGGAAATGGCAGGAGCATGGGGAAGACCTTCGTACTTGTTTCCCTTGGTGACCTCAGCATGAGGAGGGTCCTTGTATGAGTCTAGATGAACATGGGTAGGACCTCCGTGATGGGTGCTAGTGAGGCAAGGACGACCTTCACCCCTCTGGTTTATGAGGTGAGAAGGGCCTTCTCTAGTTACTATGTGGACACGGGGAGGATCTCCAGGTTGAAGAGAGACCAGAAGTGCAATGCCCCCACACCGGTGATTGGTGGCTGGAGGAATGAACCACTATTCGATGTAATGGGAACGACAGAGACTTCCATGCTGAGCATCACTGCCACAGGGAAGACCCTCATTTAAATTGATGGTGGAATGGGGCGACCCTCCATGCAGAGCCTCGAAGAGGGGAAGGTCCGCACTCTCTCTGGTAGAGGTATGGGGAGGACCTCCATACTGGGTGGAATCACTGTGAGGTAGTCCGCGATGACCACTGCCGGTGCCGATGACCAAGATAGTAGACCCAGCCTGCCCATGGGGCTGTTGGGGTCTCGATCCAGGTCAGGCATATATGTGACCCTGCTCAGTGTATATAGAGAACTGGTGGTGTGTGTCGGCTGTGGATCGGGCCACAGTAGCCACTAACGTTGACGCCCCATGGCTGACATCCTCTTCATCTTGCGCCCGACACTGGAATTGGGTCAAACGAATCGGAGCAGTCAGTGTAGGCATGTGGATTACCTACTCCTCTTATAGTAAGACTAGGCGGTAGTGCTGACATGGCCTGGTGGGATCCCTCACTAGGAGCCCCTAGAATGAGATTCTGACATGGTTGGCCCGGACATCACCTACCTCATCGGTGTAGGGAAGAGAATCATCGGAGCATTCCAGGGAGAGGCTACCAAAACAGTTATATGTATACGTGGGAAGCAGCGGCTCCCTACATGGATTTTAGGGACATCATTGATGATGAGACATTGACGCCTCCAAATCAAGGCGGGGCATATCCCGAGTCGGGATAATTCCCTCCTCCTTGTACCGGCATATGAGGTCATTGATCACCCTTCGTTGGATGACCACTGATGGGGAGATGGGTCATGGGATCCCCAGGGTTGTGGGTATATAGGTCATTGCGGAAGAGGCGGAGCTATGCAGGACTGCCACATTGGCCCTGCCCCTGCCCTTGCATCGGTGGGTAGGCAGTGATCTCATTCCAGGTGCAACAACTTGATTCCTGAGGAGCAGGGAGATTAACTCGTCACTGCTGAAAGAAAAAGGAATTGATGAACAATGCACCAGTGCCATACTATCTTCCATTACTTGTAAGAGGGGTCCATGCTGACAACGTCGCAGAATTGGTTGTCCAATCTTTTACTGCCCCAACTTCTAGTGAGTTTCACACCATGCCTTCTATTTGCTTGGCGGGACCCAGTGCCAGATATTTGGATCTGGTGAAATGCTAGTCCATGGATTCCATGAATGCTTCTAATATCCATGTTGAGGAGAAGACTTTCACGTCGGGTTCACCATTTCTTTTTCCAACGCTTTCGCCGGGGTGCGCGCGTTTATCTGATTGAGGACAAAGGGCGCGATTTTGTTGCCTCGCATTCCTGCTTTCAAAAGGCCGGTGACATTCGTCAATTATTCCCGGACGTCTACTCCTTGATCGAAATGGGATGATGGGATGTAGGTTATTCCTTCCGTGGATTCCTCCTCAGAACTCGTCACCTAGTCCAAGTATCCCTTATAGACTTAAGACGTTGTTCATGAAACTATTCCTAGGGCCATATTTTCATGGGCACTAGTTAATTACAATGCTTCTGTTGGGAAATTCCAAAGGTTCATGTCAGGGTAGTAACCTTCAGTCTGGGGATTAGTCATGTTGGAAAACACTGGCATGTCTGGACACTGGAACATTGGTGCGTCTTGGTTTCTTCCCCTTATTATAGGGCTTCTCGAGGGCGCGGTATCCTGAGGCATCCCGCGTCGGATGCGAGGAATTATATGCCATAGGCATGTCTCTGAGGTTTTCCTCAGGTTCTCATGTTTAACACAGGGTGGACCGCAAGTTTAAAATCCAACGGAGATGGATCAAACTAATCAGAACACTTACTAGAGTGGATTAGATGTCTGTAACCCCTGGAGGACACACTCATGTAGGAGGGTTGACATGACCTCACCGGGATGTGGTGGCCTGGGTAAGAATCATGATGGATGATGGGGTGATAAGTGAAATGGGTGGAGAATGGGATGGAACCTTCGTGAGGAATACAGTAATGTAAGGCTTGAGTCTCGGGGAGACTTCCTACATATCCCCGTGGAAGATAATCAAAGTCCGCGCAGTTCAGGATGGTGATTGGATTCCTGAGGAGGCGACCCATGAGAATGGATGTGTGGATGGGAACTGGAGGAAGTGTAACCCCTGGATTAGGGCATGACCATCCTGATAAACATAGTATTGAGGGAAACGTTAGGCGATGAGCTTGAATTGCGGTGTACACATAGAACAAAAACCCGATGATGTGTATGGGGCTTATGCGTAGTTAGCAGCCCAGGTTGGTCTGATTCCACTAGGACTGACCAAAGATGTGGGTCCCAGCTAAGGGGATTACAATAGATTACCACTGAATTGGAGACAAAATGGCTTACTACGGATCGAGACACAATATCTTACACTGAATGGGGTACAACGACTTACTGCTGATTGAGGTACACAGTTTAATGTCATATAGGACGAGGGTGACCTAATTTGAAGGTAGTCGGGATCAAGGGACGGTTGGCTTGAACCTCGTGGAGGCTTCCTACATACCTTTCCTTGGCAATGATCAAAGACTTCGTAGTTTAGGATGGTGTTTGGGGCTTACACTCTAGGCTTCCCAAGGTTTTGGTGAACCGATGTGAAGGAGGTCAGAATGACCGAGGTGGTGGGATTGAACCTCGTAGAGGCTTCTTACGTGCCTTGCCTTGGCAAGGATCAAAGTCTTTGTAGTTCAGGTTGGTGTTTGGGGCTTACACTCTAGGCTTCCCAAGGTGTTGGGGAACCGATGTGAAGGAGGTCAGAACGACTAGGGTGGTGGGCTTAAACCTTTTAGAGGCCTCAATCATACCCTGCCTTGGCAAGGATCAAAGTCTTTGTAGTTTAGTTAGGTGTATGGGTCTTACACTCTTGGATTCCCAAGGTGTTGGTGAACCAACGTGAAGGAGTTAGGAAGGATCGAGGCGGTGGGATTGAACCTCGTGGATGCTTCCTATGTACCCTGCCTTGGCAAGGATCAAAGTCTTCATAGTTCAGGTTGGTGTTTGGTGCTTACACTCTAGGCTGCCCAAGGTGTTGGTGAACTGACGTGAAGGAGGTCGGATGGACTGGGGTGGTGGGTTGAACCTCATGAAGGCTTCCTACGTACCCTACCATGGAAAGGATCAAAGTCTTTGTAGTCTAGGTTGGTGTTTTATGCTTACAATCGAGGCTGCCCAAAGTGTTTTGGTAATTGCTCACTCTAAACCTAGGTGAGTCATGCTCGGTTTGAGAAATAAGAGGTAGTAAAGACTTAGTGATGATGTCGTTAAAGGTGCGTTTGTGGGAGGTGAATTGGGGCTCATGCATGGTTAGTGGCCCAAAGAGGAAATAGGGGCTTGGGACATACTCCAGGACAGAGGCCCGGTGGGGACAGAGCCCAGCAGGAGATGGATTTGGCACCGAAGAAAGGAGGGATAGGAATGCTTCCTCCTGCATGAAAAGCTAGGGGGATTACACCAGGGTGGTTTCCCTTTCCCCACGAACTAACACCATCCCAATAAAAAAGACGTCATTCCGTGTGAGGAATGATCTCACTCTCGTGGAGACTAGTGGGCGTAGAAAATGTCCGAGATAGGGTACCTCACGTGTGAGGCACGAGGCGAGGTCATAGTTTAACGTCATGTGCTGAGGAAGATGGCGCTTGGTAGTTTAACGTCCTGCACCTCGGATGAGGTGGGTTCACTCCACACCCCTAGTACATAGATAACTATTACCCTCTACACCTTGGTGAAGGGAATGCACCGAAAATTCCATGCCGAGGGGGGGGGTGTCGTAAGGTGTTCCCATTAGGGGTCCATGTTATCATGGCTATGCGAAGAAGCAATAGTTTTTAGCATGCCTATGGGAAGAATAATGAGGTGAAACAACACATTGTGGAACATCGCCCAAGGGACTTTGAAGTAACCTCATACCAGATTAGAAGGTCATATGGGAAAACGGTGTATGACGTAGATGTTTAGGGCGTGAGAGGCACCTGGAAATGATATCTTTAAAGATGAAATCAGACACAAGTGAAAGAGCACGCCTAAAGAGGACATGGTGTGTGCAAATAGAGTAGTAGAGGGGAAAAGACCAGGGTGAGGGGTCCTTGTGGATTACGTGCAATCGTGGAGGTCTGCGTGAAATTGGTGTGCAACAGGAAAAATTGTGCAGAAAAGACTGAGTGGGCGCAAAATCGAGGAAGATTGGAGCGTAAAAGTGGGGCCAAGGTTTTCCGCTCCCATGCAGAAAAATTTCATAGATCCCGCAGTTTTATAGGCGATATACATTTTTTTACACAACTCTAGATTTTTTTTGCATGGCCCCTCTGGGCCTCCTAAATGGATCACTGGGTCCAAATATGGCTTCACTTTGTCGCACCGAAACCTTCTTCAGCGCTTGATCGTTTTTCGGCATCTAAAAGGTTAAAATACCATACAAAAAAAAATAAAAATAAAAATAAAATAAAATAGGCAAAAAATATAAACAAAATGAAGTTTTTTGTTTGATATGTTGTGTATGGGCTTACATTTTAAAATATGTTATTTTTACTGCGTGTTCAAGTTTTAAATATTTGATTTTTACTACTTGGTATTTTTTATATATGTTTATTTATAATTTCTTTATTTTTTGGTTTTAAATATATCATATTATGGGTTTGTACCAATTTGGTCAAAATTATTATGTTCATTGTGGTTTCTATGAGAATATTGCTTGGAAACATGCTTATTATCAGTCAAGACAACCCTAATAATTAGAAGAAAATGATTTTTTTGTGAACTAGAATATGGAAATAAATCACAAATGAATCAGGTATTAAGTTAAATCCATTATAAACTTGAAGAGGTCTTCTAGGTGCAAGAATTTCAATATCTTATCGTTAAATTACAACCCAAACAAGTAAAATTTTAGGAGTTTGGTTAAAATTATAGCATGAATTAAGGAAAATCTTGAGAATGATAATTTAAATGATAAAAAATCATCAAACTATTATAATGAAAATTTAGAAAAGAGTTAGATATGGACCTTGGTGAACCTTTAGAAGATAAAAAAATTAGAATTTGTTGATATTGTTAATTTTTAAAATGATCTTCAAGGTTTTATTCCATATTTTAAAATGGAGAAAATAATAACTTTTGAACTAATTTTTTATAAAGAGGAAAAGGTAGTATAAATTGAAAATTAATGAACCAAAAAACACTCGTTTATTGATCCTATCATTTATGGGTCCCTCCTCAATTTCAAAGATGATATGAGTTCAATTTTTAATCAACTTGGGAAGTTTGACTTAAATATGGGAATTTCAAGCTTTATGTTTGATAATATTGAATCTTAACTTCCATTTCATAACATTGAAATTGAAGACATATTTTTTTCATTTTTATTTGGGGATGTAGTGTAGGAAAGTAAACCTAAAATTTAGAACACTCTATTTTATTTAAGTAGAAATTATTGTTCAAAAGTAGTGACAACTATTTATTTTTTGTTAGCTGTGGAATTTTTCAAAGAAAATCACAGTTTAACAGAACATGAATTTGAAGGTTTTTATGATGAAAAAAATAAATCCTTCCCCATGATTCAGTGTTTTCCTCAATTTTTTTGGGTGATGAAATTCAATTTGGAGTTGAGAATAAAATTTAAGAGGACTTAGTGTTGATTTTTAAGGGTTCAAAAACTTCTCAAAGAATAATTAAAAAACCTCTTCCTAATCATGATTTTTATAAATTATACTTGAGATCCTTTCTTTTTGATAGTTTAGAGTCAAAAAAGATAGAGGAGAGCTATAATGGGCACACCATACCATTAGAATCACCCCATTTATTACTGTCTATTAAAAAAATACTCAAAATGTGTTTATTTTGGAAGAATTTTGGAAGTGGAAAACAAGGATTCCAACTTTGTAGAGGGATGCTTCAAGGGGTTCTTTAGAGAAAAAAAAGGTTTTTTTGTTTTACTAGAAATTTTGAAGCCCACAAAAATCAATTCATATAAAAAAATGTATATTCCATTAGTATGTGGTGGTTTCTTCCAGGGAAACCCTATCCTCTTTTTGACTATGGTTAGTTTACTAGGATATTCTAGAAGGGGTATTAAGACAAATAATTTCATTGGATGTGACCCATGATTTAATGAAACATTTTCTTTCTTTAGTTTTATTTAACTAAAAATCCCTCTCCCTTTTGTTTTTGTGAAAATAGACCCCATGATCATGCTTTCCATGTTCTGAATTTTAAACAGTCGATTTACTAGAGCTTCATTTCCATATAATTTTACTTTTATGGTATCATTTCTTTAATTTTTAATTATTGGTTCTAACATTGATTTTTTTTATTTTTATAGGAACTTTAATGAGAGAGGCCAAGGTGGAGCATGAAGTGTCTTTACGATTGTGATATTTTGGATTCACCAAAGTAATAAGGAAACAACTATCAGTGGAGAAACTTATCCAATTACCATTTTTATTTTGAATATTAATTTTTTACTACTTCATGCTTTCTTGAAGTTGATATTAAATTTGAAAATTTATTTTTATAATATAACATTCTAGAAATTCAGTATGGGGTGATATGTATTCTTCAAAATTGAATTCTAATGATTGTATTCTGAGTCAAATGGGAAATGAGATTTATTTAATATACACTATTGAAAATGTTTTTGAATATATTTTAAATTTTTTAGCACCCTAATAAAATTTGATATTCTTATAGACATTGGAAGTTGAATGGAGAGCTGGTTTTATGATGAATTATTGAAAAAAAAATGTTGGTTTCTGCTACTGTTTTACATATATTTTGATGAAATTATGAAACATGGAATTATTGTTATATGACTCATTGAAAACATCTTTGAACCTAAACTTTAATCATGAACCTTTGTTTGAAAATATTTCATGTACTTGGTAATGTTTATTTGGTTTTAGAATAGAAAAATCATTACATGTTTGTTGGAATCATTGTTTAAATATGATACTATTATGAGTTGTTTTGAAAAAATATTGGTGTTATTCTATTTAGAATATTCAAGTACATTTTAAAATATTTTTTGGTTATTTCTGGATTTGTGTCTATATACTGTTTGAATTCTTTGTGACCCTTAAGCATGATTTTTGATCTGATGAATTTCCAAAATAGTTTGAACTTGAAAGAGTTTTAATTTTTTCTCTCCCACCATGAAGATCAATATTGGTGAAAATGATGAGTTTTAAGTATGGGTAATGAGAATTCATCTCTCCTAAATTATGTTTTGTTATAAACACATAAAAAAATCACTTAATTTTTTTCTTCAAATTATATTAATTTCAATCTGTAAATTTTATTTTCCGTGGTTAATTTTTGATGGAATTATGGATTTATTTTCCTCTTGAAGTGGTTAATATTTTCTATCCCATCATTAATTCAATCTTATAACTTAATTTTCATAATTTTATTAAAAATTATTTATTTTTGTCAAATTTTAGAAGTAAGATTTAAAACATAATTGGGTTTGAAATTTTTGATTGGGTTTTAAACTGATATGATATGAATTTAAATGGGTTATGAAATGAACTCCTAAACCTTGTGAACGTTTTTTTATTGATTAAAATATTAGTGGATGGGTTAATTAATATTCATTTTAATTATTAAAATCACTCATCCACCGATTGTATCTTTTTATTCTATGTGATAAAATATGTGAGTCTCTGCACTATGGAGAAAAATAGAAGTTTGAATGAACATTTATATGAAAAGTGACATCTATTTAATTCTTTTAAAAAAATCAAATTCAATATTTTTTTGTAAAATTGAAACCAAATTTTTGGGAGAATATTTTTTTTTATCGGGAAATAATCCATAATTACTTGAAAGAACCCATGAGGGAATGCATTTTAAAGAATCACTTCTCATTAGCATTGAACATGTTTCTTTTTTATATTGGGTTGACTTCCACTGAGTTTGATTGACTAATTACATAAGGATAAGAAATATCTTAAGTGTAGGGAAATTTGAGGTGGCCTATTTTGAATACATGTCTTCCTCATCATTTTCATGAAAATATGAATGTTTTGATTTCAACATATGTCTTAATTGATAATATTTTTAATCCTTTTCATTTTGGAGTTGGAATTAAAAATTTTCAAAGATATGATTTTGGTAGTAAAATTTTCAAAAGTTCTATGATTTAATTTTTATTTTTTTAAGAACCAATATTTTGGTTGATTTTTGTAAAGAACATAATTGAATTTTTATTTTAGAAGTTATTTTTTGTATTTTTGGTTTTTAATTAATATTTACCAAGTTCCATGTTTTTATCTATGAAATCAATTGTGGGAATTCATTTTCAATTATCATTTTAAAAACATGAAATTCATTGTTTATTATATTTTTGATGTCATATTTTCATTTTGAATTAATTAATTTTCACTAAGTGTTGTATTCAGACTTGAAGGAAACAACTACATAAAGGTAACAATAATATGGAAGAGGATATGCATGAGTAAGCCCAAAGTTAAGCCAGGTGATACTTAAAGGTCACCAAATGCTTCTATATTTACATTAAGGTCCACACCACATTTAAAAATATATAACGAGGTAACTTGGTGCACCTAAATTATACATCAAGGCACCATAGTGGATCTGAAGGCTATATCAAGGTCATTCTACACCTTGAATCTCAAATTATTTCCTATAAATTCCTAAATCTAAAATCAAAATAAAATAATGAATCCAATCTAAGGGAGATTTTGGGGGATATTCAGAATCATGTTGAGGGACCTAGGAAGAAGGAACCGAATAAATAACCCACATGGGAGGATCACAATTTTTTAGTGGGATTCAACTCAAATCACAGTGAGAGAGACGATAAAAAGGAACAATAGACACATGAAGTCCTAGAATATTAACACAGAGTTGTGGGTTGTGAGTCATGATGCACATAGTTTAAACATAAATACATGTGACTTAATTTGAGGGGGGAACCATTGACTCATTCTTGGATGATTGAATAACACATTCTGATACCACAACTAATAGACTAGAGAGAAATGTGTTGTTGTAGGAGTCATGAGATTTACCTCAAGTAGGAAAGAATCTTGATATGGATGAGGATTAAGGGAATTCAACCTCAATATAGAAGATTCTTATCACCACTGTTTCATTACCTGCTGATTTTCTATAACATTTTCCCATACGTTCCTTTTTTTGAACATGCACATTAATTTGAGTTTCTTTGATGGGAATTAATGTTTTTTGGTTCATTCATACATTTGTGTTATTGTTTTTATTTTTTAGATATTTTGGTTTATTAATCTTGGGTTAAATTTTATTCAATTCGGCTCTTGAGTTTCTTGATGTATCAATATGTCAGAATCAACTCAAGACTGTTTCTAACTTTTTTAACCCATTATAATAAATAAACAGATTGAGATTGAGGACTATATGAATTTTTATCCATAGGTGAATAATTTTTCATTTCTGAATGTATTCTTAGTTTCTAATTTTTTTTCTTGAATGAAAGAATACAAATTTTCAATATGATGCTTCATTTTCATTCCCCTAGAATATCAATTTTCAAGTATCCCACCCATAAGCTTTTAGTATGAGTTTCTAACTCTTCGAACATCACAAACCCACTTATCTTCTTTAAAATCAGTTTGTAGTTTTTTTATACACTATCTACTTTTTATTCAGCACTATTTCATTACTTTTAGTAGAATATGTTTTAAAATAATCCTTCATACAATCACCCACATCCCTTTAGGTTTTACCCTTATTATCACTATGATCTTATTATTAGGAGATTATAAAATACATTTTGGTAGTTTCAACAATAGGCTATTAGAAATATTCTACTATGTAATGATATTTGGGTTCATAGTGGGAAGTAAAATGTTTTAAAAATAGAATAATTTACATAATTAAGTGAAATGATGTGCACTAAGCAGTTCTCAAACCCTTGTGATTATTTATTATTAAAAATTTTAACACCCTAAAAAATGAATTATCCACCTCAAAAACTGTTAACCAAGAATCAAATAATGTGAACTATTTATGATGAATATTCACTAAATTCAAAAAAGTAAAATATTATAAATTATATTTTCTTCTATAAAATTTATCCAAAAGAACTAAATAAGACTATAATTATTTCCATCGCATTTATATTTCCTAATACTGTCTTCTAATAAAAAATGTTAAAAACTTTATAAAAATATAAAACTAACATAAAAAATGGATTCTTGTCCATGTATATTTTCTCCACATGAAATAGAAATACTTTTCATAGTTCCCATTAATCATAAGAATCATACTTGAATTAGAAATCATCATCCATTTAAGGAAATATATTATAAAAACAATTAAATATTTTTTTTGAATATATAAATAAAAAAACACATCATGTCGTATTTTTTTATAAGAATTTGTTGAATTCAAACACCCCTCTTATATTTTTTCATTCATTTTGAGTATTAACAATTATAATATTTCCATTTTGGATAATATAATATTCAGTATACTAAGAATCTAATTGTTCCTATGAAAAGGGACTAACTATATAATAAAATCTAATGGTTTATATAGAAAATAATAGAGAATATATAAACCTAAAAATTATAAGAACAATAAAAATATTTCCTCCCATTAAGGTCCTGAACTTGATTGTAAACAAATGGGTTCTCTTCTAAAACTCTATTATAGTAATCCAAACCTACCTTAATTTTATAAATTCTATATCATCCATGAATCATGGTTTCAAAATATTTTGGTAAATATCAATACATATGTAATAAAATAATATTTAAATGTTATTGAAAAAATTTATTTTAAAATATTGGAATATTTAGATTAAAAACTGAAAAATGAAAAAAAATACAAATAAGGAACAACTAACCGAAAATTTAAAAATAAAGGAAAAACAGGGATCTCCTAGAAACCAAAATCAAAATTCTTCATTATTGTGATTTATAAATTTGAACATAGTACAAAGATAATTAATGATTACATGACCTTCCAACAAAGTAATTTGGATAAATGAGGTATGTGGGAAGGGAGAAGAGGTAAATTAGGGGGTGGGGGTGGATAAGGAGGATATGCACTTTGAAGAAGGTAGAGTAATAAGGAATATAATAAAGGTCTTATAGTTGGATATGAGAGAAAATAGAATTACATCCACTTATATATTTTTTTCAGATGACAACCAATAATAATAATATAGTTAGTAAGTAGTTAGTTGGTATAAATCATAAAAAATAGAAAATATATTAATATTTAAAAATATTATCTTCCAAAAAACAATATATTGTAAAATATGATAATAGAAAATGGGTTGAACTTTGTATGTTCATCTCAATACAGAAAATTGAATATATGTCATCAATGTCTAGAATTTTATTATTAAAATGTAAATAACTCAATACATTAAATGAACTTATAATTCAAGAGAGAATGTTAGTGATTATAACATTAAAAACCAAATGTAAAATTTAATCCAAAAAAATCAATGAAATTACAAAGTATATTTACACAATCTTTTACCAGTGTTGTATTTTTTTAGATTTGTTAACTTCCATTGTAGTCTAGCTTCCTTAAAATTTGATTTTTAATTTGAAGGATTTACTTCCATTATTGTATTATTATGATAAATATTATGAAAAATATTATTATCACTTATTTAAGGTTTATGTAGATTATAAAACAAATTATATAATATATTATATAGAAAAGTGCAATGTGGGTGGAAAATAACCATGAAAATATATTTGTTGTTAAAAAATATATTAATGATACAGCATCCATTATAAATGTTAGTATTTTTCTTCAAAATTCATAATCACATTTTTTAACCTTGTTTCATTGTGTCTTACTTTGTAATTGATAAGCATGTGTTCCATTTGGTAATCATATGATAAATAATTTGATAATAATATTATATTGATTTTTTTATTAAAAATGAAAATAATTATAAAAAATTTTGAGAAATATTTTATTTTATACATTATTTATAAACTTCATGTTAAGTAGATAGAAAATATTAATACATATAATATTAATAATTTATTAATAATAAATAAACTATTATATTTTTTGTAAGAAAATTTACATTTTCATCCTTATATAATATAGGGTCAGAAGATACATCTTCATCCATAAACATCATAACCTATGAAAGCATGAAACAAAGAATTTACCAAGTTTGATATACAAATCTGTTGGAAAACCCATATTAGATATAATATTTTGATATTCAATGTTAATGGAGGACCAAATTATGGGGAAATCGTGAATGATTTTAATAGTGTTTTCCCTTAAATGAGAATGAAAGGAAGATAGAAACACAAAAATTACATTTAAACAATAGTTAATTGGGTTTCCCATACTAAGACATATCTTAATTTTGTGTTTTAGGGTATTGGAACCTCCCTAGGGGTAAAATAGAAAATTTACACTAGCAGTCGATGTTGAAAAAATTATCTAATGGTTCAATTGAATTGGAAGTATGGGTTTTACTCTTGGGAAGGTCCAAATTGAAACTTTGAGTGGTGTAGATCCTTGAAAACAATATTTTAAATATAAAAATGTAACACCCAAATCTTCAATGGTATGCTTCTCTTTCAATAATGCAATAGCTTGCATTGTATGCAAGTTCGAGATTCTAACACACCGCGACCAATCAAAGTAGCCGTTATGAATAGTAATACCCACCTTTTTAAATTATATAAATTTTATATTTCAAAATGTATTTCATTTTTGGATTCGGAATATCGAAATTAGCCTATGTTGAAATTTTGGTATTTTTCTGAGAACTTCCAATTTTCGATGAATAGTAAAAAAACTTAAAAAACATTTTTAATAAAAAAAATTTATAGTGATAAACTATAATATTTAGTGGTTTTAAAGTATAATTAGAATATATTTTTACCATTTTATCCAATGGTGGTCATTAGAATTAATTTCACTTTGAAATTGGACATAAACAATATTCAATCTTTTGATTGATATTGTTTCTTTAAAACACGCTATTTGTTTTGACATTGGGAATTAATTATAAAATTAATTAATGAAACTTATATTTTAGGAATTTTTTAAAATAGAAATCATTTTTTAATTCGGAATATCAATTATAGCGTAGGGTGAATTTTTGGTATTGTTCTGAAAAACTTCAATTTTTGATGAATAGTGAAACCACTAAGTGGTACTTAAAAAAAGATTTTTCGTTTAAATAAAGCATTACCGATTCTATGAATTGAATTTCAAAAATCCAGCATACATGGTTGTCATTGATAAGTAAAATGTCGTTCAATGGGATGAAAATAATTTTTGGTGAATAGTAACTTTTGTCTTTTATTAACCGCGATTAGAGGTAATTAGGGTAATTTAAGGTAAAAATGATATTATAAGAATATAAAAATATATTTACACATGTCCTAATCTTATTGGATGAGTCATGGATGACCGAGAAAAACCATGGGACGATTTTTGAGACCCCATGAAGCCACTTGTATAAGATAATGACATTAATAACTTTTATTTAAAGTAAAAATAAAAATGTCACAAACATGTATTGTTTTACTAAAACAATTTTTAGAAGGGGTTATATAAGTCATAGTTTTTACTATAAATATTCAGTGGAAATATAAAAATATTTCGTACATCATGGTAATTTTTTTTATAATTTTTAGTCATTAAATACATAAATTTATTTATGACACCATGATGATGTCGCAATTACCTCATTAATGAATGATTTAAATAAAATGAAAAGATAAGGTAAAATCTAAGACTTAAAATTTTCTAAAGCCTATAGGATGGGTGTATTTCGAACCATTATTACCTTATACTCTAAAAATATCATTGTGGGACCTTTAAAATATGAAAATAATTTATAATAATGTAACATTTCATGACCTTCCAAGAGTGCCTCTCCTATCCTCTTATAAAAGGCCTCCACCTCTACCACCTTATTCATAGCTTCAAAGCCATTTGGATCATCCAACCTCTACCCAAATACTATGTCATATTCCCTCTCTTACTTCTAGAATCCTCACTTTGGGCAGAAGTCTTCCCAAGGAAGCCTTTGTCTCAAATCAAAAAGAGTTACCCGATTTTAAGGTAATGTCTTCTCTTATGTTCTTTTGTTTTATTTTTCTTATCCAACCCCTTAAACACTTTTTATTCCATTATTTTGTAACAAAAAAATATATTAAATATAATAGGATGTTGTTATGAGAATTATTTGATTTACACTTACACACACCTCCGTCTAATGGTTAAGGAACATACTGTTTCTGTGGGTGGTGAATTACTACCTCACAAAACGATGATGGTTCAATCTTATTTTAACACCTTTCATGGTGTCCATTAAGATGTCACGATATTTATATATGATATATATTATGTTTATTTTTTTCCTTATGATTCTTTATTTTTCATTTATGGAAAACCTTTATGGTTTCCATTATGGGTAAACACGATAATTTCATTTTAGGAAGTGCGGACTACCACCCCCTCAAAGTGATTTGAATCGTTAATGCCATATGTGGGAAATATAAAGGAAGGAGTTAAATGATATTATATATCATATTGGAATTATAATATACCTTTATATCATTATGATTTCATACCATTAAATATTAAATAGAAATGAAACTAGCGTTCATGCGTACGTACGACTTACCATCTACATGAACGGTGCATTTCATTTCTTACCTATAAATGTTATATAATATTATAAATGCTTGTATATACTGGATATATATGATATATACGATATATAGATCATGAATATAATTCTTGAGATAATGGATATTTTACCACATGAACAAATTTTAATTATAAGATGTTTATTGTTGACTCACGTACCAATGATCGACAAAACGACCATTATTAACTTAAATGACTACATAATGTTCATAACATGGTAATAAGTGATATAAAATGGATAATGAACTTGAAAAAGGTTCTTAATAATGTAGATATTAACTCAAGTTTATTATTCAGGAGATTAATGAACAATCGAGTCAAGTTGGACACGAGGTAAGGGTTAATTATACAACCTCTTCATTATTCAAGGTTGTTCATATGTAATTATCTACTGGGACCTCTTTGTCATCCACATCCATGTTTCTTAAAAATATCTTTCAAAACATTTTCACTATTTATTAGATAATGGGTTAAAGTCATTTATACCCTTATTTGAACTTATATATTTTTGAAAGGAATCTTTCCGTCATTTTCCAAACAAGGTACATTTTGACATTTTCGAAAAAATTAAGGTAAGAATTTTTTTAACTTATACAACGGGTGCCGCTGTTTTCCACCATTATAAAATCATTGAAGCTTCCCTTACAATCTTATAATAATATTTTAAAAGAAAATGTTTTCGTTTACAATAATGTGACTTTTAAATGATTTCAAAAAAAGTTATTTCTCTCAAATAGTTTTGATTTAATCTATGTCAACATCCTTTGATGGATTTTAAGCTTATTTGAAGTTGATTTATAATGATTCAAAACATCCATATTGTATTTAAGGTTTTGTGATATGTTTGATTGTGGATGTGTTATTTTTATACCATTCATATTTTATGGAGAATGTATTGACATTTCGTGTGCTAGTTTTAATATGAATGTTTAAGTTGTGCTTAAACCTATTCATATGAAGAATGCATTGGACTTAATAAGTGACGGGTGGAGCCCACTATAGCTCTTCAATGCATCGGTTGGTCTCATGAGACAAACTAGTGTCTTGGCACGAGGCCTTAACAAAATCTTATTTGTAGTATTGGCACTAGGCATTGACTACGTGGTTATGATAGTCTGGCATTATGCATTCCATCATTATGAATGTGGTTATTGATATTGCATGTCATTGTTCGACTAGTAGAATATCCTTGTGAATAAGTAAATGGAATTATTTCATTTTATTTTTTCCATATATTCTGAAGTTCAAGTTTAAAAGTCTTTTGTTTTAGTTATATATTGCATTAAATGTTTATATTTTTTTATGAAAGTTTCCGCTATATTGTTATCCTTACTGAGCATCTGAGCTCACCCCTTTCTATGTTTTATTTTTCCCAAGATGTTAAGAAATACTTTATGACTAACCTGCAGGGATAATATGAAAGGGATATTAGTGTGGACTTTGGAAACTATGTTTTTATAGTTTTTCACTTTATGATTTAATTTAACATTTATGAATGTATCTAGTGTTTCCAAGTCTAATAAACTAATTGGTATTTCGATACATGATCTTTTGTGATGATACCAATGTTACATAACAATGCACTAACTCTAGGTAACTGGGGTCGGGGTGTTACAGTTGTTATGAGAGGCAGTTTAGTACTTACATTGGAAGCTAGATTTAGATAAACTCTGATTAGAGCACATAACACTAAGATAGACTTTTAGGATTAGTATAGAAGAACATCCTATAGTTTTGGTAAAGTATAGATTTTGTGTATTTTCTGAGCAATAAATCTTTGTCTGGATACGAGCAGGTTGAGGTGGCTCTGGCACAGATGTACCGAGGGGTAAAACCCAAAAACACCGCTTTGAGCTAGACTCGAACGGGAACTGGTGCATGACAACGGGCCTTGCTGCACTCTTGGTTACGACACTCCCAGGGGATATGCTTAGGATAATTCATGATTTCTTTACAAAACATTATGAAGGGTTTATGCATATATAATTCCTCAAATAAAATAGTCCTTTTTATGAATATGGATTATATCCATAAATAGTTCAATTTATGTTAAGTGTTTTACAAATATGGAATTATGTATTTCAATTCAGAAACTAATATAGTTTATTACATTGTTTAGAAATGGCGCCTAGTGGAAGTAATGGAAACCATATCAACGCACACACTCCATGCAAGGATTTCCCTCCTGCTCAAGATAATTATAGTGGAGCTGGTGATACAACTAGTGGTGATCAGTTAATCACCATACTGGGACAACTCACTCAGCTTATGAATAATAACATTACCCATATGAAGCACCCTGATCCGAAGCGTGGAGGATCAATGTTAGATCGCTTCATGAGGAAGCAACCACCAACATTCAATGGGAGTACAAATCCATTTGTAGCTGAGAAATGGATAAGTTCCATAGAGAAAATATTTCAGGCTTTGGGAAGTAGTGAAAGGGAAAAAGTTGTCTTGGAAATTTATTGCCTCACTGGAGATGCTGATCAATGGTGGTCATTGATACAATACATTAAGGAATATGATGAATTATCAATTATGGAATGGAGGGAGTTCAAAGAGATTTTCTTAGAAAAATAATTTCCTCGTGACCATCGAGTAGATATGGAAAGGTAATTTATGAGTCTGAGATAAAAGGAGGATGAGAATGATGCAAAGTATGAGGCTAACCTTACAAGGTTAGCGAGGCATGAAACAGATTATATATGTAACCCAAGAAGTAATATTTATCTTTTCTTTGATGGGTTAAAACCATTTCTCTGTCAAGATTTAGTATCACAATCTTTCTCAATGTATGAAGATACAGTCTCATGTGCTATCAAGATAGAAAAGGAATTATCTAAATCTTATGACAATAAAGTAAAGAAAGAGAAGAAGAGAATGGTGGAACAAGAGACAGATAAAGGTAAAAAGGGAAAGAAGTATATTCCATTATGCGATATTTGTGGGAAGAATCACCCTGGTACTTGCCTAAAAGGAATGAGAGTTTGTTATAAATGTGGAGAAAAAGGTCACCAGGCTCGTGATTGCAAAGGAAATAAAGAGGCTATCAATGTTGAATGCTAAAATTGTTGGGAAATGGGGAATTATGAAAATTAATGTCCTAAGCATCAGGGAAACTTACCTCAGAAAAGGCCAAGGGATCATGTCCAATCTTATGCTATTACTACAGTTGAAGTGGAATAATTAACGTATTGATGCTTTTGGACTCGAGGATTATATTATGGTTATAAGAATGATGTGATATATATAAGGATAATACTGTAGTAATTTTTGTTTTCATTAAGTATTTAATAAGATGAAGGTAATAATATTTTTAGTATGTGACAATAAGAGAAAATTTACTTTGTTTGGGGAATCTGATGTTACAATTGATTTTGGAATTTAGATACCTTTTAGAGAAAGTCTGGATAGAGGTATTTGGATAACTATAAAGGTTGGAATGGATTAAGTTGAACTTTGGATAGTATCGTTTAAGGTTAAAACATTTATGAAGAATATTTTTGGAATATTATAATACTATAGTTTTAGGAAAAGGATAACCTGCAGGTCGGGGGATAACCCGTCGCGTCGGACAAAGATGTAGGAATCGAACCCAAAACCATAGTGCGACAGACCTTTATTACCTACAACTAGCCTATAGGAATTCCCTAGTTATTACAAAATATTTTTCATAATCTAAATGGTATGGGTTAATATTTGGAACCTTGAACGATTAGGATAAATATAATATTTTTGAGTTCTATTATCTTTTTCAGTGAAAGATGAGTTTGTGGTAGAAATTATTTGAGGGTTGAAACTCCACTTGTCAACTATATATATATATATACCTCTCTCTTATTCTATGAATAAATTAATTATTAAACTTTAGGGAAGGGATATTAAAACAAAAATGTGTTATCCAAATAACTTATGTTTTGTTGAATTGATGATATTTTCATCATAGATTGATGGCTTTGAGGCCCTCAATTTTACACTTGTTTGTGATTTATGACCTCGATCAATACCTATAAATATTTACGTTTTCCCTCTAATTATGTGTCTATAATTGCCACTAATGTTCTCCTATTTAAAACCGTAATTTGGTGGTGACTTTCTCATTTCCATTTCCCTCTTATTAAGACTAAATTTTATTAACCCTATTTATGATATGGGTTTTCCACAAAGGTATTTTCTATTTTCCACCTTTTATTTTTGAAGAACAATTTCAAATTGTGAGGATGCAATTTATTTAAGGAGGGGAGAATGTAACACCCCAATATTCCATGGTACACTTCTCTTTCAATAATGAAATAGTTTGCATTGTACGCAAGTTTGAGATTCTAACACACTGCGACCAATCAAAGTAGCAGTTATGAATAGCAATACCCAATTTTTAAAATTATATAAATTTTATATTTCAAAATGGTCTTCATTTTTGGATTCAGAATATCAAAATTATCCCATTGTGAAATTTTGGTATTCTTCTGAGAACTTCCAAATTTCGATGAATAGTAATAAAATACTTAAAAACAACTTTTTTAATAAAAATAATTTATAGTGATAAATTATACTATTGAGTGGTTTTAATGTATAATTAGAATATAATTTTACCATTTTATCCAATGGTTTTCATTATAATTAATTACACTTTGAAATTGGACATAAACAATTGTCAATCTTTTGATTGATATTTTTTCATAAAAACACGCTATTTGTTTTGACAGCGGGAATTAACTATAAAATTAATTAACGCAACTTATATGTTTGGAATTTTTTAAAATAGGAATCAATTTTGAATTCGGAATATTAATTATAGCTTAGGGTGAAATTTTGGTATTGTTCTAAAAAACTTCAATTTTTGATGAATAGTGAAACCACTAAGTGGTAGTTAAAAAAACTGATTTTTCGTTTAAATGAAGCTTTACCGCTTCTATGAATTGAATTTCAAAAATACAACCTACATGGTTTTCATTAGTAAATAAAATTTGGTTCAATGGGATGAAAATAATTTTTGGTGAATAGTATCTTTTGAGTTTTATTAACCGCGATTAGAGGTAATTAGGGTAATTTAAGGTAAAAATGATATTATAAGAATATAAATATATATTGACACATGTCCTAATATTATTGGATGAGTCATGGACAAACAAGAAAAACCATTGGATGATTTTTTGGACCCCATTGAACCACTTGGGTAAGATAATGACATTAATACCTTTTATTTAATGTAATAAATAAAAATGTCACAAACATGTATTGTTTTACTAAAACAATTTTTAGAAGGGGTTATAGAATTCATAGTTTTAACTATAAATATTCATAAAAAATATAAAAATATTTCCTACATCATGGTAATTTTTGTATAATTTTTAGGCATTAAATAAATAAATTTATTTTTGACACCATGATGATGCAACGATTACCTCATTAATGAACGATTTAAATAAAATGAATAGATAAGGTAAAATATAAGACATAAAATTGTATAAAGACTATTTGATGGGTGGATTCTGAACCCCTATCACCTTATCCTCTAAATATATCATTTTGGGACCTTTAAAATATGAAAATAATTTTACAATAATGTAACATCTCATGACTTTCCTAGAGTGCTCCTCCTCTTTTCTTATAAAAGGCCCCCACCTCTACCACCTTATTCAGACCTTCAAAGCCATTTGGCTCGGAAAAAATCTTCCAAAATACTCTATAAAATTCCCTCACTTACTCCTATAAACCTCACTTTGGGCAGAAGTCTTCCCAAGGAATCCTTTGGCTCAAATAAAAAAGAGTTACCCGATTTTATGGTAATGTCTTCTCTTATGTTCTTTTGTTTTATTTTGCTTCTCCAACACCTTAAACCATTTTTATTCCATTATTTTGTAACAAAACCATTATATTCAATATAATCGGATGTTTTTATGATAATTATTTTATTTACACTTACACACACCCCCATCTAATGGTTAATGAACATACTGTTTCGGTGGGTAGCGAATTACTGCCTCACGAAACGATGATTGTTCAATCTTTTTTTAACACCTCTAATGGTGGCCATTAAAATGTCACTACATTTATATATGATATATATTATGTTTATGGTTTCCTTATGCTTCTGTATTTTTCATTTATGGCATAACATTATGGTTTCCATAATGGGTAAACACGATAATTTCATTTTAGGAAGTGCGGACTACCGCCCACTCAAAGTGATTTGAATCGTTAATGCCATATGTGGGATGTATAAAGGAATGAGTTAAATGTTATTATATATCATATTATAATTATAACATACCTTTATATAATTATTATTTCATTCCATTAAATATTAAATTGAAATGAAATTAGCGTTCATGCGTACGTACGACTTACCGTCTCCATGAACGGCGCATTTCATTTCTTACCTATAAATGTTATGTAATATTATAAATGCATGTATATACTAGATATATATTATATATATGATATCTAGATCATTAATATACTTCTGGAGATAATTTATATTTTACCACATGAACAAATTTTAATTATAAGAAGTTTATTGTTGACTCACGTACCAAAGATCGACAAATAACCATTATTAACTTAAATACTACATAATGTTAATAACATGGCAATAAGTGATATAAAAGGAATAATGAAGTTGAAAAAGGTTCTTAAGCAAGTAGATATTAACTCAAGTTTAGTATTCAATAGATTAAATAACGATCGAGTCAAGTAGTACATGAGGTAAGGGTTAATTCTACAACCTCTTCATTATTTTTTTAAAAGGTTGGGGCCGAAGCGTTAATTTATTATTTAAAGAAAAGACCTCTTTAGACTGGGTAGAGGGTGACCCATTACATAGCCCAAAGGCCCAAGGCCAAGTGGCCTGAATACAAGGCTTGAAATCCCATTTTTTGGCTCAAAGGACCCCTCGGTGAACAGTACTGCTACAGTACCCGCTCTGCTACAGTACCTGCTACAGTACTGCTGCCGCTACAGTTCCTGCTACAGTCCCTCCGCCACTACAGTGTCGCCGCTACTATAGTTCCACAACTGCTACAGTACTGCTACAGTGCCCCCTGCTACAGGCCACCTCCTACAGTCTGCTACATTGCCCTGCTACAGTACTCGGAAATTCACCCCTGCCCGGATTTGATCCCGGGTCTTTTGGATGCCAAGAAGGAGCTTGTACCACTAGGGTACAAGCTCATTGGCACAACCTCTTCATTATTCAAGGTTGTGCATATGTAATTATCTACTAGGACCTCTTTATCATCCACATCCATGTTTCTTAAAAATATCTTTCAAAATATTTTTAATATTTATTATACAATGGGTTAAAGTCATTTATACCCTTATTTGACCTTATACATTTTTGAAAGGAATCTTTCCGTCATTTTCCAAACAATGTACTTTTTGAAATTTTTTACAAAATTAAGGTAAGAATGTTTTTTAACTTATACAGAAGGTGGGGCTATTTTCCGCTGTTACAAAATCATTGTAGCTTCCCTTACAAGATTATAAGAATATTTTCAAAGTAAATGTTTTCTTTTACGATTATGTGACTTTTAAATAATTTCAAAAAAAGATATTTCTCTCAAATAGTTTTTATTTCATCTATATCAACATCCTTTTATGGATTTTAAGCTTATTTGAAGTTGAATTATAATGATTCAAAACTTCAATATTGTATTAAAGGTTTTGTGATATGTTTGACTGCGGATGTGTTATTTTTATACCATTCATGGTTTATGGGGAAAGTATTGACATTTCCTATGCTAGTTTTAATATGAATGTTTATGTTATGTTTAAACCTGCTCATATGAGGAATGCATTGGAATTTATAAGTGACGGGTGGAGCCCGCTATAGCTCCTCAATGCATCGGTAGGTCTCATTAGACAGACTAGTGTCTTAGAACGAGGCCTTGAAAAAATCTTATTTGTAGTCTTGGCACGAGGCCATCACTACGTGGTAATGATAGTCTGGAATTATGAATTCCATCATTATGAAAGTGGTTATTGATATTGCATGTGATTATTTGACTAGTAGAATACCCATGTGAATAAGTGAATGGAATTATTTCATCTTATTTTTTCCATATCATGCTGAATTTTAAGTTTAAAAGGCTTTTTTAGTAATACATTTCTTTAAATGTTTATGTTTATTTATGAAAGTTTCCACTATATTGTTATCCTTACTGATCATCTTAGCTCACCCCTTTCTATGTTTTATTTTTCCCAGGATGTGAAGAAATATTTTATGACTGACCTGCATGGATAGTCTAAAGGGGATATTAGTGTGGACTGTGGAAACTATATTATTGTAGTTTTTCACTTTTTGATGTAATGTAACATTTATGAATGTATCTAGTGTTTCCAAGGCTACTAAACTAATCGGTGTTTCGAGACTTGATCTTTTGTGATCATGCCAATGTTACATAATAATGAACCGACTCTAGGTAACTAGGGTCGGGGCGTTACAAAAAATATTTTTTTATTTGGCTTTTGATTTTGGGAATTATGAATTTCTATAAAAAAAACCTTAGATGGGAAATTTGAGGCTACAGTTATGTTCAAAATGAGTTATTTACCTTTATAGTTTTATAATATGGGTTCAAATTAGATATTTTGGGTTTGGGAAATCCGAAGTGGAGTTAATTAATTAACTCAATAGAACTAATCAGTCAATCAATTAATTAATGGGCCACTATCATTGAAAACGATAATCATAACTCCTTAAAAAATTATTTAACTCTAAATTATCAGAGGATATTCCAATGAGAAACCAAATAGATTAATAAGAGATATTGGGAGAGATCAAAGGATCTGACGATTATGTTCTTTTAGGGGGGATTGACTACGGAGTTGGAAACAAATCCTATCATCACCAATTATTGATTCATAATTATGGTAATGCATCATGATATTTTTATGCTTCATTATTTTTTTATTAACTATTGGAATTATTTATTTGAGTTGATTCTCTTTATTTTGCGGAACTCAAGTTTTAATTCTCTATTTTTTGGGGTTTTTATGATGTTTCAATATTTTGGACCCTTGATCTATATGATTTATAAGGAAAATAATTATTTGAAATTATATTATCATGTTCTCATAAATATATCCATGTTCATTGTGGATGTGTGGATTTGGGGGGGGGGGTGATGAATAATTCCTAATTTACTATCTCCCTACTTCTCTCCCCCTATTTCATCTGTTCCCACTCTTTCATTTTATATTTTTCATTCTTGTGTATAGATAAAAATTCCAAAGAACTTAATAGTGGCTAGTGGTAGCGAGGGGGGGGGGATATGAAGGTCCAATTGTGGTTCAGGGTAACATATACAGGAGGAGGATGCACATGACAGTGGTTAGGTGGCATGAAATTCTGATCATATCAATCCTAGGCTAGGATGGTGTGGTTTGGTGAGCCTAGACATGGGTATAGTTTCATCCAAGGTATACTATGATTGGTGACTAATAGTATTAGAGGAGAAGACCACTTTGGTGGCTGGGGAGTGTGATCAGAAGAAGCCATTATGGCTGCCACAACGCCAACATATAATGCGGGAGAGGGGCAACACAAATCCCTCCCCTACCTGTTTTTCATCTTTTATATAAGAATATTTATTTTATAATAATAATAATAATAATATTACTAATAATCATCATGATGTTATTATTATTATTAATTCTTTTTTTAGATGTATCTTTTTACCGATATGTTAGATGAATGGGTTTTCTATAGCATCGTGATGCATACATTGAGATAAAAGAATAAAAAACAATATGTAAAACTTATATTCAGCTCTTGGAATGCGCCCTGGGTCCCGTCATGTTTTATATCTCATGATTTATGTGATGAGATACATATTTTTCATTTTATGAACATTTATGATAAATAAATAACATATATTGAGTATTTTCCATATATATATATATATATATATATATATCACAATGGTGCATTCCATTTGGCCATCTGAGGAAATTTGTGAGGCAATATAAGTATAAATTGAAATTTTCAATTTGGGACGCATGATAGAGATTGGGAGTGAAACCTATAGTGTTCAAAGGATTAGGTCTACCCCTTAATCCTGTGTATTCTTTCTGACATGGCTCAAAACCCCCATACATCTAATAGAGTCAGTTCCTATTCCTCTCACTTGTTGTGTGCTACCCCTACCTACTACATGTTTTCTATGTTATATTCAGGGTGAGGGTCCTATATCGATGAATTTAGATCCCTCTCACCAATTTTGAATCATTTGTGGTGTAAATATTTCACCGAGGTAGGTTATCCCCCTTGACCAATACTTTTTTCATCAGAATGGTACAATCACCCACCATGATTCTCTCCGAGGTGACATGCATTTTCTCATAGACTGGTTGGTTATGGTGGAAAGGGTTATTTCTCCCATAGTTAACATCTATCCTTAGTGTGATTTACCCTTAGGGTTTCTATAATGTAGACAATATTGGTAGTTTTAGATGATATGGTTAAATAAACCCACTTAATATACACTCATACCTCAATGAGGAGTGAGTCCTTATTTATGGTTTCTAGTGGTTGTGAGAAAGAAAGGCTAGGAAGATTAGATACCATGGACTTGTTACTCTTTAGGAAACCCTAGGTCACCTTCAAGATATAATATATATTTGACTATCAAATTCTATCTATGTGGACCTTTTGGTACTCCATGCCTTCCTATTGACTAATAAATGATTAAAACAAAACTTCATAGAATGGAGGTGAGACATATAGGACATCTCTGAGTCTCTTTGTCTTTCTATTATAAATAATATCTTGTTTTATTAATCTTATCATTCCTCAATTACTCCATAATATTAGGGTATTAGATCCATGTTCTTTTCTCATCTTTCCTTTTTGGTTTTTAAGTGCTCTACTAAGAATGTGTTTACTCACACTTACACTAGTTTTGTGCCCACATGTGTTGTGTCTGTGCATTCGAAGCACAAGTTAGATATATTATTGGTGGATATAGAGTTGGTATACCTTATTTAGAATTGAATTATAGCTATGAACATGGTGGATAAAGTTTTTTAGAGTTTATTTTTTCAGATAGATGATAGTAACATATGGAATTAGTGTTTGAAGCCATCCTACTATGTGGTCTTCATTTAAGTTTCTTATGTTCGTTTTCCTCATGGGCTGTTGGGAATGTATAATTACACTTTTACTTTATGGATTATGTATTGGTCATATTTTTTGGATCTTATTGGTTGTCTCATGCATGTATTTTAAACAGTTTAGTTTTTTATATAGATATTCTATAGGTATTTCTTATTATATTATATGTTGGAGATATGTTTTTGTTGTTGGTTGATATATTGTAATACCCCCATACTATGAGATATTTTTACCCAGCGCTAGTCACTATCCCCTGGCCTATGGGAGGTGGTCATGGGATGACACACTCGACTAACTATCTACCCAGGTGGGGTTCTAGTGGGCCAGGTTTTGTTAAAACATCTACCTGGTCATGTCACCATGAAATAGATATCCTTTTCATTATTATTTTTATCCCATGAAAATGAATATAACCCATGAATAATTGAATAAACATTTATACCACTATAACTAAAACCCCAAAATATTTAATTATAGGTTAAATTAACAGTGAAAAATCACTCCCACAGCCTAAAACCCTGATACATGTGAAGGTTTCATTAGCAGAACTAAATGAAATTTCCAACCCAGTGTTCCATTTCGTAGAAATAAAAAGTAGTGAACTTGAAATACATACACCTGTTAATGAATAAAACTAAACAATACAAAACCATTATTTTTATAGATATCCTTAAAAAATAATATTCAACCCTTTCAAAATATAAACGTAACGAAACAAAAATATTTAGAATACTAATTCTAATATTCATATCTTTGTTATATAAAAAAACTAAATGGTGGTTTCTCAAAAATAAATAATAACAATGAAAATAAATTCAATAAAATCTTCAATATTTGATGTTATAAAAGTGAAGTTACCAAGTAAATGAGTTTTTTTTCAATAAGTTTGTGAAGAAGGAAAGTAAAAGTATGCTATTAAAGATGAGTGAGTTACTACCATATTGAAAAGAAAAATAAATTATTTACTACCACTTAAATAAAATAATAAGATAATTTAATATAGAACCCACTAATTATGATGATTGATGAAACACTATTCAATAAAGAGATAATTTATAAATGGTTGAAAGTCTTTTCCACAAAAACTTATTATAAAGGGGAGAAAGAAGCATCTGGGGAGATTGAAGTACTATGTTAATGAGTGAAATATTGGCTAGATGAAGTGCATAAACATCATCCAAAGGGTCTTGAATTTAAATAATTTAAAATTATATGATATAGAGATTATTTGATAATAATTTAATATGTTTTTAAAAAATTGATAAATCCACCTAATGGATTGAATTAATTATATGATTATTTTAATATAGTTTGGATTCTATGTACTAAGGTAGAAAATAAAAGAGGAAACTTCAGAAGGGTAGTTTTATTGACTTTGTGAGAGTCACTACATAGAATTCATAAGAGTCCTTAAGTTGAATTTGTGCGAGTTATTATGATTCTGGACTAAAAATTTAGAAAATTTCTATACTTTAGAAGATTAAAAGTTGAGTTCATAAGAGTGATAATCCACTTTAGAAGAGTCAGTATTGATTATAGAAGAGTATGTAGAGTGTTATAAGGAGTAACTCATAGCTATGTAAAAGTGAAATGTAACTTCATAAAAGCAACTTGATACTTACTAAATTTAACTATTACTTGATAAGAGTAAAAATATACTTTTAAGAGTAAGTCTATACTTTGGAATGGGAAACATAGAGATTCTTGAAGTCTGAATAATTGAGAATTTATGAGTAAAATATTCAGAATAAATAAGTAAGTTATTTTATAATTTTAAATCGGTATTAAATGAATAGAAATCACAAGAATAGGGTTCTGATCCAAGTTGTAATATTTATAAATTAGTATCAAACCGATAGTGATATGATTATATGGAGTGCTAAGATGAGTTCCATGCGGCAAGACACAAGTTCCATGACATAGTTCCATGAACATGTGGATAGGTATTTCAAAAATAAATTAAAGTTGTATTTTTTGTGGGAACATAAATATATTATATTTTATATATTTCATATAGGAAAAATTAAAAGTTTAAAGGGATATTTAAATGAGGGTGATTGAATAATTTTTTAAATGAAAATTCAAACTGAAAATATGTTCTAAATTTGAAAATTGAGAACACCTACTGGTGGAAATAAAAGATCTTTCAAAATTCTATTTTGAAACTAATATTCATAATTACACCTAGAATATATTTTTGAAAAAATAAAAAAATATGAAATGCACAAAAGAATTAAGTGACTGAGTGCCTGATAAGATAAAGTATCAATGCGATAAAGAATAGATCGAAGTTGAGAGACATTCAAGAAGGACACATGAATTCCAGAGTAATCGATGATACTATGAATTTTATTTTCACTGAATATTTGAGGAAGAAAATGAATTTTCAATAATGGAAGATATGATCATGACTACTAAATGTTAATGTTATGGAAGGTTTTATACATGAGTAGACCAGTTGATATAGTGTTTTCATGGAGGGAGATCTATATGAAGATTATTTGAAGTGACATAGAGAAGAGGGATACATTTATTATTTCTACCAATATAATTGTTGTGTGTAGTGGGAAGCTAATTACTCTAATGGGATTCTAGAGTTGGAATATAGTGGGACTCTTTTATGATAGGACTTAAATGGTCTTTGGTGTACGAATTTCATTTATAGTGAAGAATCTATGATTGGGGGGGGGGGTAACCATTCATGATAAAGAGTAGAATATAATGGGTGATCCTTGTATTTCCTTTTTTATTTTCTATTTACTTTTTTATGTTAGATAATTAAAATTGAGAGTATTGAGACTTTAATAGCTCATAAAAGTTAGTTCTAAAATAAATAAATATAAAAGTGTACCACTTATTCGCCTCCCTGTTAATAAAACCAATCAGATTGGGCACTAAAAGTGGTATCAAAGATAGTATAGGTTACCTATGAATATCCATGATGTTTATGAGAATGTAGAATCTAAATTATATGAACAAAATTATTTTACCTACATTTTTTGGAAACAACTATCATAGTTAGAGGAATAAGATTCTACCATACCTTGTTTAACATTTCATAGAGTTAAGGTATGCCACAACATTTATATTTACACATTTTAATTTTAATTATCACACGCAAATTACTAGTAAGAGAAATATGGATTTAAATGAAAAAGAAAAAAATTATATTCTAATGTATATTTTATAAAAAGTTTACACAAAGGTCACATGACTCAGAATTTCTAAAAATATTTGAGAAAAATTAGAGAGTGGTTATAATGATGCCAAATTAAAAGTGCAGAGGATCAAGTTTGAATATATTAAAATAATGGATGAATTAAAAATTTATGACTACTTCGTTAGGGTCATTGAAATCATCTTTAATATTTGAGTTTTTGGTGAGAAGATGGATGATTCTATTATAGATAAAAATCCAATGGGAAACATTATATATATTTTTGATCCAATTATTCTATCATTGTAGGAAAAAGAGGATAATAGGTTGTATGGAATTCATAATCATATCATTTATTATGAAATGAGTAAAATTGTTGTTTTTAATAATAAATCAAAATAATAAATAACTTTTGAGGCTTTGAGAAAGGGTAATGATAGAGATGAAGAAGCTATATCATGAAGTGATTATTACGACGAGGAAGATGATAAAATCTCAGTAGAGTTGTTTATCTTTTATCAAATACATTAAAAAGGTGAAATAGAAAGTAAAAGGTAAGAAACTACAAAGATGATACATTTTTAATGGAAGTGGAATTTTTTACAAAAATCACCTAAAGAAGAATCCTATATAATATAAAACAGACAAAGAAGATGATAAACCTAAAAAATATAAATGGGGAAAAATAAATAAGAAGTATTCAAGAAATATGGGAAAGATATTTATGATAAATAAGGAACAAGATAACTCAACTTCAAGAATCTAGTTAGAATATGATGAAAATTTTTTATCTCATATTGAGATATGTTTTTATACCTCAAGGAGTGATGGATAAGAAAGGACTGAACTGGAATAAATACTAAAATATGAATAAAAAAGATGAATTGTGAAAAATACATAGCTCAAGAAGGGGAAAATAAATATGATGAAAGAGAATAATAATAAAACTAAATAAAAATAAGAATTTATTAAAAGGGAATCAACTCATGTTGAAGATATTAAGAATAATAAATTTAAGGTATCCTTGGAAGAGAATATGTTGAGATAACTTGAAGAAAAACTATCCAAGAAAGAATAAGTGGTGGATGTGACATAATCCATTTGTCTAGTAGATAAAAATGAGATGGAAAATATTAGATAAGAGTTCACCATGTTAGTTGTGGTTAAGGGTGAATATTCTTAAGCTAGTGAGTGATAAGAAGGGTCTACCAAGATAGGATGATTCTCCTTCAAGTAAGATGGAAATAAAATATGTTATTTCTATTAGTGTAGGCTAAAAAATTGAGTTTGATATTGTTTATACAAAGAATACAAGTGAGATAAACACTTCTACTTCAAATGAATATAGGATCATGACAATAAAAACATTGGCACTAGGGAAAAGCAGGCTCATTTTGAATAAGAAAAACAATAAAGGTTTTTTAGATAGATTTATTGTTAACATGCAAGATCAAAGTTTAATGGTTTTTATTGTTGTTGTGGAAGGTATGGACACAAATATTACCCATGATATCATAATACGTCACTTACATAGAAGTGGAATGAACCAAATTTGAGATATGGGGAGAAGATGAAGATAGGTTCTTAGAGAAAGTAACATGTGATCAAGAACACCTCAAATCTTTAAATTCAAAACATATTTGATTTTTTCAAGGAAATATGTGGTAGACGTGAACAAATAGGTCATAGTTACTAAGAATGCATGACAATATTACCAATATAGGATACCTAAAGTGTGAAATCAAAGGTATTTCAATGGGTAAAAGATGGAAAGTCAAATTATTCTGCGACCACCAAGAAGTCATGTGAAAAATCCAAAGAATTAAAAAATTTGAAAAATAATTCCTAACAGTTTGGAGAGATCATTTGAAATATCTAAATAGATAAAGAGTGAAAATATTTGTGCTAGTGGAAAAGGAAATAATGTGGTTTCACATGAAAGGTTTTACACTCATGAAGAGTTTTCTACAAGTCATGACCAAAAAATTCAAGAAAATCTGTGTAAAATCTATTGATAAGTAGGAGATAGTATGAAGGACTATATGACCATCCAAAATCTCAGGAATAATTAATGAGAAATCTAATTTAATAATTATGCAATGAATTTTCCTTGTCAAATAATGGTGATAAAACTACTCGACACATGGAAGAAGTTAGGTGAAGATAATGAGTATGGAATATGTTAATATGCATAGTTGAAAAAGAGATATAGATAAATCATAACATATTGATATTATAAGGAATGAGAATTCATAGTTGAGAGGAAACTCTCAGACTTACTATTTATAATGAGGAACTAAGAGTTACATCATTATTCCATTTTTATTTATTTATGTACTAACATGAAAATAATTGTAGGATCTGTTTGCGGGGGGAGTTGAGTGTTATGTAAACTAAGAAAAATAAAGAGTACTACAAGGAGTGTTCTAAATTCCATGAGGAAGAGGAATTGAGTCCATCCCTTAAGGGTGATAAAACATGAGTTTGAGTTATCAAAACATCACAAAGTGTGTGTATCTTTAATTTTTGGATTTCTCTATAAAAATCATAAACGAGGCATGAAAAACACACTAAAATCCCTTATTTGAAATTATTCAAACATGTTTATAAATAGGGAATGTTTATTGATGGAAATATAAAAAAATGGGTCGTAAAAATATAGTTTAATTGAACTTTTCAATGGTTTTGTTGAGTTAAGTTCATGTTATAATTTTTCGTGATTAAATAGTTTAATATAGTAAATGAGATATTTTTTTGGAAAATATCAAAGTTGGTTTCACATGAAAAATAGTGTATGGATAACTTTAATCACCTTGGTTATTCACTTTTGTTATCTACACTAGTCTAGCCCATATAGTCTTATAGTTGATTAGCTAAAGGATCATTTCTAAGGAAATATATGAATCTATCCTCATCTCAATAAGTGGATCAAGTTTTAATTAATAAATAAAAGGGGGAGACAAAAATGTAGTTTGAGAAATTTTAAATTATCTTGAAAATGAGATGAGTGAGATTCATTAGTAATATTCCATTTTCATTTATTTTCAATAAGGGGGAGATGAAAAAAATTTAGTTTGGTGAAGATGATAGGGGAATTGGAAAAAAATCCAAAGTAGGAGATTAGAGTGCCTAAACGAATGAGTTATATTATTTTCAATAAGTCTATGAAGAAGAAAAGTAAAAGTACACTATTAAATATGTGTGAGCTACTGCAATGTTGAATGTAAAAGGAAATTGAGTGATGTTGCATGAAGAAATTGTCTATAAAACTTCAATGCAGCATCCCCATAATTGTGAAACTTGGTGAAAATTTTTTCAAGTAGGATAAAATTTATAAATAGTTGAAATTATTGTCCCAAAAAACGTATCATATTGGGGAGAATATAGCATGTGGGGAGATTTAAACACTATCTTAATGAGTGAAAATCTAGCTGGTTGAAGTGAGGAAACAACATCCCTAGGTTCTTAAAGTTTAATACTTCTGAATTATGTGATAAATAAATTCATTGATAATGTTTTTATTTTTTAAAATGATTGAGAAATAACTCTAATTTCCAGAAATAATTATGATATTGATTAATTAGAGTTTGGATACTATTAACTAAGGTAAAAGATAAAAATGGAGACTTTCAAAGAATCCTTTTTAATGACTTTTTGGGAGTCACTACTCAATGTTTGGAAGATTCCTTTAGATTGTTTCATACGATTCATTCTGACTTTGGATTTGAAATTTATCAAAGTATCAGACTTCATAAGAATAAAATTTGAGTTTGTAAGAGTGAGTAGCCACTTCAAAAGTGTCATTTTTATTGTATAAGAGTAAGTAGGGTGTTTGAAAGTGTAACTCCTAATTATGGAAAAGTAATGCATGACATTGGAAAAATAACTTGATACTTATAAAATAACTAGGATTTTGTAAGGGTAAAAATGGAATTTGAAAGATTAATTCTGTAATTTGTAAGTTTATAATAATTTTTGAAACATTGATATTTCTAGAGTCTAAATAACTGATACTTTTATAATTAAACATTCTAATGACGTAGGTAAATTAGTCGATGATTTTGAACTGATATTACATTAATAAAAATCACAAAATATTTCTATGAACCATGCTAAAATATTGGGAAATAAACATAAAACTGAAGGTGATTCTATTAGATTGAGTGTTGAGATGAGTCCTATATTTCAAGCTAGAGGTCCGACATCATAGTTCTATGCACATGCAGATGCATATTTCTAAATAAATTAAAGTTTTATATTTTGTGGGAAAACAATGATGCAATATTTAAACTACTTCATAGAAGAAAAAACACAACACTAAATAGAGACATAAATGAGGATTGTTGATTGATATTTTAAATGAGAATTAAAACTAAAAATATCCTCTATAGTTGAATTTTCATATCAATTACTGTCAAACATCTCAGAGATTCTAAAATTACATGGACACTAATATTCATGATTACACTATGAATATATATCTGAAAAAATAATAAAAAGAAGTGAAAGAATTAAGAGATTTATAATTCAATAAAATTAATTTTAAAAGATATAAATAAGAGATCAAAGGCGTGATCCATTCAATAAGTTGAAGACCTTCATGACCAAGTATTCGAGGGTGATTATAAGAGTTATACCCCCGATGGCCAGATGAAGAAATTCAGTGTTGAAGATTGGTAGATATGATCATTAATATTGAGTATCAATGTTATTTAAGGATTTATACACAATAAAACCAATTTATTTAGTGTGTTTTTAGAGGGAGATATATATCAAGAGGTGATAAAGTGACTTATAGAATAATGAGATTTTTTTGGGTTATACATTTATAGTGGGAAGAGGAAATTTGTGATCTCTAGTGAGACTCTAGAGTGAGAAAAAGTGTCAATCTGTACTTAATGGACTGAGAAGGTCCTCAGTTCAACCACTTGTATTTATAGCGGATAATCCAGGATTGGGGGGGGGGGTCTAAGCAATCATGAAAATGAATAGTCTTTAATGGAAAAACTTTGTAAATATTTATGTTTAGTTCTCTCATTATTTCTATTATACATGTGGTGAAGCTCAGGTATTTAAAGTTGAAAGGATATAGACATTAACATATAATAGAGGTTAATTCGTAAAGAAGTAATTGTAAATATGTACCCCTAATTCACCCCATATTAGTGGTACTAACTGATTACGCCACTACAAAAAGAAACAATGGAAGATAGAAATAATCATCCACTAAAAATGAAATTAATTTGGGTCTTACAATGGGATTAATATAAGATCACCCCAAGGGGGGGTGAATTAGGTTTCACAAATTAATTAACAAGTTAAAAATAATCAAACCATTCATCTCACTTCCCATAAAGTATATTGACCTATAAACATTAAGGGAAACTTTATTATTCACTTCATTGGGATATGATTAATATTTATTGATATATTTTGGTGTGCATGCATGAAGTAAATATGTACACAAGTATTTACTTGGTTTAACCCCAATGAGATATATCCAAGTTGCATGAATTAGTGTTGTTTCTTTCTCCAAAATAACTATTAATCTCACTACTTAAAAAGTTTTAGGCTTGTTAACTTATCACTCATGATCACTACCTTAAAAAGTTTAGGGTTGACTAATTTTTTCCCAATAATCACTGTTGGATCACTTCTAATACTTAATACTCCTTTTATCCTACTCAAGAATGGATCCAAACATAGTTTATGTACATATAGGTACCTTTATTAACATCATATAATTCATCTTTAATCAAGGAATATGATCTATTTATGTATTTCTCTGTTTCATCTTCACCTATGTAAAAAAACCTTGATGCAACAGCTTCTCTACTTTCTAGAATATCTCTGGAAAAGTATTCACTTTTTTGTAAGCATATAAAACTAAAATATTATTTTGATATGTCTTAAATGGTTTCCAAATATTCATGAATTACAACCCTTCACCTAGAACAAACTCTTTCTCTCCTAAAAAATACATATATAGCAATGTGTGCACAATGCTCAGCTCCTTTTGGTTGGAATCCCCTTCCTAAAATAGGGAGGCTATGTGCACTTAAACAAGATTGCTGTAAGGAAAATTATTGTATTTGAAAACATCCAATAACTACTCAATCATTCCTCTATAATTCCCCACCATAATCACTAGGAAATAACTACTCGTGGACTCCTTGTTGAGTATATTTAATCCAAATAAATCCACCAACATAAATAGCTTCAATATTTCATGGAATCATGGTCTTAATTTGAGATCCATAATATATTAAACATTAAATATTAGTTCATTCATATCCTGGATGAATACTTACCAACATTACTCATAAAAGTCCAACATGGATTACAATATAAAGTACTATGAAGAACTTGGATTTTTTTCCTCCAAAATAGAAAACACTATGGGAAAGGTCTCCTACTTCAATCTATTTTTGATTCCTTCTCCACATGTTGACCATTAACGCCTACACTATGATGAGGGTCATCCCATTTTGGCCTCCATGATATGATAGTCTTCAATATATTATAAAAACTCAAAAAAAATTCCACACTATGGTGTAACACCATAAATTTATCCATTTCCCTCCAAAATACCTAACAACATGGCATGCACCATGGGTAGAGTGGCTGTTTTGGCCTACACCCTTCTCTATCCACCGTGGATTGATTTAGTATGGACATGGTCTATATTCCTTGCATTCTTTATATAAGAACACTAAAAATACACCAAAGGGACCATCAAGGTGTGTTCCCTTCTCTTTTCCCATTTGGGATGTTTTTGGAATTCTTCTCCATCTCTAACATGACCACCACTAAGGCTTTGTATTTCCCATTTTGGCTATGCTGAACTTGAGTACAACATACTCCATCACTTATGATATGAATTTGAGAATATTACTCTTGAACAAACATTATAACATTGAATATCCATGTCAACAATACACATTTTCCAAACCTTATTAGGATCAACCAATCTCCCAATAATCACTTTAACACTTTGGTCTTATTTAACTTGTGTTTTCAACAATACTAGTGTCAAAAAATCCAACTTGATTAATTAATATTTCAACACCCATCTTTGAAATCATCCTTTTCCATCCTTATTATAAACAATATTGACCAACATTATTATAAAAAATTCCAACATGAATCCTTTAGGTTTGCTAAAAATCTCTCCCTTTGGATTTTGTTAACAATATATAGTATAATTACCCCCTATATAATGCACCCTTGTAAGAATTTGTAATTATATTATACCCTTAATGATATCTTCTCTTAATTATTACTAATGAAATATAATGGGACTTTCAAATAAAAAGGTGATTTCCAAACTTCCTTCTTCAAATACAGGGATGAATTAACCTTACTTATCCCTTATTTGAGGGAATATCATATTCATTGACCCCCCCCCTTTAATTTGAAATATCTATCCTCTTTAGCTTATGGGAAGAAACTCCAAGAAATATCAAACCCACTTTGATTTTCAATTTCCACGAGGGATTCCTCATAGGTTTCAACTTCCCATATGAGGACATGGAGTATTTGCTCTTCTCATTTCACCCCCCATGTTCAAACCATCTTTTTAGCCAAACACCATCTATGATTCATTTTCTAAAAAGATTCAATGAGTTAATTTACCACTTGGAACTTGATACATAACAAATCCTCTAATCTTACTGATCCTAAGATCAATGTATGAAACAATATTCTTTTGAAATAACCAAATGGATGTCCATGTCACTCATGGAATCCATTTAAATATCATAGTATCGTTGGATTTTTTTATCTTTCAAAACACAACCTGTTATCTTAATCACTTAACACTAAACCATTAGTACATAACATTAAAGTTCTTGGATATGAGAAGCATACCACATAATGAATTATTTTATACCCATGATAAGATTTTTTCACCATATTTACAAGAGTTTTTTAATTTGAACAAATAATACCACTTAAACTCCATGACTTTGAGTACTTTATAGGATCATAAGATTCTATATTTTCATTTAGATCAATAAATTTGTGATTTTATATTAAAATAAACCCCATGTATTAGATCTCCCCCTTGATTATGCACTTATTCACAAAAAATTATAAATAGTAAAGGATATTGGGAGAGGGGTACCGAAAAGTTCCTAAAGTTGAGGAATAGAACTGGTGATGATGAACCAACCCATAGTATTTTATATTCCCTTTTCTCTTTTTTAGATCTTGGGAAAATAATGCAATTGTATATTCAAGTTCTTCATCATCTCTTGTATCTAGACAACTTGGCCTATTTCCAAAAGATATCTTTTGTGTGATAGCACTTCCACACTTTTCATTATAAATGTGATCATTATCATCCTTACTTGGATTGATAATTCCCACAATTGTGTAATCAACCCCAACTAAACAAATATCTTCTTTAGTTTTATAAGTACTGGATATCACCCATTAATTTCTTATCCATTAAATCTTCCTCCTTTAACTCTTAGTAGTTATCATAGAACCACTTTGGAAGACCTTTTCCTTGACAGAAAAAAGTACCAACTTAGAATACCTATTCTTCATAGGTGGATTAAATTTAATTTGAAACTCTTTTAAAGATGGAACTACCTATTTATTTTGATTACATATTTTTATTTTCTCCTTTGGAGAGATTAATTTTGTGTACCAGATCTTGGTTCTTAATAAACCCTTTATTAAATCTTATTTTCATTCTTTAAAACATTGAACCTATTTTCCAACTTAATAGGAATTTTTATTGGATAATCATGATCCATATAAGTTTTAGGAGTACAATGTCTCTATGTGGATTCTTTATCCCTCCATGAATTTCTCAAGTTTCAATGACTTTCTTTATGACCAATGTTAGAACAATTAATACATCAACCATTAGAATCATAGTTTTTTTGGGTATCTCCATGATTGATATGTCTGAATTTCTAGAGTAATTATAATTTCATTGGGCTTATAAGATTCAAAACATATATTCATGATGTACCCTAATCTTTCTCAATAGAATCAATTTTCTCTTTCCTTTAGTGGAACCACACTTACAAATTATTTCATGGAACAACCCCTTAATTCCAAATTTTAGATGTGTATTTCTCTTAATTACTATAAAAGTTGAGGTATCTTTTAGGGATATTTTCATCTTACATATTGAGGTATTCATCCTCTCTTAAAGGCATCTTATCTTCCCATATTTCTCTTCCATTTTTGTAACCAAAATATTTAACTATTAGATTATGTCTATCAAATCCCATTTCCTTTATTCAGTTTCTGTTGTTAGTGAATGAACACTTGCCTTCAATTACTTCTGTATAGGCATTTGGTTTGACATCTATTGGGAAAGTTCTTCAAGCACTTATTTATACTATTTTATATTAATTTACATTATTTTAATACTGAAATTTAGGTCCACTTCTCCACTCTTGAACCAATTTTTTTCAAGGGAAAATATTATATCACTGAATAATATAATTCATGTTGGAAACTCCATCGATCTTGGTTGTCAATGCATGAGAATTTACTAGAATAACAACTTGATTTCATTACTTATTCATCATAAGAATCACATATCCTTTTCATCCACAATAGAGTGTTTTTAATTTCATATCCTTTTACCATATGAGGGATATAATAAGAAAAATCATTATGTTCAAATTTTACTTTAACTAGATAACATAACTTATTGGATCAATTATTATTATTCTTACCTATTTTTGTAAGGCAATTATCACTAGCCCCTTCTTCTTTACTAAAAAAATCCTCTGATTTCATTCACATGTCTTTGGAGAAATTGTAATGATTTACCTTTTTTGTAAAAGTATTACTTGATATCCTCCTATAAATCATTATTGACTATAGCATAAATTGTATTTTTCTTTGAACTGTCTTAATGATAACTTTGCATCGTCTCAACAAAATATTACATCTTAAACCAATTATAATGGAAATAAAAGAGAATATTACATGAAATGTATGAAATTTTTTTACCATGTTTTTTAAATTATTTCCATCAAATAAAAGACCCTTCACTATCGATGATATCTTTAACACAACATTAGATCAAGTTAGAGTGATACAAAAATGCCAAAATGATCATCACTTTAATAAAAATTGTTGGTTCCCATAATCTGATTAATGTGAGATAACCCCAGTGGGGGATCATGGTGTGGATATTACTTAACCAATTAAAACAACTAGAAAATTTTATCTCAATTCCATTAAAGGATCTTGACCTATTAACCGTGAGGCTCACTCAATTATGCTCTTTAATTGGATATGATTAATATTATTTGATCTATTTTTGTGTGCATGAATAAATTAAATATATAAAATATGATTTAATTGGTTCACCCTCACAAGAATGTATCCAGGGAGCACACATCGATGTTGTTACATGAACCAAAATCACCATGAAGCTCTCTACTTACAATGGGTTGGGCTTGGTAACTCCTCACCCAGGCTAGCAGCCTTACAATGTTTAGGGTCGACTCACTATCACCCAAGGAAAGCCACCAACTAATTTCTATTACTTTCTCCTCCTTTACTAATTTCTCTTGGAAGGATCCACACAAAATTTTTATAAATGTAATTCCCTTAATAAAACTCATAGTATGCATATTAAATCATGGTAGATGCACTACTAAAGTCTAGCTGTGATACTTCTTCACCGCTGTGAAAACACATTGATGCACCATATTCTTTACTTTATAGAATGTATTTTGAAAATTAAGGGTTTTGTTAGAGTCTAATAACATTTATCAGATCAAGAGAAAGTGATTAAAAACCCTTGCCTGACGATATCAATGCAAGATAATATGAAACTTTATAAAATACTAAAATGAAGAAATACTTTCCAGGATTAGATTACACCAAAGAGATATTTTAAACACCATAAAAAAACGTCTAATATTTTTTACAAATATAAAAAAGTGGTAGCCAAAAGACATCCCACCTCTAGTGGTATCCACAGGTTGCACAAAATCATCTGATGTTAGGATATGATCTATCTTCTCTCCACGATATGCAAGAACCTCAATATGCTAAGAAGGAAGATGGAGATAACTATGATTCTTGGGGATTTTTGGAAAGTGTGACGATCTCAATCCACAAACACATGATATCATATAGTAGTAGGGATTATATATAACATATAGAAACTCTTGGGTGTTGTATGCATTAATTAATGCATTTATAACACTTATATTATTGACACAACAGATTTATGAATCATATGTATAAATTCATTTAAATCCCATTTGTTTCATCTTATGATACATTTCCTTTAATTCTATCCTTAGTGGAAAATAATTTGGTTTTCCAACACACAAATAATATACCCATTTATTTCCATGCAATATTACATACATGTTATATATAAACATATTTATATATATCATATATATATCTTATATATATATATATATATGTATATATCTATTTTTATATATCATATATATATAAATCGTTAGGGAATATTCCCATCAATGTACCAATTTCACTAAAGCCAAAAAGTTTTTTTTCCATTTCACCTTATATTGTATTGTATACAATAACTCATGAAACTATATCCAAAACTCTTTTGGATATCTTTAAAATATATTTAGTATATCTTCCAAAACTCTTTTAGAAATCTATCATTTACTTCACTTTTTTCTACATCATATATAATACCTTGTGAATACCCATCCCAAATACTTTTAGATTAAATCTAAATCAATTTTAAAGCATCTATTTGAGTCAAAATAAAATCTTATTCAGTCAACCAAAAAGTGTAACCCCATAAGAACATTATGGAATTGACAATAAAAACAAATCCTTGGATCCATATATGTAAGAAAGTAGAGTTCTATAGAAAACCATTAATACTACTCAAGATATAAATGGTTTTGGCGTGATATCCATTAAACACATGTATCTCTATACCTATGTCCACTAGTATGCATCATATATAAAAGTGTATTCTCATATTTTATCTTTGTTTAAGACTTCGAGTGACCATGGGGCACAGAGCATGTCAATCCAATATATCCAACTCATCTGTTCTCTAATCTCTGAGTGTACACTAATATGATCAATGAATATATTACATGTAATTAATCCTTATATATAAGCACATAACTTTTTCTTTATTCAAATAGATATATAATATCTCGGTGCAACTACACACTCCCACAATATATACCAATCAAGGTCTCTAATGACATACTCTTCATATTAAAGGACATATCCCTTTTTGGTTAAGCTCCAACCAATGACATGATCAAAAACATACCCAAACACCACTATATTAGCTAAGTGAATATACAGACATAAACCAATAGGGTATCAAAGTATGATGGTTCTCATTCTAGGTATCTCTTCAACCTCAATCAGTGGGGAATCAAACATGATCCATGCACCCCTAGTATACCAAATTAATTAGTATGACACACCATGTGGTATACTTAGAAGGTTATCCTATACACATAAAGAATGTTATTTTTTATTTTTCACCTCATGAGCATATTCGGTATCTCTATATAAGAATCATACTCATACTGATCTTAAAATCTCATTATAACTTAAAATACTCCATGATAAACAATGGTTAGGGTTAACTTAATGTTGTACATTGAGACATAAATTATCATCACACATCATGAAATGTATATCTATATATACATTTATATAACCAATATCAAAAAATGATAAAAATATAGGTTTCCTTTAATATGATTCATTTTAACATTCTTAAACTCTTTTAAAAACATTTATCAAAACCAACATAATAACTAGTTTATCATATCATATATAAAAAACTTCTATATTATCCTTGTGTTTTATACAATTTCTAGGTTTTTTAACACATTACGTCATATGTAATCCATGCCACATCACTATGTGAAAATCTGATAAAACACTCCCTTTAAAATATTTAGTAAGAAACATCTATGAGGTACACTAGTTTGAATAATTAATAAACATAAGAATCAACTTCCTAACTATTGTACTTACTGTACATATTTGAATTTATTAACTTCACAACATAAAATGTTATGATGTCAACTTATATTTTCTACTTATATCTTTTTCTAAGTTCAATATCAATATATTTGGAACCCTATTCCATAAATATTTTTCCTTGAAATAATGTAACTACTTACGTTATTATTTACTAATAAATACTAACACTCTTAAGATATAAAGTAAAATTCACTTTAATCCAAGATTAGGGTAATTTTTTATTTGTTAAATTTGAAATTATTTAAGATCAAACATACTCCCACTAGACTATTAAACATTATATTATCTTTGAAATATCTTATCATGAAACACAAACAATTTTGTGTTAAGAAATAACATTTATTTCCTTTTAGTAGGAATATTAAACAAATAAACTATATCATATACAATATTATATGTGTTTGGAACATTTTTTAATTTGAAAAGATGGTTTTATTAAAATATACCATCAATGGGTGAAAGGAAAACTTTCCCATATATTTTAACAAATAACTAGATAAACATTTTATCCCGGATAAAATAAATTTATCCACATCTTCTTCTCAAAAACATGTTATAAAAATTGATGAATCATAAACCATGTGTATATAATTAATAATATCATTCTTTTTCACAAAAAATATTTGTATTCAAACAACTTCTCTTATCACATATGAAAATGATAGGAAGTTAAGTATCTTCTACTTATATTCATTTGAGCTTGATAAAATACTTTTAATTAAAATCCTTGATATTGTAACAATTTACTTCATCTCATGAATATAATCAACAAGATTAATCAATTATTCCTTTTATTTTTAATTTCTATATATTTACAACACTTTGTAAAATATACATTCAGTAACACATACCTTTCAAAATTAAACAATTATTTTCTATAACATCCATAACTCACATGGGAATTCCATCTTGTTTTAAAAACTTCCTTAGGAATATCTTGGATTATCCAATATTTTTGAATTAATACCCTTCCTTCCTAACAATATTAGGTTTCAATGACCTTGATTTATTTCTTGAATAGAAATTGTTAACATTTTCAACCAACTTTACTTCTTCTAGTTATAAATTTTACCTACTTATACTATCTATATAGTACTTTAGAACCTAGAAATATTATACCTAGTTCATATATATTCCCAACTCTTTGAGAATATTGGATAAATTTTTTTGAAATTCAATCATATTGTCAAAAAATCTATATAGATGAAAATTGGATAAATTCCATAACTAGAGAAATCCACTAAATCATTTTATAAAATTAAAAAAAGTCATAAACCATGGGTATTAAAAATAACCATATCATTTTATTAAAAAAATTATTATTTACATGATCTTCTAAAAGGTTAAATGATATAGAATACTCATATTATGATGAGTTTATCAAATAATTAAGCATTTATGTCATCAATGGAGCCACTCATTTTCTATATTACTTGAAAAAAAATTCAAGTTTCTATTATTTTCTCTTTATAAACTTCCGTATATTTAAAATATTGTGTAAAAAATATAGTTGATATCATATATCTCTCAGAATAATATAATTGAATTTTATAACCACTAAAGATTTAAAAAAATATTTAGTCTCACCAATTCATTTAACATATTCAATCATATTTAATAACATTTGACACACACAATTATATTTAATATATAACACTAAATTTTTTGATGTATACAATCATATTTAGTATAGAGTGAAGACTAATATTCCAATAATAATTTTGCATATAATAACTTTGAAACATTTAATTAATCACTCAATCATTCTATAAGAATCTATATTCACTTGTTGAACAAATTAAATAGTTGGTTACTAAGGAAGCAACTGTTTTGACACATAATATTTTCCTTAAGAACGTTTCTTAAATTACCAATATTTCTTAAGAACTTCTCTCAAGTTACCCATCATAGGAGGAGTTTAAATTAGGTTTACTCTTATCAAGTAATAATTAAAAAGTTTAACTTTATAATGATAATGATATTACAATATATGATTTTATGAGATGAGTATCTTGTATCATTAACCATTTAATATTGTATTTTATTAAATGGTATGTGGCTAAAATGATGACCCATTTTAAAATCCTTCATATAAATCATATATGAATCTTGGATTTTTTAGAGGAAAAATATTTTTCCAAACCATCATATGAATGTATTAAACTCTATTCCTATATTATATTATTAGTTGGGGTTTCCCAACTATGTGTAACCCAATGAAAGCACCATGAATAAGTTGAAAAATAACAATAAAGTGTTACTTGTATGGGATCAAAAATACCATTAAGATAATACAAATTAATTTATAACTGTCTTTCCTGATGCAAGATAATTAGGGGGTAATTGTGTTGAGATCGACGATACCTAGTTGAATGATCTTGGTTTTGATAAGTACTACTTTGGAAGGAATATAACAATTAATATCTAAATGAGACTTTAATCTCACCATGTTATCATGTTATTCAATTTTATGTATGCATGCTATCCCGACCCAACCTGTCAGGGCCCTCCTGACCAATGACAAGCCAAGTGTGACATCCTAATCACGCCATAAATAGGCCAAGTGCTGGAGACCCACATCAAGTAGGCCATATCTCACACATGGGAGGCCTTATCCTAGGTAACTATACACACAAAGAGATCTCCAAAGTCTTATATAAAGATGAAAGGTAAAATAATATACCAGATACCATAATTTATGTATAATATCTATCCCACATTAGTGTATTAAAAAAGTACCGAAAATCATTAAGGTTCAAATATATGCCCACCAAAACTAAAAAAAGAGTCCATCCTACTATGAATGAGGGGGAATTACATTTATGACACACCTGGTATAACTGTGGTTAGTCTAGATCACTATGTTCTTCTTGGTCCTGGTCCTCTTAGGAAACCATCAAATGGCTTGTCATATTTATAAGACATGACATGTTTAAGAAGAGTCCATGCAGGGGTGATTATAACAATACCAATTAGGAGACACTGAAATAACCAAACATAAGAATAAATAAAGTTTTCAACTCATAACATGGAATGCCAATATGATATGATACATAGAAATAATAATAAGAAAAACCTAGATATACTCATTAACCGCAAAGTCTCAAAGTGTTTTCAACCATACTACCAGTCACTAGATTATACTTAAGGATTCAATGTAACACTCATATAGAAGAATCAACTCCATGAGCCATTCCATCATTGATGAATCTCATCAGATAGTTCATTTCTATTAGTATTATCTAATGATATTCTCACCAAGTCTCTGAAGATCTCTATTCATAGATAGGGGACCACAGGCAAGACCATTGTGGGATTCCATAAAACCAATCTAGAATGTCCCTCTAAGTAAGGGAACATAAACCCATGTAATATGGTCATGATGATTCCTCAAACCCAACCTAAGAAAGATGATATGATAGGGGATCCCATTCCTGGGCCTCCTAAACGGATTCATGAAAAGTCTATTCGAAACAATCTCATATAGGGGATCATAGTCCTATAATGAGGATGTAATGCTACACAATAACCTCATATTGATAAACCAAGTGAACACACTCAACTTATACTAGTAAAATGTAAAGAGAGGGAGGTCATCTACCAGCCATGGAAAAATTACATGTTGTGTACTAGGGGGAGGGGTACATGGCATGTGTTGCTTACCTCCGAGATTCCCACGTCTTTCCATCCCATACAGTATGTATTACTGCATATACATGGTGTTTAATCTAGTGGTAAATGATGTATAGAGATCGAGATAAAACTCATCATTCCTATAGTTTGTGCCTATGCCCCTGTACTTTAGGCCATGCCCGTGTACTACTAGCCATGCCTGTGTACATGGTTGAGTTAGATTACTGGGTGGTGACTATGTACTCTAGTCGTGCCCATGTGATTGATTGTGTTTATAGCCATGTAACCCTATGGTACATGCCAATCCTATAGACAAGAGTCAAATGGAATGTGACATGTGTCACTTAGAATATGACATTTTATTTAACACACAAACCCAAGCAGCCACACCTAGGTCCACACAACGTGTGTTCTTCTGATTACACACTGTGTAACATGAGATTTTATAGAAATCTAGAACCTTCATATGGGTTTTCCTTGTACCTCCATTTCTGTCGATTCCGCCATCTGTCATGACTACAAATCCTAGATCTTCAGTAGACGATACCTAATCGATCTCCAGTTGCCGAAATCTGACCTTCAATTCACTCACGACGCCTCTGTTGACACAACACTGTATCGTGAAACCAAATCCCATGATTAGGTATCTCTATGTCCAATCCTGATCCACTTTCATCACTACACATCATAATTTCATCATTGATATCCATCTTGAACCAATAGTAATGATTCATTGTGTCAAAGTTCAATTTTGAAATGATCCTATATTGGGTGTTTGTCGAACCACGGGACAAATTGAGTACTGATGATGACTACATTAAGAACGGGGAGAGAAATTCAAAAGACAAAAACATGAGGAAAAAACCTCATACAGTGTTTATGTTGGATTTGATCTGTTTCTATAAGAATGATGAATGAATAGTAGCAAATAAATAAATATCAAATTCATATATCTTGGAAGACAAAATCATATTCACATGACATGGTCAAACAATGAATCAAACTATTAGAATAATTTATTTGTGTTCATAATGGGTTAAATAAATATGGATAAATCCATATAAAATAAATTCCTACCATAGGTTAATATTGATCACTAAATAAGAATGAATTTTTGTTGTTTTCATTAGTGAGATTCTTGAATTTCATTGTTGTTGTAATTCCTCTGAATACTCGAATCGTTGATCCATGATCCCAATATCCACCAATTCTCATCCAAAGACTCCCCTCTAAATCTCTTGGGTTATGAAGCTAAACTTAGAGATTTTTCGTAAACACATAATTATATAGGATGTTATTTTAAGGAGGAATAATAAATAAATAATAAATAAATAAATTTATTATTCCACCAATGATCATACTCAACCCAAGTGCCCAAATTGTTCGAAGGTTATATCACATTGAGGGTAAAACCCACATTCTAGATTATATGAAAGTATGAGATTTATGATCTAAGACTCCATTATGGATATATTCTTTTATTTTTTAAATATAGTGTGCATGTGATATAATATATTTAATATTAGTATTATATCAACACCGAGGATCACGAGGTCTCATAATCTCATGCTATTTCTGAATTTGGATATGAAACTATTTCTTAATATATTTCAATCTTTTATAAGGAAAACTAGGAACATTATATTCTCCCTATATTAGTAGTTTTTTTACTAAAAAGTAATATTTCTTTACAAAAATATAAGGGTACTGGTCTTTCATATGGTCATCCCACTCCCAGGTTCTGTCATGTAGATTCGCATACATCCACCACACAAATACTAAGGGAGTCACTTTCCCATGAAGGATATTCTCATACCAACCCTCAATCTCTACCTGGTACTATACAATGGTTGGTCCAGCCTTGATATCCATCTTTCCATACTTGAAAATTTATGATGGGTAATGCACTTACCTCTTTAGATGTGACACATGGAAGACATCATGTACCCGATGTAACTTTGGTGGTAGGAAAAAAATGATACACCACCTTTCCCATACTGTTCCATATATGGAAAGGGACATTGAATCTAAGAGACAACTTTATACCTTGTCCAAATATCTATAATCCACATCTATATGATACCTTCAAGAAAACATATCCCCCCTATATGAACTCGAGGGGCCTCTAATATCTGTCTGCATAAGACATCTAATAACTATGGGTAGTGTTAATCCTCTCATGGATGATCTTTACATTATTTTTCATTTCTCTCACCAACTCTAGGTCACTGAGTACTAACTCACCTGTATTAGTGAAACATAGAGGTGACCTATAGGGTCTCATATACACAGCCTTGAATGATGTTATATCGATAGTGTAATGATAGATGTTGTTGAATAAAAACTCCACCAAAGGTAAGCAATCATCCTAACTATGGTAAAAATCTGACATGAAATCCCATATCATTTCCTCTAAAAACTAAATGGTTCACTTAGTATGGTATTCAAACTAGGGGTGAAGTTCTGTGTTCAAACACAACTGAGTCCCAAAGGCCTATTGAAAAACTCTCCATAATCGTGACGTAAAGTGACCCTCATAGTCTGAAATTATCTTCAAGGGAACTCCATGGAGTTAGACTATCTCCAACACATATTGAAATCCCAAGATCACTACTAAAATCTTCTCTTAGATATCTTAGAAGTGGATCAAAAGAGTGAGTTGTTCTATGATCAACAAGATGATATCGTGTCGTCTAGAAATTCATGGTACCCCATCATGAATTCCATAGATATACTATCCTAATTTTAATTTTTAAGATTTATGGTTTGAGCTAAACTTAATGTAACATGATGATCAACCTTCACTTGCTGATAAGTGAGTCATCAAGAGACAAAATTTGCTGCACACTTCCTCATCCTTGTCCACCATAACTAACACTGAATGTCCTGGTGCATATTCTCTATGTCGGGATATAATTTCGAGGGGGATCTATGAAACTACCTTAAAACCTCATTTTGATATGTCATAAGTACCATCATTTATCCTTTGAAAAGTATGATGTGATAACCACCTTTAGAGAGTCCATCAAAAGCATGTCTAGTGGATATCTGAGTATGAAAGGCCTCATAGTCAGTATCTCAATGTTGAGACTCCCTAACATGATGTAGAAGCCGTGAGTTAATAACCATAAAATGTAGATATATCTTCCCATCCTCATCCAATATGGAAAACTATAACAAGGCCATCTACTTTGACTCCTATCTTAGAAATTGTGAGTAAGATCGACTACTGAGAGAACATTCCATGACATTCCCCTTCCCAGTCGTATATAAAATATCAATGTCATAATCTTGGATGAAATATAGCCATCAACTCTATATCAAGTTAAGATACTTATTTGAGAATATATAATTGAGACACTTGTGATTGGAATAGATAATAAACTGCTTACCCATAAGGTAGTGTCACCACATATTAAGTGCAAATAAAACTACTGCAAACTCTAGATCATGGTTCACATGGTTCTTATGAGGTGGTCACAACTCTCAGGACCCATAAGAAATCTCTGACTGACTATTTATTAGAACACAACCAAGTCCATCCCCTGAGGCATTACAAAACACTACGTACTTGACACCCTCCTTTGGAAATCTCATGATGAGTGTGCTCATAAACCTCTACCTAAACTCCCAAAATGAATACTGGCCCTTCTCAGTCCACATTAAAGGATTCCCCTTTTGTGTGAAATAATTCAAGGGTGATGATATCCTTAAAACATCAAGCACAAATCTCCTATAGTATCCTACTAATCCAAGGAATCTCCACACATCTATCACACTCTTGGGTGGATCCCAATATAACACTACCTTACCATTTTTTGGGTCTACTACTATACCCTTTGATGAGATGATATTTCCTAGAAAGAAGACATCTCGAATCCATAACTGAAACTTTGAGAGCATCCCATAAAACTGGTTATCTTGAAGTATTTCTAGGACCATCCTCTTGTGTATCGCAAGTTCCTCCTTGGACACTAAGTAAACTTGAATGTAATTGATTAAGACCACCACAAATTTGTCTAATAAAGGCTGAAATATCTAGTTTATGTGATACATGGGCACTTCTGGGGAATTTTTCACGCTGTAAGGTATTCGTAAGTACTCATAATGACTGTAGCGACATCCTAATTCCATATTTTTTATATCCATGCATCATAATTGAAGATGCTTATAAACTTATCTAAGGTCTATCTTCGATAACCATATTACCCCTCCCAACTAATTGAATATAACATAGATCCTCAGTAGTATATACTTATTCATTACAGTCACTTGGTTCAGGTGGTGGTAATCAATAAACACCCTCTATATCCCATCCAACTTCTTGGTGAAAAAAAACAGGGGATGCCTAGGGTGATACACTATGCCTCATAAAGCCCTTCCTTTACAAGTCCTTTAACTTCACCTTTAACTCATGAATCTCAGTGGTATCCATTTGATATGATGGCATAGATATCAGGGAAATCCTTGGGTATAAGTCAATGTAGAAGTCTATCTCTCTACGAGGATTTTTAACCGACACATCATCATGAAACACATCCTCATACTAATATACCACTATAAGAAGTTAAAATCTCATATAATCCCATGCGCCAAGTGTAATACAAAACAACTGATGAGTAATCATCTATATCATCCTATGTACATGCCCATCCCGCTCCCCTGGGTTTCCTTCTCACCAACAAAGGAAAAAACTCATTTCGTTACCATATATACATTGCATCCTACACCTAAAATAGTCAGTATGGTCATGGAATATGGATAACCAATCAATACCTAATATTATATCATAAGGCCTCAATGATGCAATAAAGAGATCCCATAAAAATCTCTCTCATCTGAGAGTCATGTCACACTGTCGGTAGTAGTGTGTGACTGATGAATTTCTCCCGTAATAGTCTCTAAGTGCAAGGGATCGTACATAATATCTAAGTTTCAAATAAGAGAAGTGAAAATAAAATATTGGCTAACACCCATGATTATCATTACTACAACTAAAGTATAAAAGACACAGATTATGCCTCTAATTATACTTGGAGACTTGGGGTAATATTCCTCCATGGATTTTAGATTTCCTCATCCTTTCCCACCAATTCCCTAAGCCTGTCATGGAGTACAATAAACTAGGCTTAACATACATTGATATTAAATAGTTTTATATTAATATTCAGAATATTATAAAATTACATTCCCAAGTACCATAATAGTTTAGTGTCTTTGGAAACTTGCAATATAATACTCTAACCTAGTGAAATATCTACAATGTTTCCCAAAAATATATTCACCATTATTACTTTTATTTAAAAACTTTATTCATGACCTATGGAAAGCAAACATAAGAAATGGTTAGTTCAGATGATCATTAAGTGAAAATAAAGGAGATATAAAAACATAACATGAGCATAAGGGTATGAGAACAAGAGAATAACATTTTAAGATCATACCCTACACATCAAAGATCATATATATGAGTCATGGAATAATAATTTTCATTTTATAATACATGAATACTAAGAAAATCAAGAGGATATTCAATGTGAACATAATATAGGAATAAGACATGGGATTTGTGTCATACACATAAGCATATAAAAATATTTCCATATTGGTCATGTAATTGCTTCCAAGGACAAATTAGTGGTATGAGATCACTCCCCAAACCATATTAGTAGTGAAGGTTCACTCCCAAGTCCATCTTATTTGACATAGTCCTTTACTTAATTGAGTTCACTCTATGTTCCGTCCTTGTCTATCCCATGAGATATAAATATTTACCCATTATAATGGAAAGCTATAACGGGCTCACCCGGTGATATTTGGGCGACCTTGTCATATAATCTGTAACAGGATTACCCAAAAATATATATTCCACCCCATAATATAATCTACAATGGTCTCACCAAGTGCTATCTCGCCCACCCCATCATATAAGCTGTAATAGGCTTACCCGATGCTAAATTGGCCACCCCATCATATAAGCCGTAACAGGATTACCCGATGATATCTAGGCCACCCCACTGTATAACTATGTCCATGAAACAAAAATTGAATAAATTAAAATTATATTTAATATCATCATAAAACCCATAATGGTAAATTATTCTTTTATAACCTTATTAACCCATGAAAAAATGGGTTTCATGTTAATGTCTTTGAAACGTGATTAGATCGTTGAAAATAAATGGGTTCCATAAACATCATACCATAAAAATATGAACTATCCAGAGAAATAATATGAATGTTATCCTTAGATAATGTCCCTTGTGAAGAATAATCTATATCTATGGCCATCATCCTAGATGGAGAAGGATTTTGAAAGACCACATGAAACATAAACTTTCTTTGAAAAATCACTTTCTAAACATATAAAATTTTAAAAATAATTTTCTAGGAAAACCAATTTGAAAACATATAAATGATGCATTAAAATAAATTTAAAATATTTCATGAGTTAAACATCCTCTCTTCTTAGAAAGATTATTTTCAAAACATAATACATTTTGAATAACATTTCCTTTAAAAATATCCTTGAAAAATTATAAAGAATGATTTGAAAAATATTTAAATCAAAATTTAAAACGTAATTTTTTTAAAAATTCCTTTACTTGAAATTTATTATAAAATTTTATTTAAAACATTTTAAAAAAAATGTATAAAACATTTTTTTGAAAGAATGAAGATTTCCGACCAAAGAGAGTGATATGGTTAGATTTTCTTAGAAACATCTTCTTAATTATATTAAGTACTAAAGTGTGGAAAAATGGAACCATTTATTGAAGATATCATGAATAAAAATATGATAATAAAATTCATGAGAGTTATTGAGATATGGATCATAATATTTTGTCAATATAATATTAATAATAAACACTCACAATATATGATGAGACCATAGAAATAAATTGTTACCACTTTGGTAACTTTGAATCATAATACCAATGAAATAATAAAATTAAATGAAGCTTTAAATATTTTGATAAAAAACTATATTCATGATATAACATGTAAAATGGTAGTATATAAACCTCATAAAATAATATAGGTGCATAACTTGTAATGTGTCACAAAGAAGCTATATTGAGACAAAATTACCCTACAGATTTGGTAACTTTTTAACTGTTAACCCCATGAAAGAGAGATCATATAATGGATATTTAATTAACCATATATTTAAGGAAAATAATCATATAGTACATTCATAGGAATTATATTCACCTCACAAACAAAAATAAGTGGCGATTATAACATATATCTGACATAAATAAAAGTGAGACGAGAAAACCATTATTACCTATGTAACTTCTGAAATGTGATACCCCTAAAATAATATCATCAATTGAAATATTTAATATCATTAAATAAAGTTAATTCATGATAAAACATGTCTTATGTCTTTATATACACCACATAAAATCAATGGGTGGTGAATATGGCATGTATCTCATGAATATAAGAAAGTGAGATGAAATTTTCTTACCTTAGCTCTTGAATCTATTCTTACACATTCAAAACAACTATATAATAAATATAAGTTTTTTATAAATCTACCACATAATAATATTATTATATCTAATACCATAAATTATTTTATTATTAATTTATATTACCTGTTTATTAGTAATTCTATGTTAATGTCACATTTTTGGTAATATCCTCTTTGTTTTTCATATCTATTTTGATTTGTTATTATTGATCCTATTACATATATCATTATTTAATTATTTATATAAAGTAAAAAAATATTTATATATCATATATATTCAGTATATAAATATTTATAATAATCTGTAAAATGTAGAATTATGAAATGGAATACATCATTTATGGAGACAGTAGGTCGTACGTACGCATGAACGCTGTTTATGTCTTATTGTTGTTTAGAAAGTAAGAAATTAAATGAAATATATATATATATATATATATATATATATTATCACTGTTATATAAATATTATTTCATACATATCATTTAATTTTACTAAACACATGCTTAATACATTCCATGTAAAGTGTGAACGAATCACACAGCTTTGAGGAGGCGATAGTCCACCCGTCCACAAACAAAGTTATTGCTAATACCAAAAATATAAACAATGAAGTTATGGTTTGTATAATAATTTAAAAATAAAAAAAAACATAAATATCATAAATATCATATAAAAATAGTATGTACATCATAATTACCAACCATGATATGTGGTTAATGAAAAACAAATGTCATCATTTCGCAAGGCGGTAGTCCTCCGCACACACAACCGGTATGTTCATTACCCATTTGATGGAAGTGTGTGTAAATTTTGATCAAGAACATAAAGTAAAAATATCTAAGTATATTTAAGACACTTAATTTATTTTCTAATAATTGAATAATAAGAGTTTATGGTGTGGAGAATGAAAATAAAACAAAAGATCTTGTGGAAGGATGTTACATCTTCTTTGGGTAACTCCTTTTGTTTTCAGAAAAGGGATTCCTTGATTGGATTTATTACCAAAGTGAGGAATGAATAATGAAGGTTGGAATGTTTTAAGGATATTTGGGTAGGGTTTTTCCTACGACAAATTTTCTTGATAGGTGTCAGTAAGTGAGGGGGTGAGTGACCTTTTATAATGGAGGGGGATTGACATTCTTGAAAATATAAAAAGGTAAACACTATTGAGAGGTCTCCCTTACATCATAAACCTAGAATAATTTTCCATTTTCAATATAAGTGGGTACTTGGTATAAATAAGGCTATAAATTGTGTTTTAAAAATGTTTCAAGGTTATTTCCCCGTATGTTAAAGTTTAACCACCAAGTAAACTCATTTTAACCTTAATCACTATAATTAAATTTAATTACTTTCATTAATATTTTTGGTAAAAAATTAAATTTTTATTGTTAGAAATTATATATTATGATTATTAAAAATATGGAATCAATTTTTCTAAATTCTAATAATATAAGTGGTAAAAAGTAAATTAAAATTAATCTCATAGACATGATGAGATGATGAGTTTTTAAAGAAAAAAGGTTCAAAATATTGAAATATTTTTATATGTAATTTCATTGTGAAATTGGTTAAAATGAACCAAATTTTATTAATTTATATATAATTTATCTAATTACACTTTAAAACTAACTTAAAATATAATTTTACTATATAAATAAATTAGACAAAAAAGCAATTTTGAATTAAAATTTATTATTTTTCACCATTCATCAAAAAATGAAATTTCTCAGAAAAATACAAAAAATTCACCCAAAGTAAATTTTTATATTATTTTTTCAAAAATTAAGTTCATTGTTTCAAATAGAAATTATAAAAGTTTCCCAATTATATTTTAAATGGGTTCTCCATTAAAAATTTGGTAAAATTAACTTTTAGAAAAATACATCTTTTTATTCATAAAATTTGATTTATTATTATCTTATAATAGTAAAATATATTTGATGATTATCAAAACTATTTTTTGAATATATAATATATAAATTTTATTGAAATCATTAATCAAAAGTGGTTTGATTAATTTATTGAGATAGAATTGTGTTTATACATTGAAAATGGTTTTCTTAGAAAAGTAATTTATTTATTTTCAAGTAGTTAATACATTCACTTATACTAATTTCAAACTAAATAATTAATTTTATATACATATATAAATAATGTTTTCAAAATATAGTTAATATTATTCATAACTACCATTCTAATGGCTAGGTGGTAGCTATGATAATATTTTAATAATAATATTATCAATATATTATAGTTTTGTAAAACTTGGTATTAAGTTTTACAAAATCTATAAAAGGGACTCAATATTGTGTATAATACAATCCAAACATAGTTTTTAATGTACATTATGATAATATGAGTGTTTTATTTAGTGAAATATTAACCTGGGGTTGCATATAACAAAATCCATACTTAGTGGTTTCATGTAAAAAATATATATACTGCGTCATGTGGAATGAAAAAATATCAAAAAGAATAAATGAATTTGAAACTATTTTAACAAAATCTCAGGGTGTTACATTCTAAACACCTTAAAATGTATTTAGCCCTAGAAATTCTCCCGATTTATTAATGGTTTAATACTTGAATATTCCTTTAATAGAAACCCACATCATAAAAATGGATACTAAAACTTTCTTTAAAAATGGATATTTAGAAACATAATTGTTACAGAAAGTTACTCATAACTTGGTTTCCACATAGGATAACATAAGAGGAAAGTGAAAACATGGACATGGAAGAAAAGTGTAAATAATCATAGATATTGATAATGATCATTGATTATAAGAAAGTTGGTAATCCATATAAATTTAACAATAAATAAATTATAAAGTAAAGAAGCATGAAAGTGTTCATTGATATCATAAAAAATGATGATAATTGGAAAAGATTTAACTTCAAGGAACTTTTTCCCAAAGTTGAATAATTTTCATGAGAAGATATACTTTCTTGATTTCAGGAAAACCTCTCCCTTTGTCGTGCATTGATCAATTTCCACTTCATCTCTTATTCTATGAAATTAATGTGAATTTTTCATTATTGAAGAATTCATAGATCATGAGAGACATAATTATAATGTAATATGATTCCATATATATTTAATTATAAAAAAATGTTATCACATGTTATACAATATGCATAGATCTTCATATGGTGAGATAATACGTTATTCTCTAAAACATCATCCAATGTTTAACATAAACTATTCCATAAATGGCTAACATTATAAACCTTCCAAAATATGAAAATAAAAAAATTTATAAAGAATTTCACTTAAATGAATAAACTTTCTTCCCCCATATATCATAAGGTTGATCTTGGTAGTCACATTTCAAACATATGAATACATTTATCATGTATTATATTTAAACATAGAAATATCCTGAATTACCATACATACTCATTTAAATCATGAATGCTTTATTATAGATATAACCCTTAAATCCAAAAAGTTTTAAATTTTTTTCATAATAACATAGACCACTTTTTAAACAAATGCATAGCCAGTTCCAATTTGACCAGTACCATCCAATTTACTTATTCATATCTAACATATCCTTATCTAAACATGAATATCTCAACATCTGAAATATATTAACTGTTTTATTTACCATAATCATGTGTTACCCACGAACATAGAATTTCTATTAAATCACTTTCCTAGTCCAACATAACCATTCAAAATATTCTTTTATATCCTTAGTGAACAACATAAATTGAAAAATCCTTATATATTTCACTATTTACTATTCATGAATTTGAATACATAAACAATTTGATAATTCTACTGAATCCTTAATCCATAACAAGGCCACCTCATTATATTACTTAATAACTCTTTCCTTTCAAATTTCATCTATAGTCTCATCTTCATCAATAATATAATAATTACTTGAAACACCTTGATGATTCTCTTTGGGATATTTCCACTCAGGACAATCATTTTAATAATGGACATTCATTCCACACTTATAGCTTTTAACCGTCAATGATGTCTTAGGGAGGCCAATATTCGGAAGTGAACTCTTCATTTTTCATTTTTAGTTACTTCTTTTCCCCTTATTTTCCATATTCAAAACATCTTCTTGTTCTTCTAAGACATTCACTTGGGTGATTATTTCCATATTCATGACATAAAGGAAACTGCATCTTATTTCCTTGTTCTCTCAGTGAACTCATTCCTTTTTTTATTTGGTGAGTTCGAGAGTTGGTTAAGGTATATGTTTTTAATCATGTTTTGTGACAACTAATTAGGCATGATCACAACATCCTTTACTCTAGTGATCATCCCATTTGACTTATCATCAGAAAGTTTTCCATCATATTCAATGATAACCTAGTTACTTCTGGTTCCCTCCATTGACTAAAACTAGAAATCATAATTTGAGTTGAAATTATCATATAAAAAACACATAACCATATCTAATCACTTATAGGATGTATAAATTGTGAAACATTCTTTTAAATCTATGTTTCCCTCAGAATACGGGGTTGACCGCCTTGATGGGAGGTTCAAACATTCTGATCGGTTTTTAACGGGTCTTTTCGTAGAACCAGAAACACCCAATGATTACACATCCATTTGGACCTACTTTCCAAAGGTAGGTGATCATTAGTTTGTGGACTGATGAGGCTTAGAAATTTTCATTTTTCGAGAGGATGGGAGGTCAGACTCATCACACCTTTTTTAGGGGAATTATTGTCTACTCTGGGACTCTCTTTATAGATTTAAGTTATGTTCATGAATCCTTATTACATTACCAATTATAAAATGAGCTTTCCTTCAGATCTTACAATAAATGATTAAATATGTAGGAAATTTGGAGAATCTTTTGTATGTATTCTAGGTTCATCATCGATAGAGAATCATATGTATTTATTAGAGATTCTTGGTCAATGGTACCCTTCGACAAATTTATATAGATGTCTCTTGGTCATTATGATGACCATGCTGTTTTTAAAGCCACTTAGTGGGGCACTTGATGTTTATTGTCATTCAGAAGGACATAGATTATTTTAGAGTTGGGATCGAACCCATAGACGGGCTACCTACGTATCCTTTGTTTAGAAAAAGAATCAGAACCCACGTAGTTCGAGTAAGGGAGTCTGATCTTTATGATTGATGGCTCAAAGAAGGATGTCACAATTACTTTTACACTCTAAGCTCACGTGAGTCATGCTCGGTGTGAGAAACAAGAGATATTGTTAAAAACTAGACAATTGTGCCATGAAGGATGCAATCATAAGAAATAATGTGGGGCATATGTATGTATGTTGTCCAAGATAAATGAAGGTTAGGATTTACTTTTAGGGAATAAATCCAAGAACAGGGTCCATAAAGGTATATGTGCTTCATGGAGATTTTTAATACTCTAACTTGGGGCTTACTCTTGAAAAGGAGGCCCAAATTTGGAGAAGACTTATGATTGGGTTTTACTCCTGAAAAGGAATCCGAGATCAAAGGTAAACTAGGACTAGTTAAGAGAAATTAAGACTGGGGATTACTCTTGAAAAGGAGGCCCATGTCAAGGATTAAGGTTTGGGGCTTACTCCTATGGAGGATACCCAAATTAGGGGACTGGGGTTTACTCCTAAGGAGGATGCCTAGATTTGGGAACTTTAAGAATTGGGGCTTACTCCAAAGGAGGATTCCCAAGTTAAGAATTATGACTGGGGCTTACTCCTAAAAAGGATGCCCATATTTGAGACTGGGGCTTACTCATGAAAAGGAAGCCCAGGTTAGGGGATCTAGGGCTTACTCCTAAAAGGATGCCCAAATTAGAGGACTCATGACTGGGGATTATTCCTAAAAAGGAGACATAGGTTAAAGATTCTCTCATCTTAAAGGATGAGGTTGAATGAATAAAATCTCAATCTTTAGTGACATAAAAATTTGTAAATCACTAGGTTTTGAGAGATATTCCACATAATTCCTTTCAGATAAGGAAGTAAAATCAAGAAATCATGCCATAAATGTCTTTTAAGAGTGTCTTGATGACTGAATCTTGAATGGGAAAGGTGTAATGTCTTATGAGGGGTAAAATGGGCAAGAAAGGCACCCAAAAGGCAGGGGTGCGCAAGTCTTGGTCGCGTAGGTATACCTGCGCAACACGTTTGGTACTTGCGCGGTGTTCAACCAGCAGGGTAATACTTGAGAGACCTTAGTTTAAGGCCTTTAGAATCCTCTTGAGGTTATTCCAGCAGAGGGGCGCGCAAGTTCTATTGAAGGAGTTAGGCGGCGCACAAGTGTGGCCATTTCCCTTAAAGGCTGGCCACCTAGGTGCACAAGTGTTGAGGAGTTTCAACACTTAGGCATTCCTCTACCTCTTTAGATCTTCCGTTCTAGGTAAGAAATTAACTTAGAAGTGTATCAGAAGCATTGAGAAGAGACTAGGGCGCCGGGAGATCCAATATGAGTTTCTGGAAAAAATATTCCCCGAATGGGGGGCCCACATGGTCTATTTATAAGCAAGATAAGACCCTAGGCGGTTACCACTTAGGTCGCGCAAGTCACTTGCGCGACCATAATGCGTCGCGCAAGTGGACTTGCGCGACTATAAGGAAACTTTCGCGACCTATGGGCAATCTTCTCCTTGTTCATCCCTTTGTAGATTTTTTATATTTTCTTTAAAGGATGAATCAATTTGTGCAAAGGTATTTCCCACTTTTAGTCACTAGACTCTGTGACGGAAAGGAGCGTCAACAAAAGTCCCCCCTAAGAGTTGGATCTGGAGAGAAACGAGGATATGACTCTGAGGTGAAAGGAAAAACAAGAAATCTGGATGTTTAAAGTCATGCATGTCAGACATAAAAAGGCTGATGTTTAAGGTCGAAATAGCTTTGATCTAAATGGATTAGAATTGACTCAATTCCTTGAAAACTCATATGAAAACATAGTACCATACTAAAGTTGTAGGGAAAAAATGTAAACTATGATTTAAGAATATTTGAATCTGAGGAATGATATGAAAAAGAGCTAAAAGGCATTAGAAGAAGTAGTTTCCAAGAATGAAGTTACCATTATTTAACAAACCCGTTAGGGGTTTGAATTATGCAGGGCCACCTAAGGGCATTGGCTGCATTGTTAAATAAAATAGTATCTTTTGGATAACAAGTCTATTATGTAGACTGTCTATGCAAGGCCACCAATGGGCACATGCTACATAGTCAGGAAAGAGAACTCTCAGAAATTTACATTCCTAGTGCTAAAAGCCAATGAAAGTTTATGGAGATTCAAATCTTCCAATGTATAGAGTTTGATGTATGGAAAGAGGTACTTGAATATAGAGAAAATATTTCCAAACAAAATTATCGAAGAACTGGATGAATATCACTCCTATGAAGGTCTGACCCAAACATAGGGAAGGAGAATATAAACCATAGACTTGAATACTTTCAGATCATGAAAAAGGATATGGGACAAATATGTTAAGGATGGCTATTTTTGTGGATCCCTACATTCTGTCATTTAAGATAAATAAGGAGAAAAGAGTCATTCTTCCCAAGAAGGAAGTTACCACTATCCGACAAACCCGTTAGGGGGTTGAATTATGCAGGGCCACCTAAGGGCATTGGATACATAGTCAAATAATAGTATCTTTTGGCTAACAAGTCTGTTATGTAGACTGTTTATGCAAGGCCTCCTATGGGCACGTGGTGCATAGTTAGACAAAAGAACTCTCAGAAGATTGACATTTTTGTGACTAGAAGTCATGAAGAAGGGTTATGAGGATCTGAAAATATTTAAAGTTAGGATTATGACACATATATATGGGTATTGTTCAATGTGTACAGAGATACATAGATCAATGTTAACCATAATCATATTGTGGCTGGGTCCTGAATTGAAATGTTGGACTTCACTATGTATCCCATAAGGATGAGAATCAAGCCATACGTAGTTCTTAAACTATAGTTCAACGTCGTGTGGGAAAAAATAATTAGAGATCTTAGTTTAGGGTCATAGAGATTGGACCATTATAAGAAATACACAGTGTGTATTTTCATGGGGACTTTTTAGCCAAGGGACTGAAAGTGGAATTTGGGATTAGGCCAAAAGACTTGGGGCTGGATTCAAGGGACACTCGAACGTTCCTACGTATCCCATAAGGATGGGAATCAATCCCACGTAGTTCTAGAAATAACCTTTGTACAAATTTGGTTCGTACTTGTGAAGGGTGAAGGGGACTTTAGTGCAATGATGGTTTAACCGAAGATAAATGGTTCAGGCATTGCCATGTATGCATGTAGTATTTGAAATGAAACATGATTGAAAAATCAATGAAAATAATGGTTCCCTCTCAGGTGAGGGTATCGAAGAAATTTGTAGTTTTTTGTCATACTGGAAAAAAGTGTTGTATAGTTTAACATCGTATAACAAGGACGAAAGTGAACCAATGTAAAGATATTGATTATAGGGGCGGTTTCACAGATCAACATCGTATGAGATGGAGGTGAACCGATGTGAGGAGATTGGTTTTAGGCTTGAACCTTGGGAGGTTGCCTACATACCCAGCCTAGAAGGAAAGGATCAAAGTCCGTGTAGTTCAATTAAAGAATGAATTAATGATCAAGTTGTTCTTGGGGACAACGACCTAAAAAATGATGTTGGGACTTACACATGGTTAGTATCCTAGAGAGAGTGATATGGTTGAGGTTTGCTCTAAGATCACGTGAGTCATACTCGGTGTGAGAAACAAGAGGTAGCAACAACCTTAACAATACATAGTTTAACGTCATGTAGGATGTATGAAGGGACTATGTAGTTTAAAGTCTTGCAGTTAGAACTATTGGTGCTGCACAGTTTAGTGTCATGTAGCAGGGAAAAAAGTACAGTTTAATGTCATGTAGGGCGTATCACAGACTTTCTGTACAGTTTAGCATCATGTAGTTAGGACTATGGGGACAATAGAGTTTAACGTCATGTTGGACGAAAGGGGGACTGTGCATTTTAATGTCATGCATTGAGGACAAAATAGTACACCATTTAATGTCATGTTGGACGCATTGGGGATTTTTTCCATAGTTTAGCGTCATATTGGAGGAAAGTGTGAATAGTTTAAGGTCATATACATGGACCTTGGATGGTGCAGTTTAATGTCATGCTAGAAAAAAGTGTAGTTTAAGGTCATACAGGACCTTTGATGCTTATGTAGTTTAACGTCTTTCCGAACGTAAGGGACTTTTATATAGTTTAGTGTCATGTAGTTAGGATGTCACAGTTTACCGTCTTGCTAGATGTAAGGAACTTGCAAATAGTTTAGGGTTATATGCATGGACCATTGATGATGTAGTTTAAGGTCATACAGGATCTAGTTGCAGTTTAAGGTCATACTGGACCATTTAGGGAATTTTTTTCACATTTTAACGTTGTGTGGGATGAAAGTACAAATAGTTTAAGGTCATATGTATGGACCGTTGCTATATAGTTTAACATTATATAGTAAGGATGAACTAGTGCTGCACAGTTTAGTGTCATGTTGCAGGGACATAAGTACTTTGCAGTTTATACAAAATACTTCTTCAAAAATCTGGCATTGGTTGAAGTAGTGATGAGTTCTCAATCCATCGAGATTAATGAATAAGCTCCACTAGAGTAGACCCTATGTATTGAATAAGGACCTTCCCATTTTGTCTCAATCTTGGGAGGTTTCTTTCCTAGTATCATTGGAGTTCTGAGAACTAATAACAATTCTCCCTAAGTGAATGAACGAAGACGAACTTTTTTGTTAAAAGCTCGTGCTATTCGATTCTGATAGATTTACATGTGGTGAAAAGTGCACAATATTTTCTCATCTAACCATTCCAATTCATTCAATCGCTTTTGAGATTGCTCATATGTAGATGACTGATCGCAAATGGCTACTCTGAGTGAGGTTAATTGAACTTCAATGGGCCAGACGGCTTCCGTTCCATATACCAATGAATATGGAGTTGACCGAGTTGCAGTGCAGGTGGTAGTCTGATAATCCCATAAAGCATGAAAGAGTTTATCAGGCCATAACCTCTTATCTTTATCCACCATCTTATGCAGCATATTTGAAAGAGTCTTGTTAAAGGCTTCTATCTGGTCGTTGGCCGCTGCATGATACCAAGATGAATGGTTGGATTTGATGTTGTATTCTTGATACAACTTCTTCACCTCGGATGAATAGAAGTTGGTGACATTGTCCGTTAATAAGGTATGAGGGACACCAAATCTGGTAATGATGTTAGACTTGATGAAGCTAATAACACATTTAGAACTGACTTCCTTGAGAGGTATTTCCTCTTCCCATTTGGAAAAGAAGTCAGTAGCAGTAAGAATATACTTAAACTTCTTGGCCGTAGCCGAAGGGTAAGGTCCCACCACATCCATTCCCCATGTGGAAAATATCCATGAGTATTTTGCTTTATGAAGCAACTCCGGAGGTTGATGAATGAAGTTGGCATGTACTTGACATGAATGTCACTTCTTTGTGAAATCAACACAATCTTATATCATTGAAGGCCAAAAATATCCAAGCCTTCAACCTGATCAGACAGTCTATGTCCAGACTGGTGGGCACAACAAACTCCTGCATGCACTTTTTTCATGATAGCCATTGTCTCTTCACCATCAATGCATCTGAAGAGAACCCCATCAAAACCACGTTTGTAGAGAATTTTCTATAGGTGATCTTGGATATAATAAAGAGTAAAATTAACCACACGTCGCCAGATTTTTTCTTTCTCAGCTTTATCAGGTGGAAGTGTTCCATTTTGGCGGTATTCCCTGATAGATGACATCCATCCCATAGTATGACCATACGGTTCATGAATGGGACTAATTTCATTAATTTCGTCTATTCTGATTCGAACATAAGGTGAAGTTGCACGATAGTGGGCAATACTGATGGTTGTCTCGTCCCGATTTGGATCTGCCAGAGTTGTGGCTATATTAGCCAATGCATCAGCTTGAGCATTTTGTGATCTTGGGACATAAGAAAATGTCGGTTCTGAATGGAATTCCACCATTATCTCTCTAACGTAATCATATAAAGGTATTAGTTCTTTTTTTCTGATGGCATAATCCCCATTGACTTGTTTGATTACCAGGTCTGAATCACCCATCACCTTTAAGTGATTCACTTGTGCTTGAAGTGATAATTCCAAGACTATGATAAGAGCTTGGTATTATTATTCATTATTGGTACCACCTTCCCACAATAAGATGGTATAAGGTAACACTGCCTTTTCTGGAGAAATGAGAACAATTCCTAAGCCAACTTTGTTGAATTTAGGATTTTCCATTTTCTTCCCTGTTGGACTTATGGAAGCACCATCAAAATACATTTCCCATGCCTGAGGAATTTCTTGAATAGAGAAGACTTCCTCACCAGAGAGTTCAATATCTGAAGATGTGTCTTCCACAGAAGGGTGTTCATCTAGGAAATCAGCCAGAGCTTGGCCCTTTATCGCCTTTTGAGAAACATACTGAATGTCGAATTGCTGCAAAGTAACTACCCACCTTGCCAGACATCCTGTAAGCATTGGACGACTTAGGATAAATTTGAGGGGGTTATTGCGAGATACAAATTGGACCTCGTGATGTTGTAGGTAGTGTCTCAACTTCTGAAACGCAAAGATTAATGTCAGGTAGCACTTCTCAATACTTGAATACCGGGTTTCTACTTCAAGCATGGTTTGAATGAGATATTAGAGACTGTATTCATTCCCAGGATCATTCTTTTGAGCAAGAAAGTCCCCAATGATCACTCTAGAGTTGTCACATAAGGGATAAGTGGTCTTACTTAAACAGGTGGCATGAGTACCGGTAGAATCAAGAGTTTTTTCTTGAGAATATCAAATGCTTCTTGACATTCTTCAGTCAACTGGTATGTGACCCCCTTCTTCATAAATTTGGTGAAGGGTAAACTTTTTCCTGCTAAATTGGTGATGAAACACCGAATATAGGCTAAGTGTCCATGAAGTCCTCTTAATTATTTCAAATTTTGAGGAGGTGACATACCAAGGATTGACTTGGTCTTCTCAGGATCGACTTCAATACCACGATGACGTAGAAAAAAGCTGAGAAATTTTCCTGAGGTTACCCCAAAAGCACATTTTAAGGGATTCATCTTCAAATTATGTTGTCAAAGCTTGCAGAATATGACATCTAATCAGCCAAGTGATTAGAACATTTTTTGGATTTAACTACCAAATTTTCTACATAGCATTCAACAAACTTCCCTAAGAAGGGTTTGAAGATACGATGCATGGCATGCTGATAAGTTGTACCTGCATTCTTTATGCCAAAAGGCATTACCCGGTAGCAAAACACACCATGAGGGGATCTGAAAGCTGTAGATTCCTCGTCTTATGGGGCCATTCAGATTTGATTATATTCATAATATCCATCCATGAAGGAAAGTGCTTCATAGGCAGCTGTTGCATCAATTAGAAGTTCTGTAATCGGAACTGGGAAATCATCCTTAGGAAAATGCTGATTAAGATCTCCGAAATTGATGCAAACTCTAATTTGTCCGTTCATTTTCTTTACAGGGTCAATATTAGCCAACCACTTGGGATACTGAACTTCTCTGACGAAGTTATCTTTGATAAGCTTATCCACTTCAGATTCAATTTTAGAAGCATAAGTTGGGTGTGTTCTTATCGCGGCTTGTTTAAATCCTCGATGTTCTTCTAGTAAACCCAAATAATGAGTAGAAACATCAGGATCAAGCCCAAGAATTTCTGTATAGTTCCAGGCAAATATATCTTTATTTTTCTTTAGAAAATAAATATACATCTCTTTCTCTTCAAGAGTAATGGCCGCACTGATTAAAGTGTGACGTGGATCTCCTTTTGTACCCAGATTTATTTCTCTGAGTTCATCCACAGTGCTAGAGATAACCTCTTCAAATGCTGGAGGAGCATCTCTGAGATCTTCTTCTTCTTCTTCTTCATCATGTGTTATTTCTTCTGTTTCTACCTGCATAGTATATGATAAAGTAGAATTCTCATGATCTTAAGAGATGTCAAAATTTTCATATTCTGAAGAAGAAGCTTCCATTTCCAACCCAATTGATGATGAAGGGTCATCTTTGGGTAATAAAGAGGAGATGATGGATTGAGAATTGACATCATTGTTCACCTCCAATATTGCTATAACTTCTTCTGGCCTAATTGGTGAAGCATAGACTTGTTGGATTTCAGCAGATGAAATGAAGACGTCACCATTTGTGCTTTCATCACTGCTTGGTAGATTACCAATTTGTCCTTTGTTGTCTGGCTCGATTCTCGTAATTGACATTATAGTTCCTTCCATTAGAGTATTTTGATTTGGGTCTATCTTGTCAATTTGACTGATAGTCAACACATAATCTGTACTCACATGTGTAAATGGATTTAGTGGAATTTTTTCCAAACCATATGGAGCATTAACTTTGGTAATCTCTTTTGTTATGGATTTCTCCCTTTGCTTCGTGTGATAGAATTCCGCCTCAATGTATTGAGAGTCACATGTATTTAATGGGGACTTATCACCATAAAATGTCCCAACTTGACCATCAAAACAATATTTGAGACATTGATGGTATGAATAAGGGATAGCCGCATGTTGATGTAGCCAGGGTCTTCCAAGAAAAATGTTGAAGGCTGAGTCTTGATCAACAACCATGAAATCTGAATTGGATACAATATCTCCAAACTGAGTTATGAGTGTAACTTTACCCAGTGGTTCTTGTTCATTTTTATCATATCCCTGTAGAATCATGGTGGAGGGAGATAAATCAGATTCCGTGAGGCCCAATCGACGAAGTGTACGAATGGGCATGAGGTTGACTCCTGAACCATTGTCAATGAAATCTCTTCAAACATCCACGCCATTGAACATGATAGACAAGTACAATGGTCTAATATGTCCATGCACAACATCATCTTCATCTTCATCAGTAAAGGATATTATTGCATGGCATTCTGCACGATTATTCTTTATGTGATAGACTTCAGCTGCAGCAATTACAGTTTCATACTCCTGAGGACTTGACAAAGCCTCGATGAGTGCTTCCCGAAGATCTTTTGACAGATTCAGAGAATCCAGAATTGATAACTTGGCTGGTACTTGGGCCAAGTGTTTCAATATATCATACTTTTGATCCAGAGGTCTGCGTTTCCCAATAAGAATATGTGTTTTAGCAGGTACCTTGGAAGCAGATGCTTTGGAAGTTTATGCATCTTGTATTGGGATAGGAGTTGGAAATATTCGTGGTTTTGGAAGATTAGATTGATTAGATCCATTTACTTGCTGAGGGGAAGAATATGGAACCTTCAACAGGTCTTCCAAAATAACGTTTCCAAGACTGAATTTTCTATTAGTAGAAGAAATTTCTTGTTCGTGCTGAGCTCACTAATGGGATCTACCACGAGTTTCTTCTGTGTACACAGTTCTAGCAGGGGTAGAATTGGAATAGTGGATTCTGAAAGATCCACGTCTTCCCCTATATCCTGAGCCCCTGGAACTTCCTCTGATTCCCTTGTTTGATACAGGGAATTCAGACTCATTGAAATTGAAACTGCGACTGGCATATGGATCTGTTAATTGAATCATATTAACATAGCCAAAGATTAACTCTTCATCTGATGAAGACTCTGCCTGATTAGCCTATTTAGGCTTTTCCGTTTGGTGGGGCGGTGCCCGTGGCTTTGAAGTAGACGGCATGAAGTCCGCCAAAGTCAAAGACAACTTAGGCTTTGACACATACTCATATTTATCTGATTCTTTTTCTTTCTTTGAATCATGCTGTTTCCTTGAGGAATTTCCCTCTGACGAAGAGGTTTTTGCCTCAACATTAATGGCAGAATACATAATTGGTTTCTTTAATTGTGTTCGAAAAATACCATGATTTCGATTGATTGTCTTTCTGACCATCCAATCCTCATACTTCTGTGCATTTTTTCTTTTGACATCTAGCCATTCATTTTCTTCCTCTGGAACTATAGTAGTGGCACATGCTACCTGGGCTGAGGAGCCTTTCAATGTGACCTGTCCCAAGTCGACCATCTTTTACAGGAGGTCTTTGAAGACAAAACCCTCCTAGATGGGATGCCCCAACATTTGATGGAAAGGGAAATAATTAGGACGATCTTCATCTCCTTTATTGTTTGGCATCTTGGGTATTGGAAATTGAACCAAATTGTTTTCCAGATCTAAAATGAAATAACCAGGAAATTGTTCATTTTGGAAAGAGTATGTTTTACTCTTCAGATTCTCAAATTGTTTTCACCTTTGATCTCTTTGATCATCTGGATGAAACAGCCTTTATTGTTGGTTCTCAGGAGGTTTATCCCTTCGAGAAGATGAAGTTTTTGATGTAGAAATAGGTACATGTGCCTGTTTAAGCATAACTGTAGTAGTTTCTGCTTTTCCCATTTTCCTTCCTGGAGCTGATGGAATTACACGAGATTTAGCCTTAGCCTGTATAAGGGAATCTTCAATCTACTGAGCGATTTAAGTAAGGTCTCAAAACCCTCCTGTGTATTTCACAGGGATTAATGGCATGTGTAATTCGTCAAGCAAATTTGCCACACAGATTGGAAACAATTCTTCTTGAGGGAGTGCTAAACTCAAGGAATATGTTAATCCCTTCCAGTGAGAAATGAAATCAAAGACCCTTTCATTCTCCCTTTTCTTACAGTTTGTAAGATCAAAAATTATTGTCTTTGGCAAAGTTGAGCTGAACTGAAGGAGGAATTTTTGGAGAAGATCCTCCCATCCGGTAATTGACCGGGATTGCAAGCTTGTATACCAAACAAAAGTTGTTACTTGCAAGGTTCACATGAAGCATCTGAGTTTCACTATTTCTTGCTGCTCCGGAGTTCCCATCATAGGATCGCAATAAGACACGTAATCTGTCAAATGTTGTTCAGGATCACCTGATTCATTGAAAATAGGGAATACAGGGTTCCCAAAACTGGATAGAGGAGAAATTGAATCTACCCATTCTGGGTAAACTTTCTTTTCTGGTTGAACTTGCGCATGCTTCCCTTCCATAGTTTCTAACTAAGCTATTAATGACTCAATAGTAGTTATTAACTTTTGAGAAACATCTGGTTGAACATGGACTTGGGTAGGTGTAATGACAGGAGCTTGGACAGATGTGGCGAATGGTGCTGAAACTGATGGTAGTACTGCCAACTGTTGTTGCACATAACCCATAGGATTAAACCTGTGAGGGTGTACTGATAGAGAAGGATATTCTTGATCCATCTCAATAGTTGCAACAAATTCCTTTGGCTGATTGACTTCAGCATGCTTAAGAATATGAATACTCTGAAGTAGTTCTGCATTCACCTTCTTAATTCCTTCATTTCATCCTCCTGTTGTGCAAACCTCTGCTCTAGTGAGAGCGATTGACCTTCTCCAGAGGAAGGATATGTAACCTGGTTTTTTCCCTTCCCTTCGTTGGATCCTTTTAAGAGAGGGGGAAGTGGGTTACTTGAAGGATTACTTATGTTATGAGTAATCCTTTGACTTCGTGTACACACACCTTCTTCATTTGTGTCGGTGCGTACATCTTCTTGAGCATGAACCTCTTCATCTGAGTCCCCTGAGTGAGCCTCATCTGGTGGATCAGCAACAACAACATTGATGACATTGATTGATGCATTACTAATTGCATCCCTTCTATCAGCATTTCTGTGATATTGTCTTCTTCCATGTCTTTGATGAGACATTGTCTATTGTTGATTCGATCCCTCAAGAACTTCTTGATGAACCGTAATTTAAAGGGAATCTCCTGATAATTTGGCTCTTCGTTCCTCTTGATATTTCTTTCCCAATCGATAAGAGACTGACTTTATCTGAGGAGGGGATTGATGATTTGAAAAAGTCCCCAGTCCAGTGGAATGGGGTTGTTCCGGTTGTTCTCGCTCAACTCCCCGAATCCTTTTTGTTGATTCCGAGGGTTGGTTTAAAAGAGTCCCGAGTCTGGAGTGCTGGGGTGGTTCTTGACATGCTATGTCTGAGACTTTCTTGAATGTCCTCCTGATCATGCGAACTTAGTCTGGAAATTAGCTGGATGCATTAATCTGTATCCGCTTTTATCACCCGGTTCAAAAGACCGTTGGATGATTTCCGACACATCTGTCATTTGGTGACGTGCTTGCTCCAAACGAGAGGCCTGTTCAATATTCTTGTTTATTTGATGCAAGTTTAATTCAACAACTTGTTCTCTGTATTCTTGATTTTTAGGGGAACTAGTTGAAGCCTGTTCTTGGGCAAGCTTTTGATTACAAACAAAGCCCATTGACTGTGGCCGGCCATGGGCAATAACATTGCATGAGACCATTTTCGGCAAGCTTTGCTGACTGGAGAGCACTGTGAAATGTAGTGCTCCATGAACACCCCATACTCTGACACGAATACCATAAGGAGCATTGGAAATTAACTGACGCAATATTCTTAGTGCGCCAAAGCATGAACGTTGAAGGGCTCTCTGCTGTTTTTCAGCCTTCGGATATCGAGAGACTGGTAGAGATTGAAAATCAATCTGACGTTGTAACCATTCTATTATCTTAATATTATTTTCATATTCATCATAAGATAATACTTTCTTTTTCAACTGACAAAGAGTTTTCCATATTTTGAGACGAATATCATGAATTTAATCATCCGTCAACATTTCTGGAATATTATACTGAGAGTCAGCTAGAGGCCAAAACATGACTGGCACTTCACCTTTTTTCAGTTGTTTCCCCATATTCATCATTTCCTCTTTATCATTTGATGAAGATTCTTCTACCTGATTTGACCAGAGTTGGTGTTTCCTTGTTGCTTCATTAGATTCAACATGATTGGTCGAGAAATCATTGATCAAACTAGAAGATGCATGACTTCGGGGTGGTTTGGAGAATGACCTACACCCTGGTCAATCTCTTGATTGAGAAATTATTTCACCTACTAGTGATGAAGCTTCAGACATGACTGGTTTCACATTTGCAAGTGCCTCAAGATAAGAGGGCTTTCGCGGCACTACATTGTCCACTGGAGCATTTTCAGGGCAATGTGCATCACTACTGCGGAGAGGACTTTCGCAGCGAAATTCATCATCATGGGGAGGACCACCATAATGGGTTACAGAAAAAGATGAGATCTCTTGCTCCTTGGTCTTCTGACCACACAGAGGGTTCTTGTGGCACTAATATGAAGATGAAACATCGAGATCGACCGAACTGTCATGAAGCAAGCCTTCATGAGGAAGTGTTTGTTGAAGACCTTAGGAATTAATGTTCACACTATTGGAAACTGAGGGAGTAGAATCTTGAATTCCAATAGATAATTGTCTGAGGGCTTCAATAACTCCAGCATCGAGCAAGGCCTTGTTACAGATTGGCACTTGATCTCCTGACTGTGTTGGGATGGTCTTTTTTTTAGATGTCTTCTTACTCGCCTTGGAAATCGCTTGTTGATGAAAGTGGATTCTCTGAGCAGGTATATGTGCCTGATCAAGAAATATGGCCAGGTTAGGCTGACGATCTCCTCTCAAATCAGGTGTATGTGCCTGACATGGTTGTCCATATGATATGGGGGAGTATGAATCTCAACCCTCTTGGAACGGAACAGATGTGTGTGTCTGTTCTGGAGTGAATTGTTGATGTATCACTCCATTGGTAGGGATAGATTTATGTGTCTTTCCCTGAGATTCCACTGAAGTTGTTATAAGATCCCGACAGGCATCCAGAATATGAGCAGGGATTTGCTTCTGCTCTTTCACCATTGATAGAATATGCTTGGTGACTTTAGCTGCCGGAACAGGAATATACATCCATTCCGGGCGTGGAGCAGGTGTATGTGCCGACTCATGTCCTCATTTTCCTGTCAGTGAATCCTGACAGTACTCAAGTGTGGGGGCAGAGAGTTGAGTCTGCCTCCTATTTGTTTTCTAGGATTTCTGACTAACTTCTTCGAATGCTACCAAGCGAGACTGTTTGTAGGCTTGATTAATAATATTAGGTGTATGTGTCTGCTAATTTCACTTCTCCAAATGTGGTTGATGAGATCCATCATATGTAGTCAGACGAGCCTGCTGACTAACTGATGATGTATAAATAGGTGTATGTTCCTGCCTATAGTACTCCACTGGAATTGCCAGGTGGGATTGGCGTGATGCTGCCAGACGAGTCTGCTGGACAGAAGGTTTAAAACGGACAGGTGTATGTGCCTACTCATTGCTTTCCACCAAGTTAGGTTGGTGGACTTCTCTGGAGATGGAAGAGATGATAAACTGCTCACTGTTGACCGGATTCTGCATCTGGTGGTTCGTCTTGCTTGCTCGGGTTCAAGGAACCTGAGTCGAACGCCTAGAGTCGGTACCCTCATAATGTTGAGGGTGCACTGCCACACGAGTCTGGCGGCGATTGTTGGTGGGATCCCTCAGGAAGGACTCCTTTCTGTTTGAATTAAGGCCTTGAGGAACCTGCTCATTCACCTCCCCAGAATAAGGGAGCGAATGGTGATTGCATTCCGGGGATAACGACCCGAAACGGTTGGAGACAGTAGTCAGCACCGCCTGCTTCTTGATCACTGTTCGTCATTGTTCGGACGACCGTTGTGAGTTGTTTACTTGGAGGGCTTGTCGGGCAGCCTCCAGAGTTGGGATGGTACTGTGTTGACTGTACTCCTTAACTAGTGTGTTTGATAACCAACGTTGAAGATGATGAGTAGGTGATATTGTCCTAAGAGCGGACGACGATCCAGCAGGAGTAGCCGTAGTGGCATTTGAAGTAGTAGTATTCACAGGTAGAACTTGAGAGCAGCCATTCTAGAAATACAGAAGATCTTGGAAATAGAGTTCCTGTTTTGATATAACAGATGCAATAAAGATAAATTTATCCACTACATCTTTTAGATGAGAAAATATGTCAATGATTGTTTTTTGGACCTCTCATTGAGTTTTAAATAGGGGCCTAACAAATAGGTAAAACACTATTTTAACTTGGTTAAGGATTCACATCGGGTTCACCATTTTTGTTTCCCTTGGAATCCGGGGATGACCGCCTTGACGGGAGGTTTAAACATTCCGATCGGTTTCTAATGGGTTTGTTCGTAGAACCGGAAACATACAATGATTCCACATCCATTTGGACCTACTTTCCAAAGGTAGGTGCTCATTAGTTTGTGGACTGATGAGGCTTAGGTATTTGCATTGGTCGAGAGGATGGGAGGTCGAATTCATCACACCTTTTTGAGGGGAATTATTGTCTACTCCGGGACTCTCTTTATAGATTTAAGATATGTTTTTGTTCCTTATTACATTACCAAGTATAGAATGAGATTTACTTCAGATCTGACAATTAATGATTAAATATGTAGGAAATTTAGAGAATCTTTTGTATGTATTCGAGGTTCTTCATCGATAGAGAATCAACTGTATTTATTAATGATTCTTGGTCAATGATACCCTTCGACACATTTATATAGAAGTATCTTGGTCATTATGATGACCATGTTGGTTTTAAAGCCACTTAGTGGGGCACTTGATGTTTATTTTTATTCATAAGGACATAGATTATTTTAGAGCTGGGATCAAACCCGTAGACGGGCAACCTACGCATCCTTTATTTAGAAAAGGAATCAGAACCCACGTAGTTCGAGTAAGGGAGTATGATGTTTATGATTGATGGCTCAAATAAATATTTCACAATTACTTTTACACTCTATGCTCACATGAGTCATGCTCGGTGTGAGAAACAAGAGGTATTGGTAAAAAAAATAGACAATTGTGCCGTGAATGATGCAATCATAAGAAATAATGTGGGGCTTCTGTATGTCTGACTGCCCAGATAAATGAATGTTAGGATTTACTTTTAGGGAAGAAATCCAGGAACAGGGTCCATTAAGGTATATGTGCTTCATGGAGATTTTGAATACCTTAAATTGGGGCTTACTCCTGAAAAGGAGGCCCAAATTAGGATAAGGCTTATGATTGGGTTTTAATCCGGAAAAGGAATCCCAGATCAAAGGTAAATTAGGACTGGTCAAGAGAAATTAAGACTGGGGCTTACTCATGAAAAGGAGGCCCAGGTCAAGGATTATGGTTTGGGTCTTACTCCTGAGGAGGATGTCCAAATTAGGGGACTAGGGCTTACACCTAAGGAGGATGCCTAGATTTGGGAACTTTCAGAATTAGGGCTTACTTCTAAGGAGGATTCCCATGTTAAGAATTATGAATGGGGCTTACTCCTAAGGAGGATGCCCATATTTGAGATTGGGGCTTACTCCTGAAAAGGAAGCCCAGGTTAGGGGATCTGGGGCTTACTCCTAAGAGGATGCCCAAATTAGAGGACTCATGACTGGGGATTATTCCTGAAAAGGAGTCCCAGGTTAAAGATTCTATCAGCTTAAAGGATGAAGTTGAATGAATAAAATCTCAATCTTTAGTGACATAAAGATGTGTAAATCACTAGGTTTTCAGAGATATTCCACAGAATTCCTTTCAGATAAGGAAGTCAAATCAAGAAATCATTCCATAAATGTATTTGAAGAGTGTCTTGATGACTAAATCTTTAATAGGAAAGGTGTAATAGCTTAAGAGGGGTAAAATGGGCAAGAAAGGCACCCAAAAAGGCAGGGGAGCGCAAGTCCTGGTAGGCGTACAGGTACTGCGTGGGCGCACAAGTCTTGGTCACGTAGGTATCCCTGCGCCACATGTTTGGTACTTGTGCGGTGTTCAACCAGCAGGGTAATACTTGAGAGAACTTTGTTTAAGGCCTTTATAATCCGCTTGAGGTTATTCCCGCAGAGGGGCGTGTAGGTTCTATTGAAGGAGTAAGGCAGCGCACAAGTGTGGACATTTCCCTTAAAGGCTGGCCACCTAGGCGTGAAAGTGTTTATGAGTTTCAACACTTATGCCTTCCTCCACCTCTTTAGCTCTTCCGTTCAATGTAAGAAGTTACCTTAGAAGTGTTTCGGAAGCTTTGAGAAGAGACTAGGGCTCCGGGATCTCCAATATGAGTTTCTGGAAAAAATCCTCTCTGAATGGGGGGCCCACATGGTCTATTTATAGGCAGGAGAAGACCCCATCCGGTTACCACATAGGTCATGCAAGTCACTTGCGCGACCATAATGCGTCGCGCAAGTGGACTTGCACGACTATAAGGAAACTTGCGCGACCTATGGGATATCTTCTCCTTGTTCATCCCTTTGTCGAATTTTTATATTTTCTTTAAAGGATGAATCAATTTTTGCTAAGGTATTTCCCTTTTTTAGTCGTTAGACTTTGTGATGGAATGGAGCGTCAACAATCTATGACACCTTAGGCTTATACATAGACATATCCCTATACATATCCTTATAATTTCCTAGGGATATCACTAAAGGTTTCTCATCCTAGTTTCCAAATGTTAACTAAACTTTTCATTTGATACCAACTATAGAAACCCATGCTTAACATACATGGATATTACATCATTTTAGATGAATATTCATCACATTACAAAAGTAAAAGCTCATGGACTATAATAGTTTAGTGTCTTTTGATGCTTGGAAAAAAATATTATAACATGGTCAAATATATTCAATGCTTCCCATAAAGATCTCCCCCGTTAGTACTTCTACTTAAATCCTTTCTTCATAACCTGGGGAAGGAATGTAACGCCCCGAACCTAGAATCCCAGAGCCGGTGAACTAATTTATTACATTGAAATTATTACAAGGAATAAATTATCAAAGGACTGATTAGTTTAGAAGTATTGGAAATGTATATTACATACATGATATTGATAATACATTAGGGAAAAAAATAAAACATACTACACAATAAACTAACATAAATTTCATCCTTGAAAGCTTATTCAAATTATTCTTCATAACCAGGGGAAAGAAACATAATAAAGGTGAGATAAAATGCTCATGGTTCGTAAAAACAATAGAATAGATAATGAATCAATGTATATGGAAATGTAAACAACCAAGAACAATTTCCATTTACATAACTAGATAATGCATAAATAATATAGAAATTATGAAACTAAAACACATGTCATAAATCAATAAACTGAGAATGAATTACATCCATAGATATGTAGATGAAAAATATCATGGATAAATAATAAATGAACCTAAATTAAGGAAATTATTTTTCAATAGTTGTCATGTATAATTCAAATGAAGACCTGTACCGTCAAGACCGTTCAAAAGACAGTTAATACTATGGATAAAGACCCTTTTAATTTGGCCAACTTTTTTGTCTCATGAAAACCTATGGATGCATCAAGGAGATATATATAGTATAGGATACTACCTTCATTTATAGTCAAAATAATTTCTTATATAGAATATCCAAAATAAATAACATTAAATATCAAATGACTATATTAAAGGATAAATACAAATTTATGAATAATAACCCATTTAATCAAATAAATATCAAAGTAAACATTATATCTAAAATGGTATACAGTATAGGTAATACTAATATGTATTATGTGAGAATATGAATATTCAATTAAATTTACAATGAAAAATTATTATAATAAATTTATTTTTTCAATAGAAAGTTAAAAATAAAAAACGTAAGTGAGATTTCAAAGATAATCATTATGAATATTATTGAGGAGAATAATCTTTAAACATTCAAAAGTGTCCCATACCACATTCAAACATTAATATAATAATCCCTTGAAATATATGGAATTAAATAAAATATATAATATCATATGAATAAGTATATTCATGATATACCAAGAAAAAGGCAGTGTATACCCCAAATAAAAGTGAATTTTTACATAATAAAAAACAAGTCTCAATGAAATGTAAATTGAGACGAAATTCCCTTAAATATGAATCAAAAGACTCAAAAGTAATAACCATAAAATGAAACATAAAAATACCATTAAGGTAGAATAATTCATGATATAATATATCAAAAGGGGAAATAGTTATACCACACTAAAGAAATAAGTGGTGAATAAGACATTTATCTCACAGACATAAAAAAGTGAGATAGAAATCTCTTATCTTGCATGTGACTTGTCTCATGTGTCTTTATATTAATAAATAAAAAACTTATGTTAATTAATTAATTTCATTAGAACCCTTTTCATGTTTATTATTACATTTAATTTAATTATTATGATATTTTATACAATTACTTAATCATTTATGATTACATCATTTTTTTTTCACCAATTTCGTTTTATATGTCAAAAACAAATTTTTTTGGTCAACTATGGTTAAAGGGGGTCATTATATAATATATACATAATAATAATTATGAAATAATTATTATATTTATACATAAATTATAATTTGAAACTAATCATTAAATATGGTAATGAAAAATGAACCAATGTTACAATAATGGAGATGGTAGACCATACGTATGCATGAGTAACGTTACCATTTTTCAAGGATCGTTTAGGTAAGAAGTTAAGTAAAACTATATTTTTCCAGAATGATAATTATATCATAAATAATATTTTATTTAGTTTTATATTCTTATATATTGGATTCTTGTGATTTAAAATGAATCACATCATGTCGAGGAGGCGATAGTCCCCACGTCCCCGAACGAAATTATCACTTTTTAAGTGTATGAAAGGGTAATAAAGAAAATATTATAATATATTTACATAAAGGTAATTAAATCAGTAATATCACATTTTATTTGTTCATGTAACATATTTTTAATGAAGAAAATCCATTATTTTTTCCATGTATGGAATGAATGAATCACATCACACTGAGGGGGAAATTGTCCAGACTTCCTCAAATGAATTTATCATAGTTACACAAGATAGAAATCATAAAGGTATGTTATAAATAAAAATTCAAACAGAATAAAGAAATTATAACTATGATATATAACATATATAAAAATAGTGACCATCATAATGGCCACCATGAGATGTGGTAAAGGAAAATTGAACAATCATCGTCTAGTGAGGTGATAGTCCGCTATACACATAAACAATATATTCGTTACCCATTAGATGGAAGTGTGTGTAAGATTAGGTATAATATTTAGCACAAAAAAATCCTAGTATATTTAGGATACTGGTGTTTTTATACAATAAATTAACAATAATATTTTAGGGAGTTTAGAATGGAAATAGAATTTAAGAGGTTTAAGAAAGATGTTACTTCTCAATCGGGTGACTTCTTTTAGTTTGAACCAAAATGCTTCCATGGATTTATTTCTGCCCAAATAGTGGATTCAAAAAGGAATGGGTGAACTTTGGGGAGTTAATTGGGTATATTTTATCCTAACCTAAGTTTCTTGAGAGGTTTGGGGAAGTGGGATGAAAGGATGCCTTTTATAATGGAGGAGGGGTGGCACACTTGTAATATTTTAAAAGAAAGGAAACCCACCCACGTTTTTTACTAAAAGTGGATCAATAATGGTCCAATGTATAGAACATGGAGGATAGGATTTAAATATTTGTATAAAATTGATTTTAGGAAAGTTTACAGGTCAATTTGGGCCATAAGGTTATAGTTTAGTCTACTATTAAGCTTAATTTAACCCTAATCATTGTAATTAATTTCAATTACTTTCACTAATATTTTTGGTAAAAAACTATGGTGAAATTATTATACATTAAAAATTATGATGATTCCAAATATGGATTACATTTTTCTAAATTCCAATCACATAATTAGAAAAAATTAAATTAAAATTAATCATGTAGATATGATGACAGTGCATGTTATAAAAGTAAAAACGTCTAAAAGTTTGATAAGTGTTTATAGTCAATTTCAAAATGAAATTGATTCAAACTACCTAAATTGGATTAATTGATAAAAATTATATCTAATTAAACTTAAAAAACAACTAAAATTATAATTTAACTTTATAAATAAATTAGATGAAAAAGAGATTTTGAACTAATATTCAGTATTTTTAACTATTCATTAAAAAAATGAATATTCACAGAAAAATACAACAAAAAATCACCCTAACCTAGTTTTTATGTTATTATTTCAGTGATTAATTTATTTTTGATGTAAAATATTTATAAAAATTCTAAAAAATTTCTTTTAAAATAGCCTCGTTATTAAAAGTTAGTAAAAGTGCCTTAATAGAAATATAGGTTTTTATGTGTAATAATAAATTTAGTATTATCTTATGACTATAAAATATATTGGATGATTATCAAAAATATTTTACTAAATATATAACATATATATTTCATTAATATAATTCAATAATTCTAATTAATTTAATCTATTAATATAGAATTAATTTTTGAGTATACAAATAATAATATTTACTTTATATTATGTTGGTTTGTATTTTCTTTTATAATTAATTGGTAACCTATTAATCCAATTTATAATTTCATAAACCATATATGTTCATAAGTTTTTTAATCATTTTATAACCTCTAATTTAATGACTTGTTTAATATTATTATATTAAATAATAATATTTTAATAATATACTATTATATGGTAAAAATTGGTCTTGCTTGTAATGTAATATTTCGAATAAAGTCTCTCTTTCATGTAACACAAGCTATCTTGGTGTTGTGTGAATTAAAAAAATATAGAATATATAAAATATATATAAAATATTAAATATATTTTAAAGTATCATGTGATTATATCCCCTTATGCGCTTGGTGTTGCGTGCCAGGTATGTTATCGAATATAAGGTTCTTTATAATTTTGGGGGGGGGGTTACAAAGGAAACATAATAAAGGGTGAGCTCATATGATCAGTAGGGTTAAATTAAGAAGATATATAAACACAATACGAGTATAATGGTATGAGATCATTATAATATCACTTTAAAATCATACCCTACATATCAATGATCATATATATGAATCATGGCATAAAGATTGGAAGTTAATAAGACATGAATCATAAGGGAACCAAGATCCGATGCCATGGGAGAATAACAAATAAATAAGACATATAATTTTTGGAATACAAATATGAATATAAATTTATTTCCATATTAGTTAATGAATTTCTTTCAAGGCCATATTAGTTGTATGGTTTCACTCCCCAAACCATCTTAATAGTCACCATTCACTCCCAAGACCATCTTAGTAGACATTGTCCTTTACTGAACCTACTTCACTCCCCATTCCATCCATGTCTCTCTCATGAGATATAAATCTTTACACAATGAATATGATAGATATAATAGGCTCACCTGATGCTATCTGGGATTCCCTATAATATAAGCTATAATGGGATTACCCGACACTATCTGTATGACAACCCTGATTTTATTACAAACTTAATCATGATTTATTACATAAAAATTCACTTGATACAACAAATAAGATCGAGAGATTTAGTGTATTTGGGGCTTATTATAAATACATAAAAACTTAAAACATGAAATAAACATCTTTATTGAAAACATCCTTTTCATGACCACTACATTCTTTCGTACTTAGCATTGCGTGTGATAACCTGAGGACATGCATAAGAAAATGGTGAGCTATAAAGCCCAGTAAGGGAGTACACATGGAATAACATGAGGAGTATAATACATGTTAGAAAATAGGAATATCAATAGATAATAATAAAAACATGAACATAAAGGCATGATAAAGCATGATAATCATAACATGGAAATGTGGCAACAACACTTAACATGGAATTAGCATGAGCCAAGGCTCATTGCACATGGAGCATGAGTAAATCCTCATTGAACATAGAGCACGAGTAAAACCTCATTTCACTTGAATTAGCATGAGTCAACACTCATTGCACATGTCGTATCATGATACCATACTTTACCCAATGCATTGGAGCACTATAAGGCACACCCTTCTAAAACATTTCATTTCAAGCATAAGTGTGCCACATGGATCATAAAACATGGATTCATAAAACATAATCATTTATTACGTGATAAAGGAATGTGTAATTTAGACATGACACTTTAAAATCAATAAGTAAATGTGCATAAAGATGAATATCCTTGATGGAGAAATGGGCATGGTATTCACTACACAATGACATTGGCTTAGAAAATCGGTGTGATTTCGGCAGCGTAACGACGTGACATAAAAATTCATAAAAAAATGTTGATGAGAGAGAAAGGGGTAACTAATCATATTTACATGTAATGGAAAGTAAGGAGGTCATATAGATACATGTCCTAACAATTGTAATGAAATTTAGGTTCATGATACAAAAGTATTGCTTGAATGTAAATGAGGAGGGAGAAGTTCCTTTTGAAATTTCGGCATAGTAACACGTGTACATGGGAGGCATTTAATGAGAGAGAAATGGGTCTCCCATCATTAAAACATAAATAGGTAAGTATGAGGGAGGTGTGAAACCATACCCCAACATTCATAATTGAAATTAAAAGGGAAAAACAACTTTATAAAAATTAATAAAAATGAGAAAGGAAGAAAAACCCTTACTTGGACGTGTGCTTCCAAATGCTAGAGAGAGGCTTTTGAGAGGATTATTGGGAGATTGGGGCACCTTGGGAGGATTCTAGAGAGAGTAGGGTAGATTTTGGACGAACTCCAAACGATTTTAGTGAGGAGGAAGTGGGAGTTTGGGTGGGCTTATATAGGAAAGGTGAGGGAATTCTTTGTTATTTAGGTTTGGGTCGCCTTACATTAAATTAATCCAAACCACAAACCAACCCATGGTTTTTGCCCATGATTTTTGGAAACTTTTAGAGGAAAACAATATTTTATAAGGCCCATGTCCGAAATTCATAAAATAATAAGGTTTCTTATGTGGAGGTGAGTCACACTCCCATGGAAATTAATTTAAAAAGGCAAAGTGTTGAATAAGTCTTGTGGGGTCCATTAATGCTTTAAAAAATAAGTCAAACCAACCCAAAATCACTTTTTTTTAATGGAAAAATATATACTGGCCGAAAATAAGGATTATAGTATTTTATTACATCACTGTTGGGTCATTATGATGTCATAAAACACATTATATATTTAAACGATATTTAATTATTACCAAAAAATTTGACTGTCTCAGAAAATTATGAAAAATTCACTGTTGGATAATTTTGACGTCCTGATTCCATAAATAACATTTATTTTATATAAATAATGTTCTAAATATGTTAATTTCCACTTTTAAAATAAAAACTTACATTTATTGAAAATTCACGGGTTTTGACAAAATGGATTTCAAAACTTAGTAAAAATTTTAATTACATTAATAAAATTATAAGATCATTTATATTTAATACAAAATTAATTTAATAATAATAATATTATTTTATTAAAATATTATTTAATTCAATAATCCCTTAATTTAATAAAATATATTTCATAATTAAATAGTAAATAAAAACACCACTTGTACTTTAAAAACTATTTACAATGTATCAAAAATGACTAGAAATTATATTCATTATTATATACAACAATAATGTACATGAACATAGTACTACTTATTTGTTACATAACCCCTTAAAAAACCGCATAAGACCTAAGGGTAAGGTGTGCGATGGTGATAGACTCTTGGGGTGGCTCGGATAACATCACTCGAGGGGTAATCTCTATCATCTTCCACTTTTTCCGTAGACATTCCTGTTAGAGCTTGACATGGTGAAGCTCACCTTGGGCTTGGTCAAGGGCGAAGCCCAAGGATGTCACCTCTTTTACGAGCTCCGACAAATGGGCTTTGTATGGGGAAATTCTACTGGATGAGGTCATTGCTTCTTTTTTATGAGTAAATTGGATTTGTTAAGGTCCTATATTTATACTAATCATGTGATCACTGTTCAACGCCTATATTAACAATGGTCAAAATTCTTAACATAAAACCAAAGAAGTTGACATCTTATAAAAACATTTTTCATAAAGATACATTTAACTGTATTAATAGGGATTTTCCATTAATGAAACTTTTGGTCATTACAATATTCCCCCCATAAGAAATTTCACCCTTGAAATTTTCCTTTTCCCACACTAAAAAAATGTGGGTAACTCAGCTTCATCATATCCTCCGATTCCCAAGTAACTTCTTCAAACTTGTGGTTTCTCCCCAATACATTGAGGAGGGGAATTGTCTTATTTCGTAGAACTTTTTCTCTACGATATAAGATCTTCACTGATTTCTCCTCACAAGAAAGATCATCTTCTAATTGTACCACCTCAGAAGAGAGTACATGTGAAGGGTCCGGTATGTACTTACTTAAGAGGGATACATGAAAGTCATCACGTACTTTGGCCATAGTATGTGGAAGTGCAAGTCGATAGACCACATCCCCAACACGATCAAGAACCTCGAAGGGGCCGATGTACCTGGGACTTAACTTCCCTTTCTTTACAAACCTCATGACCTTTTTCCATTGAGATATGCGTAGAAACACCATGTCTCCAACATTAAACTCAAGGTCTCATCGACGATTATCTGTATAACTCTTCTATCAACTTTGGGTAGCCTTTATATGCTGCTGAATGGTTTTCAACTTCTCCACCATTTCCTTGACCATTTCTGGTCCAAGCAGCTTACGTTCACCAACCTCATCCCAACATGCTGGTGTTCTGCACCTTTTCCCATACAGGGCTTCATATGGTGCCATTTGAATGCTCGAGTGGAAACTGTTATTATAAGAGAACTCAACCAGAGGAAGATGTTGATCTCATCCTCCTTTAAAGTCCATTGAGAACGCTCTCAATATATCCTCATGTTTTTGGATAGTCCTCTCTGATTGGCCATCAGTTTGAGGATGATAGGCCGTACAGAAGTTTAGTTCAGTACTCAGAGCATGTTGAAGACTCTTTCAAAACATAGAGGTGAATCTTGGATCTCGGGTAGAAAAAATAGATAGTGGTACTCCATGCAACCTTACCACTTCCCTGATATATATCCGCCCCAGTTGATACAATGAAAAATCCTCCCGAATAGCAATGAAGTGTGCAGTCTTTGTAAGACGATCCAAAACAACCCAGATTGCATTGTTGCATTTGGATGTTCTCAGAAGTCTGATGACAATGTCTATGGTGATGTTCTCCCATTTCCATTCTGGTATGGTCAATGGTTGTATCATCCCCTTAGACTTCTGCCTCTCTGCCTTCACTTGCTGAAACACCAGAAACTTTGATGTATATTCAGCGATCTCCTTCTTCATATTATCCCATCAAAAGTTTTCTCGTATATCTCGATACATCTTTGTGCTCCCTGGGTGAATAGAAGAATTTGAACTATGTGCATAATCCAAAAGTTCCTTCTTCAGCTCTGGACTTGATGGAACACATAGTCTTTTCCCAAACCGCAAAATTCCTTCTTCATTAACATTAAACTCTGAGGATTTCCCCATTTTGATAGCTTCCACTTTTTCTTGAATTCCCACATCATCCTTTAACCTTTCCAAAAGAGATGGTTGAGAAATAATTTGTGAAATTATTGATGATGTTACCTTATTTATGATTCCCACGTCCATATTCATCAAGTCTAAGAAGATTGGATCCATCTCAATTCTCACCATTGATAGAATCGCTTGATCCTTTCTACTTAGGGAATCTGCCACCTTGTTCGCTTTCCAAGGGTGGTAATGTATTGTACAGTTATAATCCTTGATGAGATATATCCATCTTCTCTGGCGCATATTAAGCTCTTTCTTTGTGAATATATATTTAAGACTCTTTTGGTCAGTATATATCTTACATTTCTCTTCATAGAGATAATGCCACCAGATTTTCAAGGCAAAGATCACAGACGCCAACTCCAGATCTTGTGTTGGATAGTTTCGCTCATGGATTTTCAACTACCTTGAGGCATAGAATATCACTTTATCATTCTGCATCAGCACACAACCTAAGACCTTCTTTGAAGCATCACTAAATACCATAAAAAGTTCCCCACTTGTGGGTAATGTGAGCACCGGTGCAGTGATAAGCCTCTTTTTCAACTCCTTGTTGCTTTCTTCGCATTCATCACTCCATCCAAACTTTACTCGCTTTCTAGTTAGCTTGGTAAGAGGGTTGGATAATCATGTGAAATTTCTCAAAAATCGTCGATAATATCCAGCTAACCCCAAGAAGATACGGATATCCGTTATCGATGTTGGCCTCGGCCATCCCTCAATTGCATCTGTTTTGGAGGGGTCCACAGATATCCCATTTCTTGTGATGATATGACCCAAGAATGAGACTTCCTTAAACCATAACTCAAATTTTTTGTACTTTGCATAGAGCTTCTCCTTGCACAAAGTCTCCAGTACAGTTCTTAAATGCTCCTTATGATCCTCCTTGGTTTTGGAGTGTATTAGAATATCATCTATAAAGACTACCACAAATTTGTCAATGTAATCTCTAAAGACTCTATTCATCAAGTCCATGAATATTTCTGGAGCATTGGTGAGTCCGAAAGGCATTACTATGAATTCATAGTGCTTGTATCTTGTACAAAATGCAGTCTTGGGGACATCTTCCTTCTTCACCCTTACATGATAATATCCTGACTGCAAATCCACCTTGGAGAAGTATTGTGCTCCACGCAGCTGATCAAACAAGTCATCGATTCTTGGGAGAGGATAATTTTTCATTATTGTGATTTTGTTAAGTTAAAAATAATCTATGCAAATCCGCATTGACCCATCCTTCTTCTTGATGAAGAGGACTGGTGCACCCCATGGTGAAGCTCTTGGGCATATAAACCCTTTATCCAAATTTTCCTGTAGTTGTTTTTTCAGCTCTTCAAGCTCTACAACAGCCATTCTATATGGATTCTTGGATATTGGTAGCACCCCAGGTATAAGTTCAATTGAGAACTCAACATCCCTTTTTGGAGGAAGATCAGGCAGTTCCGCGGGAAACACTTCAGCAAATTCCCTCATAATAGGCATTTCTTCAAGGATGGTTTCTTCCTTGGACTCAATCATCTGAGCTAGATATGCGTGCTCATAAGGCAGTAATATCCATTCTTGAGATGATGGAGCTAAAGGATATTCATCTTCCTTCGGACACTTGTAATGAATTGGGGGTCTATTCTCAATATGGAGTGTGATTTCCCTCTCCCGACAATTTATTTTGGCTCTATATAAGGAAACCCAATCCATGCCATGAATTGCCTCAAATTCCACCAGACGGAGTATGAAGAGATTTTCCGGGAAACTCAATCCACATATTATAACAGAGGAGGACTTATATTCATGGGATGCAATGATTGCCCCATTTTCCGTACTCACCGACATCTTTACTTCCATGATTTGTGGTGGTGCTGGGATGGTTCTACTAAACTTTCAAGATATAAAAGAATGCGTAGAACCTGAATCAAAAAGTATGTTCGCTATTACTGAATGAATAACTAGCGTACCTGTCACCACTTTGTTTTTGGGGTTCACTTCGACAGAAGTGATGGAAAAAGCTCTTCCTTGCTGTCTTGGAGGTTGTTGGTTGCCTCCGATTACCCTTGGATTAGGGCACTGATTTAAAAAATGACCCGGTTCTTTGCATTTGTTGCATTGAAAAACGCGTTGAGGTTCGAATGTAGCATTATTATCCTCTGTCGTAGCCACGGGACCTTATTGCCGACAGTTAACAGCTGGGTTCCCTTCTCTTCCACACCTGAAGCATTTTCTCGTCCCCTTAAGGCAATTTCAGGGTGCTTCTTTCTGCACTTTTGGCAAATGGGGTGCTGGATCTTCTTAGCACCGTTGGATTTATCCATCGGACCACCACCATTGAATTCCACCTTATGCTTCTTGTCCCCATGATACCCCAGTGATTCCCCGATCTCCATTTCGACCTTGAGGGAACATCTGACAATTTCCTCATAGCTGTCGAAGTCACAGATCGCTAATGCTTTCCGCAAGCTAGGCTTCAACCCACCAAAGAAGCGGTCGACCTTGCATTCGGGGGTAACGACAAAGCCGAAAGCGTATCGTGCAAGCCTTGTGAAGTTTTCCTTGTACGCTCCAACAGATTCTTCATCTTTTTTCTTGAGGGAAAGGAAGTCCCTTTCCATCTTAAGCCGGAGGGTGCGTGGAAAATATTTATCAAAAAACATATTCCAGAAATACTTCCATTCCAACGCCTCGATCTCCTCCTCAAGCTTCGTATTTTTGATCAACGTCCACCATTGATCATCTTCACCCTCCATACGATAAGCTTCCAGGAGAACCTTCTCTTATTCAGAACATTGGAGGATTGAGAATATCTTTTCAATGGAGTTGATCCATTGTTCAGCTATCATGGGATTAGATCCACTAAAAGTAGGAGGCCTTTGTCTCATGAATCTCTCGATAGCAACTTTTTCTTTCTTAGGGGGGGTTGAACATTCCTCTTGACCCGTGTTTCTATTCAAAACTTGAGTTAGCTGAGAGAGAATCATGAAAAAGTTCACGATTCCCGCTCCCTTTGTATTTGGCATCTCATTAGTACAGTCATCACACTGATCTTCAAAATGGTTGTTAGCCCGAGTACTCCTATTAACAACCATTGTCTGGAATAAAAGCAATTTTAGGGGTAACACATAAAGAGTAATCCAAAGACAAAATTTTATGACTTATAAATAATCTTTCATTTCCTTAACTCGTGATTCTATAGGCTTGAATATAGGCTTTTCATGATCTAATTTCTAACATATATTCTTAGGGGCATTTTTTCCCTTAATAAGGGTTCATACTAAGATTGTGAATTTATCAAAACATATCCCCCAGGAGTGTTGTAGCGAAGAGTGCAGCAAGGCCCGTTGTCGTGCACCAGTTCCCGTTCGAGTCTAGCTCAAAGCGGTGTTTTTGGGTTTTACCCCTAGGATACATCTGTGCCAGAGCCGCCTCTACCTGCTTGTATCCAGACAGGGATGTATTTGTCTGATAAACCACTTACTCAGTTTTTACCAAAACTTAGGGATGTTTTTATTATACTTAGTCTTGTCTCTAAGGCTTTACAAGGGTTTCCAAATCCAAAAAATAACTAAACCTATCATCTGATACCAACTATGACAACCCTGCTTTTATTACCAACATAAACAAGATTTATAACATAAAACATCACTTGATACAACAAAGAAGATCAAGAGTTTTAGTGTCTTTGGGGATACGAATCATTACATAAAAACTTAAAACATGAAATACAACATCTTTATTGAAAAATTCCTTTTCATGACGACTACATTCCTTCGTACTTAGCATTTCATGGGACAACCTGAGGACATGCATAAGAAAAGGGTGAGCTATAAATCCCATTAAGGGAGTACAATGGAATAACATGAGGAGAAGAATACATGTTAGACAATAGGCATATCAATAGAGAATATGAAAAACATGAACATAAAGTCATGATAAAGCATGATAATAATAAAATGGAAATGCGGCAACAACACTTAACATGGAATTAGCAAGAGCCAAGGATCATTGCACATGGAGCATGAGTAAATCCTCATTGCACATAAATCACAAGTAAAACCGCATTGCAATTGAATTAGAATGAGTCAACACTTATTGCACATGAAGTATCATGATACTATACTTTACCCAATGCATTGGAGAGTTATAAGGGCGCATCCTTCTTAAATATTTAATTTCATGCATAAGTGTGCCACATAGATCATAAAACATGGATTCATAAAAAATAATAATTTATTCCACGATAAAGGAATGTGGAATTCATACATGAAACTTTAAAATCAATAAATAAATGTGCATAAAGGTGAATACCCTTGATGGAGAAATCGGCACGGTATTCACTACACAATGACATTGGCTTAGAAAATCAGTGTGATTTCGGCAGCGTAACGACGTGACATAAAAATTCATAAAACAATGTTGATGAGAGAGAAAGTGGTTACTCATAATATTTACATGTAATGGAAAGTAAGGAGGTCATATATATATATGTCCCAACAATTGTAATCGAATTTAGGTTCATGATACAAAAGTATTTCTTGAATGTAAATGAGGAGGGAGAAGTTCCTTTCGGAATTTCGACATAGTAACGGTTGTACATGGGAGGAATTTAAAGAGAGAGAAAGGGATCTCCCATCATTCAAACATAAATAGGGTAGTATGAGGGGGGTGCGAAACCATACCCCAACATTCATAATTGAAATTAAAAGGGAAAAACAACTTAAGGAAAATTGATAAAAATGAGAAAGGAAGAAAAACCGTTACTTGGAAGTGTGCTTCGAAAGGCTAGAGAGAGGCTTCTGAGAGGATTCTTGAGAGCTTGGGGAACCTTAGGAGGATGATAGAGAGAGTAGGGTAGAGGTTGGACGAACTCCAAGGGATTTTAGTGAGGAGGAAGTGGGATCTTGGCTGGGTTTATATATGAAAGGTGTGGGAATTCTTTATTATTTAGGTTTGGGTCCCCTTACATTAAATTAATCTGAACCACAAACCATCCCATGGTTTTTGCCCATGGTTTTTGGAAAAGGGAAGAGGAAAACAATATTTTATAAGGCCCATGTCCGAAAATCTTAAAATAATAAGGTTGCTTATGTGGAGTTGAGTCACACTCCCATGAAAATTAATTTAAAAGGGAAAAGTGTTGAATAATTCTTGAGGGGTCCATTAATGCTTTGAAAAATAAGTCAAACAAACCCAAAATCACTTTATTTTAATGGTAAAACATATATTTGCCAAAAATAAGGATTATAGTATTTTATTACATCACCATTGTGTCATTATGTTGTCATAAAATACATTATATATTTAAACGGTATTTAATTTCTACCCAAAAATTGGATTATCTCAACAAATTATGAAAAATTCACCATTGGATAATTTCGACGTCTTGATTCCAGAAATAACATTTATTTTATCTAAATAATTATCTAAATATTTTAAATTTCACTTTTAAAATAAAAACCGACATTTATCGAAAATTCACGGGTTTTGAAAAAAGTGGCTTTCAAACCTTAATAAAAATTTTAATTGCATTCACAAAATTATAAGATCATTTTTATTTAATAAAAAATTAATTTAATAATAATATTATTATTTTATTAAAATATTATTTAATTCAAAAATCCCTTAATTTAATAAAATAGATTTTTTAATTAAATAATAACTAAAAACACCATTTGTACTTTAAAAACGATTTACAATGTATCAAAAATGACTAGATATTATATTAATTATTATATACAAAAATAATGTACATGAACATAGTACTACTTATTTTTTACATAACCCCTTAAAACAGCCGCATAAGACCTAAGGGTAAGGTGTGCGATGGTGACAGACTCTTGGGGTGGCTCGGATAACATCGCTCGAGTGGTAATCTCTATCAACTTCCACTTTTCCTGTAGATGGTCCCGTTCGAGCTTGACATGGTGAAGCTCAGCTTGGGCTTGGTCAAGGGGAAGTCCAAGGATGCCACCCCTTTTCTGAGCTCCGACAAATGGGCTTTGTATGGGGAAATTCTACTAGATGAGGCCACCACTTCTTTTGTCTGAGTAAATTGGATTTGTTAAGGTCCTATATTAATATTAATCATGTGATCAATGTTCAACGACTATATTAACAATGGTAAAAATTCTTAACATAATACCAAAGAAGTTGACATCTTATAAAAACATTTTTCATAAAGAGACATTTAACTAGATCAAGCGGGATTTTCCATTAATGAAACATTGGGTCATTACAATATGAGATACCCCATCATATAAGTTATAATCATATTAAACAATGCTATCTAGAAAACCCCATCAGATAATATTTAATGAGATTACCTAGTGCTTTCGGGTACACCCTATCATATAAGCTGTAAAAGGCTTACCCAGTTCTATCAAGGTCACCCCATCATATGATCTATGTCCATGAACCACTACATGAATAATGTAAAAAGATATTTTATATCAATATAAAACTAATAAATACTATTATACATTCATAACATGATTAACACATGTAAAATAAACAAGTTTCAGGTCAATATCTTTGAAACATTATTAACTCATTAAAAAGAAATGGGGGTTAAAAATATCATTCCATAAAAACATAAACCATTCAGAGAAAGAATATGAATGGTATCCATGGATCATACCCCTGATAAAGAATAAACTATATCAAATTATATCATCTTAGATGGAGAAGGATTTTTAAATATCTCTTGAAACACAACCTTTCTTTGAAAAATCTGTTTTTAAAACATAATACATTTTGAAAACCAGTTCCTTTGACAATAACCTTAAAAACATATAAAGAATGCTTTGAAAAACATTTAAATAAAATTTTAAAACATATAGTTTTTAATTTTTTTAAATGATATTAAAATTTCATTTAATTTTTTTTAAAATATTTTTAGAAACCATTGTCATGAAAGAACGCAGATTTTTTAATGAAGAGAGAGATAAGGTCAGATTTTCTTAAAAAAACCTTCTTAATTATCTTAAGTAACAATTAGTAAAAAAATGGTACCATTACATTAATATATCATGAATAATAATAGGATTATAGAATTTAGGATATTTCTTGATAGATGTATCCTAAGATTTCATCAATGGAATATTAATCATAAATAATCCTAACAAATGATGAGATTATAGCAATAAACTATTACCACTTTGGTAACTTGAATCATAATCCCCATGAAATAATAAAATTACATTATGCTTTAAATATCATTAAAATAAATTTATTCATGATATAACATGTCTAACGGTAGTATATACACCTCATAGAAGAATATAGGTGCATAACACGGCATGTGTCTCAAAGTAGGCCAAATTGAGACAAAATTATATTACCAATTTGGAAACTTTTGAACCATAAAATCCATGAAAGAGAGATCATAAAATGGATATGTAAATACAAATAAAGTTAAGGGTAATAATAATAGAATACAATCATTGGTATTATATACATCACACAATAAGAAGAAGCGGTGAATATTTCATATATCTCACAGAAATAAAAGTGAGATGAGAAAACCATGACTACTTGAGCAACATTATAATCCTAAACCCCATGAAAAAATAAATCATTTGAAACATTTAATATCATTAAATAAATTTAATTAATGATATAAAATGTCTTAGGTCTACAAATACACTACATAAAAGAAATGTGTGGGGAATATGACATGTATCTCAAGAATATATGAATGTGAGATGAAATTCTTTTACCTTAAGTGTTGAATTTATTCATACACATTCAAGGATACTGTATAATAAATATAAGTTATATGTATATACATACCAAATAACTGTATTATTATATCTAATACCATATATTATTTTATTATGACTTTATATTGCTCGTTTATTTAGAATTCTATTTAAATGATATATTTTAGGTAATATCTACATTGTTTTTAATATATGTTTTGACTTGTATTATTGATCCACTTAGATAGATCATTATTTACTCATAAGTAATGAAAAAATGATTTAATCATCATATATATTCATTATATAAATATTTTTAATAATCTATAAAATTTCAAAATATGAAAGGGAATATACTGTTCATGGAGACGTTTAGCAGTATGTAGAAATTAATGCTATTTCTGTTTTATTGTCATATTGAAGGTAAGAAACTAAATGAAAAATATGTGTGTACATATATATTATCATTATAGTAGAATTTACATTTCATATATATCATATACATTTACTAAACCTATTACTAATACATTCCATGTAAAGTGTGAATGAATCACATCTCTTTAAGGAGGTGGTAGTCCACACGTCCACAAACAAATTGATCATACTTACCAAAAATGGAAGGCATGAAGGTATGTTTTATATAATAATTATAAAAAAATAAAAAAATCTTAAATATAATATAAAACAATTATGTCCATCATAATTCCCAACCATGAGAGTTGGTAAAGGAAAAAATGAACGACATCGTTTCGCGAGGCGTAAGTCTACCATACAGAGGAATGGTATGTTTTTTCACTATTTGATAGAAGTGTGAGTAAGTGTAGGTTAAAAAAATAGAATAAAAACATCTCAGTATATTTATGATACTGATCTTATCATATAATCATGTAATAATATGATTTTAGTGAGTGGAGAATGAACATAAAATAAAATATATTGTGGAAGGATGTTACATCTTCTTTGGGTAACTCTTTTTGGTTTGCACAAAATGGAATCATTGATTGGATTTTTTCCCAAATTAAGGCCTCTATAATTAAGGTAGGGAAGTTTAGGTGATATTTTCGATGTTTTTTTATGAGTCAATGTGTCTTGAGAGTTGTGAGTAAGTGAGGGAGGTGAGTGACCTTTTATAATGGATGAGGAGTGTCATTATTGCAAAAAATAAAATGTTAAACACTATTGAAAAGTCTTCATTACGTAATGTGCCACCAATAAATTTTAATTTTCAATAAAAGATGATAATTGGTCTTAATATGATCATAAAATATCTTTTGGACATGTTTCTAGGGTATTCGACCCTATAAGTTAATGTTTAATCACTAAGTAAACTCGTTTTTTACCTTAATCGCTATAATTAATTTTAATTAATTTACCTTATATTTTTTATCAAAAAATTATTTATCATTATTATAAATTATAAATTATTTGTATTATAAATATTTATTCCATTTTTTTAAATTATAATCACGTAATTTTTATAAATTAATTTAAAATTAATCCCGTAGCTGGGACGAGACGACAAGTTTTTAAATAGAAAATGTCTAAAAGTTTGAAATGTTTTTATATCCAATTTCAATTTTAAATAGGTTCCGATGACTTAAATTGAATCAATTTATATATAATTGATCTAATTATACTTTAAAACCAACTTAAAATATAATTTAACTATATAAATAAATTATATGAAAAGCAGTTTTGAATTAAAATTCAGTGTTTTTCACTATTTATAAAAAATGAAACTTAGAAAAATATAAAAATTAACCCAAAGTAAATTTTGATATTCTGATTTAATAAATGAAGGTTATTTTTTCAATTAAAAATTATAAATGTGTATAAAATTATATTTAAAATGGGTTCACCGTTAAGAGGTGGTAAAATTAACTTTTAGAAAGCACATCTTTTTGTTCATAAACTGGATTTATTCTTATCTAATACCAATAAAATATATTGTATGATTATAAATAAATATGACTGAGTTTATAATATATAAATTTTATTGAAAAAATTTAATAAAAGTAGGTTGTTTATTTTATTGAGATAAAATTTTGTTTGTACATAGAGAAATAGGTTTTTGGAAAAGTAAGTTATTTATTTTCAATAGTTCTTACATTCACTTATACTAATTTATAATCAAAGGATTAATTTTAGATATATGTGTAAATAATATTTTCACAGTTTAGTTTATATTATTTATAAATTCCATTCTAATGGCTAGGTGGTTGCTATAATATTTTAATAATAATATTTATAACTTTTTGTAGTTCTGTAAAAATCAGACTTGCGTGTGACACAAGCTATAGAAGGGACTCAGAATTGTGTGTAATAAAAGACAAAAATATCATTGCATTTATCAAAATCTAATCTAACTGTTGTGTATAATACAATATTAACTTGGTGTTGTGCATAACAGAAGCCAAAATTAGATCTTTCATATATTGAAATCTTTATTTAGTGTTGTATGAAATGAAAAAATTTGTAATGATTAAATTAATTAGAAAAACAATTCACAAAAACTTGGGGTGTTACATGGAGAAACTAAAGGTGGTGGTGGGAAAAAGTCAAAATGTATGCCACCACCAATTTCACTCCCTTCCCCCTCTATGAAAACTGCAATACTATAGAAATCCAAACTCATGGCATTGTATCTTACTGGGTGGTTCATCAATTATATGTATATCACATATATGATGGTTTCGAAAATATCAAGGGTGGTGTCCCCAACCATCGCAAGAGAAACACTTCCACTCTTTAGGATTATTAAAACCATCCTTAGATCCCTAAAACATAAACCCTCTAACCTAAGGTCATCTTATAAAGCATCTCACACTCTTGGATCTCTGTGTTTTCAATCGGCTACCTACTATAGAGGTATTAGATCATGAATGAAAACTCCAACACCAACTGCCAAAGTCTTCTTTCACAAAAATCTCTCCACCACTAAGGCTCACTCAATCACTAAAACATAAGTGGGTATTAAAATAGATCTCACTAAAACCCTAATATCTCAGCATATGCCCTGCTCAAAGTTCCATTCTCAGAAAATGGATCTCAAAACATATCCAGAGAGTATCTTAAGAGGTTGGTTAACCTTGACAAATACTTAGCCACGATCATACTTCCCTACTTAATCTACAAAATATACTGGATGTTCATTTCATGCAACATGGATGGATACAACCCTTACCTAAAGAGATGATAAAAATTTGTTCAGGAGAGATCTATATCATCATGTGTTTGAGTCATCAGAATCTAAAATCTCCCAATAGAGCTCTATAGAAGGCCCACTACAAGGAAAAACATATGATTTGGAGGTGTACTCATAAGGATGAAAACTTAGGTAACTGCAACTAGCCAATCATTAACTTCTTGGGGGTTTGGCTCCCCCAAAAACCTAGGATTTCACTACCTATAGATCTCATGGAGTGCACCCACCTTGCAGACATCCTTAGTTATTAATATTGATGAAATGAGATACTACACAGGTGGTGAAAAAACTGCAAACCAACACAGAGGTACCTCCTCTTTTATAGATCCTGACACTAAAGACTCACCACTAAGTAGGTCATCCTCATGATTACACTTTGGAATCAGAGATGGAGGTCTTCGTGGATTAATCCTAAAATAAAATCATTTTTTACCATGGATAAATTTAATATTTAGGGAGATGATTTAAGAAAGGCATGGAAACCATAACCCATTCGTATACTATTCATGTGTCAATATTTTCCCTAAAACCTGTTCCAACATGTACTGAGTCAAAAAACAGGTTATCAGAGTCCTAGTGAATAGATATGTCATCCACCACACCAAAACTAGATTGTATGGCATGAAATTTGAACTCAAACAAATTTAACACTGTTGAAGTAAATCCCAAACCAAACCTCATAGCTAGATAATCTATAAAATATGGTCCTAGGATGAACTGCTCTGATACCACTCAATCATGACCTGACCCCCTGGGGCCCTTCTAGATAAAAAAATCCAGGTGTGACACCCCTAGCCTACCTCTAATAGGACATGAGATGGTGACTAACACTGGTCAGGCATATCACACACATGGGAGACCTTAGCCTATTGAACTATACACACACGCACATATATAAATTCCCATAAAATGCTGAAACTTAATGAAATAAATTTGATACAATAATTCATGCATAACATCCTTCCCATTTTAGAGTATGATAAAAGTACTGGAATGTATAAAGGGCCAAATAAAATCCCACCAAAACTAAAAAAAGTGTCCAACCTATTAAGTAATAGTGGGACTGCAGTCAATGCAACACTATTCCAACCACAGTCAGTATAGATCACTATAATCCTCTTAGTTTTCATCCTCTTAGGATCCCTTAAAATAGAATATCATCTATATAAGACACAAAATGTGTGGGCAGAGCCCATGTAGGGGTCAGAATAACAATACCCAGTAGGACACCCTAAAATAACAAAACATAAGAATCAAGGGAGTATCTATATCATTATAAGGTATGTAAACATGATATGAGAAATAGTTATAAGAATAATAAAAACCCAGATATACTCATTAATAGACTCCACATCTCAAAGATGTCTCAACCAAACCTACAACCACAATATTGAACTCAAGGCTTCAAGGTAATGCTCATCTGAGAGAATGTACTCCATAATCCATGCTATCACGGATGATTCTCATTTAAGTAGCCATACTCATTTGTAATTTCCAAAGTAGTACTCACTAGATTTTCAAAGATATCAATTCTTAGATAAGGGATCACAATCAAGACCACTAGAGGATTCTAGAAAACCAATATAAAATAAATCACTAAGTAGGGGATCATTTGCTCACATAACTTGGCCACAGTGACTCCTCATACCCCACATAGGAATGATAATATGATAGAGGATACCGTCCCTTTTCATTATAGAGGGACTCATGAAAATTCTTTATGAATCAACCTGTATATGGGATCCCAATCCTATACTGAGGACGTAAGGCCACACTGTACCCTCATAAGGTTGGAAAAATGAAACATACTCAACAATATTGGTCTAAACTAAAGAGATGGAGTCCCTCAACCTTCCCTCTAAAAAGTACACCATGTGTACTGGGGGGGGGGTATACGACATGTATTTCCAACCTCAGGGATGCCCATGGCCTTCCATCTCATAAAATATGTATTCCTCAATATACATGACATTTCCTCTAGGTGTTCATGGAATATAGAGGTAAAATTGAAACTTGGCACGATGCTAGTACATGACTGTATCTATTTAGTCATGTCTGTGTACTTAGGGTTGTGCCTGTGTACTCCTAGCCGTGCCTGTTCACCTGGCCAAGTCCGAGTACTGGTTGTCCCCATGTACTCTAACTGTGCGGGTGTTCCTAGCTATGTCTATTCCTATATACCCCTAGGAATCTTGCTGAGACTCCAGCCATGGGTCACAGGATCCATGACACATGCCATATAATGTATGATATTTTATTTCCAGTAAAAAATATATCCGCCACAATTTGGGCAACATAATTGGTATTCATCAGACTGCACACCATTTATTATGGGATTTTATAAAAATCCATAACCTTCATGTATTTTCACACTGTTCCTCTATTACCTCTGATTACACCATATATGATGCCCTTAGATTCGGTAGTTATGGTTGACCGCACTTGAACTAGTGTTGATGGCCAAAATCCAGCCTTCAATCAGATCACGATTCCTTTACCGTCGCACCACCAGGATGAGGTAGAAAACCCCACAAGGTTATGCCTTTCCTAGTGTAATACCCTCATTTTGGATTCAAAGGTGGTATCATATTTCAAATCCAAGATTCTCTTAAGGAGTTATTCTATTTTTCGAAATCCTGAGTTCATGTTATATAATATATTTAATAGTTTTGTCATATCAACACTAAGGTTCACCGTGCCTCAGAATATCACAACGTCTCAGTGCCTAGATCTGAATATATTCTTTAATATATTTCCAAATATTAAAAGTAAATAACAGGGATGTGACACATGATTATTTTAATTCATTTTTGAATCTAATTCCCTCCACTAAATCAATATGTCCAAACCACATTGATGTGTAACAATTTACACAACCCACAGGTTTTTACTACTTACTTAAAAATAGCTGTCAAACATATTCATAAATATCTAAATGAATCATATGAATAAGGTATATGAAAACTTAAATTAAATATATATAGTTATATTATATTGAAAATATCTACATGAATAATCCTAGAGGGATATATAGCCAACCCCATTCACCAGCCAAGATAGGGCAAAAGCCTCCTGGTAGGTAGGTAGTCCAACCCCAAGTCCCTCTACCCAAGGGTACTTTACTCAAGGAAAAATTGAAATCACCGTAACTATAAAACCTAATATTCACAAACTTTATTAAATAACAAAAATCAAGTTCATAAATTTATTTACAAATTGAGGTTAAGGTTGATTAAAAACTAAATTCATTATAAAGACATTCCTAGCATGTAATAGATGGATTTATCTAGAATTAGTTTAACAATTAAACCTAATCATAAATAATATCCAAATTTCATTAATAATTTACTAAACATTAATATAGTAGGGATGAAAAATTTTAAATAAAAGAAAAATCCAAATATTTAAAACCTGAGATAACATTTATGAATAATTGATAAATAAAATCCCACTATAATTTTTGTTTATAATTTCATCTTTAAAACTTTGGAAATTCAATAAGATTGAACAGAAATATTTTATAATTTTTTTTCAAATATAAAATCATTCATATTAATCATTATATTGAATTTACATTATATATATATATATATGATATTATATGAATTATAAACTATTTATAATTTAATTTATATTATGTAAACATTTTACGTAATTTAAATTTCATATACTTTTTCATTATTTAAAACCTAATCATATCAGTAATCGAATTACTTTTGATATCACTTATATAATATAAAAATAAGGCCTCATTTTATCTTGAACAATTCAAAATAATTAATTATGAAAAATTCGTCACATCAATATAAATTTTTTATATTTTGGTCTTATTTAATAATTTATAACCCCTTATAAATAATTAATTATGAATTATAAATAAATAATTTTATTTATAGATTATAATTTTCATGAATTGACCCACTAGGGCCCTTCTTAGTCTAGGAGTAAGTCGAGGGTGACACCCCAAGCCTTCCACCAATAGGATAGGGACTAGAGACTAGATCCAAGTAGCCATATCACCAAAACATGACGCCTTAGCCTAAGTACCTTTATTCACACACTAAACCAGCTCCAGGAAATAGTTTAGAGATATATAATAAAATATTGGAACGTCTAGAGTGCGAACCATGCAAGAAATAATATCTAGGAAATACATAAAATCATAACATGGTAATATAAAAGGTATTAAAGGAAAAAAAATACATACCCAACCAGAAAATATGTCACAACCTAAAAATAACTGAAAAAAGGAAATACTGAAGAGATCCTAACTCAAAATCTCTATGTATAACCATTGAACATGATATGTGCCAAGAACCGCTATTCTCTACTGAAACTAGGTCCACTAATATCATCGATCATTTTCATAAGACCCATCACATATGTGTGAAACCCATACAGGGTGAGTTTATACATACCCTATAGGATACCCAAAAATGAATAACGGGAAGAATTAACAATAAACAATAGTTATCTCAAAAAAAAAGAATGTGGTTAAAGAAAACCAACCTCAAATATTCGAAACCCAATAAAAGAGGGAAAGGGGATCTCAATCTCTATAACCAACTATGAATGAAGAGTCATCAGGAAGCTCCAAAGGTCCCATATTTGATTCTAAAACAAACTTCCTAACCACATAAGATAATGAGTGGAGATATCACTCCTCACTATTGTGTATCATAGGTATGGGAGAACTAAGTCCTACTCATGAATATCTTGTAACCTCACAAGAATGTGGAGGCCCCCACCTCGCTTCTATATATCATATCTGAGAGAGAACTACTCCAATGGAGGACCTACCCACCTCCATAGCTCAGTGATAGAGATTCCACATCATTGATAGAGGAATTATTCCCTCTCTAATAAGGGGGAGAACAGTCTCAACATCTATAAAGCATACAAGGGCCTTCCACCTAAATAGAGACTGACGATTACCAACCCGGTAACATTCTGGTGACCACACTTGAACATTTCCACCAAATAATCATTTTTTAGAGAGAATAATCTTGCTAGAATTAACTCACATCCTATATCTTCTTCCAAAACAAATTCCACCATTATCTTATATATGGAGAACTACTCAAGATTGGATACTCATAGGCCTAAATATATGTTCTGAAGTGAGGGGAACACAAGGTAGAAGGTCGTAAGGGGAGCACACGATGTTTCCTTCAAGGGTACACAGTGTATCACATGAGGTTGATCCCTGGCCATGTCTCCTCTCTATATGTGGCCTGTAAAACCAATGTAAACTATATGTATGATAAGTCACATGGAGTGTGACTCTTCCTGTACACATGGGTGCATCCTTCCCTAGACAAGGCTTGGGAAACCATGTTACACAACATGATGTGTAGATGGGGTCACATGGTGGGTATGATTTCCTAGGGTTCCAGGTATGTAAAAACGGTACACATCTCGTGTATTCACGTACATATACATTTCACGTCAGTTAATTATATGATATTTTTGACCACATGGGGTATTGGGTGTGTTTCTTTATCAAATGACCTGGATTCCTAGGTAAGATTACACTACGTGTGTCCCTAACCACTAAGAGTGTAATTTTTAACTCAACAAAAACCCTAACTATCATGAAATCCATGTCTACACGACCTGTGTTCTTCTAAGATACAACATTTATAGTCATAGATTTTGAATAAAGTGAATAATTAAATCATGAAAATACTAGATCCTCTATTTCCAATATTACCACTTCCATTTGACTCAATTTAAACAGATGAATATATGGGGGGAAGTCTCTAATTGTTGATTTCTCACGGGTGGTGTTTAGAAACCATACCTTTTATATTCTGAGATATAACCACCATAATTCCCATCACTGTATTGAAGTCTAATCTATGATTCCATATCACATATCCCATAATATACCATGATCTATCTACAAAACACTGATAACTATGTTATTCACACATTCTCTATGAATCTGAAGGTTCAATCTCATTCTAATCTTGACTGACAATGTCAAATCATAGACCCCATGGTCCAACAATGAAGAATGAAAAGAACAATGGTGGAAAAGGGACATGAAATAAGGTAAAACCATGGTTTTCTAATGAGAACCCATCCAACATATCATAATATAGAAACAAGGGTGAAATTATGGTGAAATAAGGAAATAATTAGGTCCAAGAACAATAATTGAAAACTAATCACATGTGAAGAATGAAAAATGATGGAAAACTAAAGAAGATATAAATTCATTCTTATCAAATAATTTAAATGGTGGAAATCCACAAAATTATATGTCCTACCTCGTAAATTTATTGATAATTAGTGAAAAATGTGTCCATTAGAAATGAATATGATGACCCCACTGCATTTTTCATGATCTTCACATTTCTCCTCAACCATTCATAATTGATCGTAATCACAATCCGCCAAAACCCATGCTCTACCACTCCTCTCTAATTTACCAGGGTTATGCAGATAATCTTGGAGAACTGTTATAATGATGTACTTATAGATGGGGAAATATGGTTTGGGGAATTTATATAAATTAAATAAATAAATAAATAAATTCAATTAATGTACCCGCCAATGGTCACCTTCAAATGAACAACAAAGGCTGATCAACATTATGTCATGACTAGAGTAAAACCCGCTTTCTAAAAATAGTCATGGTCTCATATTTCCCATCTTAAGACCCGATCAATAGGAAACCCATTTATTTTAAAAATATGCATGTGCATGCCTTAAAAAATTTTAAATATTTTATTATATTAATTGTAGGGTCTTGCAGAACCCCAAAACTGCTCTGAATCTTAGGAAAAATCCATATATATATGTATATATATATATATACAAAGGACTAAACCAATGAAACCAAAGTCATTACATTATCCCCTCATTCAAGTCTCTTCACCCATGAAAACATAATCTTTACAAAAAGGTGGGGGGGGGGGGTTGAGGCCACATATGAGTCTCATGTTCCAAGGAGATCTCCTACTTACTCCCATTCTACAAAATCGCATGAAAAAAAGGAATGGTCTTTCCACACATGATCTTCTCCTGAAAATCCTTGTTCTTTACCAAGTACTTTGAGAAGGTGAATCAATGATCTTTTTCCCAATCACCATAGTTAATAAAGCACCATAGGTCAAGCATGTATCTAATTAGATATGACACATAGAATATATCATCCACTCAGACACACTATAGAGGTAAGTAAAAGTGGTAAGCAACCACATCAACCCCACATAAAAGCTCTTATGGTTCTAAGAACCTCAGGGAGAATCAAACCCCCCATCCAAAACACCACAATATACATTATGTAGGATACTCTTCAGAATACATGGTATCCCTAATTCAACTACAAAGGTCTATTATATAATTCTATGTAAGATTTATATTGGAATAGAGATTTTCGTAAATGGACATGGATCACTTGAACCCTTTATCTAATGTTTAATGTACCATTCCAAGCCCAAAAGGAGTGGTCTTATCTACATAGATCCAACACAAGGGAGAACTGTGGGTTTTCTCATATAATTACTCACATGGTGGCCTTTTAATAGTATAGTGATAGCTACTATTGTAAGAAATATCCACCCATGGTAGGTGATAAGTACATCTTCCATCAAAGAGTACACATGCTAACTTGCATTAGTTTTTCCAAAACCTAGATGGTCTGCCTAGACTGACCATCTCACAGGGATATAGAATTTCTCTTATTCGTATTTGGGTCCAAAAAACCTTATGAAAACCTCTCCAAAACTGTGATATATACCAAGAATCATGGTCAGAGATGAACATTGTGGGTACCCATGAAGTCAGACAATCCCTTTTTTGTACAAACACCCCAAACTCTCAATCAATCTTTGCCCTCAAATGGAAATGAAGTTTTCTAAATTGGTATGTTTGTCAACAATCACCTAGATGTAATCATTTCCCCTCAATATACATGGAATCATTGACATAATAACTATTTATATGATATCCCACTACCATTTAGAAAACTCAATAGGTTAATTCCAACCTACTAGAATATAATGTTCATCCTTTACCTAATGAAAAATGGGGAATCAAGAAACAAACTTGAAAACACTTTTCATCGAGAAAACTAATAAAAAAACATCCAAAGGAACTTGAATAAATTTTCCACACCTTAATGTACACCTAAGGGGGAGGTATGAAACTCCATCAATGCCTCCTCATGAAAAATGACTGGAACTTCCTCCTTTCACTAAAAAAAGGTGATGTTCTCCCCTACTTTAGAAAAAATACATATGATGTATATTTTGAGGATATTTAATCAATATAAAGGTAAACCTCCTAGATCTAAAATTTACATTCCCTTGAATGTGAACCTCGTTGATCCAAAATTGAAGCTTCAGGAGATCATCATAAATTTGGCACTCCTAGAAAATTTATAGTACCATCCTCAAATTATTTTAATGTTCCTAATACAAATTAGAGTATATGAGTATGTTATTGATAAAGAAAAATTTGAATCTGTCCAAGTATGGATCAAAAACATGGTTCATTAGATCCATCTTGATAATGGAGGCATTATTTTCCCTAAAAAGGCATCACCAGGAAATAATAGTGTCAATAGAGACAGAAAAAATACATATTTAGAATATAATCCTTGAGAACTCTCAAATAATTATATCCAAACCTAAGATCAATCTACGAGAACCAACTAACTATTTTCAACAGGTTAAAAAGGTTTTCAATCAATAAAAGGGGAACTTGTCTTTGATAATTACCTAATTTAGGTGATGGTGAACAATGAAAATCCACAAAATCCCATTAAAAATTTTCATAAATAAAACTTGAGCTTCAGAAGGGGACACAATGAGTCTAAAAGAACCCTTCTTATAGTGACTACAGCTCTAAGGGTCATACTATCCAACGAAAGAGACAAATATTGTATTCTCTTACATACAATCCAATATTTCTCCACATGAGATTACATTTTTCCAATGAAGTAACAACTCATTCTACATACTGGAACATGTTGTAAAATCTCATAGGGTCTCACTATTACTATAGATATATTCCATAATAATTTTTCTCCTTAATGAGTGAATCCTCACCGTTATAATTGAATTGTGATCTCCCATTTTTATTTAGTAGAATTGTTTAGATGTTAAGGTCGAGCTAAAGTATCCATTGAAATCACTAGGTCTCAACCGAGGGATGCAACATGGAATGAGTGAATAAAGCCTATGTTTACTAAAACTATGTATAAATTAGATAATTCATGGGACTTACCAAAGATCACATCAATGTCTCTGGGTCATAAGCCTCCACTTCCTAGAGCCATCATTTCACTCACCTCACCATTTTACAACAAGTAGGGATCCCATCCGACACCATAGTACTACCAAAAATACCTTGAAGATATAATTAAAAGGAAATCATCCACTGAACCCCAATAATATATACTCTGGTTGATATTGACTCTACCACAAAACTTTAAATCATGTCACAATAGAATGCATCATGGTCATGGAAGCATCCCTCTTCCTTGCATTCTCAAAGCTGCATCATATATCACCATCAATAGGGTCACATACAAGATAAATAAGAAGTTATAAGGAGAAATAAAGTACAAGGAATAAGGGATATAGATTATACCTTGTACTATATCAAAATTACCTGGGTTAGAAGCTTCAACTATCCAACCTTTAGCGTGTTGGATTGGGATTCCCTGAGGATAATGAACCTACCCATCATAGGAATAGAATCACCCATAACCAGAATGATGTATGAATCTTCTAAAAGGCTTCTGATCCTAGGAACCTTCATGCTATCTGAGTCCATCATGCTTCCTCTATGATATAGTTCCCTAAATCTTATTCGAAGCATGAGTACTCCTCCTACACCGAGAGTTTGATGACTAATGATTTCAAGATACTATAGACTTATTAGCTCCATGATGTCCACTACCAACTCTAGTTCCCTAATAATCAATTACCATAAAGATATCCATAGCCTTTTCCGACTCAAGAAGCTCCTAAATGTGAACTTGTGATCTAGTATTAGGATAAAACTCATTTTGAAATAGTTTCTCAAACTATTCCTAAGAGAGTGTCGCCTCATCATACGTCTAGGTAACCAAACACTACTAACTTCTTTAATATCCCATAAAAGAGGATGATTGTAAATGTGACCATCATATTTGGTGGAGTCTTTATAAAATGGAAAACTAAAACTATAAACTCCATAAAAACCTCTACCTTATGAGGGTTGGTCTCCCCCCATAATCTAGGTGGTTCCTTATCCTTTAACTCTAAACAGATGATTAGTATATGTGGATAGTTATCCTAAAATTTTAGAACAAACGACCATTGAACCTAATGTGAATAATCAAAATGACTCACTAGGGGTTTTTCCTCTCACTACTTAATGTGTATATGTGATACCTAGTGTCCGACTGAAAAAACTACCTCATGAATTATAGCCTCGATACTATGTTGGCTATCATGGTGACCCTGAATTGGGGTGTACTCACTCAAATTGTCATCATAATGAACATGTATTGGAATCATAGATAGATATCATCATGTAGATATCCTGAAATTTACCAATATATACCACAATAATATGATAATATATGGGGAGCTGACTCAAGAAAGATATGAATTTTCAAAATACCCAATACTATATGATGCATGTATCATTTTTTCCCTATAACCAATGTCTTGGCATGCTGATTCATCAAGAATGTAGTAATATTCATGATGTATGTATATGCCATCCATCACACCAACGCCATGCTCCCTATCTTGAGAGCTAGACTCAAGAAACACCAGCATCATTTCCCTAAGTTCACAATCCCAACCTCGCAACAAGTCTAACTCCTAACATCAACTAAAGGGAAAGACCACAATTGATACCACTCTATCATGACCTAACCCACTGGGACTCCTACTGAGCTACTACAATACTAAGGGTGACAACCCATGATTCACTCAAACAGGATAAATATTTGAGATTTACACCGAGCAGACATTTCATTGAAATGGGATGCCTTAACCTATGCACCTGTATGTACACACACTACTAGCTCTATGAAGCAGTGAAGAAAAATATAATAAAATTATGAAACATCTAGAATAAAAACCATGCATGAAAAAAACTATAGGAAATACATTAATTTACATTAGTGTAATGTAAAATATATAAAGGAGAAAAATACATGCCCAATCAGAAAATAGGTCTCAAACTGAGAACAAATGAAAAAATAAAGACTAAAGAAATAATAACTCAAAATATTTATGGAAGACCACTGAACACGATCAACACCAAGAACCACTATGATCCATCAAAATTGGTTTACTAATATCACCGTTAATATGGCTATCTTGTGCATAAGACACAACACATGCGGCAAAGCCCATGCAGGGGTGAGTATATACATACCGAGTTGGATTCCCCAAAAACCAAGAAGGGAAGAAATAGTAGTAAAATATAGTAAATTCAACCCAAAAAGATTAAGGGTAAATAAGAATAACATTATATATGATTATAATAAACCTATGAAAAGAGTGAAAGTGGATCTCTATCTCCACAACCATATAACAAATAAGAGTCTACCTACAACTCCAAAGGGCCCATCACTGATTCCAAAAAATAACCATCTAACTATATAAGATATGGAGTGGAGACCCAAACACTTTATAATATGTATCTTGCTAACTAATACCCATGAATCTATCATAAAATCGTATGAATATCTAGGTACCTCACCTCACCTCTAAGTAGCATAACCAAGGGATAACTACTCCAATGGAGGACCTACCCACCAAAAAAAGATCAATGATGGGGATTATACTCCACATATAAAGGACTCACACAATCTATAGTCGGGGGAGAATAATATATACATGTATAAAGGATATGGAGGACCCACAACCTAGAGAGAGATAGGGAAGTACTGACCATGATAACACTATGATGATCAGAGCAAAACACTACCACCAGATAAGCATTACTGAGAGAGAATAATCCCACTACCATAACCTTGAATCATATATCTACTATAGAAAAAATTCAACCATTGAGTTATATGGGAAAAAATACATCGTATAGACAACTCACGAGCCTAAAACTGAGTTCTGAAGAAAGAGATATGCACAGTAGATGGTTTCGAGTGGAGTTCATGGTTTTCCCTACTTGGGTACATGGAATGTCCCATAAGGACAAACCCTAGTCATGCATCCTTACTATACTTGAAATGTAAAACCAAAGTAAATGACATGTATGATAATTCACATGGTGTGAGACTCCTTCAAGACACTTGGGCGTATCCTTCCCTAGAAACAGCTTGGGGAACTGTGTGAAACCCCATGACATATATGATTTCCCTGGGTTCTAGGCATGTGAATATGGTACAAAACATAGGTTTCCAAGAAAAACATCAGGGCATGTCCCTTAGGGTACATGACATGTCTGACCACATGGGGCTCTGGTCATGTGCCTCTAGCATAAGTTTTGGTTTCCTAGGTTATATCACATGAAATATCAGCGTGACCACACAACATGTGATATTTAACTCATCCAAAACCCTAGACATGATATAATTACAGACTACACAAGAGGTGTTCCTCTAGTACACATGGTCTGTAGTCATAAATTTCACAGAAAGAGATGTCTTTATTCATGTGGACACCAGATCCACCATTTCCTAATTAAAATCTACCATTTGACTTGACTAAAACATCTAAATCTAAGGTGGAAGGTCTCTGATTTTTGATTTATGGCCTTAAGTGGCGGAAAATTGGATATATGGTCGTCCAAGCCATAGATTCCATGATTCCCATCATCGTATGAGGGTCTGATCCATGATTTCATCACCCACAATCCACAATCAGCCTCGATCCATCCACAAAACACCAATCTCTGGGTTGTTTACACATCCTCTAGAAATCTGGGGATTCCATTTTACTCGAATACGATCCAACAACGTTGAATATCCAACCCCATGGGGAATGATGAAGAACAGTTCTAGGAAACAAACGAGAATGAAGTGAAAACCATCATCGACTAGTGACATCTGATCTCATGATTTTATAATGTGGGAGAGGAATGAAATCACACCACAATAAGTATATAATTCGATTCAGGAACACTAATTAAAAACTGAGCGCATGTAAAGAATGAAAAACTCTGAAAAAATAATATATAAATCCATGTTTATCAAATATTTATAAGGAATAAATTCTAAAAAATAGCATGCCCTTAATCAAGAATCGATTGAACCTTTATAGAGAATGTATTCACTAGTGATGAGGATAATGATCCCACTACACTCTCGCTCCATCTGACATTTCTCCTCGATCATTTTTAGTCAATCCTAATTCTTGATTCACTAATGCCAACTCTCTCATCCTCCCCTTTAATATCCTTGGGTTATACAACTAACCCTAAAGAATCATTATAATGCTTTACTTATAGAGGTAGAATTAAGGTTTTGGCCATTTAATTAAATGAAAAAAATGAACGAATTAACTAAATTAATTAATTCACTTAACACACCCACTTACATTCTCATTCAACCATAGAACTGATTCCGACCAACTTTATGTTGTGCCTAGTGTAAAACCCATGTTTCAGAAACAACCATGGTATCATATTATACATCTTAGATCCCGATTAATGGGAAAACCATTTATTCCAAAATTAATTGTGTTCTTACCATAAAAATATAAATATATTTAATATATTTATTCCTGGGACCTGCATGTAAACACCCATAAATTAAAGGGAAATTTTTTTCTTAATTTTCTTTGGAATTTTACAAGAATGCAGTTTCTGACGGCACCTGATTCTGAGGCCCTGTGTGCCCGGAATCAATTTATGAAGTTTAGATCGGGTATGTTCAGTAAACGAACGAGCGGGTTTTCCTAACTTTTTAACCGGTGCTCGGAATCGAATTCCGCGATGAACATTTGTTCAATGATTTCATCGAGGTTGGGGGATTAATTGTTTTTATTCATGAATAATTTCATCGCCGTTCTTCGTTCTCTAATTGAGCCGCCTATTATCGGAATAATGGGAGGAGGTCGGACCACATGAACATGGCTGAATCTCCTCCCCCCTTGATGCTTGATTTTTGTTGCGGCACGGTGCCATAGCACCATGTAGAAATAATGAAGAATGGGTGGAGAAGCATGGCGCCGTCGCGTCGCGCCGTTGAAGTTGAACAAATCCGCGGCGCCATCGCACCGCGGCGGAGAACATCGAAGAGGACGAGACTATGGTGGGGCCACGGCGGAGGGGCGCGACGCCAGCGCGCCGCGCCGATCGGACAATGCCTTGACCTATGGCCACAGTGGTGCAGGGGTGATGGTCGGAACCGCCGTCCGCCAGAGCAGGAGGGCGGGACCGCGGCAGTCCCGCGGCGGCAGCAACCGGCCGACCGTTCTAGGGGGAGACTGGGGGTTCATAGCCCCCAGCTAGAAGGAGAGCGGTCCCCACATGGGGGGGGGGGGCGTGGGTTGTCAATTAGGTGGGGTAGCGTGAACCCCTGTTCTGCTCAGCTCGGCCAACCAAGCTGGCCCTGCGGGCTGCCCGAGTGCGCCAGGCTGAGCCGCGCCTAGGACGGGCCGGGCCGCGCTGGTGGGGCCGGGACGTGCCCACCGGGCCAGGCCATGCCCTAATAGGCCAGACCCGGACCCGGTTCGGGTCGACCCAGGGGGGTATCAGGCCAAGATGGACCGGGCCCGAACCCCTATTTTTGGACAGAACCGTTCAAACACCCATATCTTGGGCTACAGACCTCTGATCGACGCACAGTCATCTTCGATTGACGTTCCTTCAACTTTAATGGATTCCTCATAGTGAGACAGACCTTTTGGCTTACTCCGCTCGAGGTTCAGACGTAGTTGGATTACGGCTGGGTTGGTTTTGACTTAAAAACTAACTGGGCCCTTGGAACGAAAACGCCAATAACTCTCAGACCGGGCGTCCAAATGACGCGCCGTCTATCACGTTGAGTTCCTCATGTCGATACTGAACTTTGGGATACATCAACTCCGGACTTCGTGTCAGTTGATGTATCAGCCCCTCGGCTCGTGGAGCGGACCCTCCCCGAATGAGCATGTTGTGTGCGGGAACCCTAGAGCTGGCTGCGACTACAACGACGAAGACGAATGTACAGAAATCCTCCATGGGTTCGACAGCGATGACTACAACACTCAGCGATCCTATGTGGATCAGTGCCTACCGATCCTGTGTGGGTATGCGCTCAGCGGTTCTATGTGGGCCAGCACATACCGATCCTGTGTGGGTCCGATCCTGTGTGGGTCATTGCGGGGGTTAGTACCTACCGATCCTGTGTGGGTCATTGAGGGGGTTAGTACCTATCGATCCTGTGTGGGTCATTGTGGGGGTTAGTACCTATTGATCATGTGTGGGTCTGACGGCTTAGATGAATCAGTGGCTACAACTGATCATCTCTTTCATCTTACGAAGAAGTATTCTTGTGTGAGATGAGTGTTGAATTTCAATCATTATCTTCGATATGATTGACTAGCTTTCCTATGTGGATTGTGTTGCGTTATCCTGTGTGGATGTGATCGAACTTGGGTTCGGATGCTGGAGCCGAACTGAAATTGATGACTTAGGTATATGTATGGGCATATACCTAAGTAGTGTTGGTAGTTACTTCATGGTTGTATCTTTCTTTTGTGGATTAACATTTGTGGATTCTGGGAGACCTTCGAGGGTCTCGAGGTCCCTACTAAGTAGCTTATACTCACCCCTGTATGGGATATTCCCGTACTAAGTTGTGTTGGTTGCAGACGACAGACAGTACTGAACGTGTTTGAGGCTTGCAGAGCAGGTCGGTACCTGGAGGTGGACCACTAGGCGGGACGTACTCGGAGCGGACGGCTGGACCCGAGGAGCTGAGGAGGATATCTGTACCAACCCTTCAGGTGGGACTTCTAGTGGACAGCTCGACGTTGTGGCTTTACTTTTCAGTTGTTGTAATCCCTATTTCAGTTGTACTTTACTTTTAGTTTGGGTTTGTATTATGGCCCACTTACTTTTCCGCACTTACTATTGTATCCATTTTTACTTAGTGTTTACTTCTCCTTGCTTACTCTGAGGTGTTTGTTTACTTTACAAAGGTATTGCCTTCCCTTTTTATTGGGAATTACACCTTGGTGCTAGTCACCAGCCCTTGGCCTATGGAAGGTAGGCTTGGGGTAGTCATGGCACGGGCCCTGAGGATGGGTCATGACACTGCGACACCCAAACATAGTGTCAAATCTAAGAAAAAAATCTAAATAGATATTTAGAAATATCTAAAGGAACAAATCAACAAAATCGTAGTTGTTACAATAATTAATTCCATATAATTTGGTCAGAAGGTATTTCAAAGATTAACATTTTATATTTCAAAATAAAATATTTAATAAAAAATTATTAAATTAATTATTTATAACATAGAAATTAATTAATTTATAAACCTTTAATAAATTAAAATATCTCAATATACCTTTTATAATAATTTATAAACAGTTTATAATACATTAATATCATTTAAGAACTTAAAAAAAATTAATTTTTTTGTTTACCCTTACATGGAAACCCATTCGTGTGAAAGGGTATCCCGCCTTTACCCTTATGCAGGCACTATGCATAAGTGTAAATACCCTTTACCTTTGCATAGATGTTTTGAAGAATAAAATGACCCTTACATAGTGCCAATTTCATAATGGTAAGGAGCAAAAAACCCTTACACAGTGCCCCAAGTATAGGAAATACCGTTACGCATGTCATTTTCATAAAGTTAATATTTACTTTTCTTACACTGTATAAAGGTAAACATCGAGGAGCTTTACACAACAACTTTGGTATATATACATGTAAGGGTAAAGCACCTGATTACCTTTACATTACCCTTTTAAAAACACAAATACCTTTACACAACTCTAATTCCATGTAAATGTAAGTTATGATGACCCTTACACAAACCACTTTGCATAAGGGTGATGCCTAGGTAAAGCTTATGCATCTTATTAGGGTAAGCGTAAGGTTCTAGTTACCGTTATGCAGGCCAGCCACATAAGTGTAAAATGTTTTCTGAAATTTAGTTTATAGAAACCTGAAACTGCTATATTTTTTATTCTTCTTTATTTCAAGCATGATACCACTGAATGGTGGTGAAATCTATATTACTCCATCAAATACATCCAATATGACATCCATATTAACCTATCAACGGACTCTATTACCCCAACTATTTAGGCATGAAACTCTTTTCATCAAAATGCAGTTCTTGGACAGAGAGAAAAACTATGTCACCATTCACATGTGAGAGTTCCTTGGAATCAGTTAACTATTTTATATTTCCTTTGATACAACTAAAGGGTTTTTTAGAGTCTAATAAAAATTATCATATTAAGTTGATGTGATTTTAAACCCTTGTTTGAGGATCTCCATGCATTATAATATAAAACTACATAAAATATTGAAATGAAGGAATACTGTACAGGCATACCTTACACTAAAGAAGCTACTGCACCACCTTTAAATACCTTTTAATATGTTTGATGAGGATAAAAATGTGTCAGTAAAAAGACCTACCGTTTCCATAGGGATCCATACATTGGACATAATCACCTCATATTTGGATGGGTTCCATATTATCTCTATGGTAGGCTAGAACCTCAATTTGATAAGAAGGAAGTTGAAGATAAATATGGGTCTCGATGATTTTTGGCCAAGTGTAAGGAGATCAATCCACACAAATACACAATTTTATAGTAGTAGGGTTTATATAGAACCCAAGTATTCTCCTGGGAGGTGTATGCATTAATGCATACTTTTATATATACACACAAAGATAACCCCTCCTACCATTTTTTCATATGTAACAACTAACTAAATGATAAAATACACATGAGAAACAAAAAATTATAACATTTATCATTTTTATACAGACATATATTTTATTATATAATATACCATTTTGTGCATGAAAATAATAATTTTCATGAAATAGAAAATATTATATATATATATATATATCATATATATATTGGGAATATTCCCATCAGAAAAATATTTATTTACTACAATTGAAGAAAACTAAAATCTTATTTGGTTATATATTAAATGGTTTTTGAATATTCAAGACTTCCATCTCCTCTCCGGGAAAAAACTCCCCTTCTTCTCTCAAGATAGGATATAGAAATGTGTGCACATTATTCATCACCTTCTTCTAGTCGACCCCTTTCATAAAATTGTGAGGATATGTATACATCAAATATACACCTAGAATGATAATTACGGTATTTTAAAACCACCCATTACTCCTCCAAAATTCCTCCATGATTTTCCCCCATAACCACTAGGAAATAACTGCTCGTGGACTCCTTACAGGGTGGATTTAATCAAAAATAAATCCACCAACAAAAATAATTCAAATACCATCGATCATGGATGGTATCATTGTCTTGATTCATGATATATGATATATGAAACATTAAATATCAGTTCATGCATCCCCTATTTGGATTCTTTAACATCCCAATATTTAAGAAGGAAACACTATGTTGGATAGTGTATATGATACACCACATCAAGCATAAATTAATAACTAAATATTATTATTTAATTATTACCATTATAAACTATTCATCGGAATAGTGTGTATGAACATAATTAACTTAATAATGAAAATATGGTTTACACAGGTGTATATAATTTATTCTTTGGGGAACAATTAATTATAAATTAAAATAAAACCCTTTTGAAAATAAAAGAAAATATTTTTCTTAAAAACACTATTTAAATGTGTACAAGTGTGTTTTATACTGATAAAATAAAAAAATAAATCATGTTGGATTATATTAATGATATATATATATATATGTATAATATTAAATATATTGTTTAACATTTATTTGACTTTTTTTCTAAACATGATATAAAAATAAATCCAATTTTACACATAAAAAGTGGTATTTTTCTAAAGGAAGTTTTTCACCTTTTGAGGACACACGTTTGTTAAAAATAAATTTTGAAACTTTTATAAATTTTTTTAAAAAAAATATTTTTTTAAATCATAATATAAAAAGTTAGTTTGACTTAATTTTTTTAATTTTTCGGATAAGTTTCATTTTTTGAAGAATAGTGAAAAATACTTAATTTTAATTGAAAACTGACATTTCATATAAATAATTTCTAAAGTTAAATTAAATGATAAATTGGGTTTAAATTAAAATTAGATGAAATATACATATATTAATACAATTTAAGGCATCAATATCATTTAATAATGAAATTGGATATAAATACATTTCAATCTTGGGAACATTTTCACATTAAAACCCCGCTTTCTCGCCCCGTATACAAGATTAATTTTAAATTAATATTATCCACTTATATGTTTTGAATTTTAAAAAAAGTATTCAATATTAGGAATAATATGGTCCAAATTCAGTAAATATGTCCCTTTTTATTTTTGGAAAATATGAATAATAAACTTAGTAATTTTTATTACCAAAGTATAGGGTAAATCAGGAAATTAAGGGTAAAAATAATTATGATAAGGATTATAAAATTACCCTAAAGCTTGTAAAAATTTTATTTAATGAGTTGTTGTCCAAAAAAATTATAATTTGAATCAATGTATGACCTCTTGGAGCTACTTGGAAGACATTAAGTCCCTTATAGTATTTAATTTTAAGAAAAGTCAAATTTGTCACACTAGTGTTTTTAATAAGTATAATTTTTTTAATATGTTTTCATCTCGAAGATATCATCTACTGATAATAATATTTGTAATAATATAACATTTATTCTAATCATGGTAATTTATTTTTAATTTTGTATTAATAAATAATTACTTTAAAGGATTGAACAATGATGATGCAATAATTGTTTAATGAATGGAAATATCAAATAAATATTAAAACAAATATAATTTGAGATATTTATTGTCATACATGAATTTTCTAGATTAATTTTATATTTTATTTATGTGTTAGATTTTTATTTTCTAATTTATCTTGTTGTATTTTTTTAAGAAGTTTGAGTAATCAATAGTTACAAAATTGACATTAATGGTATATTGAATTAAATAATATATTATTAAATTATTTAAAATTACTATCAATATTATATTTAGGGAACTAATTTTTATAAGGTTAAAATTTCATCAATGATTCATTTATTATTCTTTTAGAATTTATTAATAACTATATTAACCCATAAAGAGTAAAAATCCATGTTGACATAGTAAGAGTTAAATGAGTTAAATATGGGTTAAAGTCAAAAGATAAGGATTAATTTTTTTAAAAACTTTTATTATTTTCCTTGGATGAATTAATTTCGATTAATAATCATCCTATATACTAAATAAATAAGTTTTGATCCCTTTGGAATAGAAAATTTATTTATATTAATTTAATAATTTGAGGAATTCCAAGAGTTCCCATTCCCTCTCTTATGAAAGGGCACTTCTTATTCTCTTTTCTTTAGACATAAAAATCTGTTTTGTTCAGCCAATATCTTCAAAAATACATTCCTATATTCCCTCCCCACATTCTATATATCATATTTTATACGTAAAACCATCTTTAAGAGTCTTAAGGTGTAAGGAAATGAATTATTTCTAAAGAAAAGGAAGATATAGAATGTATTTGGTGAGTAAGACTCAAGGGAAGGGAATTTATCTCAATCTCCTTTCATTGCGGAGTATTTTGATGTTATACAACCAAATTATTTTATAAGGTGAATATAATCCCTCTTTTACATATCAAATCATGAATTTATTTATTCTCATGTAATTTAATGTTTTGTTAAATGCTATTGCTTCACAGGGATTTTGATTCAAATGTTTCAAAGTGACTTGAGAAACTTTGATCTAAAATCATATTTTTAAATATTTAAATATTTAAATTCAAAAAAATTTCCTTTTATTGGAATTAATTTTTTAATTTTTTTTTATTGAAAATGGATTTATTATATTCAATAACTTGAAATGTTTTCTTATGAGTGTAAATAAATATTAAGAGTGACATGATGAAAATTACAAGATTTTATGCGTTATGATTATATAATGGTAATTGGACATTTTATGGTTGGTTATATGATAGAACAATGATGGGTGGTTCCGTTATAAACAAATGATGGGTGAGTCTGTGAAAGACTTTCAATGCATTGGGTATGGAATTCAATCATACAGTTATTCCATTTGTATGAGTGGCATGTATAGAAGTTGACCACATGGTTATTAAATTCATATGAATGAAAAGTATTATTATGTTCCAAGTTACCAAATTGTATCTTATATTCTTTCTTGTGAGTTTTCATGGAAATTGTTTGATTTTTAAAATGTAAGGTAATGATATTTCTGAAAAGATGATTCCATTTTGGGGGTAAAAATAACGTTTTAAGGAAATGTTTTTATTCGTTCTCACATGACTAATGGTTTTTTTATTTTGTGTCCCATACTGATATTTTTGTTCTCATACCATGTTTTTAAATTTTTTTCATAGGGTTTATGGGAAATTAGAGACAAGGATGTGTTTAAGGGGGAAATTTTGGGGATTTTTCATAAAGAAAAACCATGTTTTATTTTATATAAAATGTTCGTAATTGGTATACATGTACACATGTAATGTTTGGGTTTAATTTGGAATATTTTCCCATAATTCTATAAAATTATAAACTAAAAGGATTCTCAAAGTGAAAGAAATTAAAATCCTGAAAAAAAATCAATATTATGTAATGTTTAAGGATAGGGCCATATAGATTCTTCCTAATTTTCCATGTCAAATTCTGTCATGGATTTCACCAAGGATTGGTGAAAATCACTTTTCCACTTGAATCAAAAAAGGGAACCACTCCAAACATGGCCTCCAGCTTCAAGAAGTTTGGATTGATGCTCCACATATCGACCACTTCCCCCTCACTTACTACCTTGTTACATCCTGTTTTGGCCTCCTTGTATTGATAGTTTTCAATGTAGTACAATATCTCAACCAATCTTCGACACTATGATGTAACAAAAGATTTTTTTTTCATTTTCTTCCAAAATGCTAAACAACAAGGCATGGTTAGGTTGGCTATTTGAGAATATACCCTTCATTGTCTACCAAGGCTTGTCTTTATATGGTTGTGGTCCAAGCTCTTTTCCCATTTCATCTAAGAACACTGAAAATTCCCCATGGGGACAACTAGGGTGTTTTTCCTTCTACATTTCCCATTTTTTGATGTTTCTATACTTCTTCTACTTCTCTTATTCGACCACCAAAACGGTATGGTATTACCTATTTCATCCATGTTTCACTTAGGTGCAACACACCCCATAACTTCAGATATGTCTTCAAATATCTTTGTCTTGACCAAAAATCATTTTCAACACATACAACATATATTACTATGAAGATTAATGTCAAAATCATACCATGTCTAAAAATTATTGGGATTAACTAGTCTCTCCAACAGTACTTCAAAACTTTTATCATCTATAACATGTGTTGTCAATAATGCTATTTTCATCCAATACAACTATCTTCTTTGATATTCCAACACACATCTTGGCTATCATACTTGATGGTCCTTATTTTAAAAAATATTAACAAAATTTATTGTTAACAAATCCAACATTAAACCTTTGGGATTTCTAGTATTCTCCAATATAAAATATATAAATAAATAAACATTTATCATGTTATTACAAAAAAACATGACTAAAATATATTTCATCAACATTGAGATGAGTCTTCACCAAAAATTTTTAGAATAAAAAAAATAAACTCTATAATCAGATATCATTATGTTTTGAACATTGTGAATATAAATAAAAAATAATATTAGTTAATGAGAATGTGAAATTCATTTCGAAAATTATTACCCATAGTAACTATTATTTTCTAAATTTAAAACAAAGTAATATATAAAAATATATAAAAACAAGTGAACTATAAGGCATATAATTAACTATACATGAAACATATTTGTTTTTTTATTATATAAATATAAATAAAACAATAAATATTATTTTAAATGGTGCTTTAGAAGTTATGGTTGTATATTTTTCATATGTTTTTATAAGGACATACTATATGGAAGAAACATAAAAAAATATAATCTCAAATTGTTATAATATATTCGATTTTTCTTTATTATATTACCAAAAACACATGACTCATACTAATGAATTTATATATTGGATATAGAACTAGAAATGAACAAGGTTGAAGAAATTTTGATAGTAGGTCATATATAAAATTATCTATGCATATATATGTGTGTGTGTGTTTGTGTGTATGTAGTTAGAAAATGTATAAAAAACACACCCTCTACCGTAAACTAAAAAATAATGGCATTCCATTGAAAAATCAAGATGTGAGAGAAACAAATGAGAAGTTAGATGAAAACAGATGGGATGAAGGGAAGGAAAATAATGAGTAAAAATGATTACCAAAATAGGAGTAAAATAGGACATATAGAAGAAAAATGGAAATTAATGAAAAGAGTTAAATCAAATATAAAGGGGAAAGAGGAAAAATGATATAAAAAATTTAAATTTAGTTTCAATTAAAATTAATATTAAATACAAAATAAGAATAACCTACCAAGAATAATTCAAAACAAACAATTATAAAAATCCATTAATTGATAAAGAATAAAGTTCCGATAAAATCTCTTGAAGAATTATATAAATGAAATTAAATGTAAACTAATTGAATAAAGGAGATTGGGGTCTGACTTAGTCAAAGAAACTATTATAGTGAAATACCATTTAAGTGAATAGTATATTATAGATGACAATACATACATTTTACAGAATAAGGTAAGGTTATTATAATTAAGTAAGTGTAAAAATAAAAATTCTGAAATTTTATAGATATGTTAGGGAATTTGGAAATAAATTGTGAAAAAATGGTGTAGAAAATGTAAAACTGATTTAGAAAAAGTGAAACTATTTTAATTAATGCAAAAAATTTAAGATACTTTTAAAATAATTTATGTATGATACAAAATAAATTTTAGAGAAATTATATAAATTAATACGAATAGCTAAAACATTAACTGTAATTTTAATATTTTTATAGGAATTTTATAATAGTACTAAATGGGATGTATAACTAAATATGTTATTATGTTAAAATATTATAGAATTACTTAGTAAAATTAAAAATGGTATTAGGTATTAATATGAAATCACATGAATATCCTTTTTATCTAATACAATAATATGGATATGTATGAAACATTGGTAAATGATCATGAGAGAAAAATCAATGGTAAAACTCCACATGTACAATTCCTAAAAATTAATATAGATGGGAGTAATATTTGATAAACATTTTATCATCAAAAGGGGGTCAAAGATGAATATACCTAGTAATTATTACCTTTTTTTTGAATGTATTTGATATCATCAATAAGTAGTTTCTAGGATTCACACCATACCATTAGTGAATCAATGTTTTAAAAATGAAGCCAATTTTTAAACACAATAACCATGAATTTTGGTAATGAGATAAGAGTTATGATCAGAAAACCCATATAAATGAAATAAATATAGAAAATAAAATATTATAAAATTGTATATAAAATTTAATTATAATATATAAAATTTAGCGTTATATTATGTACACATATTTCATAATTTATAACATATTTTATTTAAATAGATTGTACCATATTAGTTGATGTGAGAAAATGTACCTCAGAAAGCCACTAGCATAGTATAAAATTCATTTTGAAATAGAGAATCATAATACGAAAAACATTCATGATTCGAATTCCAAAACAATGCAAGTTGGGGTATAGATATATGATTGAAAATATTGGAAATGAGGCGTTAAAAAGAGATTATAAAAATTAGGGGTGTATGGATGGGGAAGAAATAAGAATTTAAAGATAAAAAAAATAAATATTAGGCTTTCATGGTATCTAAATATAATGAGAAGAAGAGAAATTGAACCTATGAGGAAAAGGAATAATTAGTTGTTAGAGTGGATGAGACGAATTGATTTAGGAATTTGGATTACCAAGGGAAGATGGAAATGAAAAGAATAAAGTTGGTTGAAATATTAAGGACTGTGCATGTGGATATGAGATAAAGAAACGGAAGTTATTTCCTCAAGTAAGTGTAGGTCCTTATGTGAGAAGATCCATAGGGATCCTTAAGCAAAAAGACCGATTAAGATTTTTTGTTTCATCAACCAATTAGGGGTTTAAGGGAGATGAAGGAATTTTAAATGTTTGATGAGAATGAAGTAAATGGGTTTCCCACGAGGGGAGGATAGAAATATGTAAATAAGCAAGAAAAATAATATTTAGAGAATGACAAATGTACTTGAATATATATAGTTTTTAGTATAATTATTTACAATTTTAAAATTTTACTAAAAACAATTAGTTTTTTTAATTTATTATCATTTTTAATTTCTCTAATGATATTGATTTCAATTTTTTTTAAAATATTTTTTAAAAAGTAATTTTGGGATATATAAAATTTTATCTCTATATCTCCATCAACAAAAAACTAAAAAAATGATATTTCATATTGATGTGTTTTATTCTTCCATGAAATGGAAGATTTTTGGCTAATGAAATAGGTGATTTTTTTTCTAAGATCGTTTTACTCTTGAATTAACTCATTGATCAGCCACCAAATCTAAGCTAAGTGATACACTAAGATATCAGTAGAATATATTATTTTAGCGAGATAAAGGGAAATATATATTTTTTGTTTTTAGGATAAAAATTGATCACATCCCTATAAAAAAGTATAAATAGAAGTTTTTTTCGGTTTACTATTCATAAACTCAATCACTACAAAGATATCTTACTCAGCTTCATAAGAGTTTGTATAAAAAAAAATTAATGATCTCATATATTAACGAAATGATGTAAAATATATTTTATCACATGTAAATATGAATTTTAAGGATTATTTATGAAATATATAATAATTTCATCCAAAAAAAGTATCTAGTATTATCAATGCTTAATATATTCAACTACTAACAGTACTTAAAAAATAGGGTTTACTAGTTTTTAATTATCTTCCTTATTTGGCTTCAACCATTTAATCATTTGAGTTTTAATCTAATTGAGAGACTCCACCTTGAGATTCATGAAAATTTTATTTACATGTTTATTTTATGAAATAAATATACCTTATGAAAATTTTCTTCACATAAATTTTCATAAAAGGATATTATCTTTCAATACATCATTTTAAACTAACTGGTCATTGCCTTTTTGAATTATAAAAATTTTACTTTATAATTTTATATTAATATAAAATCATTTACACAAACACTAATAATAAATGCACTATTTTTAGTGTTTGACTTGATATATAATGTTAACCCATAAGGCCATTTTACTAGAAACATGCTGCATCATGTAAGTGTTAATCTGCAAATACCCATCATGGGGTGTTGTGTAAAACCTTATAATATTTTTTAACTTATAAGATTAACCTCCATGCACTTTTCCCACATGAATAGAATATTAATATACATAGATCTACTCTCCAATAATACCTTCATGAAAGTTGAATTGGAATCCCTCTAATTATTTTTTTAACATTTTTTAGTTAAAAGTTTTATAAGAATCTAAATGGTATCCATTATGAAAAATTCTATAAATACATTAAAATAATAAAATATTAATGTTTTCTTGTATCCATTTATGTAACGCCCTTCCCTAGGAGCTAGAATCCAGATACCCAAGTTGAGATGGTATATAGCCTCAAGCACGTTCCCTGATTGTCACAATGGGATAAAAATTTAAGAGGTATATAGAAAACAATGTGTGGGAACGATTTAACCTCAAGTAAAACATAAATTTTTCCAAGAACATGAAAATGAAATTTAAATAAAACCTTGATAAAAAAAGTTAATAAAAAAGTAATCCTGATTTTTAGAATTAAACCCAACTCCAAAGTACCAATGAAAAACAATGACACACTGACATTTCCACCACGAACAAGTATCACTATCTTCGTAACTCCAAATTGAAAATATGAATCACCACTAATGAAGCGCAATGTCTTCCCTTTACCTTAATCTTGAAAAAATATATCTACAGGATCACCAAAATGAACATGTTGGTGGTGGATATAAACTTAGTATGGTTTAATAATGAATTTAATGCATTTCAATAAAAACCATTCTAAATCAAATGACGATAAATTTTGAAAAATTGAAAATAGGTTTAAAGATAAAAAATTTGGACTAAAAATTAATAAAAAACCCAGATTATTCTATCATAATAATTCTATGTTGGTTAAAGAATGAATGCACCAAGAATCATGATGGGGGAATTGAGTTCCTGAAATTATATTCACTTAGAAAAAATTCTTTTTAAGGATATGATTACATCTAATATTTTCATGACACATGAACACAACAAAAAAATAAAAAAGAAAAAAAATTAGACACTAGATATTTATAGTGTCTTGAAAAAAATTCCCATAGTCCACTCCTACATTGCACAACTCCAAGATCTTGGCGATTTTCACTAGACTAGTACTGTTTCTAGGGATTTATAGACCTTTTCCTAAGGACTACATGATTGAGTGAAAGTAGTATAAAATTGGTACAATAATATGAAATTTAAATAGGGATCCAACAAGGCCTTACAAACATCACCCTTCAAGGTTGTTTTACGTTGAAACTTTATAGTGAGAGAGGAATAAATAGGGAGTTTACATATGAGACTCAAAATTGTAAGATACAACTGATAGAAGAGAATATATCCCTAGGAGAGATTATCAGAATGAAAAAAAAACTTGAGGAGAGTATTCTAAATAATCAAAGACTGATCTTGATAGTGCAAATATAAATCCTAAATCTCCTCCTTCTTTTTCATCTAAAACAGAGTAATACATAGAGAGAGATTTGAGAGAGTGGTTTCAAATTTCTTGGTTCAAGATATTTATTTCTTATGTATATTTTCTTCTTCACCAATTATAGAAAATTCATGGAAAAATTATTATTTTAATTTCATAGCATCCGATCCATAAAATCTAGTAATGGAATTAAATTACACAAGTTCTTTTCTTGAAACTATCTTAGTAACAGTACCTACCATTAAAAAATCTCTGTAATTTTTTCATCTCTCGATACTTACATATTTTTATTGTCTTTTTTCCATAAATATGAAAACTAATATTTAATTCATTCATTATATCATTTATTTCCACTGAAGGTACACCAATGGTAACAAATAGAACTTTTTAGAACTACATAGCTGATTTCGGATCACCACATAGCTAAATTTCACATATTTGAATTCATGTAGTCAAATTGATCCACATAGCCATTATTTATATAGTAAATTTATCCACATAGCTGAAGTTTTATATGCCTTATTCACATTATTGATTTTATTCAAGAAGTGTTATTACTCACATATCCAAATTTGATGTAGTTGAAAGAATTATTTATCAATTTGGGACCACATAGATGATAACACTAATTATCCAAATAACAGATCCGATTACGACACATAAACGATTCACATAATTTTTTGATCTATGTAGTTGGTTTCTCATGTAGGAAATTTAATGATGTAGGTGATCTACATAGTGATTATTGCATGACATTGGCATTTTACGTTGGTTTTTACTTCATGTTACCGATTGACGTAGCTGGTTGATTGATGGATCCATTTATCCACAAATACGAATGCCTCACATAGACAATTTTCGATGTTTTTCAATATTTTTAGAAAACTTATAAAATTTTTAGATTTCAATAAAATGAACTAAAATAATGATAAAAACTTGAACAACACACTTATATAAACAACAGAAATATATGAAGGGTATTTTTGATCATCAAAATATATAGGACTTGGGATATATTGCAATAATATTAGTAGTCCAACAATATCCCACCTTTTGATGATAAAAAAATCCGTTAAACATTAAACCAAAAATTTTAATAAATTTATAGTCTTGAAGAAAATCTATGATATATATATATATATATATATTTTAAGATTTTATGCTTATACTTTTCATATCTCCCTTAATTTGACACTTCTCTCACTTTGGATGGCTTACACCCTTTGGTAAACTTCTCCCAATAAGGATACTTTGTTAACTTTTTGTATCATTAAAAAGGAAGGGAATGGAGCTGAAAAACACATTTACTTTAGAACTCAAAGTGATGAAATGTTTAAGTGTAGTGCATAAACTAAATTCAGAATTATGTCAAGAATGTAATTTAGTAAAAAATAAAAAGAGATTAAATAAATTAAACGAAAAAAATCACTAAGAAACAAAACATACATATAAAATATATTAAACTAAAATAATTAATAATAAATACATATGAAATTGCTAAATATGGATATCATTAATTTTCATCAAGTGTAAAAAAATTCATCAACTCAACATCCACACAAGTATATTCCAAAAACACTAGTTAGAAGAACTAAGGATATGGATAGGGTCAAACTAAGAAGGTGGTTTGGGTGGAGGTAGTTTTAAAGATTGAGAGGTCCAAGAGGTAGTAGAAGGGTCCATCACAGGTGGCAAAAATAATATACCTGGCTTAGTAGTAGCATGAGTTTTAGATCTAGCTATTGATTTATATCTTGGATCAAAAGTATGTGTACTGATAACTCCTTTAAGATTAATTTAATAAATCCTAAAACCTTAAGATCCTACATGCATAAATTCAAATTTATTTGGAGGCCTTGAAGGTGAAGCTTCTTTCCTAGATCACTCAGCTATTATGGCATAGAGACAATGGTTTTCCCTTTTTTATAATTTGATGCTTGATAAAAAACAAGTTCAATTCTTTGTCAAGAACTTCTAAAGTTTTCTGAAGGAGATAGTCCAAGATTCCTTCCTCTATGGTAAAACTGATCTTCTGCAAACATGTCAATTTTCTTAATTATATATGACTTGTAGAATTATAGAAATAGTAGTTGATGCGTTCCTATGAATTTTTGAAACTGGGAAGAGACCATTGTTTATAATTAATTTAATGAATTAAATTTAGAAATAGGAAACATTTCAAGGAGCACTGAATAATGGAGGGGGATGAGATCCGGATGGAGCAACTAGATGGTCCAGACACACATTCTCTAGAATATGGTCCACATATCCAATAACAATGATCAGTCTCCCATTTATAGGTTGTAATTTTATTTCCATATTTAATATATGTTCTATTAAATATTAATATAATTCTTGAATGAAACTGGTAGGAGGTTGTGGAATTGGAGTACTATAAGAAAAAATAGAAGTCTTAGGCACAACTAGAGCTGGTATAGTAGGGGCAGTGGCATCTAGTTTCACGGAAGGAATAATCCTTATTGGCTTGTAAGCAATAAGTTATTTCCTTATAGGTGAAACTATAATTACTAGTGTTTCTTCAGAATCAAAGTAACAAGAATCCTCTTATGAAGAGTCTTTGTAAAACCCTTCAACTGCCTCATAAACCTTGACTACAAAAATTTTCAAGTGTTGATGATTTTAAGTCAATGGAATAATTTAGCAAGATATTTTCCTCTGAATATCATGACATACTTCCAAGATCTCTTTCATCTCTTGACTAAGAGATTCTTTAAGATATTCTACAATTCCATTCAAGGACATGTCAGTTCCAACACTATGCTTTAAAACAACTTCTCGTGTGTGCTGAAACTCACCCAAAAATCCTTACTGAAATATTTCATTAAAAAAGGTGTGAAAATATCACACCAATGAGATTGAATCTGAGATGATAAAAAATTCAACTCAGAAAGCATCTGATCAACTACATTATGAAAGTCTCATACGACTAAAGGTGTATATATAGAAGTGGAAATTAGTTGAGACCACTTCAGTAACTCAAACTAACTTACCACTTTACTCTTAAAATTTTGAAATTTCTCCTTCAACTATGACTTAGAAATTTTAACCTCAACAACTGTATCCAAAGAAATATCAGATCAGATCATGGGATGATTATGAACCATTTCCCTTTGATCGGTAGCATGAACAACCACCTCATTAATCTAAGATCTATTAGTAATGATTTTATTAACATCACACACTTAATTTATCAATTAATTATCTTCCTTATCACTTATCCTCTAAGAAACGAGTTTTAACATATTCGAATTTTTGATCAGGTTTGTTTGGGTTTTAATTATCCCAACAATCTAGTCAACATCATATTTAGAAATTAAACTCTCCTTGATTTTTTTGACTTCATCCTTAGAGGATATAAATTTCTTCTTCTTTTTATTATTGTCTCCTCTATGATTATGAAAATTAGTCATTAGATAATAATTAAAGGTTTTTATACTTGAGCTTTCAAAACTCTTAATAACTGATGGTTTATCCTCATGTATAAGAGGCGATGATGGAATATATTCTAGAGTGTGAGAAATATTAGTAGACTCCAAAAGAACACTTCTAGATCCACTCTATCAGTAGGTGATCTACGAGGAATTGGATCAACCATATAATGGTCAACCTCAACATCTTCTATTTATTCATCATCAAACACACTGGGAATAATTTCAATTAGTCTTTACTCATGAAATAATTTAGTTTTCTCAACAGCTATTTCAACAACATGAACAGATTTAGAAGCTCCAAAAACCTTTTCTTATCGGGTATGGATTGGATCTTCCACCACAGGACATATCCATGGTAACTAAGGCTCTAACATGGAAACTATTGTCTCCTACACCTCCCTATCTAGCATCAACTCGATAGGTACTGAATCCCTAGGTTGTGAGGTTTGGGATAGACCCCATTGAGCCACACCATCCCATACAACATGACTTAATGACTTTGAATTTGTGTTCTAGTTGTATCCAATTATCTTTAAAAATAATGATATAAAGGGTATTAATTTAATTGAATTTCACACCCTCTACCTCATTGAAATATACCTCTTTATTCTTTAGTAATTTATAGATAAGACTACAATAAGGCCAGTAATTTAATTACCCTTTTATTTTATAAGAGTGATGAAAAATTCAAATCATTCACCTTGAAAGATATTTCTTAACATTGTTAATCAGGAAAAATAATGGGTACATGTCCCGAAATAAAACCATTTCCACTTCATAGGATCTATGGGAAATACTATTCTCGATTAACTTACATAAAACATTCCATTGATCCCCTAATACATTGAAACGTTTATTTATGGAAGAAGAGGGTCCAAAAAAGAACTTAAACACCTCAGTTAGTCCCACTACACTCCGACCAAATAGAGTTTGGCTAAAGATGAACTCCCCCTGATGGGGACCATGAATGATTTTATCCATTTATAATGAAAATATATGCACTTATTTCCCATTTACATTTTATGGAAGTGCATCAACTACTTAACCAAACTGGAAAATTTCATTCCTCATGAACTTGATCACTTCATCATTAAATAGAAAACCTGAATTCCTCTCATCAAAAAACAAACCACCAACCTTGAAACCGAAATAATTTATTCAATAGAACCTATTTATTCTTCAACCAACCCATATCGACTACTTTTACTTCGAGTACCCTATACGTTGCAGCACCTATATTAGATTTCTTGCAAGAATTGAATCTTAAAAAATCTCCATTCTTGGAATTTCCCAAGGCAATAGGGTGATAAATGGTTGTGAGGGAATTGAGAGAGATATAGGGGAAAAAGGGTGTTGGTTTGACTTATGAGAGATAAGATATAAGATAAGTGAGAAAGAAATGATGGATTATTGGGATATTAGGTTATGTACCTGATCCATAAAAGGACTAAGTACCCAATTTAGGATTTACGGTCATTTTTAAATAGAAATTTAATAAAATAAAAATAAAAAATGAAATTTCATTTCTAAAAACACTTTAGGTACAATAAGAATAAAATTCACAAATAAATTAAAACAAGATAAATTATATTAATTTTTATAAAACATTTATAAAATAACACATAAATTAAAATTCAAATAAATAAGATAAAAAAACTTATTTAGTTTCAAATAATATCAATTATCTTTTAATGAAACCAAAATGTTTGTACACAATGTGGTTATTAAAAATTTATTCTAACTCATTATCATTAGAGATAAAATTAAGAGTAATATCAAATTTTTGAGCATGATCTCTTAAGTAATGATTCCATAAAATTATATTCTTATTTTTTGAATGATTTATTTTATTCTATGAAATGTTGATAACAGTAATGTTATCAAATTTGATTGAGACATGATTATATTTGAATCCAAAATCCAAAAAGGTGTGTTTCATCCAAAAGACTTGTGTACAAAAAACTACGAGTAACTCTATACTCTACTTCAGTAGTAGATAATTCAATAGAGTGTCATTTCTTAGTAGACCAGAATACCGAGGATTTACCAAGAAGATTGTAGGTTCTAAAAGTAATCTTCCTATCTAGTATATAATAACTAAATTTGGAATTTGAATATGAAGTCATATTAAAATAATTATTTTTGTAGACAAATTAAGGAAAGAGAAATTGTACCTTTTAAATACCTTATTTTTTTGGAAGCTTTTAAATTATGTTCCTTAGGATTAACATGAAATATAGAACATAATCATACTAAAAAAACAATGTCTAGTCTAGTAGTAGATAGATGCAGTAGACTACAAATTATTCATCCTTGTAGCTTGTTGTCAACTATTTTCCCAACATAATCAATGTTTATATTTTCATTATAACTCATAAGAGTTGTATGTAATTTACCAATTTAATGTTATAACCTTTTAAGTAAGTCATGTATGTATTATATTTTATTTAGAACTATCTCAAATTAATTTTAATAAATCTAAAAACCTAAAAAATTATTCCACTCACCCATCATTATCATTTTAAATTATTTTTTTCATGAGTTTTTGGAATTCATTACACAATTGTTTTATTTTGAAGACAAAATATCACATCATCAACATATATATGAACTAAAAAAATATCTAAAGTTGAATTTTTCATGAAAATAGTAGGATCTTCTACTCCTACTAAAATTCCATTTAATTAGAGAAAAGAACTTAAATGGTAATACTAAACTCTAGGTTCTTTCTTAAGACCTTAAAGAGATTTGGTAAGATTGTAAACATAATTTGGAAAATGAGTATTTTCAAAATCAGAAGGTTGTATGACAAAAAATTACTCCATAAGAAAACATTTTTTTTAAAAAAATATTTTACATCCATATAATATAATTTTAAATTCACATTTTAGGTATATAATAGGATAAACCTAATGGATTCTAATCTTGGTACATGGTTCAAAGGTATCTTCATAATTTATACCTTATTCATGGTTATACCCTCTATCCAATAGTCTATACTTATTCCTAGTGATCACACCATGATTATCCCTCATATTTATAAAGTCCCATTTCCCTATAAATTGATAGTAAGTGGGTTTATAAAATAATTATTATAGGTTGTTTATATATCTATTTCCACGGTACGAGTTTTCAAGGTTATAAGCTATATAGGAAGCACACTTTTTGGTTCACCAATATCCTACCATTTTGGATTTGTTTCTAGAAAATAAAGTCCCAAATTAGTATACTTTTTATTTTCAAAGAGAGTTTTGGGTCTCATGTTTTCAAAATAATCTGATAGCTCATAAACATGACTCATTTTATGATCCATAGGTTCATGTTCATAAAATTTAACATGAGTTGACTCTTTAAAAATCTATGAACTTTATTTTTTTAAAATATGTATGCCTTGAATGTAATAGAATTGAAAAGGAATATTCCTTCATCATCATCTAGATAAAATTTACCAAGATTATACTTGATTTTTAGAATATAAACCTTTCATCCAAACACAATAAAGTATCCAAACTTTGGTTTCTATTATTCCATAGCTCATAGGGCATGTTTTATAAAATATCCATAATTATATCTCTTTTTATGAAATAACATGTTGTATTCACAACATCAACATAAAAATGAGCAGGCAAGTTATATTCACATATAATTGTTCTTGTAATTTCTTACAATGACCTCTTCCTACATTCAACAACAACATTTTAATGAGGTGTGCTTGGGGGAGAATATTTTTTTATTTTAATTTTTAATCAATAGGAATTAAACTCATTGTTTTAAAATTCTCTTCCATGATCACTTCTAAAATCAATAATTTGGGAATCTTTTTCTTTTTGAACCAATTTATTAAAAATTTATAAAAACAAAGAGGTATTAACTCTTAAAAATTAAATATAAAACCTATGTAAATATAGATAAATCATTAACTGATACATAAAAAGATATTTTACTCTTAAACTTATAGTTCAATATGGCCCAAAACAATCTATGTGAATAAGTTATAGGGGTCTAGAAGTTGAATATTACTTAATTGGTTTTAATGAGGAATTGAGTTGCTTTCCCATATGGCATGCATCACATAGTTTATTTGTTTTCAATTTAAGTTGATGTAAACCTGAAACTAACTTCTTATTAAGAAAAGTTTCACAAAGAACATACATTACAATTTACTAGTATTCTATGCCAGATCCAAGATTCATCTATTTCATCATTTGAACCATTCAATTTTTGTTTACTCAAAGAATTATTATCAAGAGTATAGAAACTATCTATTCTAGATTCCATATATATAAAAAATTTATCCTTAAAAAGAGAAAAGGAATTAAATGGAAAATCTAAATGCTAACCTTTAGAAAATATTTGGAAAATAATTTTTATATGGTGCTTTAATCCTTCCAAAAAAATAACTTTTTTGATGTGGACTGGGCATGGAGTCCCAAAAGATCTAACTCCCATAATCTTTCCTTTGGAATTGTCACCAAAAGTGACAGAGCCTAAATTAATTTTTGATAAAGAGTGGAAATTAGAGAAACATCCACCCATATGTCTTGAGTATCTACAGTCCATATACCACTTCACATTGATATTCTTGGACCATGTTCCCTAAAAAGATAAAACAGACAAGAAATTTTTTTGTACCCATATTTTATTGGGTACAATGATGTTAGCAACTAAAGATATAAGAACTCAAATCTATTTGTGTTGTACTGAAAATACAACACTAAATTTTAAAAAAAAATTGAAATAAAATAAAGGTAAATTCCTTAAAATTAAGGTTTTCTCAAACTAAAATTATTAGAATAGTGTATTAATCCTCTATAGTGAAAGAAAGTAACTTTGGGGATGTTTTTTATTAGAATGAGGTATGAAATAATTTTTAAAAAGATTTGGTTTTCCACCTTGGGTTCCTATTACAAATTTATTTTTTCTAAGATTTATTATTTATAGGCATTTTATTTATGTAATTTAAAATTTTTTCAAAAAAACTTATTACATATTTTAAGACTTGTAATTATTTTTGAATGCTTGAAATATTATTACCATGTTCAATACAAGAAACAAAAAAATATTCTATCTTGGTTCTAAATATAATATATGTTTATTTAGGTCCTATTTTTTATTAACAACATTATTAGTATGTACCACTAGATGTAGGACTAAGGAAATGCGTTCATAGGTTACATAAATATCCACAAAACTCCATCAGGGGTGATAGAGGACCTCACCAGTCCCAAGGAGGGATACCATAACTCTATTTGGGACTTGGTCTCAAGAGGGCACTACTATCCAATGACCATGACATATTACTGTAATGAACCCTCAAGGAATAAACAAAGGGAAACACTCCACCTATACCGATCCATGAAAAAAACCCAGCAATATATCTAAAAAGTATATCCTTGCTGTAAGGGACCCTATGTTGTAGATTCCTCATCAAATGGATGTTCCGTTTGAAAGTTACTACCGTTTTAGTGAAAACATTTGACCCCAGTCTGATCCAGGTCCAATTCGGCCCGGCCCAATGGGCCTAGACCGACCCATCCCTTTAGAACCGTTCTGCCGATTGGGTCACTAGGCCCAGCTAGTTGGGCCTGGAATACTGGGGCCTGGTCCGCTGGACCTCGCACACCGCATGCGGTTGGACCCCATTCTGCTATTCAAAGTTGGGCTAGACGCAAGCCCTTGATCATCCGAGTGCCCCAACAGTCAACATGGATGGCAACTACACTCCTACATCCCCCGTAGCCTCTTTAGTGTGGTATCAATGCCGACCCATTTATGTACACGACCCCTCGCTACCCCTTCCCTAGTCACCGCCCACGACCTCCACTACTGTGGACTCCCATGCAGTGCCACCTACACCGCGACCTATTTCTTTTCCCCAGGCCTCCCTTCCTGCGTCCCATCTGCCTCGTTCTCCATATAGCCCGGCCCCACGGGGTCGTGAACTACATCTACTACTGACTGCCATGCCAATATCCTGCTATTCACCTCATGCTCTGCCTGATCCTAGTAGGAGCAACTGATCCGAGTGCTACCATACACCGTCCTAAACCACTACATCACATGATTCTCACCACACCTTCACTATCAATTCACCTTCATGTCATTACCGTGTTAGATCCCTGGTCTCATATCATTTCACCATGGATCGAAGGTGAAACGATCCTCTATTCATATTTCACAAAAACGAAGAATGAAGAAATACAAGGAGAAAGTGACAAATAAATATGAACCCCCAGAGTACAGATTATGGCCTTGTTAATGACAACCATGATCCATTCATATTATAATGAATAACAGAGAGGAGATAAAAATCTCTAACATAATCATCCTGATAATGAAACCAGATAAATTATCCACCCTGAAAGAATGATTGAACTACAAATCAACCTATTCATGGGTTGGTCATCATTCATCATCAAATTTAAGAATGGGGAAAGAACCATAATGAAACAAAACCCCTGTCACAACACACCTCTCTGGGCCGTGAACCTTGTCATCTGACCCCACGGGTCTCCTGTAATACCTTGGTTGCATTCCCAGCACACCAAAGGCTATTACTCACTATGGTCCCTTAGCATACCAATGACTTTCCCCACAGGCCAACACATGTCCATTCCAGTGTGCTTTTTCCTCACTCACACACACCTTGGGAAACATCCCAGATGGTCACCCATCTTGATCACTACTCTAGGCCAAGCATACTTAAACTGTGGAGTTCTAATCAGACAGGCTATCGAAAAGGAAGGTGTGCACATTGTTAACAGGGGTAGTAACATTTAGCCCTTTATGTATCACTTTTCTAGAGGTGTTACATTATCCACCCCTTTAAAGCACAACGCCCTCATTGTGGACCCCAATCCTCAAACCCAGGCAGTGACTAAACACTTCCGACTGGGTATTGGCTCTGATACCATTTGTCACGACCCACCTCCCCAAGACATGAACCTTGTCATCTGACCCCATGGGTCTCCTATAATACCTTGGTTTCCTTCCTAGCACACCATAGACTATTACTCACTATGGTCACATATCCGAGTAATGACTATCCCCACATGCCAACACATGTCCATTCCAGTGTGCTTGGTCCTCACTCACACACACCCTGAGAAACTTCCCAGAAGGTCACCCATCCTGATCACTACTCCAGTCTAAGCATGATTAACTGTGGGTTTCTAATCAGGTAGGATCCTAAAAAGGAAGGTGCACCTTGTTGACTTGGGTAGTAACATTTAGCCTTTTATGTCTCAATTTTCCAGAGGTGTTACATAACGTCCCAGTTCCGGAAGCCACCTAGAGGCGCCCCGTACCCGGTTGGTGACATGGCCTCAAGAGCATTTCCACGAACGCCAGAGGCTGCCGACTAGCAGCGAGGTCCTTGGGTGTGTTAGTGGGGAATCTATTCCCTCATTGACAGAGTACACAACAGAAGTAAACAACACATTCAATAGTGGAAGCAGTAAATATCCAAAAATAGTAAACAACAGAAGGCTAAAACAATAAACAATTGGAGCACACACATATATATGAAATGATTCATGATACATAGGTCTAGGAAAGCATCCAAACAAGTCACAATGATGAATAAAATACTAAACCAAACTACAAAAGAAAAACAGATAAGAATCTCCTCAGCATCAAAATCCCCGGCTTGGTCCCCTGCCCTCCTGCTCTAATGCAATCATGTAACAGAAGTCAAAGGGTGCTTTCTCTTGTCTAAACCTTCAGCAATATAATATGTTTGGGCTCAAAAACATGACCCAAATAGGGTGTGAGACTAAATCCTAGAATTCACCCACCCAAATATCTGTTCCTAATAGTTAGTGAGCATATGGAAGGTAATAGTATAGTAAGTAGTAAACAGTAAGCAGTAAACAAGATGATACACAATAGTAAACAATCCATAGATCGACAAGCAGTAGTAAAGAAAATAGCTAACCAGAAACCAGAATCCCTTAGTACAGTACTAACATCCATCCCTTCTGGTCCTATCCAAGAATTACCAACAGCCCTCTGGGTAGAACACTCAGCCTAACCCCTCTAGTTTGGTCATACAAAATTATAAGACTCTCTGAGGAAGCACACCCAGTCAATTCCCCTTATAGTCTAAGTTAATCATGGACTCTCTGAGGAAGATCTCACGGTCTAATCCCCATATATTCCCAAGGTATAGAGACTCTCTGAGGAAGCTCAATTGGTCAATTCCATCTATAGCCTAAGGAATATCCCATTCTCTCTGAGGAAGCTCACTCCATCAATTCCTCATATATCCTGGAATGGTTTAAGGAAATTCAAAAAAAAAAACACAGAATCTCTCAGGATGCTCACTCGGTCTACCCCGGTAATGTCTATAAAGCTCAAGACTCTCCGAGGAAGCTCACTCAGTCTATCCTCATGTAGTCTAAAAAATACAAGACCTTCTGGGGCGCTCACTCGGTCTTTACCCTATAGTCTATAATGTCCAAGACTCTCTAAGGAAGCTCACTCTGTCTATCCCCTTATAGTCTATAGCACCTGGTTCTCATGACCACATGCCATTTAGAGCATAATAATTATATAAGGCCAAATTAAAGCTACAAAGCTACTTGGATAACCTTTCTACAACATCTCCAACATATCAGGAAACAACGCTCTATCCTACGGTCACAAGGCATGGAAAACCAAAATAACAGCCAAAGGAAGAACAAGACCAAAAGGTCATAAAGAGAACAAGGCATGGTAAAAACATCCAAGAATAAAAATTATCTTCATACATAACCAAATTATCTTTACACCAGCATATAAGCAAGGAAAGAAAACAACAGGGGGAAAACAGTAAACACGCAATACCCCGTTCCAGGGTATTGGAAGAAATTGAACATAAAACTCAAAGACATTTAACAGAAAGGCACAAACCACCTACCTTGATGGTAGGAGATCGATATACATGAAACACAAGGTTTGAATCTCCTTATAACATCATAGATCTATGAAAATGCACAAAACATTCAACCACTATTACTTGAAAAAGCGGAGGAATTGGAAAATGAAGCTCTAGATGAAGGAAGAGATCACCACTGTAGTTCCAACGCAATTGACAGTGGTCGATTTGGAGAATTGAAGGAGGGTCATGGGCTTGGAGGAGGTTCATGGCCGTACGGGATGCTCTCGGTCGACGAAGCTGGAGAAGGAGACAGTTCTGGGGTTAAGACATGACCCCGGTGCGTTTAATAGAAAAGCAATAAAGTACATAGAGTGTACTTTTTGAGTACATAGTGTGTACTAGGAATTTCTGTACTCCGCTTTAAGCGGCATACACATCACCCCAACATGCCCGTGTGTATGGCCCCGACACGGTCAGCACACGGCCTTGCGTGGCAAGGGAGTTCACGTCATGTACTTATAAATTACACGGTGTGTACTTCAAAAATTTCCAGAAACTCTTCTTTTCTCAAATACTCTAGAAAAAGGAAAAAAATACCTGAAAAGAAGGTCTAGGTTCTTACCAACATCCCCCCTTAAAGAAATTCGTCCCCCAATTTCCCTAGCAAGGCGTAGAAGATGAAACACCGAACAGCTCCGGCCACTGCGATCGTACATCAGCCTCCCTCTCCCATGTCTTGTCCTGTACTCGTCCGTGCTGCCACAACACCTGTACCAGAGGAATAGACCGGCCGAAGAGAACCTTCGTACTGTGATAGAAAATCTGGATAGGATGATCCTCAAAAAATGCATCTGCTTTGAGCTCAACCTCCTCAGGTCGAAAGACATGAGACAAGTCTGAAAAGTAACGTTGGAGCTATGAAACGTGGAAGACGGCGTGCATAGCCCAGTACCTCTGAGGCAACTGCATCCAATAGGAAACCATCCCAACTCTCTCCAATACCTCAACCAACCTGATGTAACTCAGTGAAAGCATCCCCTATCTCAGAATCATCTTGTGTCCCAACCTCGGTGCGACATGTAGGAAAACCTGATCCCCGACCTCAAACTCTAGAGGTCATGTTCGTTGATCAGCATAAGACTTTTGTCGAGACTGTGCAGTAGCCATACTCTTTCGAATAAACTCTATCTACTCAGAGGTCTCATGAACAAGACAAGGTCCCTACAAAGCTACCTCTCAAACCTCCAGCTAGCATAAAGGTGATCGGTATGGCCTACCGTACAAAGCCTTGTAAGGTGCCATCTGGATAGTCTTCTGAAAACTGTTATTGTAAGAAAACTCTACAAGAGGTATATGCTTCTCCCAAGAACCTCTAAAATCCAAGATGCATGCTTAGAGCATATCCTCAGGCACATAAATGGTATGCTCGGACTGGCCATTTGTCTAGGGATGGTAAGTTGTACTCAAAAGTACCTATATACCCAAAGCCTTCTGAAGCCCTTGCCAGAACTGAGAAGTAAAACGTGCATCTCTGTTTGAAACAATAGAGTGTGGAACTCCATGTAAACTTACAATCTCTCATATGTACAACTGTCTCAGCTCATTAATGATGAAAGTCTCCTTGATCAGCAAGAAGTGAGCAACCTTCATGAGTCTATCAATGACAACCTAAATTGTGTCGTTCCCTCTAGGATACCTCAGCAAACTAGTCATGAATCCTTTTGCGACATCGTTCCACTTCAAATATAGAATGGGTAACTACTGAAAAAGACATGTTGTTCTCTGATGCTCCACTTTCACCCGCTGACATGTGGAACACCTCATGAAAAAAAATATCAACATCTCTCTTCATACCTGGCCACCAATACTAGAGGTGTAGATCACGATACATCTTGGTGACGCCAGGATGAATTTCCCAAACCGAGGAATGAAAATCCTATATCATCTCCTCGCGTATGTCTACAGTCACCCATATGCATCCTTAGAAACACAAGACCCCATCCTCACCCACTGTCCATCGAAGAAGAGGGTCCTCTCCTGACACACTCTCCCGCAGGACTAGGTCTTCTGAGTCTGATAGCTGCCTCATCCGTACCTGATCAAGAAGTGTAGAGGTAACAGCTACAGAAGATAGAAAGGTCTACCCCTGTCTATCGTGCACCTCTATATGCATCTCAGAGAACAGATCCATAAGCTTCCACTCACTGCTGGCATCTTGAACTGCATGTATCTATGTTCTCCCTCTCAACGCATCAGCCACTATGTTGCACTTCCCAAATGTATAGGCAAGCTCAAAGTGAAAGACTGGAGATACTCGACCCACCTGCACTGTCTCAGATTCAGATCACGCTGAGTGAAGATATACTTGAGACTCTTGTGGTAGGTAAACACCACAATGTTCTCTCCCAAAATATAATGTCTCCATTAGTGTAGGGCATGAACAATAGCTGCCAACTCCAGATCGTGCATCGGGTAATTCCTCTCATGCGGTCTCAACTACCGAGACTCATATGCAACGACTCCATCTCTCTGCATTAGCACAGCTCCCAGCCTGAAACCTAAAGCATCAAAATACACAGTATAGCTCTTTCCTTGCTCTGGAAAGGCTAGTATCGGTGCTGACATAAACCTCCCTTTCAAATCCCAAAAGGCTGACTCACGAGAATCTGACCATTAGAATTCTACCCCTTTCTTGGTCAGACCTGTCAGTGGTGCTGCTAGGTGTGAAAATTCTTATATGAAGTGCTTGTAGTATCCAACCATCCCCAAGAAACTATTTACCTAAAACATGTCCTTTAGATACTCCCAGGAAACTACTGCCCTCACTTTCTCTCGGTCTACTGATACACCTGTCTTTGAGATAACATGACCCAAGAAGTGAATCTGATCCATCCAGAAGTGTCATTTTGGGAGCTTAGCATACAACTGATTCTCTCTAAGTGTACTCAAGATGATCTGAAGATGGGTATCATGGTCTTGTCGAGTGTGAGAGTACACAATGATGTCGTCCATGAAAACCACCACGAAGGAATCTAAGTATTGATGGAACACTCGGGTCATCAGTGCCATGAAAACTGCCGGCGTGTTCATGAGGCCGAATGGCATAACCATATACTCGTATAGACCATATCTGCTCCTAAAGGCTGTAAGAGGTATATAAGATGGTCTAAATTTCCATTGATGATAACCGAATCTTAAATCAATATTATAGAACACTCGGGATCCTCGAAGATGATCATAGATATCATCAATACTCAGCAAGGGATATCGGTTCTTGACCGTCAACTGGTTCAGCTTCCGATAATCCACACAAAGCCTGAGGGTGTCATATGCCTTCTTCGCAAAAAGGACAGGTGAACCCGATGGAGAAGTACTGGGTCAGATGAAACCCTTCGCCTACAACTCCTCCAACTGCTTCTTGAGCTCTTCCAACTCAGGTGTAGCCATCCTATAAGGAGGAATGGACATCGGTGCCACTCCTAGAATGAGCTCAATAGAAAATTCTACCTCATGCTCCGGAGGCAAACCTAAAAATTCCTCTGGAATGATATCTTTGAAATGATCCAAAACTGGAGGAAAGTTTTACAATGAAGTCCCCGAGTCATCCATATAAAGACTAGAAAAATTGGCTATAAATCCTCCTAGCCCATGATGCTCGGGCCCTGCTCGACTCGCCTGGACATCCCAATCACCTCTATGAAGAAAGGATCCACCCTCTCATGATACGAAACTCATCCTGCAGCGATAGCAATAGACAACTGCATTGAAGGGGACTAACCAGTCCGTTCTGAGAATGACATCATAGCTCGTCATCTCTATGACATAGAGGTCTTATAAGAAGTGACACCCTGAAACCTTAAGAGGGCACTCTATGAACTGACACACAGTAACCTCTCTAGTCCCCAATGGTGTATATAGCATCAACGTATCGGTAGAAGAAAAGTTGCAGAGCACAAGGCTCTCCACAACAGAAAAAGATATAAAACTATGTGTAGCACCATTATTGAAAAGAGATGAAGAAAAAACTGAGGCTACTAAGATCGTACCTTGAACTGTAGAAGGGATGAGATCCTACTCCTGATGGGTCTGCTCTACAGTGAATGTCTTGCCTAAACGCGTGGTCATTAAAGAACCCCTAACACCAGCTGTAGGTGAGAATATCTGACAAAAACGCTGAAGATGGCCCATCTTGCCACAAGATCGACACTCCATCAGGTCTCTCTAGCACTAAGGCCTAGTATGCCCACTCCTCCGGCATTAGTAGCAAACTAATTGGCAGCCCGAAGAAACATTCCGCCTATTCTGATCTCCTTAAGCAGACTCCCTATGGTGCTTCCTACAATTAGTAGGAGGAACACTAACTCTAGATATCAAACCGACCTATCTCACTGCTCTATAATCCCTCAGATTGCACTCAGTGATCAGAGTATGGTTGACGATAGATGATATAGAAGTAATCCTGAAGATGTTCACCTGCGAGCGAACATCGTGCCTCAGACCATCCTTGAACATCCATGCAAGGAACAACTCATCACCTGCTGGAATCGACTTGAAAGGCTACAGATCAGTAAAGTGAGATGAGTAATCGATAACAGAAAGAGTACCCTACTCCAGACTCATAAACTCCCAGGCTCGATCAGCCCTCAAGGTCTCTGGGAAGAAGTAATCATAGAAGATGTGACAAAACTCATCCCAAGTCATTCTCTACTGGCGCTCGGACTGTGAGATCACCACCCACCACCTCTTGGCGAAGTCTTGGAGCATATAGGTCACGAGCTTCAACCTCTTCTTTGGAGGTATCTCCATATGTTTGAAAATTGTCAGTGTGGCCTCTATCCATGACTCTGCAGCCTGGGGTCCTCCATCCCCAGAGAATGTATGAAGGTGCTGCTGCTGGAAAAACCATTTCAACTATGCCATCGATGGGGGAGGAGGTGGCACTGTAACGACCCAAAGTTTCATTAATGGAAATCCCTCTTGATCTAATTAAATGTATCTTTATGTAAAATTTTTATATAAAATGTCAACCTCTTTGGTTTTATGTTATGAATTGAGACCGTTACTTTTATAGCCATTGAATAGTGATCACATGATTAGTATAAATATAGGGCATTAACAAACCAAATTTACTCAGACAAAAGAAGTGATGGCCTCATCCAGTAGAATTGCTCCATACAAATCCCATTTGTCAGAGCTCAGAAAAGAGGTGGCTTCCTTGGGCTTCGCTCTTGAGCAGGAGCTTCATCATGTCATGCTCGAACGAGATTGTCTACGGGAGAAGTGGAAGTTGATAGAAAATACCACTCGAGCGATGTTATCTGCGCCACCCCAAGAGTCTGTCACCATCGCACACCTTACCCTTAGGTCTTATGCAACTGTTTTAAGGGGTTATGTTACAAATAGATAATACAATGTTCATGTACATTATTTTTTTTATATAATAATGTATATACGTTCTTTTCATCATTGATACATTGTAAATAGTTTTTAAAGTAAAAATAGCGTTTTTAGTTATTATTTAATTAAGAATTATATTTTATTAAATTAAGGGATTTTTGAATTAAATAATATTTTAATAAATTATTATTATTAAATTAATTTTTATTAAATATAAATGATCTTATAATATTATGAATGCCATTATAATTTTTATTAAGTTTTGAAAGCCATTTTTGTCAAAACCTGTGAATTTTCAATAAATGTAGGTTTTTATTTTAAAAGTGAAAATTAACATATTTAGAAAATTATTTAGATAAAATAAATGATATTTATGGAATAAAGACATCTAAATTCTCCAACGGTGAATTTTTCATAATTTTCAGAGACAATCAAATTTTTGGGTAAAAATTAAATACCGTTTAAATATATAATGTGTTTTATGACATCATAATGACCCAATAGTGATGTAATAAAATACTATAATCTTTATTTTTGGCCAATATATGTTTTACCATTAAAATAATATGATTTTGGGTTTTTTTTACTTACTTTTAAAAGCATTAATGGACCCCTCAAGACTTATTAAACACCTTGTCTTTTTAAATTGTTTTCCATGGTAGTGTGACTCACCTCCACATAAGAAACCCTATTATTTTAAGATGTCCGGACTTTGGACTTATAAAATATTATTTTCCTCTTCCCTTTTCCAAAAACCATGGGCAAAAACCATGGGATGGTTTGTGGTTTGGATTAATTTAATGTAAGGGGTCCCAAACCTAAATAATACAAAATTCCCTCACCTTTCCTATATAAACCCACCCATGATGCAACTTCCTCCTCACTCAAAGCATTTGGAGTTTTTCCAACCTCTGCCTTACTCTTTCTATAATCCTCCAAAGGTTCCCCAAGCTCCCAAGAAGACTCTCACAAGCCTCTCTCTAGCCTTTGGAAGAACACTTCCAAGTAATGGTTTTTCTTCCTTTCTCATTTATTGTCCAATTTTTTTAAGTTATTTTGCCCTTTTAATTTCAATTATGAATGTCTGGGTATGGTGTCTCACCTCCATAATACTGCCCTCTTTATGTTTTAATGATGGGAGACCACATTATCTCTCATTAAATTCCTCCCATGTACACCCGTTATTATGCTGAAATTCTGAAAGGAACTTCCCTCTCCTCATTTACATTCAAGAAATACTTTTTTTTCATGAATCTAAATTCCATTAAAATTGTTTGGACATGTATATATATGACCTCCTTACTGTCCATTACATGTAAATATGATGAGTAACCCCTTTCTCTCTCATCATACGTTTTTATGAATTCTTATGTCACGCCGTTACGCTGCCGAAATCGCACTGATTTTCTAAGCCAATGCCATTGTGTAGTGAATACCATGCCCATTTATCCATCAAGGGTATTCACCTATATGCACATTTACTTGTTTATTATAAAGTTTCATGTATTAATTCCACATTCCTTTATCATGGAATAAATTATTATGTTTTATGAATCCAAGTTTTATGATCCATGTTGCACACTTATGCATGAAATGAAATGTTTAAGAAGGGTGTGCCCTTATAGCGCTCCAATGCATTGGGTAAAGTATAGTATCATGATACATCATGTGCAATGAGTATTTACTAATGATAATTCAAGTGCAATTAGGTTTTAATCATGCTTCATGTGCAATGAGGATTTACTCATGCTCCATGTGCAATGAGCCTTGGCTCATGCTAATTCCATGTTAAGTGTTGTTGCCACATTTCCATGTTATGATTATCATGATTTATCATGCCTTTATGTTCATGTTTTTATTGTGCTATATTGATATTCCTAATGTCTAACATGTATTGTACTCCTCATGTTATTCCATGTGAATTCCCTTACTGAGATTTATAGCTCACCCTTTTCTTATGCACGTCCTCAGGTTATCCCATGCAATGCTAATTACGAGGGAATTTAGTGGTCATGTAAAGGATTTTTTCAATAAAGATGTTGTATTTCATGTTTTATGTTTTTATGTAATGATCCTAAGACCCAAAGACACTAATACTCTCGATCTTTTTGTTGTATCAAGTGATGTTTTATGTAATAAATCATGTTTAAGTTGTAATAAAAAGCAGGGCTGTCATAGGTGCTCCCTGGAAGGTCTACATCATCCTCAGAAAGTCTTCCCTAAACTGTGCATTGGCGTCTGCAACTGCTGTAACTGCGGGTTCCAAGGATGGAACAATAGGAGGATCTATATAAAGTTTTTGATCATCCATATCTGGTTTCTGATTACCGTCTAGCAGCTGACGTACAACCAGAAGACATCTTGGTGGCATATCTCTGAAAGGCCAAAAGCAAACCTTAGATCAGGATTATCAAAGATGGAGAACACAAGAGTACAAGACAGGAACAAGAGAAAGAAACATTCAACTTTTACAAAACATGACTTCAAGATGTGTATAAAAACCACATGGCGTGTTTCCTTAAGCCATTCATATGGGCGTGTACCTCTTCCTCAACTGGGCGTGTAACGCCCCAACCACATGGCGTGTTATCCCAACACACGACGTGTACTCAAACTCTATGCCCCTGCCCGAGTCTCCTTACATGGCTAACCCACAAGGTTCTCTTAATCCTAGACTACATGTAATGTACACAATGGACATGACATGTACTAGACAGGGTTTCAACGACCCGTGTTGTTAGTTACACGGCCGACTACAAGGTTCACTCTACACAACGTGCTCTCAGAGAACACAACGTGTACTTGAAGGTTTTCCCTGACCCATTTTGTTCGTGACACAGACGGGTACTTAGGTTACACGTCATGGTGTGTGATAACATGACATGGATTCTAAAGTCAATGTTTCATTCATCCTTACCATGAGTCACACGGGTTGACACACAGTCACTACAACATGGTGTCTACTTACTGTACACAGCGTGTTCTTGAAGATTTTCCACAACCCCGTGTTTCTGCCCACACAGTCAGTGACACAGTTTAAAAACTACATGGCGTGTATTAATAAAGTACATTCCATGTATTCTAGGTTTTTCTGGTCAGTATCTTAGAAACTGCTCCAAATCCCAGAAAACACAGAAAAAAAGAGTTAAGGTGCCAAATTCCAATCCATGTAGGACCATACTCCTCGCAAATCAATGCTTGGAATCTTATAAAAGTTATAATAAGGAAACTAAGAAATGATCCACCAAATTCTGGTCCATGAGGGCGCATAACACCTCAAGAACCAAATTCTTGCATCCACTTAAGCAAAGGTACTATACAAACATATTATCTATAAAACAACATAGATTCTATCAAAGCATCTATCACAACATCATACATAATCTACACAACATCTATAACAACAACATGAAATCGCTAATGCATCCTAGATGGAATGGAAAGAATGCATGGAATGGGATTTCTAACAAGTTCCTATATGATGAATGATATAGAATACCCTAATATCATCTGGTTACGATAGAAATAGTACCGCAATAGCAACAATGATAATAGCAGAAAGCATATGAATCACCCAATGGTGAAATCAAATCAACTGTAAAAGTGAAAACCAGTAAAACTGGAATAAATGAGGTAGTATGGATTTTCCCTATACACGGGTTAGCTACTCCCGAGCTTAGCTTATTACCAAGTACCTATTTCTTCCTATCCCTGAATATTGGATCCAAACAGTAAGTTAAGAGACAATAATTCCTCTGATACCACTTTTTAACATCCCGGTTTCGAAAACCACCCAGAGGCGCCTCGTACCCAGTTGGTCACATTGCCTCAAGTGCATTTCCCCGAACACCAAAGGCTGAAAACTAGAAGTGAGGGACTTGGGTGTGTTAGTGGGGAAAGTATTCCCTCATTGGCAGAGTACACAACAGATGTAAACAACACATACAATAGCGAAAGCAGTAAATATCCAACAATAGTAAACAACGGAAGGTTAAAACAATAAACAACTAGAGCACACACATATATATGAAATGATGCATGATGCATATGTCTATGAAAGCATCCAAACAAGTCACAATGCTGAATACAATACTAAATCAAAGTACAAAAGAAAAAAAGATAAGCAACACCTCAACATCGCAAGCCTCAGCTTGGTCCCATGCCCCCCTGCTCTAATGCAATCGAGTACCTGAAGTCGAAGGGCACTTTCCCTTGACAATACATACAACAGTATAATCTATTTGGGCCAAAAAGCATGACCCAAACAGGGTGTGAGAATAAATCCCAGTACGCAACCACTCAAAGATCTGTGCCTAACATTCAGTGAGAATATAACAGGTAATAGTATAGTAAGCATCAAACAGTAAACAAAAAATAGGATGATACACAACAGTAAATAATCCACATATCAACAAGCAGCAGTGAAGCAAATAGCTAACCACAAACATGAATCACTCAAGCCAGTACTCACAGCCATCCCTTCTAGTCCTATACAAGAAGTACCAATAACCCTATGGGAAGTACACTTAGCCTAACCACTCTGGTTTGGTCATACAAAATTATATGACTCTATGAGGAAACACTGTCAGTCAATTCCACTTATAGTCTAAGGTAGTCAGGGACTCTCTGAGGAAGATCACGTGGTCTAATCCCCTTATATCCCCATGGTCTAGAGACTCTTTAAGTAAGATCACTCGATTAATTCCTCCTATAGCCTTAGGTCTATCACAGAATCTCTGAGGAAGTTCACTCAATCAATTCCTCCTATATCCTGGAATGGTTTAAGGAAATTCAAACCAAACATAGACTCTCCGAGGAAGCTTACACGGTCTATCCCCGTATAGTCTATAAAGCACAAGACTCTCTTAGGAATCTCATTCAGTCTATCCTTATGTAGTATATAATATCCAAGACTTTCTCAAAATCTCACTCGGTCTATCCCCTATAGTCTATAATGTCCAAGACTCTCTGAGGAAGCTCACTTGGTCTATTCCCTTATAGTCTATAGCACCAGGTTCTCACGAATCCATTCCAGTCAGTGCATAAAAATGCTATAAGGCCAAAGTAAACCTATAGAGCTACTTGGATACCCATTCCATAGAATCTCAAGCATGTCAGGAAACAATTCTCCATCCTATGGTAATAAGGCATGGAAAACCGGTATAATGGCCAAAGGAAGAACAAGACCAAAAGGTCGTAAATAGAACAAGGAAGGGTAAAAACATCCAAGCATAACATTTATCCTCATACATAACCAAATTATCTCCACACAATCATACAAGCAAGGTAGGAAAAAAACATGGGAAAAACAGTAAACATGCAATACCCCGTTCAAGGGTATTGGTGGAAATTGCACATAAAACTCAAAGTCTTTGAACAGAAAGGAACAAACCACCTACCTTGATGATAGGAGATCGATATAATTGAACCACGAGGGATAAATATATTAAAAACTTCATAGATCTAAGAAAACGCACAAAATGATCAACCCACGATAACATGCAAAAGAGGAGGAATTAAAAAACGAAGCTCTATAACAAAGAAGAGCTTACCGCTGTGGTTCCAACGCAATCAACAGTGGTCGATTCAGAGAACGGGTGCAGGATTGGGGGCTCAGAGGAGGTTTGAGACTGTATGGGACGCTCTCGGTCGAAGAAGCTGGAGATGATGATAGTTATGGGGTTAAGATGCAACCCCAGTGTGATTGATAAAAAAAGGCACATGGCGTGTACTTTTGGAGTACACAACACATACTAGGATTTTCCGTACTCCAATTTAAGAAGGCTCCACATCACCCCTACATTACCGTGTGTATGGCCCGGACACGGTCAGCACATGACCTCACACGGTAAGGGAGTACATGGCGTGTACTTATAAAGTACATGACGTGTACTTAAAAAATTTCCAAAAACTCATCTTTTCCCAAAGAATACAGAAAAAGGAAAAACATACCTGAAAAGAAGGTCTGGGTTTTTACAACCCTGCCTGGAATTTTGATCGTTTTTTTGATGAATGGGGAGGATTCATAGTTGTCATTCATCGATCCATTGAATCTGAAGTTCATTGATCTTGATTCTCCAATCCATCAACATTATTCGGAGGGATCTCCTTCTCTTTGAATCAGAGGATTTCTAGTGTTATATCATAACCCTATATTACTAAAAATATGAATTGTTAAAAAGAAAAATAATGTTTGGTGGAAATAATATATTTTTATAAATTTTTTTAATGACATTTATGTCCAAAATATCACATTCAAATTCGACCCACACTGGTCGATTTTAGTCCCTACCTAAGGTATAGTTTCAGTTTTGAATGCAATAGTGCAGTCATGTTTTTGATCTAGAAAGTCATTTAATAGTTATTACAATTTTAAAGAAATACTACATGTGGGCTTTATTGAAAACAGAGCATCATTAAATGAATAGTTGTAGGAACATCAGTCCTCAAAAGAACATTCCATCTCAGCACCTAGTGTTTGAATTTGTTCAATTAATTTATAAAAAGAATACCAGAGAAAATACAAGTCATTATAGGTACCTTCCAATAATTCATTGTTTGAAGCATCTATTTTCAAATTCATTTGATGAAAAAAGGTTAAGATAACATTCATATAAGATAATCTGTAATGGTAACATACACCACCTTACTGATTCACCATAGCAGAATAGATTTGATAATTTGTTTTTGTGTTTTTCAAAGTGAATTTAGAAATATCAAAATCATATTATGTATTGATAGAATGAGCCCATATCAGAGCCTAAGTAACCAATATAGTTCATGACCTATTTTTTGGTAGTTTACAACTTGTACCCATAAATATGTGTGAATAAAAAATATGTTATGATGACCTTGATGATTATTGGACCAAAATATCTAGGAAATGATATTTATTCATATCGTTCACCATTTATTGATGTTTCTAAACTGATATGGGAGACACATATTAAGGATTTCGATGCATACAAGAAAGACCATTTTATTCTTCGTGATATGGTAATGTTTACTATAAATGAATTTCCATCATATTGAAACTTATCTGAATGTAGTGTTAAGTGACACAAATCATGTACATGTTGTGATGAAGAGACTTCATATGATCAATTCTATAAATAAAGAAAGATAGTGTACATGGTCCATTGAAGGTTTCTCCAAACTAACCCTCCTTATCTTAGATTGAAAAAGTATATAATGGTTTATAGGAATACGATATTCTCATTATAATATGTTCAGTAGAAGAGTTTTATGATATTGTGAAAAATATTGATTCAATATTTGGAATGAAGAGAATTTGCAGTCTTCAACAAAATATTTGGATTATACAATCTACTTTTTTTCGAACGACCTTATTAGATACTTTTAAAGGTAAAACATGGCATTGTTGTTATGAATGTTGAGAAATACATACATGACAGTTTGATTGGAACTTTTTTAGACATAAAAGGAAAGAAAAAAAGATGCATTTTGTATTATATTTGGCTTGATATCAATGGGGTTATGTTTAGAGTTAGCTCCCACTATGAAAGGAAACAAAACTTATTTACCTTCTTCTTGGAACACATTACGCAAGATTGAAATGTTGGATATTTTTCAGTGACTTCATGGTATTAAAGTACCCAATAGTTATTCTTCAAATGTTAAGAATTTTGTGTTTTTGAAGGATTCAAAATTAATAGGTATGAAATATTATGATTTTCATATATTCCTGCAACAAATTCTACCTATCTCACTTCATTGTATATTTCTGATATATAATAGAAAGATTATCATCAGGTTATTTAATTTCATTAATCTATTTGTAGCAAATTTGTTGATCCAAATTTGTAAGATGTGTTGGGAAATGAAGGAACTCTTATTTTTTGTCAACTAGAAAAATATTTCCCACCAATTTTTTTGGATATAATGGTTAATATGGTGATTCATTTGGTGCGTGAGAAAAGAATATGTGGGATTTTTTATTTATGATGTATGTATCTTTTTGAAATATAAATGAAAATTTATAAGGGATATGTTAAAAATCCTTATTGACTAGAGGCCTTTATTATTCCAAAATATATATCAGAATAGGTGATTGAGTTCTGTATGAATTATTTTTATGAAGGGGAAGACATTGGTCTCCTTATATATCGACATATGATAGTTGATAGTGATGGTTGAGTAATTCTTGGATTAAAGCTAAAGTTAATTCCATGTGATGAAATAATGCAAGAAAATTCATACATTTTGAACAATACATATCACATTCAATGATATATATATTCACATATTTCATAATTAATGTTTTGATTTCTAAAAAGGAATGAAAGGTGTATAACAATTGAGAATAAAAAGACATTTGTATCATGGTTTAAAGAGAAATTCCTCACAAATATATCTGTATCAGAAACATTGAAATGGTTTACAGGGTGAATCTCTTAATGTGATCACATGGTTGGTTTTGATACTAATGGGTAAAAATTTTAAGCCAAAAAATTGGATGACAAGAGTACCATTTAAAATAGTGGTGTAATGTTCATCACTGAACCACTTCATTTTTTGAGTGAAAAAGTTGAAAACCCAATTTTTGTATTAGTGCCTTATTATGGAGTTTGTGATGACATATGGAAAATTTATTATATTAAATGTCGATTCACCATTTTTAGGTTTAACTGGGTTTCAAGTAATAGTTGTGTGAAAAAAGATGAATATGAGTTTAAACATGTTTATTTGAAAAAATTTAGTTGTAATGATGAACCATTTATTTTATACACACATGAAAAGAAAATATTTTATATCATTGATACATAAAATGATTATAGGTCTATATTTTAGTAGGGAAAAAAATCTGTTTGGATGATGAGAATGATTATGATGATGTTATTGATTTATATGAGGCTTGTTCATCTATTACATGTTTTCTAGATAATAGTGAGTATAATGGTGAAATATTTCTTGCAACATAAAATAATCATGCTAAAGTGATATGGTAAAACACTAAATTACTCTCCCAATTAATTAGGAAATTATTTTCAATATATGTATTTTTTAAAAATTTAAATTTGTAAAAAAAACAAAAATTAATAACTATTTGATATTTAATTATATATATTTGACTATTATTATGATTTTTGGTGTTAAATTTTCTTATTCTTTGGTTATGGTTAATTTTTTTCATAGAAATACTAGATGTCCATTATTATATTTTAGTTAAACTTATACATATGAGAACACTTTTTCAAATTTTGATATTTAAATATATAAATGTTTCTATCATTTTATATGTAATTTTTAAATTTAATAATTCAACATGTATATCTTTTGGTTAATAATAATAAAGTCATTATTTTTTAAAAACTTACACATGTGTGGCACTTTTTTTACTTAAATACTTTTTTTTGTTTTCCTATTTTCTAATTATTTACTTTTCTAATAATCAGTAGCTATATAATAATTTCATTACATTTTCCTATTTAATTGACTGATACAGAAATATAGACAGAGGAACATATACCAAGGTATTTGCATTTTTTTCATAATATTGAATAACCAGTAATATAAATATTTATTTAAACAAACTTTTAATTTAAAAAAAAATAATTACAGGACAACTGATAAGACTTCAGTGGTTGTGTATTTGGATTTAACTACTAGGAAATCATGTTCTTGAGTTTGTAAACATAGAATTACACATTTACAAAAACTATCACTTTCTCTTATAGATGAGTGATTGCATATTAGTTTTGATGTACATAATAACACATCTGGACAAAATGAAATGCATATTATCAGCTATATGTCTATGAACAGTCATTACAAGATTATTATTTTATATCTTTATCAGAATTATGTGGACTAGATGGTGATAAATCTACCTTGGGTGGCCTTAATGTTGAAATATTTCAATTGATTTAGGAAATACAGAACACCCCAACCGCATACGAGGATATGAGGTGTGTGCTCGGATTTAGAATGTTTTTGGTCAACAAAGTAAGGAATAAATAGATCTATAAATTGAAGCCTTAAAAGATTAATGATATTAAATAGTCCATGAGAGATGAAATTCAATGAACCATGAAATATGTGTTAGAATAATTGATGAGACAGTCACCATCTGTGCATCCTTCCTAGCCTGTCCAGCCTTTTCTATTAGATATGCAGCCTATACAACCCTCCCAAACAGACCAGCCTACTAGGACTACCTACTCAAATCCTCCTCCTCCTCACTCAGACCCAACCTTATAATGTGATTTATATGTTGCATACCCTCATATACATATTTTAGCATTTGGAGTCTTTCATTTTTTGGTGGCTCTTGTACATCAGTTTCCTATGAAAATTGATCAAGATATAATATCAATACAAGATATTATTAATCCTACAACTCTAGTACCATTTCCTACTGAGTAGGTTACTGGAGTTAGGGATTTTATGGGTCATTTTTTACTTTGATCATTTGGGTTTCTTCGTTATAATTTTTTTAGGTACAAATTTTGTTAAATACTAATTACATATTATTGAAAATTATTTTGATTTTTTCTTAACATTTATATTATATAGGATTATCTACAATAATATTAAATGGCATTAAGGAAAAAAGTGGCTTGTGAAAAAGCATCATAGATACTTATAATATTTCTAATGAGATTAAAAGTCTATCTCAGGATTCTTCTTCCTTGGATTAAATCTTTGAGTTTTAGAAGGCATATGATATATATGGAATAGATCATCCATTGAGAGTACTCAAAAACTATTTTAGGGATCTAACTGATTTCAAAGATCTCAACTTTCACATGTTGTATTTGTTTTTTGATTAAGAAATTTTGCATTTTAGTTTATATTTATTCTATTAAACATGGTTTAAATTGATTAAAAATAATACTTTTTTTTAATTAGGTATCTCTAAATGATTCTTATTCAAAATGAATCCACATAAGATTATGGATTTATAGATCCAGAATTCATTTCAACAACTGTGCAATATTTGAATACTGTTGATAGAGTTACATATATATGTTAGTGGTTATGAGATATAGAGATTGGTTTTTTGATTTTTTTCCTTTTCTTGATGAGTAAGAATACAAACATAATTATGAACCAATTTTCATTATACGGTCATTAATTTTGATCTTTTTGTATTGTAGGGGGAGTTGGATGTTATGAGTATCCATCCCGAGTGAAAGAAAATTATATTGGTTTTCTATTTACTAGGAGATGTTTGTAAAAAATTTACCACCTCGTTAGATAAGAAATATTTATTTTTATAGGTTTATTATATTTAATTATGTTTGAATATACATGCATTATTAGATGATATATATAAAAATGAATGTCATGTAAAAAATTCAACAAAGATAACTTGTCGATAAAAAACCCAAAATTTAATCAAATATGTGAAATTAATTGTAATTATTTTTTCTATTATATATTATTATGATTTTTAACATATATATATATTGGTTTTTATTATCAAGTTATTGTTTAATAACCATAGTTTCATCATCAACAAGGATATGTTGAATGTGGTTATTATGTTCTATATTTCATGTATTAGATAATCACAACTAGGGAAACTAATAAATTTGAAAAAGTTCTTTATATTAATTATTTTATATTTTCTGTCAAAGTATTCTATTTTTTAATCTTATATCATTCAATTTTATTTTATGAAATCATTGAGGTCAAGTCTTATCAAAAAGATGAACATAAACATCCTTGATATTTGTTTTCAAACTATTTTTTAAGTATGATTATGATTTATGGAATGTATATTCAAATGTTTATTATTAGTATTTCATTTTTCTAGTATAAAGTGTTCAAAAAATAATTCTTTTGTTATAATAGGTGTTTGACCATAATGATATCAAAATAATGCTTCAATGACAATGAATAATGATCCTATTGTAAATTTCCAGTATGTGTTTTTTAATTCTACTTTATAGCAAAAATGTATTGATATTTTTGTGATTAAATTGTTTAAAGTATTTTTATTTTTATAGATTTTTAGTTAATAATACACAATGTTTGATTTTTGTATTCTATTATTTCTGTTAAAGTGAATCAAATTTTTGTTGGTGTTTAATTTTAAAAATGTTCTATATTTTTTATCTTTCGGCATGATTTTACATAAAATGTCGAAACATAATTTTTTTTGGGTTTTTGCAATCCATTTTCATGAAAACAGACACCAAAAACCCATATTCGACATCACCTTTTTAATGAAATTGATACTAAATATGTGCCAATTGTGATTTTCATCATCACTTTCTTTCATTAACCGACGTCAAAAATTATGTTTGTTCACATTTTCAGTATCAGTTTTCTAAACACCGACACCAAAAACACTATTTTTAACATCACCATTATTGATGTTTTTTTTAAAAATGACGTAAAATTTGGAAAAATCCCAACGTTATATGATATTATCATACTAGATACTATTAATGAATCAATGATAAATATTTCACTTACAATGCATTTAATCTAACCCATTTATTATTATTTCTATTCCCCAGGTTATTAATATGATTATAACTAAAAAATTATCTAGAATGTGTTCTCATATGATGCAATTATGGAGAAATATAAATATTTTTTATAAAATATGTATTTCTGAATCTAATATATAAATAAACTAATCAAAAAGGTTATTTATATTGTGTGATACTATAGTGACATCAAATATTAATGTGAAATATATTCATGTTTAGCTTGGATAAACTCACTCGATATCAAATTCACTTTATAAAGAGTTTATTTTTAGGACCAATCCTAGGAATTTTGGATTGGGGTGTCTCATTATCTAATTATAGTGTTGAGATCTATCATGATGTGGTGTTGTGGAGGTCATGTGGGGTCCTAGAGATGTGGTAGTGGATGTGATGTGATTATGATAGTGATGTGGTCGATCAATTATGAAAAAATACAAATATTATGTGGAACATTACTATTGATAGGATGAATTTCTTATGATGACTGAAAGGGATGTTATTTTTTTTGGAAATTATCCATTATTTTTATATGAATCTTGAAACTCAATATTACCCTCAATTATTTATTATTTTTCAATATTAATAAAATTTGATATGATTATTTGGTTTTATTGTGGCATGATTTTGAGATTCCTCTTTAGTTATTTTGTTACACTAGAAATCCAAAATCGTCGAAGTTTAATTATAATATTTTGGATTTACTAATATAAGAGGATGATTTTAGTAATTTAGTTTTATGTAATAACTAATTATTTCTATACTTATTGACTCATAAGTTGCTTACATACTAAACAAGTTTATAGTATGAACTCTTACATAGACTTAGTTGAAATCATATAGGCCTATCACTAAAAATTTAGTCATAGAGATGCAGAATTATTTATAATTATAATACTATTATGTACTCCCAACTTCTCACCCTTATATAGTATTCTAAGATTATTTATAGGCTAGTCTGATGGATATTGGAGATACTTCTATTTAGAATGTTAAAGTAATGTTTATAAGGTCATCCTTGATTTTTGTATGTTTGGATTATTTTCATTATCATGTAGTGATAATTTTGGAATGAGATTGTTGTGCATTCAATATATATATATATATATATATAGTAGATTGGTGTTCTGGATTTTTTTACCTAGGATTTATAAGGGTAATTCATCCCATATGTTAAATATATACCCGTGTTTATAATCACCAAACAATGGCATATTAGAGTCTAGATTTAAAGGCCACACTTTTCTTTACTGCCTAACCAAGTGGGGTTTCAATGGGGGTGGATCATGAGTTTAGTATTTTAGTATTCTCATCTGAAATTATAATAGAATATATTTTTATATATCATTGGATAAAGGATTCTAGTTTTTCTTAAGAATAAAAGAAAAGGACTTATCATCCCCCAGGTGCACAACATTATGATCCATATATGTAATTTCCAGGTGCACTATATAGAAGCGCTAAATAGGGCATGAGTTACACATGTGGTGATGAGTAGTTTCATGTGTTGAATATAAATCAAAGGGAAACTCTCTACCATCATGAGGCCATTTAGAATGACATAAAGTGACCTCAAGTGGAAGAAAAAAATTAGACAGTGATCCAAAGAAGAAAATATCATAATTAGAGGGGTAGGGATTGATCCTATTAGCTGGTATTTAAAAATAGGATACATTATCAACACATATCGGTTATATTGGGATGGGATAATGTTGGATGGTAGAGGCCATTTATCATCGAGATTTTATGAAAAGGGTTTAACATCCCTCTCTCATATTGGATAACACCACTCTATAGTCCTATGAGGAAATGAATTGGGGAACCCCACATGAGTTTTATATGGTGCATGATTCTAGCATGGGGAAATTTAGAGTTTCATGTTCATAAAATAAAAAATGAGATAATTCATACCAATTACTAGGCATTCTTTAGAGATGGTCAGTGAGATAAAAAGGGAGTAAACTATGAGGTAGTGATCCAAAGTGGATAATTTCATGATTGGTTGCATAGGGATTGATCTTATTATAAAATTTTACAACCATTTAGTTATATTTTTGGATTTGTTTTTAAATTAGGAGTCAATGAAAAGTCATGTGAGGTAGACTTTCATTTTTGGAGATAATTGGAGTCAAGATGACTGATGATTTTAGGAAGATACAAGATATAATATAGGGTGAAAGGATGGTTAGTATTCAATGAATAGTTTTGAAAGATGTTTAAGTGGAAGAACATAATATATTTTACTATTTGAAAATTTTTATGACTTATAATACAAAATGTAGAATAGGTGGCCACACCACTAGGGTGATAAGGAATATTTTGGTTACTATAGATTTTCGAGGGATCTTGCACCATGGAGGGAATGCTAAACCATAAACGTTCCTATAATAAGTATGCTATAGGAGGACCACAAAACATGTAATTGGTTTCTCTTTGATGAAGGAATAGTTTTTCTTGTGGATATAGAAGTAAGAGGTCCCCCATGTCATCATAAAGTGTTTACGTTATAGAAGGTGTGTTTTTGATAGATATAAATATGTTAGTTGTGATTAAAAATTGTTGATCAATTTAAAAGTAGGAGACAATGTTATAGTAAAGGAAAACATGCTATAGGTTTGGATATACAAAAGAGACCACCTTTTGGGGAGGATGATCCACTGTGGAGAGTGTTTTCCATATCCAATACAACTATTTAAATTCATTTTAAAAATTAGTTGAATTTTATTTTTTAAATGGGTGATTAAAGGGAAGTTATAAGATGATTTTAAGTTTAGTTAAGGATATTTTAGGTGGATATCAGTGACAAATGTATTTTATATAAGTGATTTGATTATTAAAAAATTAATTCTATAAGACGAAATAAGAGTTAAAGAGGATAACCAACAAATATGAGAAATAAAAACAAAAGAAACCCACTAAATACCTAATTTTTTTAATTGAATAACATACTTTTTGATACTAATGTGAAGAATAAAGTGAAGTGAAATTATGAATCCCAGACAAGAATGGTTTCCTACTATTTTGAAGAATCCACGTATGTGATTTATAAATCACATCTTTGTATTCCATTTCTCAATGTTGTAAAAAATATATATAAGATTAAGAGGTTCCTATGGATAGGTATTGAAATATTTTGATACAGTCATAACATCTATAGTATTTAGTGTTAACCCTTGATGCATCGATGTTCCATCTGCATATACTCCTTGGTATAGTCCTTTGTGGTGAACCAAGTCAATTTTGTATGCCCTTTATTTAATTTAAACATCTGTATATAATATTGGTTCATAATGAATGTTATGTTTGAATTTATTTTTCTAACATTAAAATAATTCTTGATGAGAATGAAGAATAAATTTTCACCCTAATTTATACACCCTCTTAGTGTGTGTTGGTCCTATGGGTATGAAAAGTGTTATCAGTTGCACTAGATTAATTTCATATTGAATATGTTATTATGGAGTATGTGGTCAATGTAAAAATGTTTCCATTTTTAGGACTATTACATTTAGATATGGAAGTATTATATGATATTCCATTTAGAGTCTCTTAGACTGGAGGTTTTCACTACTACCCCACATGGAATATGAGTCACTGATTCCATCAAATTATAAAGACTAATAAAAACAACAAAATCTTTGATTCTCATGAAAAAGCTCAAAATGCTCTATATGGGGCCTTATCCAACATGATATATCTTGAAGTAATGGATCTCATATAATTAAAATATTTTTTTGATAATATATCTAACTTCTATTAATCGGATAATAAGGAAAATGACGTGATGTTTTAATTTTTTCATAAAAAACTGGCAATTTAAAGATACTTTCAAATGAGAAAATGATTATTTATTCAATTGCTCAAGGAAATTATGGGATATATTAATGGAAATGTTTGTTAGATGATATATATATATATATATTATGATGAAGATACCAATAATCTTACCTCCCTTTTATAATGCTTATGTGTTAACCCTTAGAGAATAATACATTTCATAGATGACTCTCAACAACCTTCACAAAAAGTTCGTGTCTTATGAGATGAAAGTAAAAGCTCAGAATATATCTCTCCAAAAATAATAAGTTTTTTATTTCCAAGGTAGGGTTAATATTGAAATTCAACATGTCATACATATTGATTATTGTTGTAGTGATTAATTTATATCTCTTGTTTATAGAAGATTCATATTAGTGAAAGGTAGATAAGGAGGAAAATTACCAATTGTTTGTTTTAAATGTGGGAATGTTGGGAATATTATATTAATATTACCAAAGAAGGTAGACAATGAAGAAAAAAATGACCTGAAATAGAAGAAATAAGGTCTCTGATGATGAAGGAAGAAAAAGAATGTGATAATTTCCTTAAATATGATGAAGTTGAATTTATCTTAGACATGGAAGATGGTATGTTGGTAATAACTGAAGGAAATAAGTATAAATTTTAAAAAGTTCAAATTAAGGGACTTGTTAACATTAAAGTCAAACTCAAAATGTATCTTGAATAATTAGATATGTAATGTAAAAAAATAATAATCTTATAGGATTTTAAAATGAATAAATAGAATAACATTTTCAATTTAAAGGTAAAATTAATTTAATTGAGAATGTATTAGAAGATCTAGAAACATATTCAAATTTATGTAAAGAATAAATTGATATAAATAGAGAAATTAGATCAAAATTTATGTTTCTCAATGATATGAATAATTAGTTGGAAGAGAAAGGAAGAGAGTTGAATCTCTTAAAGATGAAGTTGTAACTCTATTAAGTAATCTTGAGGGTGAAACATAGGTAATTGATGATAATTAAAATCTACAATTTCTAGTGTTCTCTAAAGGATAATGTCACATCTTACAACAAAGATGAAAAATGTTGTGATTTGGTTATATAAATATATTTTCATTAATTTAATTAAAATTTTGTGGATTTCTTGTACATATCTTGAATTGGTCCACATCAGTAGAGATCTATTTGAGAGGTGATGCTCATAGGAGTTAGCAACAAAGAATAATTCTCTATCCTATATACTGAAGAAAAAATTATTTTTATCATTATTGTTATAAATTCTGAAATTTTTGTTAAAATGTTATTAATTATAGGAAAATGATGATGTGATGTGATCTAAAGAAGAAAGGTGTTTGACCTATCATACATGATTTAATTTAAAAAATGATTCAACCCTTTGGAAGTAGTGTATGATCTTCCATACTATGCTAGTGAGGACATGGATCAACCACCTTATGTATTATCTTAAATAAAAATCCATTTGAAGGATAATGTGAAATGCGATAAGGATATATTGGCAGATATTGGTCTCAATGAAACAAAAAATTGTGGCTACAAGATCAATGAAATTGAGCTCTCATCTGAAATTATTGAAGATGTAAATATAATGAATAATGTGAAGAGTAAAATTGATAGATCAGATAGATTTAGAAATGAGCAAGTGTTGAAAATAAAGTTAAGTGGAATGATAAGGATGGTCAGAGATGAAATGAAAAATAGTAATGTTCTTTTTATGGAATGTCAACTATATAATCACCTCATTATATGTCAATTTCATGACTTTGTATTAGATGTTAAATTTGATTAGAAGGTTTCTACTATAAAAGCTGAAAAGACAATTTTTTTGAATAAGATGATGAAATATTGTCAATATATTAAAAGTATATAGAAAATATAGAAACTACTATTTTATTATGATAGTGAAATAGTATAATATTTTTTATTGAATACATGGCCACATGAATAATGAATCATAGTGAGTGTATAAAAATTGAGTCATTAACCGATATACCAAATTTTACATGAGATCATGAGAATACATGTGATGCATTTATAAGAGTTAAAATGGTGTATAATACCTTTAGATCAAATAATAATAGAGACAGAAATATTTGTGATTTGATCCACATTGATGTGTGTGGTTTTTGAAGGTTCCCAAAACCTATAGTGAGAAGCACTTCATATTATTTAGGGATGATTATTGTAAAATTGGTTTTATCATGTTTATGAAAGATATGATGAAAGTGAGTGAATTAATTAATAAATTTTGGATGAGTTATAAAAATGGAACTAGATGAACCATCATGTTACTTTAATTTGACAGTTTTATGAAGTACACCTTTGATGTGGTAGAAAACAGCTCATAGAATCGTGGGATTATGTAGGAAGTTTTGTTACTGGGAAAACCACATTAAAAACATTTTATAAAGGAAAAATTGAATGGAATACACCATGGTGAAAAATCCTCTCATAAAAAGTGGTATCTCACACCACTATTGTATATAATTCATCTAAGTGTATGTTTACTCATTGAATATTGTTCTTCTAAGTGTAACACAAGAATATTTTAAGTGAATAACATTATTTTTCATTGGGTGTATGAAATGTAACACTAAGAATAATATGTAATATAACAACCTAATAATTTACTATATATATTTTTATTTTTTATATAATTTAAATATATTTCATTACATGAAACACTAATTTTATATTTTGTTAAAATCATCAATGAATTTCTTCGATATCTTGTGTTACACGCAAGAATGAGATTTACCATACAGCAATATACGATTAATATTATATTGTAATAAAATAGTTACTATCTAGAAACATAAATTGATAGTATGAATATGGATAAATAACATATAAAAATATATAGTTTACAGACATTTATTGGCTATCTATTAATTAGTAAATAAATGTGAATTATTTAAAAGAAAAAGTAATGTTTTCTAAAAAAATTATTTTTCTAAAAAGAGTATTAGTCATTCTACGTACACATAATTTAAAATTATATTTTAATATATTTCGTAATTTTTTTTACAAAACAAAATTTATTATGAATATAATAATACAAAAAAAAATTTATGGTGAGTTTTTTAGATTTTTCAGAAATACATCATTTTTTGATGAATTGAGAAAAATACGAAATTTTAATTGAAAAAACCGTTTTGATTAATATATTTATAATATAAAATTATATTTTTTATTAATTTTAAAGAAAAATTAGTTTTATAATATATTAATTTATCCAAATTAGGCAATTGTAATCATTTTCATATTGAATTTTGGTTTTAAAAAATTTGTAAACTTTTCAACAATTTGAGTTCGAAAGAACTCTTTCTCATCCCATCTGAGGGATTAATTTTAAATTAAAATTTTAAAAATATTTCAATTGAAAATAATATATTGGATTTCATATTTGGAATTTAGATAATTTTTAATGTCTAATAATGTAAACTTTATTTTTGATGAAAATGAATTGTCAAAATAGTAAAAACTATTTACCACCATTAAGGAAACAATGGCTTTATCAGGGGTTAAACCGTAACGATATGTGGGAAAATGACCAAAACTATTATATTATCATTCTTGTGTGAATTTATTTAAATATTTTTCATAAAATTATCCAAAATATTTCAATTCCCTTAATCTTTCCCTTGAATATGTTGCATATAATAAGTCATGTTAAGAAAAAGATAAAAAAGATACTTTTCTTATTTTTAATATCTATAAAGCCTTAGGATATAGAAAAAAAGAAATATATTTGATTATGAATATTAGTTTCAAGTATAAATGATTTTTTTATCACTATAATTTAATTTATTTTTTCAGTAATAAAATAATTACTTTTATTGCTGAGGAAACACCAACGCATGAATTATTTAGTTAATAATTAAAAAAAATAAATGGTACTAAATATATTAAATAGAAAGTAAATTAAATGAATTATTAAGATCCATTTTTATGATTAGTATATCATGATTCATAGTTTTAAAGATAATATATTAAAATTCCACAATTTTCATGTCATATTTAAATTCAATTTAAATAATAAATGTGAAAATTTACATTAATGTTATTTTATAAAAAAATATATTTTATTAAATGTTATAGAATTAATAAAAATAATATATTAGTCCAAGTGATTTTTAAATAGAAATAAATATAAAATATGTCTCATTCATAGGAAAAAGTTTCTATTATAATTAATATATTGAACGTTAAACAGTAAAAACTCTATTAGCACTATTAAGGAAAAAGCTATGTTTTTTCACATTTCGTTCCATTTTCTTAAAATTAATTTTCAACACAAAAAATCATTATATTATAAATTGGGGTTTTCATTTAGAACAATTGCGTGCAAATTATCTAGTGGGGATAATTTTAATATAGTCTTAAATGATAAATCTATTAAGTTGTAAAACTAGTTACCATAATGAAAAACACAATGATAAAATAAGGAAACATTGAAGTTAAAGGATTTTTTTAAAACATGTGTAATATTATTTTTTGGAGGAGTGTCTCAACCATATCATCCCTCTTCTTCATTAATTATCATTTTTGGATCTAATTGAGGTAATATTGATATCCTAATAGTGAATATTTTTGAGTATTTACAAGAATGACATTCCTCCTCAACTAGAAAAGGGCACTCAATCTCCCCTAATCTTAGATACCTAAAAACATTTTGGTTCATCCAAGACCTACCCAAATCACTTAAAAAATTAACTCCCCTAATCCTAGAGTAATTTTTTTAATAAATTAATCCTTTATGGTTTTATTGTAATCTTAATTTGGATACACGAAGAAGAGGTATTATTATTCTAAAAGTGTTTTTTTAATTTCCATACACATGTCATTCAATTCCTTTTACAAAATGATTATATAAAAAAATTTTCTTCCATGTAATAATTTTTTTTTATGTTATTGTTATGACCTGAAACATCACACACTTCCATGAAACGGGTTACAAAATCATCATTCATATGTAAAACATACTATCATCCTGCGTACCGATGTTGTTCTTTATTCAATTACCAAGTTTCATGGGTGAGAATAATTATGTAAATATTATTTATATATTATGTTTATGATATTTATGATATTTTTTTTCTTATAGAATTAATATATCACACATATATTCACAATTTCAATTTTTTGGAAAAACGATAACGTCGTTCTTGTGTACGATGGACCACCGCCTCATGAAGTTGTTTGATTCATTCACGCTTTATATGGAATGTTTTCCAGATCCATTTAATAGAAATATTTGATATATAAGAAATAAAAATGATAATATAATGATGATATATAAATATTTATATCATTTAACTTTCTTTATTTCAATATGACATGAAAATGGAAGAAATGTTCATGTGTACGTATGACCTACTGTCTCCCAAAACAGCGTATTTAATTTTCCATCATTAAATTTTATGGACTACAATAAATAATTATATACTGAATATATATGGTCTTTATATCCTGATTATAATTAAGTAGATAATGAAACAACATAATATGCACAATAACTATAACAGTCATGACAAAGAACAAATTTGAAAAAAAAGAAACTAACACCCAAAACCATGATAATAATGAAATATTATTAATAAACGGATGATAAGATATTTCAAGAGGATCATACATGATAGGATAAAAATGATTGTGGTTACTTTATAATTATATAAAATTCATAAAACCATTATACTTGATGTTAAATACCATTTATCCAAAAGGAAGAATAAGGTATGAGATTTCATCTCAACTTCATTTCATTGAGGATAATTGAAATGATTATGCACCTAATTTCCTTTATGTGGTGTATGATGTATATAATACACATATGACATGTAATATCTTTAATAATTCATTATTTTATGGGTTTTTAAGTTTAATTTTAATTATTTAATCTAATGGGATTGGAATTTAAGTTTATCAAGTGGTAAAGAATTTCATAACTCAATTTATTTTCATTGGGATATATTACATTCTCATTTCTGTTAACATTATAAGATTATGTGTATAATGATTTTTTATTATCTTATGTTGCATTTAAACTTGTTTTTTTATTTACATTTGGTACACACAATAGATAAATTTTTTATTATCCCTTTAACAAATATGATCTTTTCAAGGGTTTACATCACAAACTCATTTTATTTTTAGATTTCTTACACTTAAAATTCTATTGTATGGAATTATTTGATCATGGTTTAATACACCATTTCATTTTATCATATTGTGGTTATTCTTGATATTTCTCAAGTAATAGTAACATTGTTTCACACTTTGGTAGTTAAAATAGTTTATATTTTTTTATGATAATCTAACTTTATTTATCACTTCCATCATAAATATGTTTTCTTCCAAAAAATAAATATTTTACAATTGTTGTCAAAAATGATTTAAACTTGTAAAAATCATTTAATGATTTATTTTATTACCCATTTTTATTGTTTATAATAATATTTCAATGAAATATCTATGTCATATCGAAAACTATGCCAATTTGGATTTTACTGAAAATTTTAATGGAATCATCTTACCTTTTTCTGAACCATAAACATTCCAAACATTTATATAATGAAAAAGGACTGTTATTTTTAACTGTAATAGAATTTTTTGAGTTACACACCTTCATTAACATCATTTATTTAAAGCCTAATTTTCATTTTTAAATGATATTTTTTAAAAAAATGTTTTTAAAATAGATTTCAAAGAAAAATATTTTCAAAATGTTTTTCCAAATGAAAATTAAATTTTCCTCAACAATTTTTTCAATGTTTTTGTATGGTATTTCTATTAATAAATGATAGAAACCCATTATTCATTCTCTGATGTTTATTTTTCTATACTATCAGTATTATTGATCCGTTTGATTTATGGTCATTTTTATTAAGGAAAGCATTGACATTCACTTCAATGATTAATTCTTGTAGCCACTAATATACCATTGAATTATTAACTTTCCATTGGAAATTAATAATCACCTAAATATCAATATTATTTATCATGAAATGTTTTATTACCTATTACGTATACCATTTTACATATGGTTTTTATAATGATAGTTACATGATTAATAGTGTAAATATTGATAAATTTGTAGCCTTTACTCAATATGGATATTTAGTTATAATTAATGTTATTTATGATTTAAATTAATTTTTCCAAATATAAGGAATGATTTGGACATGAAATTAATTTTTTGGGGACTAATTAATGTAATAACTTTGATGTATCAATAGTCTCATGGGACAAAATTAGTTGTCCACAAACCCTTTATGTTGGTAACCAAGTAGTTTTAAACTATCTGGTGAATAAATATTAACATAAAGTGTGTCATGAAAGGCCTTTACATGAAATCAGATATGATTTTACCCAATATGTGTTAAACAATCAAGAGAATAGATCTTGATGTTAAAGGTATCATGTTCTTGGAAAACATCACATCAGATAATTAGGCATTTCATTCATTAAGAATTCAATTATTATTATCCATGTGATATTTATATGATATTATCTTTGGATTAATTTCACTCTAGGATTTCTGATTAAATCGAATGTGTTACCAATTATTTAAATTTCCATATTTATTATTACTTATTTATCATGATATTCATGTTATTTAAATGGAATGTTTCCTCAATTATTTACCTTTCCTTGTTTATTATGCTTATGGATTCATAATATCATCTCCAATACAAAACCCTTATGGTGTATTTAATACCACCATTATGTTGTTTCCCTTCCCAAGGATTACTATAATTTTACTACGAATGTCATGAAATAATACTCTAAAAGGAATATTTATAATTCTAGAAAACAATTATGCAATAATATTTGTTTTAAAATTCAATGTTAGACTCAAGTATATGTCTAGTTTACCAAGACAACTAACCTGTTCTGTCCTTTGCGATGCGATTAATTGTATCTTATGACAATGAATTAACAAAGGGATTGACTCTAGGGTGATCATTTATAGGTCACTATAGTTGGTATCATATTAAGTTCAGTATTAACCTTGGGAACTTGATTAAGGAAAACATACATTTGGGGAAATAAACCTATGATGGACTTTGAGTACAATTATAGAAGAGCATTCTAATGTTTTTAAAATAAAGAGATTATGTGGGTTTTCCAAAAACAATACATCTCTATACAGATTCTACCTGTGGAAGTGATTATGGAAGAGATTTACCTAGAGATAGTTACTATAAATATGGCTCATTGGCTTGAACATATCTTCACATTGTGTAGGCAAATATGCCTTACTGAGCACCTAGTTTGACACTATTATGGGATATGATTAATAAAATTTCTATATTCTTTAGAAACCATTATGAAGGATTTGAATATATTATGATAATAAATGACCTGGGTTAAACCTAAGTCATCATAAATTAAAAACAAGGTGTTTAAAATAAATGTAAAAATGTTTTATATGTGGAAATGATGGAAATGAGGCAATGAATTTCTAAGGAATAATGACTTTTAATTTTATGGAATTAAGTTTAAAGGTATTGATACCTATTAGGGTTAATGTTATTAGTAATGAAATTGTAATAACAGTTAAATAATATTGTTAAACTTTTTAAATAAAATGGTTGTGTTAAAAACCATAATAAAATGTTATTTAATGATTTATTTTATGTCAAGGTTTTCCATCATATTTTTGGGAATTCTATAAGAATTATATCAATATAGAATCAAAAAAGTACAAAACAAATGATGAGTGAAAAAAATTAACATCATGTAAGGATGTGGGTCTTGAAACCTTAACCGAAGGATGATATTATTTTCTCGCCTACCACTAGCCTTCATTATGTCATGCTTAATAAGTCATTGGATTTTTATAAAATATTTCAAAAATAAATTTTACCAATGAAACATAATTTTTAATATTTATTGTTAGAGATTAAATTATTATAGAAGATAAATTGAACTAACCATATTAGATTTAAAAAATATTTAGAGATAGATGGAAAGACTTATCACTCTTTTATGTGTCTTATGATCCCTTAAAATTGAATTTCAGTGTTTTAAGAGTAAAAAATAATATTTTTGGATATTTATTTTTTAGAGGAAGGTTTGAATTGGAAATTTATCAAAGCACAACCAAATAATAAGAATTTTACTTAAGAAAAGAATTATAACATGTAAATATATTTCCTTATATTCATAGACAGTAAAATAATTCATCAGTCTTTAGAAAAGGATCTTGAAAAAAGTTATTCTATTATATTAATATTTTATTAATCAAATGGACATTCAAATCATTATATATTTTTGGTTTTAAGGCCTTTAAATTTCTATTTATCAATCACTTAATTGTGATAAATGATTTCAACGACTCTCTGTAGTTATTTACTATTTTCATCCTTTTCAAACAATGTTCTACAACTTGGAAATACAGTTATGTAATATTCAATATGACCTTCGTACTTCTATTTCTCTCTTATAATGATGATGTTTTATGAACCCTTATCAGGTATTAGGATATAAAAAATCGAATTAAAAAATTCAAAACCATGATTAATGTGAAGAATTTTAAATTATTAAGATGAAACTTATTTATTGCAGGGAGAATGTAAAACCCCATGATTTTAAGATCGAGTTTTAGCGAACCACAATATACTATTAATAATATTATTTAATAAATTAGTTATTAAATAAACATTGTAATATAGGGTATGAATAAGATTAACTAAATTATGAAAATATATCAATTAAGAGAACTTATTGATTTTCTATTGATTAGTAATAAAATGAGAGTCATTTAAATGAAAATGAAATGTTTTATAGAAAACATTTTTTTCCAGAAAGAGGATTATCCGTACATTAAAAACATATTTTAAAATTAAAAATTTTTCAATAATAGAAAAATTATTGGAAAATTAGGATTCATTTTTGAAATAGGAAAAATAAAATTATATTAAGTTGATTTTTTGGGATTTTTCTGAATTTTTTTATTTTTTGATGAATAGTGAATAATACTGAATATTAAGAGAAACATTCCTTTTCAATTATATTATTTATTATGATAATTTATATTTTGAATTGGTTTTAAAGTAACATTAATTTAGTTACATATAAATGTGACAAATTTATCACCATGAAATATTTTTAATAAGGAATTTATATATATTTACTTTGTAAACTTTTGACTATTTTACTTTGAAAACACACTTTCTCATCTAATCTGAGGGATTAATTTTAAATTTAATTTGGACAATTCTATGATTATAAATTAGATAAATGGATTCCAAATTTGGAATCAATATAATTTATAATTTATAATAATATAATTATTATTATCAACCAAAATAAATATTGAAAACTGTAAAAATTATTGACCATACATTAGAGAAAATGGGTTTATCAGAGTATAAACTAGAATGATAAGAGTGTAAATAAACAAAAATATAATCATAATTTTTTAAAATAAATTTACTTAAATATTTTCCAAAAAATATTCTAAAACTGTTCAATTCCTTTCGACTTTCCTTTGAATATAACCAATATAATATGTTATGTAAAGAAAAAGGAAAAAAAATACCTCTCTTACTTTTAATACCTATAAAGCCTTGGAATTGGTTAAAAAATATGTTCAGTTTTGAATATAATTTTTAAATATATTTTTTTTATTTTGATTATTTTTTTTTAATTTTTTAGAAATTTAATAATTACATTTAATTCTTATGAAATGACAACACATGAATTATTTAGTTAACAATTAAATAAGATATATGATAATAAAAACATTAGAAGTAAAGTAAATTGAATGAGTTATTATGTTAAATTATTATTTATATGAATATATAAACATAAAATTATTTGAATATAATATATTCTAATTCCATCATTGTATTGATATTTTTAAATTCAATTTAAATAAATAATGTCAAAATTGAACTTCATATTATTTTATGATAAATTAAATTTTATTAAATGATTTAAAATTACTAAAAATAATATATTCTTCCAAGTTATTTTTAAAATAAACTAAATAAAATCTATTTTTCATTTAGGATCAAATATTCTATTATAACAAATATATTGACTTTTAAATAGTAAAAACTCGATTAGTATTGGTATAGTTAATGTCGTGTTTTTGCACGTTACCTGTGCTTATGTTAAAATTATTTTTTAACACACATTGTGTTCTTATTTTATAAATTATATTTAATATTTATAATCAATGTGTCAAAATTATCTAGTGATTATCATCTTATTTTAGTCTTAAAGGATAAATTACTAAGGTTAGAAAACTTATTACCATAATGAAAATCCAAAATGGTAAAATAAAGAAATTTAGGAGTTAAGAAGAAAAATATTTAATAAATGTATTAAATTATGTTATGGAGGTTTTTAAGCCTTATAATACATATAAAGGATTAATTATTAGTTTTAGAGACAATTGAGGTAAGATTTACCTCCTAATATTGAATACTTTTTAGTATTTACCATAATTCCAGTCCCCTCACCTATAAAAGGGAACGGTATATCCTCTCTTATTGAAACCCTCAAACCTATTTGGTTAAAAATATCCATTACAAAATCACATAAAAACTTACCTATCCTCATACTATATTTAATAGTTCATTCAGAAAGAAAATCTTGGAAGGTCTTAGTTCAAACCAAATGAGGATACCTGAAAGTAAGGTAATGTTCTTCTAAAATCATTTCAATTTTATTCCATTCCCCACCTCATTCAATTCCTATTATATGATGATTTATTAAAAATCTTAGAATCTTAAATATACTAATAGTTATCTTATATTGAGGGTATGGATAATAAGTTCACACACTCCTATCGAATGGGTGATGAAATCATTGTCCGTGTGTACGGCGGGCTACCGCCTCACAAACCGACATCGTTCATTTCCCCATTTCAACCATTCAAGGTTGTGAATAATGATATAAATACTATATATATTTTTTATTTATAATATTTATATATTATTATTCTTATTTAATTATTATATCACAAAAAACATCATTCTTTCCATTTTGTATGAAAATGATAGTGTCGTTTGTGGGAATGACAAACTATCTCCTTGCGATGGGATCTGATTCATTCACACAATACATGGTCTGTGTTGATGATTGATTTAATAATAATTTGTGATTTATTTGAAATAAAAATTTGATTCTTAATTATTATATATATATATATTAAATTTCATTCATTAAATATGAAAATAAAATGGAATCAAAGATCATGCATACATACTTCTTACTATCTCATAGAACAATGTATTTCATTTGGAATCACTAAATTTTATCGATTAAAATTAATATTTATATAATGAATATATATGTTATTTATATCATGGTTATTATTTTATAGTTTATATAACAATATAATATGTTAAATAATCATAACATTCATGACAAAGAACGAATGAGAAAATATGGCAATTGACGACCGAAATAATGAAACTAATGCATGATTATTAACAAATGTGTGATAATGTCTTATAATAGGATCATATATGGTATGATAAATATGAGTATCGATCTATTATAAGTTAATAACATGATTATAATCATTATACAGGAGGTTAAAGGGATTTTAACCAAAAGAAAGTGTAATGTAAGATATTTCATCTCAACTTCATTTCATTGAGGCATATTGAATTGATTTTACACTAATTTCCTATATCAAGTGTATATAATTGAACTTTAACATATAATATAATCAATATATCATTAATAATTATATTTTGAGTTTCAATTTTAATTATTTCATCTAATTCGAATTTAATTTGAATTTACTAAGTGATAAATAATTTCAAAACTCAATTTCTTTTCATTTGGAAATATTACTTCTTAAATATCGATAATATTATATGATTTTGTGTATAATGAATTTTTATTATAATTTTTTGTATTAAATTTTTTTTATATGTATTTATAGTTGATAACTATAACATATTAATTGATTGATTATCCCTTCAACATTATTATCATTGCAATGGTTTACTTCATAATCTCATTTTATTCAGAACTGTTTAAACTTGAATTTAAATTGAATAAAATTATTTGATTTTTTTAAAAAAAACATTTAATTTTCATATCCATTATAATTCATTATCTTTTTCAAGTAATAGTACCATTTTTCACTTTTTTTACATAACATGTTTTATAAAATGATTTTATGGGAATCAGCATTCATATCTCTCTTGGGTTAGAAATATGCACTTTTAAAAACAAGTTTTGTAAAAATGTTTTTTAAATTGTCTTAACCTTCTTAAAATTATATTTTCATATGGGTTTTTACTCATTTTTACTCTATAAAAAACGTTTTTAAATAAATATCTATGTCATTTTCAAAACTATGCATGTTTGGATTTTATTGAAAAAGTGAAGGGAATCTTCGTATCATTTTCCAAAAAAGCACTTTCATATCCTTTTGAAAATAAAAAAGTAATTTTACTATAACATTTTATTGCATGTAAAGAATTATTAGATGTTACGAAAACTAGGTTAAATACTTTATAGGGGGGGAAACAAGGGATGATAGATTAGAATAACCACCCCTTCAGATCTTGTTTCTTTGTTAAGAAAAACAAATTTCTTTACCTTTCCTAGACAGATATATGAGAAGAAATGGAAGCATGAATGAGACACAAAAAATTTTACTTGGTTAACATAAACTAGGCTATGTTAAAAGAGTATACAAAAGAAAATTCCTTATATACCCAATCCACTAAAGAAAATTTATGTTAAAATGTTTGGAGCAGACTCACTATCTCTACTATTTTACACTAGTCACAAATTGGAATCTCACTACTCTCTTAACTAATTTGTGATCACTTATTCATCATATAATTCATCTATTTTATCACCTAAATTAATATTTTTTCCACTTAATTTTATGGATAATTATATTCTACATCAATCCACTTGATAAAAAAATGTTACCATAGATTTATAAGGAAATCATTTCTAATCAATTTCATAATGCTCAATGTTTTTCCAAAGCTCACCCAACTTTCATGAATCATACAAAATTTCAACATATTATCCTTATTTCACAAGGCCCACTATATTAGTGAATCTCAGCACTTTTATGAATCTCAAAGAGCATTAGTGAAGATTACTTTTTTCAGAAACCTCACTTATCCTTCATAAATCTCCACACTTTCTTGATACTCATAGCTTTCGTAAATCACATATAAAATTCAAATAATATCTTTCTATACATAATATATGACCATATGAAAATATTCACACTATAAAAATCATTCATGAACCAACTTCATGAAATCAGATCCACTGGATTTTAGTTATGTCTTTATAATTGAAAATGATGGTGTAAAAGCATATATATATATTTGTGTTTCCTCCATTTCCTGAAGCATTCAACCTCACCATCACCTTTTCATGAAGATTAAAATTCTTGTTCATGAACCTCCATATCTTCACAAATAACTAGGGAAATGTTTCTCTTTTTGAAGCTTCTCTTAGTTGCGTATTTTCATAAAAAAGGATTTTCAAAAAGTTTTTCAAAATAAGAAGAATATTTTAAACATGAATTTTTTAATGTTATTTCTATGGTATTTATATTATTTAATGACCGAAAACCTTTATTCTTACTCCAATTGTTATATATTGTTTTTATAACATCATTATTCTTCCTCTCGATGGGTTTTGATCATTTAAACAAAGTAATTTACTGAAATTCACTTCATTTATTAATTTATGTAGTAATTAAAATTCCATTGAATTATTAACTACACATTGGAAATTTAACTTTCCCTAAATTTCAATGTCATTTTTGAGGGAAATGTTTATTGTCTAAAAAGTATACCATTTTTACTTAAAGTGTTTTGTTTGAATGTTATTTGATTGATTTGGGGTAATATTGATAAATATGTATCATTTACTCAATATGAATATTAAATATATAAGGAATTCATTAGAAATGAAATACAAAGGTTGAGTTCTAATTAATGTATGTTCTTTGATTCATCAGTAGTATCATAGGAAAAAATCAATTGGCCATAAATCCATCGCATTTTTAACAAACTAGTTTTAAATTCTATTGAAGATAGATCTTGATAAAAAGTGTATTCTGAATGGTCTTGAGATGAAATTAGTTGACTTTTTACCCGGTTTTTTAAACTATATTAAGGATACATCTTGACTGTAAATGCATCATGTACCAAGGAAATATGAAGACATATAATTAAGCATTTAATTTATTCATAATTCAGTTATTATTATCCATGATATTTTTTCTATGATGTTATATATGGATTCATATCATTCTCATCCTACTGATTAAATAGAACGTGTTCTCCCAATTTTACCTTTACAATTTTTTTCCTTATCTTATGATGATATTCAAGATATTTAAATGTAATGTGTTTTTAGTTATTTAAGAAACCATATTGATTATGATTATTCATTCATAATATACTTTGATGTACTTAACCTTTAATAAGAATTCGATCTCACTCTTATTTTTTTTCCTTTCCCATGATTCAAAGAAGAGTTCTATAAAAGATATTCAAGAATATTATAGACAGAATAATAATAATTTTTGAAAAAAATGTGTTATAATTTTTTTTAATATATAATATAATAATCAAGTATGTATCATAGTTTGTAAAGACTGCTAAACTATCTGGTCATTCATGATATAATTCATTATATTTTATGCCATTGTAAAAAAGTAAGCATCAATTTTGGTTTATTGGAGTAGGGGTCAATACAATAATTCACTAAAGAAATATGGAACCATATGAGATACTTCATGGAATAATACAACAATGAAGCACTTTAGAGTTTTTGGAAGTCAGTGTGACATTTGGAATGAGAATTTAAATAAAGGAAATTATCAAGATTCTATAGAGGAAATGATATTATTTTGTTACACCTTCAAGACTAAAGCCTATAAATATCTTTTTTAATGATTGAAAATATGGTTAAAATTAATGAAATCAACATTATTTAATGAATTTATAGATATATTCCAAGAATTCCATATCTTAGTATGATAAGTGATTAAGATGAAGAACCAAATAGAACCAATACCATCACACATATTCCCACTTGGGATGAATATTCAATGAATGAATCCTTGGTTAAAGAAGATATAGAATGGATTCAATAAGTGACACTATTGAGGAGGAAACAAGATGAGGTTGATGGGCCAAATATCATTAGTGATATAAATAATATTATATAAACATATAGAATGATGATAATAGAAGACAATTTTTTTTTTGTATCAAGTGAATTAGACCAAATTTTATGTAGTTGTAAAGCATGAGTCATGGGTTAAGGATATTAATGGAGAGTTTTATTAAACATCTCTTCAAATGATATAACAGTACGGTCAAAAGTAGAAAAATCAAATGATTGAAAAAATTTATATATATATACCAAGAATTCCATATCTAAGTATGTTATGTGATTAAGAAGATGAACTAGATATAAATCATACCATGACACACAATCACATATGTGGGTAATATTCAAATAATGAATCATTAGTTAATGAAGATATATAATGGAATCCACCAGTGGAACTATGGTCAAGGAATCAATATGAGGTTAATGGGTAAAATATCATTAGTGATATAAATGATCTTATAGAAACATATAGAATGATGAAAATAGAACACACTTATCTTTTTCTCAAGTGATTAGACCTAATTTTATGTAGTATTAAAGAATGGTTCATGGGTTAAGGATATGAATAAAGAGTTTAATTAAATAAAAAAACTTGGGATATCTTGAAAAACCAATTATATTAAAATTTCATTGTAAAAAATGTGTATTTATAAATAAACATAATGATCAGGGAAAATTGATCCAAAATGAGGCAAAAATTTATGTTCCATGTGTTTAAAAACTGGAAGGAGTTTATGTGGAAGAAACATGAACACAATTAGACAGACTGTTGTTAATAAGACTCTTCATGCTATGGTTACCCATAAGAAATACCAAATCTCCCAAATGGAAGTCAAGATGCATTTCTTAAATAGAATTACCAATTAAATTGTTTACATAAAACAAATATTGGTATTTTTAATTTCAAATTATGTGAAAAGAGTATATAGGATAAGAAATTCATTGTATATATTGAATGAAACGGCATGAGCTTGATATGCTCTACTAGAAACATTATTGAAAAAAATAAAAATTCAGAAGAGGTGGATTCAATCATTGTAACTATATATAGTCAAACATGGAATAATTTTTCATGTTTCTAATCTATATTGATGACATTTTATTTATATATTGAATTCCTAATTTAGTGGAAGAGTTTTCCTATAAGATAACCATGAAGTGTGTAATTTATATTATTTGGGAACTCATATTTTTCGTGGGATTTAAAGTTGTTTAGAATGAAAATTATACATTTATATCTCAATTGAAATTGGAAAATGTGTGGCCGAAGAAGTTTGAGATGCATGATATAATGCTTGTTTTAATGCTAATAATGGTTTGAACGAAATTGTTAAAACCATATGAAGTGAAATCTAATTATAAAACACTATATACGAGGGTAACAAAATGTTTTTTATATTATAACAATGGGAATAAATATATTATTTATAACGTTCTTAACTTACCACTATCAATGTCTCCATCTAGATGAAGATCTATTGGCGATGAAGGGGATCATGAGGCACATTTGGGGTATATTTGATTTTGGTCAAATGTATTATGCAGTAATTGAAAATTAAAATTATGTATACTTTGATATGGATTCCATTGATGATATTAGGGATATTAAATAAACAACATGAGGAGTATTTTTCTTTACAAGTTAATGATTTTTGTAGTTCAACAATAAGAAGGAAAGAACCATTCATAGTAAAAGTGACGTAGAATATTGTTCAACTATATAGGATTTCAAAAAAAATTATTTTTCAAAATAAAAACTGTATGATCATGGAGAAGTAGTGAATTTTCTCTTGGAAATTCATAATGATAATTATAGTGAATTAAAGTTAACTAAGAATATGGTGTAATATTAATAAATAATTAATATTCATATTTAGTTCCATTTTATTAAATATAAGTTTGATCAAGGTATTTCCAAACTATAGCATGTGGGTACAAATCAAGAAGTTGTGAATATCTCTATAAAACCATTAGATACATAGATAATTGAAAAATATTAGTTTAAACCAATAGTTCAATCTCCTTATTTGAATTGAGGTGGTTCATATTATCCAATTTCCACATTATATCAAATAATATATCCTGAAAGAATATGTTCTGATAGGTTTCTATCTCAAATTGCGTGTAGACAGTAGTGGGTGATACTATCCATGGGGAGTTATAAGTAGTCCAGGAAGCTAGACTTCAAAATTATGAATATTATTATAGTAATAAATTTTATCTAAAATTTTGTTCAATGAGATTCGACTCACATTGAATTATAGAAATTAACGAGGGATATTTTCAAAGGTTTTTATGTAGTGTATGTTTGAAGAAATACATACATTTTATTATTAAAATTATTAATAGAGAGAGAGATATTGATAGAGATTGGAGAAAGGAGAGAGAGCTTGATGAATTCAATATTAGATAATGAATGAGAAATATGGAACATATTTACATGGGGAGTCACAAATATGGTGAGGTATGGAGTAATAGGGGTTGATGTAATGATTGTAAAAAATAAAAGGGGCTATTGAATAAACATTGGGTTTTGTTGATGGATTCTTTTCTATTAAGAAATTCAAAAGTCATATGTAGGATTTGGAGGTTTGTGGAGATGATCACGTGTCTATATAGATGAATTATTTCATGAATCTAAAGTATAAACATTAGGGAACAAGGGAGAAGACCACGTTGTAGATAGTTTCATAAGATTTTTTAATTTTGGAATGTAAGATATTTGAATTTTTCAAAATTCAGAGGACTTTTCTCTATTTTACAGAATATGTGGCCACACTTCAGATTTGATTAAATTGATTTTGATTACTCTAGAGTTTAGAGGGTTCCTACTCCATAGAGATAAATCAACACAACAACATTTCCTATAATAAATATGAATAAGGAGGGCCACTCCAGAAGTATATTCTTTCACTATGAAGGAAGAACAGACATACTTGTTGCTCTAGAAGTTTATAAATCACCAAACTATAATGAAGTTTGATGTGCAATGGAGGGTATGTTTTGAAAGATCTATAATAGTGAGTTATGAAAAATAAATTAGTGATCTAATTATATATAGGATACCACGTCATATTTAAGGAAACCATGATGTACTATAGGTGTAATGCAAACGTCCACTCCTTAAGTTAGGATGATATGTCCTGGATAAGTTTAACCTAGGTAGATACAACTATTCAAATTTATTTTTAAAATTATGGTAATCAAATTTCTTAGTGGGTGATTACTCGGATGTGAAGAGATGATTTTGAAAGACCATTAAAGGTGTCTATTAATGGAAATCATTCTCATGGAAGTTAATTTATTAATTAAAAAGTATTAAATAATAATAAATAAGTGAGAAATAAGATACACTAAAAATAAGAATAAAAAAAGATTTAAGAACTCAATTGAAGATCATAATTTTTTAAGAGAAGAACATCCTTGAAGAGGATAATGTGAATACAAAGTTGAAGTTCAATGAATGATCCCATGTTGGGATAATCATATATTCTATTGAACAATACATATAAGATATTTATATATCCAACTTTGTATTCATTAACTGAATGTAATGTTCAAAGAGATAAGAGTATAGAGTAAAAATTGATCGATTGTGTACCATTCTAGAACAATTGTAACATCTACACTGTATAGTTTTAACCCATGGTTTATCGATAGAACATTGGGTATACTCTTTAGAAAATCACTTTATGTTGAACCAAATAAAATAAACATGACATGGCTTTAATTTCTATATTCATATGTCACTTGTGTGCATGAGGAATGATAGTTTCATATTATTTTTTATAACATTATTACAAGATCCAATAAGAAATAAAAAACAATATTTGACCCTAATTCATCCCCTCTTTGGATGTATTGGGATTATGGGTAGAAAATATAGCATTTTCAGTTATAGCCCCAGGGTTGGTCAATATAATAAATTTTCATGTTATATTATTTCTAGGTTTATTTTTTCTCTAATTAAATCCATTGGGTTTTTGGATACAAATATATAAAGTTAAAGACTTTGACATTGTAAAATATTAACCCTTAGTACTAGTTAGTGGCCTCTAGCATATAGGGAAGCCAACCTGAGGTCTTATGGCACCAACAGATCAACTACCATTTAGGTGATATGGTCCAGGAGGTTACGGTGTGGTATAAATAATTTATATTACCATTTGATCATAGAAAATGGAGTTAGGATATTATTATGACATGATATGGACCTTATAGATTGAATTATTTGACCCATGTAATGTGATATGTTATTTGTAGTTTACGTTTACTCTTGGACCATGGTAGAAAGATGATTTGTGTTCGGGAATCGTATTTAGAACATAGGTCACACATGACATTTGTATGATTCCTTATGATTGATATTTTGGTTACTATTTTGGGTTTTACACATTTTAAGTTTCTACTAAAAAATTATATAGTGTATTCCTATATAAATTCTTGATAGCACTCTACTTGACCGACATAATGATTTACATATGATGATTCATCATGTAAACCTATATGTGATAATACTAGAACATAGAGATATAGTAGGTTTGGCTATACTTGAGGAGATTAGTTAGACCCTTATGTCAAAGGGTGTCTCCTTCGATTATTTTTTCATGTATTCTATTTTTCATTTCCGTAAACATATGATATCTAGACCACTGATAGCTGTGTTTTGGGAGTTTTATTTTGTATTTCAGAGATATCATACCATGGTTTCCATTAATTGAATACTAGTAGGGTGGGGATGAGCACACCCCACTAACAATAGAGTTGATTCATCCTATTGTACATATACCTCATATCAATTAGAATCTAGAAGAGATCATACTACACATCATTTAATCCATGGTACATGGGGTGATGATATTTATAATTCCATGAAAGAGCTGACCATAGATTCCTAGTTACCACACATCCCACTGTTTTCAAGTGTCGGTGGATCATCAACTATTGAGTTCCTGATAGTGTCTACATAGTGGATATTTTATATGATTGAGACACACCCGTAGAATAGGGTGAAGGTCAGAACTTATATGCTTCATCGAATATTCAAGTGATCATGGTATTTTCTCATTTTGGTTTACTATAAAATGGATCCTTCCAAAGTGTTTCTTTAGACTCATTTATTTTAGAATTTCATCCCTGAGACCTTAAAGGATAATTGACTTAGAGTGTATTGTATCTTACTTCCTGTTGACAATACTTAAGAATACAAAATGATCATGAGGATTACTGTGGATATTTTAAAATCCCAAGGAAGAGTTCGAATAAATTCAAAGGAAAGCTAAATCCACCAAAGAACTATTCATCCAAGCTATGTGACATATCTGCATGGCCCAAGAAATGTTACCAACCTCCATGGCCAAGCTACGCGACTGACCTACGTTGTCGAGAGATGCGACAAGAAAATTTCTATTTTTCTGCGTAGAGGACCTACACGGAGGACCTATGGGGATAAAACTTCCATCAAGCAGGCCCATCCTTTCCTAAAAATAGAGCCCTTGGGATCCCCATTTCTAGAACTGAAAAGTTGAGAGACTCTCTAAAGCTCCTATTTCACAACTCTTTCGCCTAGATCCCTCAACTTGTCTCAGGTTGCTCACTAAAACATGAGAGAAGAGATAAATAAATGGGAGAAGCATGTTTTGAATGTATTTTATAGTTTTTAAATATGTTTGGTTATCCTAAGTAAAACACATTCTTCATTCATCTTTCATACCTACGCGGCTTACCTACGCGCCACATCTGTGTGGCATACCAATGCGCCACAACAGCACGACATACCTGCACAGTATACCTGTGTGGTACATCAATGCAGGGTACCTACGTGACATACCTAGGCTAGGTACCTTCGTGGAAGATCATGTTATAAATCATACATACCAACTCAAGTACCATCTTTAAAATCCATTCCTAGCATGTTATCTCTTTCCTTGGTTCCCTTATCTAAAAGAGACTGTGTTCAAGCCTCCACCAAAAACTCTTGACTTATCAAACCCTTGGAAAAGGCACATCATCGTGTCCCCTATTTGGGTTTGTATTTCCATAGTCAAGGGTTATTTACATTTGTTTCATAAGGGATTTACTATTCATGGAATGTATGTGGGTTTGTATATCTATAGTCACATGGAACTTTCCCCTAGAAACAGTGTTGGGATGTTCTTGGTTTAGAGGATTAGGGTTTGGGTTATGTCATCCCCTTTTCATCACAAAGACCCGGAACCTCTGGTCACTAGTAGGGATGGTACTGTTCACACTAGCTTTTCCATTAAAGAAAAGGTGAAGTCTCCTTCCCCTACTAGGATCAATTTTAGGCCAACCATACCAGCGCAATCTGCTATCCTTTATTACAAGAGGTAGCATTAGCACTCCTCCTTTCTTCTTCGGTGCCGATGATTGGAGGTGAGATGGGCACAAGGAATCTTGTTAACCATTCCCTCTCCCGTTGGGCTTTGTCACCATGGGCAGCCATCCTGGTTCAATCCCCTAACCTTCAACCCTTCCTCCTTACATTGGACCCTTGATCAATTTAAATAGAATAGAGTGAAGGTTCGTTGCCTCACCCTCTTCCATGGTCGACGTGCTCTCTTCCACCAGCGGAGGAGGAAAAATTTGAAAGTGCCTTGGTTGATTCTCTGAAATCCTCTTGTTTCTCACACCGAGCATGAATCACGTGGTCTAAGAGGTCTGTATTGGTTACAACATTTTCATAACTGAATGAACTACAAGAACATTGATTCCCATCATAATTGAGATATGTAAGAATTCTTCTTAGGGCCCGAGCTCTCTGGATATCCTCTTCAAGAATCTAACCCTGATTCCCTTAATCTGGGCCTCCTCCTTAAGAATAATCCCCAAATTAAACCCTAAAATCATTAAAGTGTCCTTTTAAGGAATTAATCCCAAACTCATTTTTCTCAAAGGACTATACTATCCTATGAGACTTATCGAACTACATGGGCTTTAATTCCCATCTATATGGAATACGTCAGAAGCCTTTTTGAGGATTAAACCCAATCTCGTAAAACAACCATATTCTTGCTGGGTCATATTTTTAACAAGGTCGGATCCTACTCGGAAAACCTTATCCTTTCAATGTTCCTTGGGATGCTTCAGAATAAGTCCCACACTATGTATTGACTAATCACCTTCCACTTAGAGTTCCATACCACATGACATTAAACTGTATGTCTAGGTCCTTATCACATGACCGTAAAAGGTATGATGTGTCCCATTCAGGGGAACCGAACTACGAGGGTTCAAATTCCTTTTACAAGGATATGTAGGTATCCCATTTTATGGGCACAATCCCAAGATCAACCCAATTCTTCATCTCCCTATATGACATGAATATCCAGAGTGCCCCACTAAATGGATTAAAAACCAGTATCATCATAATGATGATTAAATGAATCTTGAAATAGTATATTAGAGGATATATCCATTTATGAAGAATGTTGAATTCTTACTGAAGATTATAAACATTACACATGTTAATATGTAATTGAAAATTCCAAGGTATACTTATGTTATACATGGTGAATTAATAAGGATTCAAAAAAATATCTTAAATTATAAATAGAGTCACTGAGTAGATAATAATTCCCCCCAAAACTGTGTGATGAGTCTAAACTCCCATCCTCTCAAACAATAAATGTTCTTAAGTATCGTAAATTTCAAACATAATGAATGCCTGACTTTGGAAAGCATGTACTTTTTGGATAAAGAACTGATGGATGTTTTTGGTTCCATAAATAAATCCAATGGAAACATCCTAGAAGCAGAGAATCTTAAAACTAGAATACACATTTCAAGGAACTACGAAACATAAATGGTGGACCCGAATTAAATCCTTAACCAAGTTAATAATGTTATCCTCCTGTTAGGCCCCTATCAATTGATAAAGGAATGCCAGAAATAGAAATCAATCACACATGTATCCATATAAATTGTTTTTGCTTTAATGGAGTTTGTTGTTGTTTAATGTTTTTTTAGAATTTCCTAAACTCCAAAATGTATTTCTTCATGGAAACATCTCGGAACATCCCATACATTGTTCATGTTGGATCCTTATACACAAGAAGGAAGTCATCACCATCCCATCATCTTCAATGATGGGTCTCTAATGTACTGGTAACAAAATATCGCTGGCAGGGTACAATCTGACTTTGGAGGCTGCTCAGCAGACCCTCCAGGTCAATAAAAATCCTCGATCATCGGGCCAACGATGACCAATGTTCAAGAAGAAAACGGTGAAAACCAAAATCTTCAATAGTTTCAGGCCCTTATACTCAAAACACAACAATAAATCCTAACTATACTATAGGGAGATGGAGAAAAATGCAACTAAAGTCCTCAATTGAAGAATGCATGATTCATTCCTAAGGACTCCCACCAGCAATCGCCGACAACAGAATCGTGTAGAAGTGAACCCCCAACATGATGGTGGTGTTTCCTCTGGAAGTTTGGACCAAGTCTCTCACACCTGGGAATTCTAGAAATACCACTTAGGATAACTTCCGGTCAACAGGGAGCAGGTTCTTACCTCTACACCTTCTGGATAATCCCATCAACCCATCTTGATGGCAAACAACGAACAGGGACATACACCTATCCATCCTAATTTTTATGCTTAATAGACTCTTCTTATAGGAACCCCTCAATCCCACGAGATAAATCCTATGGTGTACCGTGAACAAGTACATAAACCTGCTTACAAGTTATCATCTAGTTAGCAATCTCGTCTGACTACATTTAAAGATTCCCTCCAATATAATGTGCTGGAAACTGGTAAACAAGAACATACACCCGATTACAATCACCAATAATGCCATCAGTATCACCTTCCAGTATTGAAGGAAGTCTCTCAACCATACTTGATGGGAAATAGCCAGCATGCACATACACCTACCAATGTTCATAAAGTATTCCAATAGTCTCGTTTAATATCACATGTAAAAGTTAGTCAGAAGAAGTCTCTCAACCATACTTGATGGGAAATAGCCAGCATGCACATACACCTGCCAATGTTCATCAAGTCTTCCAATAGTCTCGTTTAATATCACATGTAAAAGTTAGTCAGAAAGCTCTGAAGAAAAATTTGGGGAAAACCCAACTCTCTACCCTCATGCTTGAGTTCTGTCAATACCCATTGACTGGAAAAGGAGGATAGGAACAAGCACATACACCTACTCCAAATATGAAATGGACATATATTCCCTTTCCGGTTGTTGATGTCACCAATAATATCTTATTAATGGTGAAATGGAAGACCCAAATCCCTACCCATATTATGGAAGCATGCGAGGATATTTTAACAACTACTTCAGTAGTACCAAGGGAAGAGATACATAAATTTGTCCCCACACAAGGGATGACACACCATCATGCCATCCCAAAACAAATATACAACTATTTTCTAGTCTTGGAGGGTCATGGGGATACTCTCCCATATCATACTGACAACAAGATCATGACCATATACACTTTCCAATTGGAGGTAATCAGTCCGTTTAGGTAACCACTATAGGGAAGGAACACAAACATTCTCTTGATAACCACTTTTCCTTGAATGTGGCACTAACTAAGTATAAGAGAACATCCAAAAAGAAAGATCACCAAGAACTATTGGAAAATCCAGAGCCAAGTAGCAATTTAGGTCCTCTTAATGTGGGAGTTCTAGAAGTCCTCAGACATTTATCTATAGCAGCTCAAGATCCTACCCTCTCATTACAAAATTATGGGTGTGGTAGTAGTAATTATGAACTTCCCCATTGTAGACTTCATCTTAAAGGCTAGTTTCATGAAAATTTGGTCAATCCAGAGTGCCTATATTTGATGACAGCCACGACAACCTTCCGTGTGGCCAAAAGACCAAGGGGGAAGAGGATTTATCCCCCACTGTAATCCACCATTGTGATCCTCCCCATGATGTCATTAACTATCAAAGTTCTCTCTATAATAGTATTACACATTTTCAAGAAAATTCTACAATTGAAATTGTAGCAATGAGAAAGCCCTCGTATCACAAGGTACATGCAAACACAAGGCTAGTCATGTCTGATGTCTTGTCATTGACTCGGGAAACAATTTGTTAACCATAAGACATATCAAGGAAAAAGTTATTCTCCAAAATTCCCTTGGGTCATTTGTCTTCTAATACAAAGTATCCACCTTGTTCAAGCCAAGTGGAGAAACCACTAGTGGAAGATGATGAAGATGTACTAAACCATGAGGAAACAATTGGCTAATGGAGAAGTACCAGTCATGTTCTGGCCTTTGTAAAATTCTTAGTATAACATTCTAGAATTGATGATAGAATATAGAATTATTTCTATCCACCTCAATTTATTGAAGAATATTCATCATTTGAAAAAAAATTATTACCATATGACGAATATAAAAATCATGTAAAGGTAATAGAAGGCTTGAAACGCCAAATTGACTTGGCATCTCTATCAGTTTCCCAACATCCAATGGTTTCAAAATAGCAACAAATCTTTCAGCGTGCATGACTCAATGCACTGAAGAGGCTATGCCAATTAATTTATGATTCCCTATATAGTATTCATATCTGAGGATGGGGTGCACATAGAGAATTGCATTTCACTACAGTCCAAAATCAGCAAATTCCCCCCAAATTGATCTCATGCAATGTTATTTCCCATGGTCGACCCCAATCATCAAATTTTGTATGTAATCGAATGTACTTTCACGAACAGGCCTCAACTATCTCTCATCAGATTTAGACCCAATGAAAATAAGTTGTTGAGTTAATTTTACATCAATCATCTGAGAATCTTGAGCCGACATACCGTTTCTTAGATGTCAGGCTTTAGAGAATGAAAATGTCTAAATTAGAAAAGTGATCTACTGAAATAGGTGATTTGAGTGGATGTTAGATAATGCACCCTACAAATGTCCAAAACAAAATTCTCAAAATTAGAAGAGAAGTTTCTTGAATTTCAACCATAACAGTTCAAGAATAACCTCAGCTTTCTAGGCTAGGGGATCATTTAATTCAGCCATAAAATTAATTAAAAAATGTTCATAGATTCGAATAAGAAGAACAGGAAAAACCCTAGCCTTCAGGGAAGGGGGATTTTTCATATCTACAATCCCCTCCTCAACGGAAGTCAGTTTTCTCCCTATTAGGGAAGAAGACACAAGGAAAGATAACAACTGAACTATCCACAGATCCCTTTCGAGTTACTATATGCCAAACAGTTCCCAGGAATGCATCATATTAGAGAAAAAAGTCTCATGGAAGATACATTGAGAGAAAATCTCACAAAAATACTGACAGAATGCCATTTATTCATTATGCATCATTGAATGTCATTAACACCACTGCAGAAGAACCTCCAATAAATGTGTCCAGTATTGGGGAATTAGAAGATGAATTTCTTGTCCATAATACTATACACACTAAGGAAAATGAAGAAGTTGTGCATACTCGAAATTAATGGCTTTCTGAGAATCTAGGTATGCCTTCAAATAACCAACTCCCACATCTATGAAAGGCATATAACAAGGGGAAAGACAAAATTCATATTTCATATCACTTTTCCACTAGAGAAAGTCAATATGTTTTGCTTGAAGAAATATTTTCACGGTGAGATAAGGAAATGAAGTAGTTGTAAAGACTCAATACAGAGTTACTTCGAAGCAGCATTTCATCTAGACATGCTCCCCAAGAAGTTCCAAAACATGGAAGTCATATAGGATATCCTTATAAAGGATATTTTTTACTAACTAAAGATGCAGATAATTAATTCACTCTACTCGGTACCCAATCAAAGAATGATCAATCACATCCTGATAGGTCTCTTCCTGTCAGTTATCCAAGGAAAATATTAGCACCACTATTAGTGATTTTTCTAGTCGTCGCACCAGATCAAGCTCCAATTTATATACCTTCACCGGTTTCAACTCATCCAGATAATCCCCAAATGCTTATGAACACAATGGAGTCATTAATGAATCAATTGGAAGCTATGGAGGAAAAACATGAACTAGTTGATTTAGAAAAGAGAGCTTACCCTGAATGGGGGGATGAAAATCCTTGACACCAAATTTTGTGAATAAAACATTCCGAATATATAATTCTTCGGGAGATCCAGAACAAAACATAACACATTTTGTTTCTCATTGTGATCCCATGATGGGAAGTCCTCAACAACAAGAAGCAATAGAGCTTAGGTGGTTTGTACAGTCATTAGAGGGAACAACTTTTTTCTGGTATACAAGTTTACAATCTTGATCAATTATTGGACAGGAATATCTCCATCAAAAACTCCATCTTAAATTTAGCTCAACACTACCAAAGATGATAGTTTTTGATCTTACCAATTATAAACAATTGTATAATAAAAGAGTTTTAGATTTCATCGCGCGATGGAAAGAGTTAACATAATCCTTAATTCTAGGATTACCTTGAGAAGAATTTCTACCATTTTGTGTGTAAAATCTAAGTGATGAGTTATGAAAACCATTGATCCCTATTAAATGCAGTAAAGGGATCAGAAACCTTACATAATCACTAAACAGATAATAGACTATATTATAGAAACTAAGTCTAAAACTCATTTAATTCCATTAGCTCCAGGGAGGAGGTTAGGAAAGGAAGAATCTGCTATAATTACACTCAAGAAGTCACTTGTACCTGCTTTTAATTCAATATATTAACAACATCGAAGGGCTTCGCCTCCTGAGAATCAGTAGCAATGACCACCTCATCAAGATGATCAAAGATATCAATGACAGAAATAGTTTTTGGAATTAAAGAATAATATTTATTCTTTCTAGAATGAAAAAGTTCCTGGTTACTTCATCTCATATCTGGAAAAAAATTTGGTTTAGTTTCCAAGGCCGAAGAAACCAAATAATGAAAGAGATGAAGATATTCTAAATTATTATACCTTTCAACAAATGTTAGGGAATCCCATCAAAGAATTTTTTATTTTCAAGGTCCTCTTGAAAAAGTTATAAGATTCTGGATATGTGAAACTAAAAAGTCTATCAACTCAAGTAGCATGTTTTAGTGATACTAATCCAGAGGAAGAAGGTGATTGGAAGGAAGTCAAAATAAAAAATGTACAGAAATATGATGATTGGATAGTCAGGAAAACAATCAACCAGACTCATGAAATTTTACAAACATAATTGAAACAATTGATTGGGTCTTTTACTAATCTCACCACAACAAAACCATATTCATCAAAAGTTCGTTCCTTAAAGAATTGAAGTGATCATAAGGAAAAGGAGCAGTCAGAAGAAGATGATATCACGTTATGGAAAAAGTTGTCTTTCACCCTAGAAGATTTCATTCCATCTGCTTCAAAATCAAAAGCACACCCTGCAAAACATCCCAACGAGAATTATCCTTTCAAGAAGAATATTCAATAGATGAAGAGTTGATCTTTGGTTCTGTCAATGTTATCCGCTTAATAGATCCTTATGCCAATGGTAATTCTGATTATATTTCACCAGAATTAATTATACCAAATTGGGGAACCAAAGGACGAGTCCAAGGTTGAATATACATGGGAAGACGTGGGAATTCTTGAAAACACCATTTTTACTCTACCATTACTCGAACAATATATGCAGTAGAAACTCATGGAAGTGCCCTTCAGTGGGCTTAACAAGAACAAAGAGATTCTTCAATGAATGAAAGGTTTGGTTCAAACAAATTTATTTTGTAGGATCGATTAAAAGTCACACTGTCTTCCTCTCGACAAATTAATCGACCTAGTCAGTCAAATATATCAAATCTAGGAGTATTTACAGCTTCTTATCCGACACAGAATATGGGTACATCAGAAGTATTAAATTCCAAAGCACCTAAAAAACTGCATCTCTATAATGGGAAACACATAACTTTGGACAAAAAGTATGATGTCTTGAAGAAATTGGCCCATGTACTAGCCATGTTATCAATTCTGGATGCTTTGAATCTATGAAAAGACCTTCGAGAAGCACTTATTGAGGCTTTTTCAAATCCCCAAGATTTTGAATTTGAGTTTTCTACTGATGAGGTTTACCATATAGATAATGATCCTATAGAATATCATGCATTCATATATTTTACAAATAGAGATGAAGATGATGTTATACATTTACATATTGGAGCCTTGTATTTTTCTAATAAAATCAATGCATACATCCAGCGAGCCTTCATTGATAATGGCTTCTGAGTCAACCTCATTCCCATTCATACACTTCATCGATTGGGCCTGACCGAATCTAACATATCTCCCTCTACTTTAATGCAACAAACTTATGATAAGAATGAGCAAGAACCTCTCAAAAATATTATACTTAGATCTCAATTTGGAGATCTTGTTTCTAATTCAGATTTGATGGTTGTTCGTTAGGACACAACCTTCAATATTCTTCTTGGAAGGCCTTCGATGCATCAACATGAAGCCATACGTTTTTCATACCATAAATGTCTGAATTATTGTTTCAATGGTAAAATTGGAACATTGTATGGTGACAAAGCTCCATTTAAAATGTGTGAATCTCAAAACAATGAGGCTAAGTTTTATCACTCAAAAAAAAATGGAGTCTCTGACAAAAGAAATAACTAGAGTTAATGGTAAAAATAGATTGGAAAAGATTCCAAAAAACCCACTCATACATTTGAGTACAGATTATGTGTCACCTATTAATCAAATTGAAAAGGTAAAACCAAATCTAATCACTTTTCCAAAAACTTCAATAATGTTAATTACGGTAATTGAGCCTGACAACATGGAAGAAATTGTTGATCCACCATACAATGAAGGAATCCTAAATGGAGATGTTTGTATTTCATCTGCAGAACTAAAACAAGCATCTACTTCATCAATCAGAGTAGAAGATATATTAGCAATGATAGACGAAAACTAATATGTTAATTTTCAATCCATTATTTCCTCTTTATACCACAAGAATATAGTTCATCATCACCAGGGTCTGATATGGTGGCCTCTTCTTCAGGATGCTCAAATAATGACTCCCCCTCTATCTTTGGGAGTATTTCCTCTTCATCTACTATGCAAGTGGAAACATAGGAGGTAATATGTAATGAAGAAGAAGAGGAAGATCTTGCAGATGCTCCTCTAGCATTTGAGGAAGGTTTCTCTACCACTGTAGATGTGCTCAAAGAAGTAATTCTTGGTACATAAGAAGATCCACGCCCGACTCAAAATAGTGTGGCCATGACCTATGAAGACAAAGAGGTGTATAATTCACTTTTAAAGAAACATTGGGATATATTTCCTTGGAATTATACAGAAATTCCAGAACATAATCTTGATGTTTCCACCCATCGTTTGGGTTTTCTAGAACATTATGGATTCAAGTAAGTAGGAAGAACAACACACTCACCTCATGCCTCTAAAATTGATGCTGCAGTTGATAAGCTTATAAAGGCTAAATTTTTCAAAGAAGTTCAATATCCAAAATGGATGGCCAACATTGTCCTAGTGAAGAAGAATAATGGGAAAATTAGAGTTTGAATTGATTTCAAAGATCTTTACTAGAATTTTCCAGAAGATGCTTTTCTAGTTCCAATTATAGATATTCTAATTGATGAAACATCTAGCTATGAAGATCTTTCCTTCATGGATGGATACACTAGGTACAATATAATCCATATGTCCATAGAAGATGAATAATCTAAAGCCTTCATATCCCCTTAAGATGTGTTTTTCTATAGGGTAATTCCTTTTTTATTAAATAATGTAGGAAAATCATACCAACATGCCATGTAAAATATGTAACACCCCAAGATTTTATAGTGTGTTATTTCTTCAAAATAATTCAATAAATTTAATTACACGCAACACCGATTTCAATTACACCTTGACTTACCAAACAAGCCATTAAAAAGAGGTTATGAATAGTATTAGATAAATTTTAAAGATTATGTAATCCTTATAATTTTAGAATCCATATTATGAGTTTCTTAGATATAATGCAAGAACAAATTCATTTTCAGTATTGCACTTTTATCAACTTTTAATAGTGAACCATTTTTAAATACTATATTTTATACTTTTTGACTAAATGGGGACATCAAAAATTTAAAATGAAACATCCCAAGCTTCCATGGTACGTTTCCCTTCGAATAATGCGATAGCGTGTGTTGTACGCAACCTCGAGTTCTAACACAAACCACAACTAATTAAACTAGCCATTGTGAATAGTAATACCTACTTTTTGAAATCATATATATTTTATATTTCAAAATGGACTTCAGTTTTGGATTCGGAATATTGAAATTAGCCTAGGGTGAAATTTTGGTACTTTTCGGATAACTTTCATATTTTGATGAATAGTGAAAATTACTAAATTTTAATTAAAAACAACTTTTTTAATCAAAATAATTAATAGTGATAAATTATGAATTAGAGTAGTTTTAAAGTATATTTAGAATATATTTTTACCATTTAATATAATGTTGGTCATTGGACATAATTTTACAATTAAGCCGAACATAAACAAGTGTCAATCTTTTGATAGTTATTACCTCTTAAAAACACGCTTTTTGTTTTGACAGCGGGAATTAATTTTAAATTAATTTCTTCAACTTCTGTGTTTTTAATTTAGAAAAATGGATTCCATATTTGGAATCAGGATTTCCAAATTGTGTCAATAGATAACTTTTATTTTTAGATATTTTGAATAATTACTGTGGTAAATATTTTATTTACCATGGTTAAGGGTAAATCCCGTAAATAAGGGTTAAAAAATAATATTATAATAATACAAAATTACCCTAAAACGTGTCCTAACCTTATTGGTGGACACATACCCGGCAATGAGCATCCTTGGGTCGATTTGGGGACCCCTTGGAGCCACTTGTATGTTGTAGGGACACATTATATTAATAAAGTTAAAATAAAAATAAAAATGGCATAAGCTTACATCTTTTAGAAGAACAATTTTTACATAGGGTTATACAGGTTGGATTTTCGATTATAAATATCCATTAGAAAGCTAAAAACATTTCCTACATAATGATATTTTATTTATAATTTTTAGACATCAAATAATTTAAATTATTAATGACACAATAATGATTCAATGTTTACCTCATTAATAAATAATTTAAAGAAATAAGATTATAATGATTAAAATATTATCTAAAACCTGTCTAATTCTTATTGGTTGATGTTATTTATAATATGAGTCATCGTATCTTCGACCTCAATGATTTTTGGACCATTATAAACCGAATATAATTATATTATAAAGTAATACTTTCATCCTTTCCTAAAGAGCCCCTCCTCTCTCTTATAAAAGGAGACCACTTCTACTCATTCCTCACACCTCTCAAGCCACTTGGCTCGTCCAAACCCTGCCCAAATAAGCTCCCCACATCCCTCTCCTCCTCCTTGAAGCTTCCTCTTAGGCAGAAAGCATTTCAAGAAGTCCTTTGGTTCCAACCAAAGTGAGTTACCTAAATTAAAGGTAACGATTTCTCTTAAATTATTTTCATTTATTTTGCTTATCCAACCACCAAAATCTTTTTATTTCGTTTCTTTTGTAACAACAAAAGTATCCACAATATACTAGGATGTTGTTATAAGATGGATTAAAACTACACATACACACAACTCCATCTAATGGATGATGAACATAATGTTTCTGTGGATGACAAACTAACGCCTCACGAAACGATGATTGTTCAAATACATCTTACCGCCTCTCATGGTGGCCATTATGATGGAACTGTAATTAAATATGATATTAATGATATATATTTTATATATAAACTTCTATAATTCCATTTTATTTCATACCATTATTCGTTTCATGTTGTATATACATACGATAATTTCATTTGAGGAAGTGCGAACTACCGCCCCCTTAAAATGATATGACTCGTTCATACCACACATGGAACGTATAAAGGATGGTGTTAATGAACTTAAGTAACATATATAAAATATTATATTATACTGGAATAGTAATATACCTATGTATCATTTGGATTCTATTCTTTTAAAAATAAAAATTAAATAGAAGTAGCGTTCATACGTACGTAGGGACTACCGTCTCCACGAACGCGATGAGATTCATTCTCCATCGTATCCATTCAAGTCTTATTCTCATTTTAGGGTTAAAAATAATGTTAATATCATTATGATTATGAATAAGATATAATATATCCATTACAAACATGTCTTACGTAACCAAACATTTAAGAAAAACAAATCGATTATCACCCGAAACGACGATAATACTAAGATATTATTAATAAAGCAATGTTAAAAGATCATATATGATATCATATTAATGTATATGATTCTTTTATAATTTAATAACAATTATTTCACCATTATACAGGAGGTTAACCTACCCCAACAAAGGAAAAGTACAAGGAAAGGGATTTTCTTATCTCACATTCAATTCCGTGAGATTTCCATTATTCGCCACTAAATTATTGAAAGTGGTGTATTGTGTACTGGAATTTGATATATATTATCATGATTATTTTATATTCATGTTATTCTGTAAATAATTTGGTGGTTATTAACTTTTGTCCATACGACTCAGTTGATTAACGTGGTAAGGAGTTTCTTATCTCGCTCTTAATTTCGTGAGAATTCCATTGTTCACCACTTAATTATTACATGTGGTGTATGTGTACTGCCCATGATTGTATTAATTGTGTAATATAATTTAATTTATGGGTATTTACATAGTCATGGTATGATCCTTATTTCATGGTTGTTTGATTCGTGAGTTACCAAATCGATAAGGGAATTTGAGATTTCAATTTCCACTCATTCGGCTTTACGCATATTTCATTGATTATGTTACTCCAAGATTATGTGTGGAATCACTATTCATTTGATTATGTCATAATTTCCACTCCCCTTCCTGTGTATATACTTTTGATACACATAATCACTCCATTGATAATTCTCAAGTCATTAATATGAATTTGATAAAAGTAATTTTAACTCTTTCACCATTTGTTGAGTTAAATATCCAATTCGTTGGTGTTGTTTCTACAAGAATATGTGTGAATATCCTTTGACTGTTTTACACTGAATATTCAATCATATTTAGTGTATTTATATTTTTTTTCACACATAATTATGTCGTTTATTTATCCTTAACCTAAGGATACGACCTTTATGAGAGATTTCATCTCAATTTACATTCAACTGAGACTTCTTTGTTGATATACACCAAATCACTTTTATGTGGTGTATATAATGTACTTTGACATAGTATATCATGAATCCCTTTATTCTCATGATATTACAAATTTTTGATTACCTCAAATATTTGTATTCAAGTGTCTCTCTTTTGGTTAGAATCTCTAACCAAAATACCATTTTAAAATGTTTTAAAGACTTATTCTTCTATATCTTGATCATTAATGTCCATGTTTTAAAAATGGTTTTAAGGATTTAATTATATGGACATTAAATTTTTAAAATTAAAACTCCCTTTAAAAGTTTCAAAGTGGTATGGGACACTTTGATTCAAAAAAATCTATTTTTAAATGGCTTCTTGACAAATATTGTGACTTTTGAATGATTTCAAGAAAAGGGGGATATTTCTCTCAAATTGTTTTGATGATTATTTTCATCTATGTCAACATCCTTCATTATTCTTGATTGAGGATAATGTGATACAATACAATCTTCCATATTATATCGAATGAGTTATGTTTGACTGTGGATGTGTTATTTTTATAGCATTCATGGTTTATGAGTATAGTATTGACATTTCGTATGTTAGTTCCAATAAGAATGTTTATGTTATATTTCAACCTTTACTTCATATGAATGTGTTGGACAAGTATGTTCCAGGTTGGGGACTGGTTAAAGTAAGCCCTCCAGGTTGGGGACTGGTAAAAGTAAGCCCTCCAGGTTAGGGACTGGTAAAAGTAAGCCCTCCGGTTTGGTCTCCGGTTACTAGAGGCACTCCGGGTTGGTGTCCGGTTATTAGAGGCACTCCGGGTTGGTGTCCGGTTATTAGAGGCACTCCGGGTTGGGTTCCGGTTACAGTTAGCCCCAAGGTCTTGGGACGAGGCCTTGAAAAGAAATTAAAGTTTATCATTATGCATTCCATCATTATGAAAGTGGTTATTGATTTTGCATGTGATTATTCGATTAGTAGAATATCCATGTGAATAAGTAAATGGCATTATTTTATTTTACTTTTGCCATACTATGTTGAAGTTCAAGTTTAAAAGGATTTTGTTTTAGTAATGCATTGCCTTAAATGTTTATGCTTATTTTGAATGTTCTGCTATATTGTTATCCTTACTGGGCATTTGAGCTCACCCCTTTTCTATGTTTATTTTCCCCAGGATGTGAAGAAGTAAGTTATGAATGACCTTCAGGGATATTATGAGGGGATAATAGTGTGGACTGTGGAGATATTATGTTGTTGTAGTAGTTTTTCATTTTATGATGTAATGTAAGACTTATAAATATATCTAGTGTTTCCAAGGCTACTAAACCAATCAGTCTTTCGAGATTTGATCTTTTTTGTGATCATGCCAATGTTATGTAATAATGCACCGACTCTGGGTAACTAGGGTCAAGGTGTTACAGTTGGTATCAGAGGAAGTTTAGTACAAACCTTGGAAGCTAGATTTAGATAAACTCTGATTAGAGCACGTAGACCTAAGATGAACTTTGAGGATTAGTATAGAAGAACTTCCTAGAATTTTGGTATTGTAGAGATTTTGTGAGTTTTCCGAGAAATACATCCCTGTCTGGATACGAGCAGGTAGAGGAGGCTCTAGCACAGATGTACCCAGGGTTAAAACCCGAAAACACCGCTTTGAGCTAGACTCGAACGGGAACTGGTGCACGACAACGGGCCTTGCTGCACTCCTGGTTACGACACTCCCGGGGGATATGCTTAGTATAATTCTCATTTTCTTTACAAACCATTATGAAGGGTTTATGATTATATACATCCTCAAAGGAGACATTTTTATATGGATTATATCCATAAATAGTGCAATTTATGTTAAGTGTTTTATAAGTATGGGATTATGTATTTTGATTCATAAACTGATCTAGTGTATTCCATTGTTTAGAAATGGCACCCAGTAGAAGGAATGGGAACTCCAGAAATGCACATGATCCAAAGAGAAGGAAGGATCATATCTGTCATGGTCTTAAGCTATAATTTATAAGAGAAATAGTCTCCCATGTATTATCATCATATGAAGAAATAATATCATGTGTTGATAAGATAAGTAAAGAGTTTACTGAGTCCTATGGCTTTGAAGGGAATCAAGAGAAGAAAAGGATGGAAGAGAGAAAGATGGATAAAGGGAAGAGGGAAAATAATAATTTTCCCATATGTGGAAACTGTGGAAAGAAACACCCTAGAACTTGCCTGAAAGGAATGGGAGTTTGTTATAAGTGTAGAGGAAAAGGGCACAACGTACGTGACTGCAAGGATAAGAAAATGGTTTCAAATGTACAATGCTTCATTTTCAAGGAGTTTGGACACTATGCGAACCTATGTCCCAGTCATCAGAATATGTTGCAAATGATGTTATTGGATAATAATCAAGTTATGATACTACCACAGATGAAGAGGTATGATTAGAGTTCTTATGCTGATTATGTCAATTGAGTGTTGTATCAACAATGTACTTGTTATAATAATTATGGAGTATATAAGGATTGTACTGCAGTACTATTTCATTAAGGACTTGAGATTGTGTGGAACAAATAAAGGTGACTCAATAGCAGGATAAATTTTTGGAAAATATATGGTTGAGAGAATGATAAACCATAATATAGTTCTGATACCGAGTTAGTGATTTTGGAATAATACATGATTGTTTTGGATAAATTATATTGGATATTCCTGACTACCTTGGAACTGATTAATGATCTTTATATTCCATTATTGTTGGGGTTTAAAACATATTTGGATTGATGAGGTATATCCAGCATTCTATATGGAATAAGGGAGCATGAATGTAATCAATAAGGAATATAGTAATTCAGGATGTTTCAGTGTATTAAAAGAATACATGATGAAGGTATTCATATGCTATTACGTGGTAAAAAGGATCTACATTATGTTTACCTTCCTTATAAATTTTGGACTGTGAGTTTGGACATAAGTATTTTGGATAGTTCTAGTTTCGATTATTTTGGATTCCCATAAAAGGACAACCCGGAATTCGGGCGGCAACCCGTCGCGTCCGGCAAGGCTGTGAGACTTGAACCCGCAACCGAAGGGCGACAAGGGTGTATCACCTACCACTGGCGCACGAGATGTCCTAGATTAAATAATGTAGTTTTTATTAAAAGATCTTGTAGATGAATTATAAATTCGTTTATTTTGGAACCCTATACGAATAGTGTAAATAGAATTTTTTTTACATTCTATTATCTTTTAGAGTGAAAGATGAGTTTGTGGTAGAAATTTATTAATGGATAAAACTCTAATTATAAAGTAATTATATCTCCTTATGATCTTATCCAATCTCATAAATAAATTCCACAACATTAAGAAAAGGAACTTAGAACAAAAATGTTGTCCTAGATGGTACCTTAAATCATCACTAATTTATGGCTTTGGGATTGTTGGCCATTTCATAGCCATGTTCTCTACCACTCTCCATCAGATAATTGTTGGTTAGATTTCTCCTCCATATCCATATTTTCCTACATGGAACCCTAGTATGTGTTATTTTCGGTAATCTTCATACTTTCCACTCTTTATTTTAAATAGAGGCCTCATTAATTCATTTTTCGATGTGGGATTTCAACAAAGATATTTTGAAACGTCAAAAAAGTGTTATCCCAATACCCTATATTTTGTTGAACCGATGGTACTTCAAATCATCATAGATTGATGTGTTTAAGGACCTAAATTTTATACTTGTTTGTGATTGATGACCTCAATCACTACCTATAAATATTTACATTTTTCTTCCAATTATATGTCTCTAATTTCCACCAATGTTCTCCTAATAGAGATCATAATTTGGTGGCGACCCTTTCATTTCTCTTTTCCTCATATTAAGACTAAATTTTAGTAACCCAATTTCCGATGTGGGTTTTCCCACAAAGATATTTTCTATTTTCAACCTTTTATTTTCGAAGAACAATTTCAAATTGGGAGGACGCAATTTATTGAAGGAGGGGAGGATGTAACACCCCAAGATTTTATAGTGTGTTATTTCTTCAAAATAATTCAATAACTTTAATTACACGCAACACCGATTTCAATCACACCATGAATTACCAAACAAGCCATTCAAAAGAGGTTATGAATAGTTTTAGATAAATTTTAAACTTTATGTAATCCTTATAATTTTAGAATCCATATTATGAGTTTCTTAGATATAATGCAAGAACAAATTCATTTTCAGTATTGCACTTTTATAAACTTTTAATAGTGAACCATTTTTAAATACTATATATCAAACTTTTTGACTAAATGGGGACATCAAAAATTTAAAATGATACATCCCAAGCTTCCACGGTACGTTTCCCTTCGAATAATGCGATAGCGTGTGTTGTACGCATCCTCGAGTTCTAACACACACCACAACTAATTAAACTAGCCGTTGTGAATAGTAATACCTACTTTTTGAAATCATATATATTTTATATTTCAAAATGGACTTCATTTTTGGATTCTGAATATTGAAATTAGCCTAGGGTGAAATTTTGGTACTTTTCGGATAACTTTCATATTTTGATGAATAGTGAAAATTACTAAATTTTAATTAAAAACAACTTTTTTAATCAAAATAATTAATAGTGATAAATTATGAATTTTAGTAGTTTTAAATTTTATTTAGAATATATTTTTACCATTTAATATAATGTTGGTCATTGGACATAATTTTGCAATTATGCCGAACATAAACAAGTGTCAATCTTTTGATAGTTATTACCTCTTAAAAACACGCTTTTTGTTTTGACAGCGGGAATTAATTTTAAATTAATTTCTGCCACTTCTGTGTTTTGAATTTAGAAAAATGGATTCCATATTTGGAATCAGGATGTACAAATTGTTTAAGTAGGTAAATTTTATTTTTAGACATTTTGAATAATTACTGTGGTAAATATTTTATTTACCATGGTTAAGGGTAAATCCGGTAAATAAGGGTTAAAAAATAATATTATAATAATACAAAATTACCCTAAAACGTGTCCTAACCTTATTGGTGGACACATACCCGACCATTAGCATCCTTGGGACGATTTGGGGACCCCTTGGAGCCACTTGTATGTGGTAGGGACACATTATATTAATAAAGTTAAAATAAAAATAAAAATGGCATAAGCTTACATATTTTAGAAGAACAATTTTTACATAGGGTTATACATGTTGGATATTCGATTATAAATATCCATTAGAAATCTAAAAAGATTTCCTACATAATGATATTTTATTTATAATTTTTATACATCAAATAATTTAAATTATTAATGACACAATAATGATGCAATGTTTACGTCATTAATAAATAATTTAAAGAAATAAGATTATAATGATTAAAATATTATCTAAAACCTGTCAAATTATTATTGGTTGATGTTATTTAGAATATGAGTCATCTTATCTTCGACCTCAATGATTTTTGGACCATTATAAACCGAATATAATTATATTATAAAGTAATACTTTCACTCATTCCTAAAGAGCCCCTCCTCTCCCTTATAAAAGAAGACCACTTCTACTCATTCCTCACACCTCTCAAGCCACTTGGCTCGTCCAAACCCTGCCCAAATAAGCTCCACACATCCCTCTCCTCCTCCTTGAAGCTTCCCCTTAGGCATAAAGCATTTAAAGAAGTCCTTTGGTTCCAACCAAAGTGAGTTACCTAAATTAAAGGTAACGATTTCTCTTAAATTATTTTCATTTATTTTGCTTCTCCAACCCCCAAAATCTTTTTATTTCCTTTCTTTTTTAACAAAACCAGTATCCACAATATACTAGGATGTTGTTATAAGAAGTATTCAAACTACACATACACACAAATCAATCTAATGGATGATGAACATAATGTTTCTGTGGATGGAAAACTAACGCCTCACGAAACGATGATTGTTCAAATACATCTTACCACCTCTCATGGCGGCCATTATGATGGCACTATAATTAAATATGATATTAATGATATATATTTTATATATAATCTTCTTTAATTCCATTTTATTTCATACCATTATTCGTTTCATGTTGTATATACATACTATAATTTCATTTGAGGAAGTGCGGACTACCGCCCCCTTAAAATGATATGACTCGTTCATACCACACATGGAACATATAAAGGATGGTGTTAATGAACATAAGTAACATATATAAAATATTATATTATACTGGAATAGTAATATACCTATGTATCATTTGGATTAGATTCTTTTAAAAATAAAAATTAAATAGAAGTAGCGTTCGTACGTACGTACGGACTACCGTCTCCACGAACACGATGAGATTCATTCTCCATCGTATCCATTCAAGTCTTATTCTCATTTTAGGGTTAAAAATAATGTTAATATCATTATTATTATGAATAAGATATAATATATCCATTACAAACATGTCTTACGTAACCAAACATTTAAGAAGAACGAATCGATTATCACCCGAAACGACGATAATACTAAGATATTATTAATAAAGCAATGTTAAAAGATCATATATGATATCATATTAATGTATATGATTCTTGTATAATTTAATAACAATTATTTCACCATTATACCGGAGGTTAACCTACCCCAAAAAAGGAAAAGTACAAGTTAAGGGATTTTCTTATCTCACATTCAATTCCGTGAGATTTCCATTATTCGCCACTAAATTATTGAAAGTGGTGTATTGTGTACTGGAATTTGATATATATTATCATGATTATCATTATATTCATGTATTTCTGTAAATAATTTGGTGGTTATTAACTTTTGTCCATACGACTCAGTTGATTAACGTGGTAAGGAGTTTCTTATCTCGCTCTTAATTTCGTGAGAATTCCATTGTTCACCACTTAATTATTACATGTGGTGTATGTGTACTGCACATGATTGTATTCATTGTGTAATATACATTAATTTATGGGTATTTACATAGTCATGGTATGATCCTTATTTCATGGTTGTTTGTTTCGTGAGTTACCAAATCGATTAGGGAATTTGAGATTTCAATTTCCACTCATTCGGCTTTACGCATATTTCATTGATTATGTTACTCCAAGATTATGTGTGGAATCACTATTCATTTGATTATGTCATAATTTCCACTATCCTTCCTGTGGATATACTTTTGATACACATAATCACTCCATTGATAATTCTCAAGTCATTAATATGAATTTGATAAGAGTAATTTTAACTCTTTCACCATTTGTTGAGTTAAACATCCAATTCGTTGGTGTTGTTTTTACAAGAATATGTGTGAATATCCTTTGATTGTTTTACACTGAATAATCAATCATATGTAGTGTATTTATATTTTTTTCACACATAATTATGTCGTTGATTTATCCTTAACCTAAGGATACGGCCTTTATGAGAGATTTCATTTCAATTTACATTCAACTGAGACTTCTTTGTTGATATACACCAAATCACTTTTATGTGGGGTATATAATGTACTTTGACATAGTATATCATGAATCCCTTTATTCTCATGATATTACAAATTTTTTATTACCTCAAATATTTGTATTCAAGTGTCTCTCTTTTGGTTAGAATCTCTAACCAAAATACCATTTTAAAATGTTTTAAAGACTTATTCTTCTATATCTTGCTCCTTAATGTATATGTTTTAAAAATGGTTTTAAGGATTTATTTATATGGACATTAAAGTTTTAAAATTAAAACTCCCTTTAAAAGTTTCAAAGTGGTATGGGACACTTTGATTCAAAAAAAATCTATTTTTAAATGGATTCTTGACAAATATTGTGACTTTTGAATGATTTCAAGAAAAGGGTGATATTTCTCTCAAATTGTTTTGATGATTATTTTCATCTATGTCAACATCCTTCATTATTATTGATTGAGGTTAATGTGATACAATAAAATCTTCCATATTATATCGAATGAGTTATGTTTGACTGTGGATGTGTTATTTTTATAGCATTCATGGTTTATGAGTAAATTATTGACATTTCGTATGTTAGTTCCAATAAGAATGTCTATGTTATATTTCAACCTTTACTTCATATAAATGTGTTGGATAAGTATGTTCCAGGTTGGGGACTGGTTAAAGTAAGCCCTCCAGGTTGGGGACTGGTAAATGTAAGCCCTCCAGGTTAGGGACTGGTAAAAGTAAGCCCTCTGGTTTGGTCTTCGGTTATTAGAGGCACTCCGGGTTGGTGCCCGGTTATTAGAGGAACTCCAAGTTGGTGTCCGGTTATTAGAGGCACTCCGGGTTGGGTTCCGGTTACAGTTAGCCCCAAGGTCTTGGGACGAGGCCTTGAAAATAAATTAAAGTTTAGCATTATGCATTCCATCATTATGAAAGTGGTTATTGATTTTGCATGTGATTATTCGATTAGTAGAATATCCATGTGAATAAGTAAATGGCATTATTTCATTTTACTTTTGCCATACTATGTTGAAGTTCAAGTTTAAAAGGATTTTGTTTTAGTAATGCATTGCCTTAAATGTTTATGCTTATTTTGAATGTTCCGCTATATTGTTATCCTTACTGGGCATTTGACCTCACCCATTTTCTATGTTTATTTTCCCCAGGATGTGAAGAAGTAAGTTATGAATGACCTGAAGGGATATTATGAAGGGATAATAGTGTGGACTGTGGAGATATTATGTTGTTGTAGTAGTTTTTCATTTTATGATGTAATGTAAGACTTATGAATATATCTAGTGTTTCCAAGGCTACTAAACCAATCGGTCTTTCAAGATTTGATCTTTTTTGTGATCATGCCAATGTTATGTAATAATGCACCGACTCTGGGTAACTAGGGTCGGGGCATTACAAAATATCTTTAAATCCTTCTTATGGAGGTTTGTTGAATGTTATGTGGATGAGTTGGTGGTAAAATCCAGAAAACATTCCAATCACTTGGCTGATTTTGAGACCATATTCCATAATCTTTAGAAACACAGTTTGAAGATGAACCCTTTGAAATGTACTTTCAAGGTAACCTCAGGAATGTTCCTTTTCGTCATTTTATGCCATCATGGTATCAATGTTGATACTAAGAAAAAACAATCAATCCTTTGTATGTCACCTCCTAGAAATTTGAATGAATTAAGAGGAATCCAAGGAAACTTCACTTATATTCGGCGATTGATCACTAATTTGGCAGATATTCATTTTCCCTTCACCTGATTAATGAAGAAAGGAGTCACCTATCAATGGACTGAATACTTCCAAGAAGCATTTGATACCATCAAGAAATATCTTTTGAGTCCACTGGTATTAATGCCACCTGTTGATGGAATAAATCTTATCTTCTATGTGACAGCTTTAGAGAGATAACTAGGTTCTTTCCTTTCACAAAGGAATGATGCTGGGAATGAAAATAGACTTCACTATATCAGTCGAACTATGATTGATTCCGAAACTCGGTATTCAAGTATTGAAAAGTGCCATATAACATTAATATTTGTAGTTCGAAACGTTAGGCACTACCTAAAACATCATGAGTTATAATTGGTATCTCTCAATAATCCGCTCAAATTTATTCGAAGTTGTCCTATGATTACTGGGCATCTGGAACGATGGTTAGTTATTTAAAAATAGTTTTATATTATGTTTCTTCCTCAAAAGGCAATAAAAGGCCATGCTCTGGCCGACTTCCTTGATCAGTATCCATCTGTTGAAGATTCATTATTAAATACTGGACTTCCTAATGAAGAAGACTTCTATATTTAGGATAATTCCCAAACATGGGAAATGTACTTTAATGGTGCTTCAAAATGTCCAATATGGAAGAGAATGTAAAACCCTATACTCCACTAAGTTGGGTTAAGAATTGTCCTTATTTCCCTAGAAAAGGAAGTGTTGCCTTATTCTTTCTTGTTGTCGGAAGGTGGTTCCAACAATGAGGCAGAATATCAAGCTCTCATTACATGTTTAGAATTATCCCTTCAGTTTTATGTGAAGCATTTGAAAGTAAAAGGTGATTCATAATTGGTAATCAAGAAAATAAATGGGGAATATTCTATCGAAAAATAAGAGTTAATCCCTTTGTGTGATTACATTAGAGGTTTAATGGATGAATTTACCTCAGATCTGACATTGTCTTATGTCCTCTGATCACAAAATTCCCAAGCAGATGCATTGGAAAATACAGCTACAAATTGGATGATATAAATCGGGATGAGATAGTCATCAGCATAGCCCATCGCCGTGTTGTCATACCTTTTGTTCAAACCATAATAGAGGAAATTAATGAATATTTACCTATTTTAGAGTCGTATGGTCATATCCTTGGATAGAGAACCTTCATCAGAGTTCTTCAAATTAATATGGTTGAGAAAGAAAAAATCTAGCGATGAACATCGAATTTTACTCTTTATGATCGTCCATACCATTAGATGATCCTTTATAAATGAGGATTTTATGGAATTCTCTTCATATGTATTGATATAGAAGATACTGTAGTTGTGATGAAAAATTACATTCAGGAACATGTGGTGTCCACCAGTATGGGAATTGACTCTCTGATCAGATTCAAAGGATTGGATACTTTTGGCCTTCAATGACGCATTATTGCAAAGATTTCACTACGAAATTTCATCCCTTACAAGTGAATGTCAACTTCTTCCATCAACCCCTAGGGATTCTACATACAACTAAATACTCTTGGCCATTTTCCACATGGGGAATGGATGTAGTTGGGCCTTATCCTAAAGCTACAGATATGCAGTTCAAGTATATTCTTACTACTGCTGACTTCATATCTAAATTGGCCAAGGAAATACCTCTCAGAGAAGTCAGAGCCAAAAGCATTGTTAGTTTTTTTTAAACTAAAATCATCACAATATTTGGCGCCCCTCATACTATATTCACAGAAAATGGAACCAATTTTTTTTGATTTAGGTAAAGAGGCATATCAGATGAATAATATAAAATCCAACTATTCATCTCACTATCATGCGGCGGACGATGGACAAATAGAGGCCTTCAACAAGACCCTATCAAATATACTACAAAAAATGGTGGATAAATATAATAAATATTATCCTGATAAACTTTTGAATGATTTGTGGGATTATTGGACAACTACTCATACTGCCACCCATGAAACTCCTTATTCCTTGGTATATGGAACAGAAGAAGTTTTTCCAATTTAAAAGCAATTGCCTTAACATAGAGTTGAAATCTGTGATCAGTTTTCTACAGATGAGAGGTCTCAGAATCAGTTCAATGAGATGGAACAATTAGACAAGAAAAGATTTTATACTTTGTGTCATTTAGAAGTCTATCAGAATAGAATAGCATGCGATTTTAACAAAAAAGTTTGTCCTCTATTCAATTCTTCAAGGAGAATTGGTATTGGTCCTTAGGACTACAATGACACTGGGGAAGAAACCACCAAATCTTGAACCAAAGTGGTAAAGACCTTATTCCATACATAAGGTCAATTCAAATGGATCTTATTCCCTAATCTCAATGGATAGAGAGCTTATTGTAGATATAATCAATGCTATATTATTAAAGATATACTTTGTGTAGTTGTACCCATCGTCCTTACTACATGACTTAAAACTGCACAATACCATGTCCTTGCTGCAAGAATGAAAACTGCACAACCCCCATCATCCTCACTACAAGACACAAGATGGTATTGTACCATATCCTTACTATAAGAATAAAAATAGAACATCCCCCATCATCCTCACTACAAGACATAGAACTGCAGATTACAATGTCCTCGCTTTAAGACTTAAAACATCACATCACCCACATCCTCGCTGCAAGACTGAAATCTGCACAGTATAATGTCCTAGTTGCAAGACATTAAACAACATAACAACAATACACATCCATTCTTCAAGACATTAAAATGCGCAGTATCTTTATCCTTATCGTAGGATGTTAAACGACATGACATCCTTTTTCCACATTGCCTGACATTAAACTGTACGACTAAAATTTTACCTATTTAACATAATAATCTTGCATAAGAAAGCATCATTTACATCATAAATAATTTTTAGTGGAATATGAGTCCCTCTTTTCCTATGTCTGAGTCAGATCTTCCTAGAGTCCTTATTTCAAGAACTACGTATAACTTGATTCTCATTTTCCAGTAGATACATAGAGATGCCTAAATATCTAATTTTGGGCCCAACCACAATCACAAAATCCTCTTATTTTCTTTTCACCTCATTTATATGAATCAGATATATATAGTGTGTTTTCTTATGATATATGATTTTGTCCTTATACAATTTTGTGTCCTATGATTTACTGTTATCTTAGAATGTGGGAAAATCCCCCATTCATCATGTCAAACTCGATTGTTGTGAGGAATGATTTTCTAAATAACTACATACAACATGATTATGATCTATTTGAGATATGTATGATGCTTATATCTCCAATCTTGGGCCCAACTATGATAAAAACCCCGTTATTCCTTGTATAAGAATAAAACCTGTATAGGGAATGTTTTAAGAACTATGTATGACTTGATTCTTGTCCCAACAAGAGACATATTGAAAATTGTGCTTTATACATTAATCTAGTTAAAATTTGTCTTTTTTTCACTTCGGTTCATCTCATCCTTACCGCACGATGTTAAACTACATGGAAATTTAACACCCATATTCTTTACATGTGTCACCTTTGTGTTATAGAAGATACCCTTACTGCTCTTTGTTTCTCACACTGAGCAAGCTTACGTGGGATTAAGAATCGGGTGAAAGGATTATTTATATAAATAAGGTGTCTCAACTTCTTATGGGGTTACTAATTTCCTCAATGCATCACTCAAAACTGCAGATTATAATATTAATTCAGAGGAAACATATAAATTATCCATTTTAAATATGAGTCAGATCTATGTAAAGGACGTTAAATTCATGGAAAATATTGGTTCAAATATTTTTGATATGAATTGGGAATAAGCCCCTTCCATATTCCAAACTATTAATATTAAATGTTTTTCAGATATTCATAATCATTCTTACGGTTTCTGGTGGTAATGTTTCTAATACCTGAGAACTCTTTTGCCTGACTATGTAGTACATGCCCTTAGGTGGCCTTAAATAAGTTAGCTTATTAATAGGCCTGTCAGCCAAAAGATGCCACTAATCGTCTATGAAGTGTATTCCCCAGTTGTCCCTACTTAACAAAACTCCATAATGGGTTTTTCAAATAATAGAAACATCATTCTTGGTTATAATATCAGTGTCCCCTTCAAACTTTGATGACAACATACTAGAATTTATATTTTAAAATAGTCATTCAAGTATATTTGTACCATTATATTTCTCCCAATCTAAAAATTTTCAAGACCATAGTTTACACATTTCCCTTTCCATGTGTGCAATGCAATATGAAATAACCTTGGAATTAGTTGGCCACATATCACATACTCTTTCCATTTCTGGTCCTAGTTGTATGACCTAAAACTACAAACACCATAACTCTTACATTTGGGTCAGAACCTCATAGGAGTATTATTCCTCTGAATATTTGGAAATATTGGTTGGAAATACCCTTTCCATATTTAGGTACATTTCTCCATAAGCCAAACTCTGTGCTTTGGAAAATCAGAATCTCCAAAAAATTTCTTCGGCTTTTAGTAGTAGAATGTCATATTTTTGAGAACTCTTTTGCTTGACTATGCAGCACATGCCCTTAGGTGGCATTGCATAAGTTACCTACATAACAGGTCTGTCTATAAAAATATGCCACTATTTGGCTCTACGGTAAATGCCCCAGTTGGACCTGCGTAATACAGCCCCCATATTGGGTTTGTCAAATAATGGTAACTTCATCCTTGAAAAAAAAATATTTTCTCTAATGCTCTTATCCCTTTTCCCTTAACATCTTTTGAATTCCTAAATTATTATATTATAGCTTAAAATTTTCCATTTTATACATGGATATGGTAGTATATTTCTAAATACATTAACAATAAATTGGGAGATTATTATACCTTTGGTTAGAGCTAAAGATAATAAATTAAAGCCACACAATGTAATCATGGCATAACTTAAAATTTCACAGTACAAATGTCCCCACTACCTGACTTAAAACTACATAATATGATATCAGAAATACATTTTTCTAATAAATATTAACCATTCATCATACAAAAAATTGGTATAGAAATGTTTTCCTATTCATGACATATGTTAATATAAAATTGACCTTTCATTCTTAAAATTACTTTCTTTGAAAAAACCATGCACTGTGGTCTTGAGTGACTCAAATCATATTTTCCCATATCTATCAGTAGTAAAATGTCAAATTCCTTAGAGCTCTTTTTTCTGACTATGCAGCACGTTCTCTTAGGTGGCCTTGAATCTTTTGGATACATAAATGGCATGTCATCCAAAAGCTGCTACTATTTTTCTATGCAACATATACCCCAGTTGGCCCTATATAACACAGCCCCCATAACGGGTTTGTCAAATAATGATAACTTCATTCTTGGAAGAGACTCCCCTTATGTTGATACATGTTTTAAATTTGGTGGCCATAAAAATCATGGGTCAATATTCCCCTTGGTAATATTTAATGAATATTAAAGAAATTCTTAGCAATAGAGTCTTGTTTAGGAACTAATTTCAAAATTTATGGTCAAAACTATTTGACTCTAAATATAATCCTATTATAGTCCAACATGAAAGACTGTAAACTATCAACAATAGAAGAATTGGTACTCATTAAATTAAGAACCCACATAGGGAACTCTAAACAAAAATCGAGTCCCATCTCACTAAATGTATATTTTTGTATGATTTAGGTAATATTGATCAATAAAAAAATCAAAAGATACGAAATTTGTGGGGTTGTCCATATAACTCTAGAAATAAGTTAAATTATGCTCATTAGGTCCATTCGGATAATAAAGTTTTTTGAGCACTCCATTCTTCCCATTGTAATAATGATAATCTAATATGAAGGTTTAATGATTTAAAAAAAGGATGGTCATTATCATCGTTACCATTAATATTGAAATCAGGGAAAAATGGAATGAAAATGAATATGATTGGAGAAAATAAATCCCATTTATTTATATTGTATCTGCGGGATATCCATAGAATGGATATTCTCTCTCCGGCGTCAAAGTAAACTCTCTACATGAATCCTCATTTGTTGAACAGATTCATAAGCCCCATCAGCTACCTGTTGAAGTTGACATAGCTGAGTAACTCTAGCCTCCTATGCCCAACAAAGTGCTTCCTTAGCAGTTGAAATGGCTATTATCCCCTCCAATTGGGTTTCTCCCAATGTATGGTTTAATTTCTCAAGTTTTTATGAACAAAATCTTGTTTCTGTTGAAGATATAACAACTCCTTCATGGCTTCTTTGATTTTTTGGCTAATTTCGATCAATTTTGTGTTATGATTTGCCTCCGCCTTAGTAATAGAAGCTTGTTATTCCTCAATATGGATAGTCCATTTAGCCACATCAAAATCATTTTTCAGATTATTTTCCAACTCCCATCATTGAATTATTTGATTCATATCATCATAGACTGGTCGATAAATAAATCCATCAAATCCTAATATGCAGAATAATACTGGGAGTTTGAAAAAATGGGACAACAATTCATTTAAAGGTTCTCATCAATTATTCTACATATATGCCTCTATGTCTTCTTACATTCCATACCAAGATCATATTTCATCTATATGTCTGAATCTGAGTCATTACTATGAGGAAGAATGTACTCTGGAAACAAATTACTTAAATAGAAAACAGGTTCTACTTCTCTAGGAATAATAGAAGCATAAACTTCTAGTCATTGTGTGTTTCAAATGGAAGAAACAAATATGATTCAGACATATGATTATATTTACCCATTAATAAGTCAGATCTTTGATTGGATTCGTCCCTTGTATTCTCAGCTTCAGTGATATGAGTAGATGTTTCTCAAGAAGGGGCATTCCACTGAGTTTTCTCAGATATCATACTTCATGGCTCAAGAGCATCTCTTGATGGAGGATCCTATACAGGTATTTCTCTATCTCTAGAAGAAGGATAGAGTGGAATACTCCATTGTTGAAGAGATTTTACAACATTTTTTATAGATAAATATGCATAAGGTGAACTTTGATGTAAAGAATCAAGTAAAAAATAACAATTTTGTAAGGAAAATGAATGAATAAGGACTTATGTCCTTGAAAATCATCAAGAAAATCCCCAAACACAATGATGGAACCTGGAAAATCAATATCTGGATTAAGGGATTCTATCATTTTAGTGAATGAAGCCTAGAATGTAATATCATACTCACAATTTAAGGTATCCAAGAAATGTTGGCTGATGCCCAAATTGGCTCCGCTGACATTCTGTTCTATTGGATCTTCAATCTGTACAACATCATCAGGTCTTTCCAGGTTTGGGCATACATAAGTATTTGTCTTAGATATCCATGGGTCCTCATTCCTTTCTTCTGGGCCAATAAGAATATCATCATTGATTATTTCAGGATCCACTGAATAAGGAATGCATTTAATCTTATAGTGGATTTTCTCTCTCTCAGTAGATCCAGGAGCGGGTATAGCTGATTTTTTGGATGATTTATCTACTATGATAGTTGATTCATCAACGTGAATTTGGGTCTCTATTGGGGTGTCCTTCTCTGGTCTAGAATAATCAACTCTTAGTCCTTTGATAGAGGAGAGGTACACAGATCCTGCATGAGGAAATATGATTACCGGAGTGTGTTGATAAAATTACATGCCCTAAGGACAACATAAATACTTACTTCATCACTGAACACTTTGGATCAATCTCATTTCTCTCTGGAATTTCTTTTCAAAAGCACGGGGAGAAATCGAAACACTCCTCTTGGCATGAGAAACTTGAAGTAATTGTTGAAAATTATTGATCGCCATTACCCTAGTCATAATTATCGCTATTGGAGAATGTTTTATAGACCATGGATGATCATTCATTGCATCAATGGGAGAGCCTGAATGCCCATACTTTTGTGGTTCAAGAACTAGTCTAGATAGTCCTTCCCTACATTCAATCTCCATAAATACATTTTCATCAAGATTAATGATGATGAATTGTAATACAGTGTTGAGACAAATGAAAAAAAGAAAATACATTCTCAGTATTAAAATAAATATCCCGATCCCCCTCAGAGTCAATAATTACCTATTTATGTACTCTTAATTCCATCATATGAGATACCCGTTTGGAGGCTGACATTTGTTCATCAGTTACATATATAAAGGCCACCAGCTCCATAATATACTTCTATACTTCATCCATGTTAATATCTAGATTTCAATCAGAAGGTTCCTTAATGTCACCAATATATAGTATTCAAATTCCATGCAGGAGGAATGTCCATGCATCCCAAAGATCATGGGTTACACTCTCCCAATGATGAATGGATGAAGGTCACACATAATTCAATCTTTGTATGGTCGATTATGGAGGAGATTCAACTCCTTCTAACTAGTGATCCTCTTCAGGCCTCCTTTCTTCTTCAGAGAGTTTAAAGGATAAAATAGGTACCTATGTTTGATGAGAGAGATTGGATCGCCTTGGAATTGGAGGTATTTCTTCTCTAGACTTAGTCTTCCTGGTATACCTTATGTGAAGTTGTTTTGAGGCATCTGAAACCTTTTAAACTTATGTATCATCTCTGGCCTTGGATTTTTATCCATGATTTCCACATGCAATAGTCATTGTAGCTTCCACTCGATATATTCCTTTTGTCGAAGTCCCATGAGGATATGAAGAAGCCAATGCTTTTTCATATACATATTCCAATTTGATTGATGCATCTGATGGAGGCAATGTAATTGAAAATCTGGATGCCTCTAAAGCCGTTAGAATCCATAATTGTCTCGCTACCATTGGGTGCTTCTCATGTCTAACATACATAGGTGGAAAAGTGTTTTATTATTGAAGACATCTGAACTGAAGAGAAAACCTGTAAGTGATGTTATCCTCATAGATAATTTCACCATCAATATTGGTTGATAATACACCATCTCTAAAGGCCATCATATAAGATCTCTTCTCATAATTCTTTTCCTTACCATCATCAATATATTATCTTATTGGTGGGTTAACAAAAGGAAATAATCTAAATTATCCTAAGACATTCAATGCCTTTATCACAACATCATGTCTCAAATTTAGAGGCTGAATATAAGATATTTTCTTTAGAAATGGGGTAAATCAACCATTGGGAACTATAACTGACTTAAACATTGTGTATGATGAAAAGTGTGTTGCAATCCTGCCCCACACCACTTGGAATGGCCCTACAATTCTAAATAGATCCTTTTCATTGTAAAAATTCTGCAATAGATGGTAACTTCTAGCCAATACAGGGGTTGAAAATCCAATAGACTTCCATTCTACCAATTTAGCTACAATGAAAAAATTACTTGATCTTACACCACATCCAGATTCATGGACTGGAAGCAAGTAAATGTTTATCCACATAGAAATTAAGGATGCTAATAATACCTTTTAATATATATCAGGTTTTACTGTATATCCCCAACACTTATAGTAAGCTCTTTCTCATGTATGCCAATATGTTCCTCAACTGACCCATTTCTCTGTAGAAGGACAAATAACATGACATCTACAGGTTGGACCTTTCTATATTGTTGGTTCTAATAAGTCTTGCATCCACACTCTAACATGAATATATTTGTTATCTTTTGGTAAACTCTTTTCTATTTTAAATAATCAATGGGCCAACGGTGGTGTTCTGGTAGCATCACCCCATGTTTTAATGGTTGGAATGAATTCATCATACCTTTCCCCAAGAATGGGAATTCCATCTATTTGGAAAATATCCCAGAGACTAATACCAACTTCAAAATGCGTCAAATGGAAGGAGTTCGTTTTATGACTCCATAGGATTCGTAATTAAGGAATAAAATCATTTTTATAAATATAAGTTTTCCCTATCTAGTCACCTTCAAAGATATCGATGTATGATAACACTTTACCGAATTCTGCACAAGTCTGACAGACCCAAAATTCCCACATCCACTTTGGTTTAACACCTCCTCCATAATTAAGATCTCAATATTCCTTCCAACTATTATATTGATCTATTTGAGCAGCTAAAAAATTTGAATCATTTAAATGTGGACTTGGATCTACAACGTGATCCTTCATATCAGGAGTGCAACCACTATGATGAAGAATTCAACTAATAGGGATCGTTACATCTTGTACTGCAACCCCCTTTCACAAATATTCATGCAGTTACAATTGGTGTATTGGAGAAACCAATTATTTGGAAAGTACTTCTTAATATATGGTACATGGGCATCTTGAAAAAGCCCATGCCCGTACAAGGGTAAGTAAGGACTTTGTGGATAGTCACATTGGAATATAATTAAACCCTTATATATCCCATGAAGGATACTTTCAACAACGTCATAGTAGTTTGATCTGATGATCTTCATCATTTCATTTTGATGGGCCTTAGATTCTTCAGTATGGGTCATTAAATGATCCATTTTTTCCTGTGAAAGAATTTCCAAACTTCCCCTAGCCGGTTGTAATTTTATCTCTAAATTCATCCTAAATAAAAAAGTGAAATAAAAAATTTGGCAAAGGACTCTGTTCGCGTAGGTCCTTCGACAAGGTCTGCCGTGTATGTCCTATGATGAGGTCCCTCATGTAGGTCACTCGACAAGGGTCCTAGAGAAACTCCTCTGACGAAGTCCTTCTATGTATCATCATCGGTAAAATAGTTCCACCTTGAGAAAATTTCAAAGAAACTATACAAGACCACAATGCGTTGAGGCTTGGAAAAGGAGATAAGAAATGAGAGCTGGGAAAATTTGAAGGCACTAGAGAAAGTAATTGTAAAGGATGAAACCTATTTATAGACCCCCAAGGACCTGCATGACATGCCTATATGATAACACTCCATGCCATACCTCCATGAAGTAGCTTCATGACAGACCATTGTAGTCCATCAATGTACTCATAGTATTTTCCTAAAAAAATTTACCCCGGAATTGACCCTCTTTCTAAGCGGAACCAATTCTGAGGGGGGGGGGGAGGGGTTTGTTGACAATACATAAAAATACAAAAATATCATGAGGATCACTATGGATATTTCCAAATCCCAAGGGAGAGTTCTAATAAATTCAATGGAAAGATAAATCCACCAAATCCCTATACCACCAACCTACGTGACAGATCTGCGCAGCAAATCAACGCGACAGACCTATGCGGACAAGCTATGTGACAGACCTATGCGGCCAAGTGACGAGATAGAATTTTTTTAGTTTTTCTATGATAAGGTCCTGAATGGAGGACCTACATGGATAAAACATCATTTGACCAGGCCCATCTATGCCTATAAATAGAGACATTGGGCTCCCCATTTCGAGGACTGAAAATTTGGAAGAATCTCGGAAGCTACCATTGTGTATCTCTTTCACCTAGAACCCTCAAATTGTCTCAGGTAGCTCTCCAAAACATGAGAGAATATACAATTAAATGGGATAACAATGTTTTGAAAGTATTTTACAATTTCTATATAAGTTTGGTTCTCATATATGAAATACATTATTCACTTATCATTCATACCTGCGAGGCATACCTTTGTGCCACACCTGCACGACATACCTGCACGCCACAACTACACGGAACACCTACGCAACACACCTGTGCGGAATAACTGTGTGGCACACCTTTGTGATACATCAACATAGGGTACCTACACATTATAGCTGTGTGATGTTCCAACATGATAGATATTGGAATAAAGCCTACATACCAACTCAAGTACCCTCTTTAAAATCCATTCATGGTAGGGTATCTCCTTGGTTCCCTTATCTGAAAGGGACTAATTTGAAGACTCCACTAAAATCTCATGACATATAAAACCATTGGGAAAGGCACCTCTGCATGTCTCCTATATGGTTTTGTATTTACACAGTTAGGGGTTTCCCACATTTTTTTATAAGGAAGTTAGGATACAAGGAATGTCTGTGGGGTTTTATATCCACAATCATATGGACCTTTCTCCCATAAACTGTGTTGGGAAGTTCCTAGTATAGAGGATTAGTATTTGGGTTATGTACTCCCAATTTAATCTCTAAGACCTGTAACCTTAGGTCAGATTTAAGGAATGTACAGTTCACACTTTCTTTTCCATGCAAGCAAAGGAGAAGTCCCCTTCCCCAACCGGGATCAATTTTAGGGCAACCATACTGGAGTAAAGCCTATATTTTCTTACAGGAGGTAGCACCAGTACTGATCTATTCTTCTAAAGTGACAAATAATAGAGGGGAGATGGGAACAAAGACTCTAGTTACCCTTTCCCTCTCCCATTAGGGTTTTTACACATGGGCAATTATCCTGGTGTAAGCCCCTATCCTTCATCCCTTCCTCATTACGTTGGACCCTTGTCTAATGTATATAGAACCAAGGGAAGGCTTGTCGCCTCACTCTTCCATGGTCAATGTTCCCTCTTCCACCAGTAGAGGAGGAAAATTTTGAATGTTCTATTGTTGAATATTTATCATCTACCTTTTTCTGAGACCGAGCATGACTCACGTGATCTTATATATTGGTCATGGTCACAACATTTGAACCATTGAATGAACTATCATAACTCTGATTCCCATCATAATTGAGATACATAGGAAGCCTTCTCAGGGCCCTATCTCACTGGATATCATCTTCATGAATCTGACCCTAATTCTCTTAATATGGGCCTCCTCTTTAAGAATAAGACCCAAATTAAACCTTAAAATCATTAAGACATCCATTTTAGGAAGTTAGCCAAAACTCATTTCTGTCAAAGGACTATACTCTCATATGAGACTTATCAAACTATGTGGGCTTTGATTCTCATCTATATGTGATACATAGGAAGCCTCCTTTAGGTTTAAACCTAATACCTTTAATCAACCATGTTCTCCTTGGGTCGCATTCCGAATAGGATGAGATCTTTCTTTAAAACCCATATCCTTTCCATGTTCCTTTGGATGCTTCACCATAAGTCTCACACTATGTTTTGACTAAGAATATTCTGCATAGATGTACATACCACATTACATTAAATTTTATGACTAGGTCCTTATCACATGACCTTTAAGGGTATGATGTGTCCCATTTAGTGGCACAGAACTATGAGGGTTCTGATTCCTTTTACAAGGATACGTAGGTAGCCAATTATATGGGACAATCCCATGATCAAACCAAACCTTATTTTCCCTATAAAAAAATAAATTCTAGAGCACCCCACTGAGTGGATTAAAAACTAGTATCATCATAATGATGATTAAAATAATCATGAAATAGTATATTTGAGGATATCTTCATTTATGAAGAATCTTGAATGCATACTGGTGATTCTAAAAAGTACACATGTTAATAAGTGATTGAAAATTCCATGGGATACTTATGACAAACATGGTGAATTAATAAGAATTCAAAAAAAATATTTTTAATTATAAAGAGAGTCTTGGAGTAGACAATAATTCCCCCCAAAAGGGCATGATGAGTCCTACCTCCCATCCTATCGACCAATGCACGTACTTATGTATCGTGAAGTTAAAACATAATGAATGCCTGCATTTGGAAAGTGGGTCCCCTTTAGAAAAATAATTGTTGGAAGTTTCAAGTTCCATAAATAAATCCAATGGAAACCACTTGTATGTAGTGATTCTTAAAACTATAATACACATTTCAATGAACTACAAAACACGTGAAGAGGCATTTCTATTGTGGATTTTTTTTCATTTTTTTACATATTTTTCATTATTCATCCCTTTTTCATTGGGTGATGATACCCCCATAGTGAAGATTTTTTAGGATGGTTGTGGTATTAAATTATATAATAGATGTATATTTTCCTCTTGACATCTTTCTTAGAGTTTTTGAACCAATACCTCAACAGAGAGAGGACCCAAACTGATCAGGGATTTTTTGGATTATTTTCACCTTTATCTAGGAGTATAAGTTCATAATCCTTCCATAAGAAGTAGATATATATGGAGACTTTCTTGAGCATTGTTAGGTAAGTAATACATTGAAAAGGTTTGTCAATTATTCTAAATGGGTAATCATTTATTGAGTGTTACAATTGTAGGCATCCAAAGTATATTCAACATTATTTTGATATGCCTCAAAATGAATTTTATTTCAATAGAGATACAAGGTACATATAGAGGTTCTATTTTAAATATCCATGATATTCACAATAATGAAATTTTTATTAGATTAAATTATTATGAGTAGTTATATGATTAAAATAATAGTTTGGTAATTAGGGTTCTTTTGGATATTTAGGTCATAGAGGAGGATGTGGTTCCCCGGGATAGGGGAGGTAGAACAACCTTGAAAACACATCTTAAGGGAGTCACATTACAGATCATGTGACTAGATCATAAAAAATAAAATATTACATAATTTTTTATGAATATTCAATACATGTGATAATTATACATTTCCAAGGACTATGTAGGTTTAGTTCATTTGGATAATAGATATATAAATAACTTATTTCATAATATAATGTCAACATCTCCCACAAATATCTCCATACGAATCCCTTTATAGAAAAAACATACATAGAACCTTCCATCAAAACCTAGGGAAGGAAGACATAATAAAAGGTGAGCTTAGATTCTCAGTGTGTGTAATCATGTGAGACATCAATCCTAAGAATGAAAATTAATAATGTAAGTGTATGATAATATAATCAAGTCATATGAAAATGAATTATTAAAAAGGATGTCAAAAAATTGATCATCATTCAAGATTGAAACCATAAAAAAGTTTCATTGTAAGCATATGAAATAATAATCTTGTGAACATAGAGATTTTTAATCCTATCAACGTGTAATGTTGTGAGAAAAACTAGAAGCAATCACAATCTCACATCAAAATGTGATAATAATGATTTTAAATCATTTCTATGCACATTTCTATGAGTATAACTAGTAGAAATCATACTCACTGATCTAAATATGAACATAGCTATTCACAATCATGCCTATTTTTATTTAATTGATTGATTAAGATCCATGTGATCATTGAAAGGGGGAGGGGAGAATAAGTGATTTTATTATATTCTTAATAATGAAACAACTTATGTATACAGTGATAGAGAAATGAATCTGCTATAAAATAGTTAAAGAAGAAAATCCATGTGAATGTAGGTATTTACAAGGGTCACTAATAAGGAAATATATATTGTCCATGGAATAGTTCGAAATAATCATAGAACACATAGACTGATAGAATAAAATCCATTTGGATTTTATAATAATAAGGTAATATTCAATTACATGATTTGAACTATATTTAATTGATAGTTCTTCTTCTCCATAGATTGATATAAGATATAAAAATGTTTTTATAACCAACATGATGACCATAAATACCATGTATTTGTATGATTTCACTATACTTCTAGAATTTTCACCATAATTTATATTATTTCAGATTATTTTTCACTTTATTTTACTAAAAAGTGAAATAATCTCTTCATAGAATTATATAGTAAATTTTACGTCTGGTCTTTTCACCATCCAGTATACAGAACCTGATGAAACTCTATCTGATACCCAATTTATCTAATTAACCCACTTTGACAAATCGATCACGTTGGACCGACTTCCCCTTATAACTTGTCATCATACTCATATTTAGCATGTTCATTTGGTCATTTCTATACACCATCAACCTAATATAAAAAGATGGTAATACACTATATGGAAGTTTTCATACCGATTCCACCTTAATTTGTTAATATGACCAACTCTCCACTTTATAACCCTTCTACCAACTACCAAATATCAACTCCCATACTCACAAAAACATAAACCTATTATATAGGATTCATTCCTCTAATAATTAAGGACGTGTTACCTAAATTGAATTCAAATATACTACTCAAAACCATGAGTTTCCCATATAGATACTTCCTTCCATTATTTTCATTAAAATATCCTTTGAGATAAAAATATTTCTTGATACCCAATGTAAAAAAACATATTCCAACCTTTCTAAAACCTCAATGAAAATATGGTTCATTGTTTTTTATTTTTATATAGTCAAATAATCATATTTTCATTATCAAATTTATAATGTGTAATAATTTTTCTTTAAACACCCAGATCCTTCCTTCTGGTGAATATACAAAAAAATTATTCCAACTAAAAAAAATATGACTTGTTTTCCTAAAAACTATTAGGAAGCCCTTATAAGTCTTTTTCTAGACACTTTATCCATCTGATGAAATGAATGAGAAAAGTTTTACTATTTCCTTCTCATAGAAACTTATAACTAATGAACCTCATATACATTTATTTGTCCTATCACATCCAATGTAGTTTTCTATCCAATGACTCAAAGAAAACTTCTTAATAATTTAGAGCCTTATTCAAATAATATCATGAAATTTTAACAAGTTTATTCATTATAATTCATACAAAATAAAATAATCTTCAACTCAATGACATTTTAAAAGGTTCATATCATGCACTAGAATTGATGTCTTCGAGTTTTCCGTCTGATGAACCTTCTCAAAACATTCTGACGGAAGGACTAACAAAAAAATTCAACTCATGGAAAATGTTAGATAACTACATAATAGTCCAACTAATTCCATCATCTAATGACATTTCCCCGAGGACACTATTTCTCAATTTTTAAAATATCCTTAAATAAATAAACTCCATAAATGAATGACTGATAACATTTTGTAACATAGAATTCAATAAATAGGCTTAGTCTAGAATATATAGAACAAATTTATAAAATTATATTTGTATAAAAATACCAGAAAACCCCCTTTGACATAAGCTTATATCATAAAAACATTTAATAGTTAGCATGTTTTCAAATAAAATATTATAAAAAATATCCATATTTAACTTCACCAAACATCTATCCAATAGAACTTGTGATAATGCTTGGATAAACATTGAGTTATACACTCTAGATGATCACATCGTACTCATAGAATCTCTAGGATGAACTCATGTTAGTGGAATCCACTAATACACTTGAGATATTAAAATTATTATGATCATCATTGAAGGAGAGAGAAATAGTTTAATGTGATTTATGTTAAAAAAATATAACACTCTAATAAAACGTTCTTCCTCTTACTTCCATTTTAAAAAATATAAAAAATTATTGGTCCCAAAAATTCCCCCCTTAATTTAATTTGGATCAAAAAAAGGGAGATAAAAATATGAAACTTTGAAACTAAAGTAATGGATTACTTGTTCGATAATTATATGACTACATGAATGAAGTCAGTTACGAGACACTAATAATTTAATATAAGTACTATGATATCCATAAGCACATATCTATGAAAAATTACTTACAATCTTTATTATAATTTTCTAAAAAAAAATCGATCTTCTTCTCTCACTACTATATTTTACCTCTAAAAATATATTTAACATGTTAGAATAACTTCCTTTAATCACTTCAACAAAATTTTAAAATACATCACAAAAATGGAGATCACAAACTACCCATTATAAAAATTCCCCTAAATATACGTTATTCCTCAAAAAGTTTAAGCACATATAAATGTGTAGATTTAGGTTACAACTTTTCTCCCCCATTAAAAATACTATCCAAGGACAAGATGAGATAGGAGATGAGTATCAGATACCTTTACATTGAAGTGAGTGAGTTTTTACACCCATGATCAACATCAATTTTTGAAATGTTTCCTTAAAAAAATGTTTAACGAATATTTTGTCAACATAGTACTTTGTGAGAACAAAGTTCATCATTAGATAATTTCTATCTACACTCCCTTTAGTGAATTGATATTTAATAAATATATTCTCTGAATGATATAATTTCCCAATATTCTTATTAATATTTATACCAATTTGATTTTCACAACACAAGGAAGGTCAAAACATCACATTAAGTAATAATTATTTCAACTGAGACTCTATCCACAATAACTATGTAGCTGCTTGAGTGGCAGGAACATAATTAGCTTCATCTATAATGAGAGTTACCGAATTTTTCATCATCATATACCCACTCACAAATATTTCTCTCGAGAATAAAACTATACTATATGTGGATATTCTATCATAAATAAATCCTACCCAATCTCAATATGTGTAACCAAACTGATCAATATTTTTGATCCATCATATTTTATTCTGAAATCAGTTGTCCCTTTGATATATCAGATAATTATTTTTATGAATATAATATGAGATTAAATTGGATAACATTGATACCTGGGACACAAAGTAATAGTATACACTATATATAGCCTTGAATTAGTTATATATAACATAATTTCAACAAAAAATGTAAACTTTTTAGGTTTAACCTCTTTACCTTCTCTATATTTTGACAACTCAGTTCCAACCAAAATAAGTGTAAAAGTAGGATTCAGATCTTTCATTCCATACTTATTAATAAGTTCCTTATCATTCTTATCTTGAGATAGAAAAATATATTTATTCTATTCAGATATTGGTAGTCCAATAACATATTCCATTTCTCCAATCAGGTATATTTAAAATAACTTCTTAGTATATTCAAATTTTTTTTACATGTTTCATTATCTTTAAATATTAATATAATATCATCAGCATATATAACCACAATGCAAGAAATCTCATGATTTTATTTAATATAGAAGTAACTATCCAATCTTAATTTCTTATGTTCAAATTCCCTTAGGAAGTATCTAGTTTAAAATACCAAGATCTTGGATCAAGATTCGAACCATATAGGTCCTTGTTTAACTTTCACACATAACATTCATCTTTTCCAAGAATTTAGACAAATCATTGATCAATATAAACTTCTTCATCGTGGAAATTTTTTAGAAAAGGGGACTAAAAATAAATCTGTAATATTTTATATAATTGTAGTACAAAAATAGCCATTAAAATATTGATGGTTTCAATAATTTTTACTAGAGAAAAGGTATCATCAAAATAAATGACTTAAATTCATGAGTAACCATTAGAAAACAATCATTAATTCTTTCTTATCACTTTTACATATACAAACCATTATTCTTTTTTAGTTTGGGTATGGGTTCCCATGTATAATTATTCCTAATATAATCTAACTCTTCATTCATAGTATCAATCCACTCATAATTCATTAATTATTTTTCCAAAACATTTTTGCTCGTTATATGAATATAATAAGTTATATTTAACTAAACTAAATATTATTGTGGTTTGATGTGATTTCCCTTAATCCCCAACTATGTTTTATACATCAACTTATTTCCATATCATAAGATGAGATAGAAGTAATTGTTCCTCATTTCATGAGATAGATGATTTAGATGATTTATATTTCATATTTTCATTATTAGTATTTTAATCATGAACATTTTTATGTTGTCTACCTATTACCAATTCTTATTCCCTTTCTTTAATATCTGTAATTTTTTAAAACATTTTTATGAGATGATTCAATAACATTCAAATCTATAAAGAAAACAATATTTTTTTATAGCACCCATATAATCTACCATAAGGAAAATATACAATAAATATAAATTCAACACCTCTATGAAAATATTTCCCAGTATAATTTCCTTTGAATTTTATAATACAAGGACTTCCAAAGACCCATAAGTGTTAAAAAATGATATTTCTTTATAATAAAATTCATGAGAAGTCATATCTGATTTTGGTATATCGAAACACCAGTTTTAAATGTGGATAGATACTCCAACAACATTCGTCAAAAAGAATATGAAATTATCAATTTCAATCAGCATAGTTAATAACCTCTCTAAAAAACATCAATATTTTCTTTTCAGTAACACTACTCTACTATGGTGTGTGTATTGAATTAAATTCATGAAAAAGTTAATAATTTTCTAGATAATATCTAATATCCCTATTTGGTAATTTATTACCATTTTCATTTATAATATTCTTCTTGGAATGAGAACATTCCTTTTTATTACTTATTATAAAACTCTTAAACATCTGAGAGCCTTTTAATTTGGTTTCTAACACATAATATAGAGAATGCGAGTAAAATAATAAACAATGTAAATAAATTATTTTTCTTCATTTCTTGACTACTTTCTCATAGGCCAACAAATATGAGAGTGTATAAGTTCTAAGTGGAAAGGGGGGTGTATATCACCCTTGTTATGTACTGAGTTATTAATTTTCCCTTTTGAAAACATTGAACAAAAAAATTATTCTTCATTACATGTTATAAAAATCATGAATACATTCCCTCTTTATGATATTTATCATATTAATGAAGCATATATATCCCAGATTCTTATTCGATTACCAATTTTCATCCATCATGGCCACATAACATGAACAATGCACATGACCAACAAGAGATAACATTACTTAGTTTATTTTCCTCTTACATCAACTATTCTATATTCAATATTTTTAGCATGAAAGCAATTTAAATAAAAAATAAGTTCTTTATCAACATCATAATGTTATAAGACACTTAAAAATTTTTGTTTCATACCAGAAAAAATGAAGTTCTTTTATATTTCAATATTTCTTTTCAAACAATATAAAATCTGACACATTTGATTACCCGGGAGTCATCATTTTCATGTTCCACAATACATTCTTTATAATCATTAATCATTATCAAAAACATAAAATATTCATTCATATATAAATAATGACCACTATATAATACCTAATTTCATTCACTTTTCATAGTTTTGAGAGTTTCTTTGACAACAAATTCCTTGTTATTGCAATTTTCCCCTTTCATATGTGGATTTATACATTGTTATTAGAAATATTGTTAAGCAAGTAACATTAAAAAACATTAAATGGAAATATTTTTAGGTAATTCACATCTTCTAAAAAGATTTTCCATAGGTCGAAATCTAATTTATGTTTTAAAACAAGATTTATTAGGTTGACTTATTTGATTGGATTTAATCCCCCTCAATCTTTACCACAAGTAACTTTTAGTTTATTATAGTTTCAATGATTAAACTAAGAATTTTTTTTATTCACAAATACTATACTATACTATTAGTATCCATAAAAAGTTTATTTTCCACTATAATATACATTATCTCAAGAACTACATACTGATCATCCATCACAATTCATACAATCAACCATGGAACATTGTTCTATAACATTTTTTGATAACTTTCTAAAATATTATACTTCATCTTAGACTACCTTATATCCTTTTATGAATCCATAGTTGTATAAAATTTTTTTTATACATCTAAACTATAAAATATTTAGAATTTTTAACTCCGCTTTTTTTGACTTCATACATGGTTTTGACTTGATTTTTCATCTAATCATATTAAACCTTTTTGTTATACTTTGGGGATTTTCTATGATCCTTCTAAGGTTTAAAATTTATATAAAATACATTATATTATTTAATTTAGTTTTAGAATTTTTTATTTCCATTTTTATGTTTAACAAGTTTTTGATAAAGAATATCAAATTATTTCTCTTTAACATATATCTTATCATTAATACTGATTTTTTGAGTCTTCCCATCATCATGTAACTCTTTCATGTAATCACTCTATTATATCAAATTGTATTTTCTTGTAATAAAATTTCCTTCATTATTTTCTAAAATATTTTATTTCATAAATTTATTTTTACCTTTTTGAATTCTAACAATCTTTTCAAGGCATTATATTATCTTTCATTTAATCATAAAATCAATATGAGTCTCTTTTTCTTCTTAATTCGAGTTATTTAATTTATCACTAGTGAGTAGTTCATCTTTTAATATTATAATAAGAAAATTTTCAGTAGCACCATCATTGAGGTTTTCAGCTTCTTCTTCACTGCCATCATCTTTCTCACACATAAATAAAAAGTATTTGTTTTTATATTTAGATAAATTCTTGTCATTTCCTGATATATGAGGAATATTTTTTCAATATTCTATTTTAGAGGTATTCTCAATTTTATATCCTTATCAATATTATCATTATCTTCCTTAAGTCTTAGATATTTTTCACCAATGTATTGTATAACTTTTCAGCCAATATACTTCCATGGTAAGATTCCATTATACTTCTTTATGACCCTTTTCTCACATCTATAAATAAATAAATAAATTTATCAAATTTATCTATAACCTCAAATTCTCTGTCAGAGTCAATAAATTCTTCTTCAATCACATCTTTATTAGATTTTCTATTATTTGTGTCCCATAAAGATATTTCTAGATCTCTTTTTCCTTCTTCGAGATTTATTTTTCTCTTCTTATGGTTCCTATAGTTCAATCTTCCATGTTCTGAACATGTCATCTTATGGTTCTTATAATTTCATTAAATCATGTAAATAAGTCACCAATATATTCATCATTTTCCATATTAAGATCATCATACATTAATATCTATATTTCTTACTTATATTTATTCACCATTTTATTTCACTCAAAGTGGTTCTCCAACTTAACCTAGATGCCATTATCCATTATAATTCAATTAAATCTTATAAACTAAATTTCTGAGAGTGAGGAAAGTAAATCATTTTTCCCTCTCGTCATTCTCTAAATTCGTATTATCAACAGATGTTAAGGGATAACCCTTAGCATGTAGATGGAAACCATGTATAGAATCCGTAAGAACTTAATATTCAATGGGTATCATATAAAATTACATTTTATCTTTCCAGATATGATAGTTATTTACATCCAAAATAGGAACCCCCTTTATGTTTATAATGTTCAATATATCTATGGTGACCTTCCTCATATCCACACTTCAGAAGAGTGTCGATGAAGGAATTATTGGATATTACACCACATGAAATGATCAATCATGATCTATATGATCACAGATAGGGGAGGGGTAGAAACAGTGATCTTACCTAGTTATTTTTTCACTAATGTAATAACCATCACCTTTGATTAGTAATAAATTGATCATATGGAAAATAAGAAAACATGCATAAACACATAAACATATGTATTTACATGCTTATATACTCAATAAGTGCTTATAACCCATGAAATTGTTTATATATAATCCAAGACCACACAAACCATGAAAAAAAATCCATTGTTGGTTACAAAAAGTAGGGAATATCATTTCACGATCATAGCACTGTAGTTAATCAAAAGTGCATATGGTCCTCACATAAATAAAAGATATAATGGTTTTTTAACAACTATAAAAATATCAACATTAGGTTTCAATATGTTGTCACTGTGATTCTTGAGATTTCTCCACACTGAATCTTCTTGTATGTTGTTCTTATCTATCTTTCACAATATAGAGTAGGAATTATTCCTTAAATTCTATAGTAAAATCAATATCTTAATTTTTATCCATATGATATACAAGGTTCTAGGAATATTGGTATGGTAAACTATTTTTCTGTCACATATATTTTCTTCACTGATCCTATTATATTGATTTCATCTTCTAACTATTTTTCTGCTGCCCCTTCAACCATTTTATATAATCACATCCACACACCATCTGTCTGATACCAACTGATGGGAAGAACCAATATGATATTCACTAGACTAATTCCACTTAAATATTTGGGTACGATCAGTATTGAACTTCTTAATAACTTCTATCATCAATAAATAATCATATCCCAAACTCACCAAAATATCACCATTTTATATAGTCAATTATCATCTATGATTTAAGGATTATGTAAATAAATCAAATTCGAATATCCCATTAAAAACATTAAGTCTCCAACTCAAAAACTTCTTTTCATTGACCAAATATAATCCTCTCAAGTGATATGAAATTTTCATAAGACATAGTGTTAAGGAAATTCGTCAAACCTTCCTACAAACATCTTGAGAATGATGATCATTCTCCTTGATTATTATAACATTGAACGATCATATTTTCATCATCACATTTTATATATTTATGAATATTCGGTAAATACCTTTGTTCATATCATCTATTATATCTTTATATTATTATTCAAACTAATAAAACACTATGATAAGAACCCAGGTTTTTCACTCAGATATAGATCCTTTAAATTTTGGTCAATTTCATTTTTATGGACATAATATGGTTTCTTTCTGAGTTCATGGAGGTATCATGGGTGTGTAGGGATTGTATGGAGCATGGAGTCCGAAATATTTGGAGAAAAAGTCATGTCACATGGTTAGACTAAATTATGTGGGGAAGGCCACATTGTTAGATTAAACCGTGAGAGTACAAACAATGAGAAATGGGTGTGTGAACAATTTTCCTAAATCATACAAATTTGGAAGCACAACCATGAAAAAACTAAGATATTTTAACTGAGTTGTTTCTCATAGCTTTTGCATAGTTTCCCAAATTGTGTAACCTAACTATGTTGTATTCCCCTTTCTACAATTGTCCATGAAGTGTTTTACCATGGTTTTAGAAACCATTAAAAGGATAATTTGGGAAGAAATTACCATTTTCCAATTAAATTATGTCTCAAAACAAACCCTTCCTCCCGTTATTTTTGTAGAAAATAGAACCAATCCTCCTCTTTTTTTAACTTTCTTAAACTCTATTCAACGAATTGATCTCTAGAATCTATCTAGAGTCCATTTGAAGCTCCGTATATCTTGTTAGATTCACGTCAGTATGCCATTATTAATTTATTAAACTTTGGTTGTTCTTATTCCTATCAACAATTCTATTTAGATGATGTCTCATAAGCCCTATTTATAAGAAATAAGCCATTCCTTAGATATCTTCCAATACAGGCCAAATTAGAGGCTTCTACTGGATGAGTAGAGTCATATGAGTATGAGGTAGGTAGTCTATAAATTATCCCTCATGTTTCACTATTTCATAAATTGTGATGTGGTCATGAAGATTTCATATGGTTTCATTCGTTTAATTTATGTGCCTTTCATGTTGTCATTGGAACTACTTTAATGATCCATTCCATATAATTTTATAATTGTTGGTGGTTACGTACATAGCACTAACCACCCCATTTAGTGTATTTTCTATAATTGGGTTTTAGCAATTTGACATATTTGTCTGCACCACCGTTTAGGTGTGCCTTAGCTAGACCCTTATTATGTTATGCCTCCCTCATTAAATGACTTGTGAATTTTGAATTTATCATGGAAAGTACCATGTATTATAATAACTTGACCCACCTAAGATAAGTTATTCAGTTGAATAATCAGTGTTAAAAGGTAAATTGGAAAGTATATGGTTTAAATATGAATTTTACTATTTTATATTAACCTTGATTTCTTGTTGTTGAATGTCCTTAGCACAACCATCTCACGGTATGAAATTTAATGGGGATGACCAACTAATTAAATGTGGAAGGAATGAAATGGTGGAATGCTCAATTGGCATTGTCGAACTAATGTAAGCCAATGTATTGAACCTTGACTTATTAATTAGTATGCTTATTACTTGGAATAATGAATGAAATTAATTAAATTTAATGTTTATATATATATATATATATAACTTGACACCATTATTGGGGTGGTTATACTCGAGCTAGATTTTGGATTCCTGTTGGAATACCTTGAGCACTCATGGAAACCATTCCAATTCAAGGATGTTAGTTTCCTAGGTTGAGACCCACCTTGGAACCTGATCTTCATCTATTAGTGGATGCTCGATATGAAATTGTAGGAGCCCTCATTACTATTATAATATTCCTTGGAAACACTATTTGGATCTATCATGGATTCAATAGACATGATGTTCCATGGTTATATAATTTGTCCTATCCATAGATTATCCTATTTTATTGTGGATATATTCCTTAGAAAATGTTAGATAAATTTGTTATGGAATGACTTAGATGTTTCTACTTTTATTATACTCTTACCCCTTATCTAGTCTACAATTACTACTAAGTTGGTGACCATTGAGGTATAGGATACCTCTGATATTACCTTGGACCCCTTCATTATTAATATTATTACATTATGCCTTGTTACATTATGGAACCTGCATTATTTCTCTCATGAGGTGATGTCACGTGAGTTAATTATATAAATTAGAACTTAATTAATTAATGAACTGGTTACATGTTCAAACACCTGTTGATGTTTGAAGTTGGTACTTGGGTATTTACGTCAATTTACCTCTTTAATTTTATATAACAATCATTGCACATTGTTTCATATTATATTACATGGATTTGATGTTATAGAAGCTCTTAGTGGTTGTCCACTAACTTTTATCTCACTACCAATCTATGCACCATTTGTACCTAAGAATATTTGATGTATGCAGGTGTTGTAAAAGGTAAGCATATCAATTTAGATGATTGATTTCTTGGATTCTTATGATGGATATTGTAGAAAATGACCGAACTGTAGCTTAGGATGGTTGAGATAGTTTTAGGATTCATTTTTTCTACTTTTATATAGCATGTTGTACCTTATGATTATACAGATTATTTTTATCTTATTAGTGACATGACATATCATCATCATCTTTTTTATATTTATATCATTTTGGTAGTTTATTAATCATGTCTACTTCTACTATGTGGTGTTTTTTCATTTATACTATTTCTGATACCTATTTTTGTTTGATGATGATTTGGTATTCTAAACTCTAGTAATGAGGGAATATTATCCCCATAGACACACCCTAGGCCTTCACTATTAGTCAATAGCCTTTTTGGTTTATACATATGCTCTTGTGGCCTTTTGGCCAACCAGGCTCGGAGCACCGATTAAGTGGAATCCAAGTCAGGGACGTAAAAAAGTTGTATCAGGGTGGTTCTTTTCTTGATGTACTATTTTGAGACAATACACTGGTGATTAGGAACAATTAGAACTTGGTCATAAGACATGACTGGGAATCATGAGCCCATGTACTGGAAAAGGCTGATTTTCCTGAATTATAATGGTTGTTCTATTTTTTTATTACAGCAGATATCATGTAACAATTAGGTGACACACATTTCATTTTTGGGTTATTATTATTACAAATATTGAATATTTTATTTCATCTTTAGCCTGATGATATTTTGGAAAGGATCATTGTTATATGCATCAAAATAGTCACCTAGAATTCACATGTCATTCATATTTTCATGCCATATAGGTGATTTTCACTTTTTTCATTTCCTGATATACGTGTGATTGATTAGTAGGACATGTTTGTATAGATTTACTTATGATTCTCTTTGGATTTGATTTAGTATTTTAATATTTCAATTCATGAGGTGTATGGGTCATTGTGGGTTCGAATGAGTAATTTTCTGAATCAAATAATTAATTAGAAATCATATGGGTGACGTTTTCCATGATAAAGATTATGGGCCATGTTGAAGTATAAAGAGCGATCAATTATCTATGCACCTTGATATATGGATATAAGAAAATAGAAACCATAAAAGTGAAACTTGATATACAAAATGACATGTTTTCAGTAAATGAAGAGGCAATGTGCTATCAACCCTTCATCAATTGGAACCCATGTAACTTATAAATGAAAACTAACCAGCACCTGGCCTTCTAAGAGGGTAGTTATGGTAGTATAACATTAATTTTGATCCCCCTATTCTCATTCATATTCTTATAGTGTTACTATATATTGGTTTAAATATTGTAATGAGGCATGTTCTTGGAATTTGTAGACCGATGATTCTGTGAAATCTTCATGTCGTGCACCAAGAAGGTGGTGATGACCCGACTCTGGATGTAGGGGAACCTAATCCTCTAGTCTTATAGCATAGAGTGTCACTTGAGGCACATCCTAATATACCTTATCTGAGTACTAACAACCAAGTCTGTGATGGGTTTGTACATATAATGTTGTCTATCAATAGTTCTACACATTTGGCACCTACGATGGCTAGTCTGACCCATGAGTTATAGCTACATCATCCTACCAATATTTATGGGGATGGTGGTCCACAATATACCGAGTCCTAGAAAAAGGCCACCTTAAAAATCATTTCTCATTTTGATATTCCTCCAGAGTGGAGGGAAAAGCTTACTACCAACATGCTGTGTGATTTGATCAGGCACTGGTGGGATGTAGTCACCCAGGATGGTATCCATGAGGGCATGGTATAGGATAACTTCCAGAATGTTTTCCAAGATAATTTCATTCTTTGGATGATGATATATGGTAGAGCCATATCTTTTATACATCACAAGAAGGTTCAAATGTTAATTATGGAGTATTCGTCACATTTTACTGATCTATAGTGCTATGCACCGCTTATAGCCTATGATGAGATTTCACAAGATAGAAAATTCGAGGATGTGCTCATGTATGCCATCCATACCTAGGTTAATGTCTTTTTAAAACTTATATTTACATATGTAATTAATTAATACAATACCATTGACTGAAACTTGATGGGAGATGATAGTACTGGGCATAGGGGATCGATGTTGTGATATTCCAGTAGTTATTTTGGTAGCAGAAAGAAATATATCGTGGTTTCTCATCTGAGTAGTAGTATCCAAAGTACCCATATTGGTAGCTCTATGGCGTGTCATTAGTGTGTCCAATAGGGGAATCTGAAGCCTTAATGTGATATAGACCCTTTTATGTGATGGTCTTGCGGGTGTATAGGGAAACATTAGTGTTTATCTCTGATCTTTCCATCAAATTATAGTGGAATATGATCATCACCAAATCCTCCTTTTATGGTAGGTTCTTTTAACCCACATCAGTCATGGAGTTAGTGTATCATCGGTAAGACCAGATTAAAATGACGTTCTAGCCATGGTAGCCAGAATCCTAATCACCAGCAGTGCCAGCAGAGCAGTTTTGATCACAAGAGTGTTTCTATTTCATAGGGCAATGGATCAGGTCAGTTTCATGTATTAGAACTGATACCTAATGATCAGGTGGAAAGAACATATATAATATGTTGCACTATTATAATATCCAAAATTATAGTGTATTCATTATTTGATACAAATTTTTCTCAATTATTAATCTTATTATATATTTTTAAGTGTGTTTGGTTTGAAATAGTGTATTACTATAGTGTAATGACCCTAGATACACCATTGGGAGTATGATCATAGGGAATATGACAATACACGGGTTGACCCCTTGAGGTAGGAAGTTTCCATTTCTTGTGGGACCTCATTGTTATTAAAATGTCTGTCTTTGAGGCCACTCTAAAGATGGACCATTGGGTTCCATATCAGGTCCTCATATAGTGCTATCAATGTAGAGTATTTTTTTCATCCCCAGAAGGAAGAAGTTAACTACAAAAGAATGAGTGTGATGTCTAGGCTAGTAGAGATGTACCTAAGAATCGTCTTCTAGGTGGTGTGAACACCCATATTACTAATCTCTTCATAGAAGATCAAGGATATTTGATGCTAAATTTACTTTGGTGATAGATTTTTTAAGGATGTATTCCCCCATTATTTTTCTAGATTACTTCCTCATATAGAGGTAGATTTTAGGATTGATCGCCTTCTAAGTCCTGGTCCAGTGTCCATTCCTCTATATATGAGGGAACCTACTCAGATCTAAGAGATCAAGGGATAATTAGATGATCTAGAGGAAAACATTTTTATACATCACATTACATCCTCTTGGGATTCACCTATTCTTTTCACCAAGGATGAATTTGAGAACCTTCATCTATGCATATATTATAGATAGTTGAACTAGTATATGGTCAAGAACTAATATCTTCTACCTTGAATAGATGATCTATTTGACTTGCTAAGAGTAGATAGGATCTTCTCAAAGATTGAACTGAGATTGGGATATCATTAGGTGTGAGTCAGTCCATCAGATATTCCTCATAGAAAATTACGTAGTAGGTATGGTCAATATAATTACCATGATATTCCATTAATTCTTACAAAATCACCCTCCAATTTCACGGATTTTATTAATAGGTTCATTCATCTCTATTTGGATTTTGTTGTTATTGTATTTACAAGCAAAATCATTTTTTATTCTCACATTCGTAGTGACAATGATAATCACATTTAGATCACTCTGAGTACACTAAGAGAGCATCATATTTTCTCCATGATTTATAATTGAAACTTCTTTATCCAAAAAGATCTCTTTTTGGGTCATATTATCTCAGAATTAGGAGACTTTGTTGTACCATAGAAGTTTAGTATTGTTTTTTTGTTAGTAGCCCAAGAATGTGTTCTATATACAATGTATCATAGGGATTATTTGTTATTATAGGTATTTCATACAAGAATTATCACAACTTTATTCATATATTATTAGTCTTACAAAGAAGGGTTCTATGTTCATATGGGAAGAAGTGTGTGAGAAATACTTTTAGGAGCTGAAATAGAAGATTTTATCAAAACCAATTCTGATTCTACGAGAGGCAGACATAGGTTATATATTATTCTCTGATGCATCATGATTTTTGTTTTCGGATTAGTGATGATATTGGAGGATAGAGTTTTTTTTATTGATATCAGAGTCTAAGGCATCATGAGATAAATTATCTGACTCACGGCCTCGAGTTGTCATTTCTTGTCCATGCCTTATGTTGCTAGATACACTATCTATTGCGTGAGAAATATTTGGTGTATACAGATCAAAAGAGTGTCAAATATGTCTTTAAAAAATGTGAATATAATCATAGATAGTGAATATGGGTTGAATATATTCATTCTTTTGACTTTTATCATTCTTATATGCCTAGTTAGGGAAATGTGGTAAAAGATACACTGAGTCTGAAAAGGCAGGCACATGCAGTTCAGGAAGCCAATGATGAATGAAAATTGATGGCCCTTTTCTAGGATTTGAATTTGGGGTATCAAGATAGTCATGATAAGTCTTATCTTCTAGCCTTTATAGTTACCTCTTTTCTCCTTGATATTATGAAGAGTAAGATATTTTCAGATCTTGAGGTCTTGGTTCACTATTCAAGTATTTTAGAAAAAAACCTACATCAGGATTGGTCTGTTGATTGATATAACATCCTGATCATATAAGAGAATGTTTGGGTTCCTATAAATATGATAGAAGAGGTGATTCTTGAGTCTAACACTTCTCAGTTGGAATTTTATCCTTTCATCTTTAATATGTATCAATATACACGATTCTAGTATTGCTGACTGAGGACGAAACATTGATTATCAAAATTTATCACTAGGTGTTCCACTTGTTAGTTGGGGCAGGTTGAGCACTAGATACCTATAATCTTTTAACAGTCGATTATAGTTCTGGAATGCAAATGGGAAGATATTTCTATGGATTTATTATTTGTCATTCCTAGGTCACGGATAGGCAGCAGTGTTGTATTTGTAGTCATTGACTGATTATGGAAGGTAGCCCACTTCATTCCTATCCAAGAGACATTCCCAATTTATGAGATGGAATGAATGTAGTTCAATGGGACCATATGATTACACAGGTTCCGTAGTACCGTTGTTTTAGATAGGTATTCTCTTTTTATGTCATAGTTATGAGAGGTATTGCATGGGTATGTGGGTACACAACTGCTTCTGAGAATAGCTTTTTACCCTAAGACTAATTGTAATTTGAAATAGATGATGAAAGTTATAGAGGTCATTATCCAGGAATGTTTCCCTGATTTTGGTTGTTATTGAGAGAAGTATATATCTCTGTTCAATTTCTTATATTATAATATCTTTTAGGTGACAATTTAAATGGATTCTTTTGAGTCCATTTATGGTAGGTTGTGTCATCCACTTCCGTGCTTGGTATAGGTTGGTGAAGCAGGCCTACTAGGTCCTTGTATCATTTAAGACACATTGGAGAATGCCCAGCTGACCTAGATTCGTATTTCTAGTTCCTTGTCAATGAATAAATATTATTATGATCTCCATCAATTACCTCCGGTGGTTGATGTCGGGGATCATGTTTTCCCATGGGTTTGTCTAATGATATGGAATATATGAATACAATGGTAAGGTAATATTTCATAGAACTTTTTTGGGTCGTTTTTGATTCTGGAGTGTGTTGGGTCAGTAGCCTATCATTTTTTACTACCTCATTGGTACCATTCCATTCATTACATATTCTATGTTTGACAGCTTTTCCAAGACCATGGAAACTAGTATCATTCTCTTGATCATGAAGAAGTTGATCTAGATGTCGATGTTACTTATGTAGAGCATCCTATACACATCAATGATCAGGGAAAAATGGATCTCCAAGGCTGGCCTATCACTATAGTATTGGTTCTATAGTAACACAACCATGTACATGATGAGACTTTGGATTAGGAGTCTGACGTACATTCCTAGAGGTCAGAGTTGTTCTCAGACAGTGTTTCCCCTCCATTGGAAGGTGAACTCTAGGATGGGTTCCTTTATTGGGAAAGACTGTAAGAAATCATATTTTTTACATAGGTATAGATACTTAAACTTGTGGTCTAATTTAATTTTATGGTAAAAATATCGATGCCTAAAGAGTTTATGGAGGTCTCAGGGGTGTCCAAGGATTTTTCAGAGCCCAAATTCCAGCTTTTTTGGAGAAAAAGGCTTGTCACACGGTTTGATTAAACCATACATGGAATTTCTCATGGTTATATTAAACCGGGAAAGGCTAGACAGTGAGGACTAAGAGGGAAATTTATTTTTCCCAAACCATGAGTATTAGGCCACACAACCAGGAAAAAACAATATTGATTTTCACAGTGGTGTTTCGCAAGGCTGGTACATTGTTTCCCTAACCGTGTGGCTTAACCATGCGGTATGCCCCTTCCTATGGATTCCCATGCACTATGTGTGCATAGCTTAGAAAACCATGAGGACAAACTATGATAAGGATAATTTTGGGATAATTACCATTTTCCCCATAATTAATGTTTTAAAAAAACCTTTCCTCCCTTTTTGTTTTCCCATAGAAAGAACCCATCCTTTCATCTTTTTTAGCACTTATGAAGACTATTCTTGGAATCAATCTTGAGAATCCATTTATAGTCTGATCAAAGTGTTTTAATTCTCATTGGGTCAACATTTTTATGTTCCTAATTCATTTATAAATTTACAATGTTATTTATCATATAAATGATTCTATTTAGAAATAGGATAATACTCCCTATTTTTAGGGAATTAGTCCGTTCTTCAGATCTCTTCCACTATTTGATGAATTAGAGGCAGATACTGGTCAAAGAGGGTCATATGTGTACAAGGTAGGTGGTCCATAATTAATCCCTTATGTTTCATCATTTTATAAATTCCCTTTTGTCTATGCTGATTTCATCGGACACCATCTATTTAATTTATATTCCATTCTTATAGTAAATTGAACTATGTTCCAATAACCATTCCATATATATTGTTCATTGTTGGTTATAAAATCCACCACTATGAACACCCCATGAAGGGTTTTTTCCATAATTTGGATTTTAGATATTTGATGATTGTGTCTGCGCCACCGTTCTTGTGTGCCACAACATGACTATTATAATATTAGGCCTCCCACATTAAATTATTAGTGAATTGTAAATTGATCATTGAATGTTCCATGTATGAAAATCGACTTTCCAACCTAAGGTAACTGCTTCACCTAATTACTCAATATGGAATGGTCAATTGGAATTTATTTGGTATAAATATGACATGGAATAGTTTATATTAATAGGATTTCTTATCGTTGATCTTCCATAGAACAATGTTATCATGGTTTCAAATGTAAATGAGAGAACCATGTAATTAAATGTGAAATGAATGAAATTGTGGCTTGCCCAATTGGCCTTGTCAAACCAATGAAAGGGAATGGATTTAACCTTGACATATAAAATGGTATTTATATTACATAACTTAACAAAATTAATAAATTATATGTAAGGTGTATAATATTATATATATGGACCCTGACATAATTATAGGGCTGGTCAGACTCGAGATCGCTTCTAAATTCTAGAGGAAATTCCTTGATCACTTGTGGATGCCATTCTTTTTCAAGGATGTCGGTTCCCTTGGATGTGACCAACCACAGAACCCGATCATCCTCTATCGGTGGCTTCCGAAACTAAAATCATAGGATCCCTCCTTACTATTACAATATGACTTGAATACACTCCTTGGATTCAACATGGATTCTACGGAAATGAGGTACCTTGGTTATATCCTTTTTCCTATCCATAGCTTATCCCGTTTTACCTTGTATGTATTCCTTGGATTTAGTAAGATCACATTATTGTGGAACACCTTGGATGTTTCTCCTTAGATTACAATATTACCCTGTGGCGAGGTTGTAGTTATTACTGGGTTGGAGGGCCATGAAGTCTATGTTTCCATGGTTATTAACTTGGAACACCTTCATTATTAATTTCAATATAGGATTCACTATTATATCATGGAACCATTATTATTACCATCATGAGGTGATATTAGTGTTGGATATTCCGCACAAGACATAATCATATAAACTAGAACTTAATTAATTAATGAACAAGATACATGTTTAGACCCCAGTTAAAGGATGAAATAGGTACTTTGGTAATTATGTTAATGTATTTATTTACTTTTAAAAATTCAAACTATCAAACTATTTCAATTTATATTACAGAAAATAGATGCTATAGATTTCATTGGTGGTGGCCTACTAAGATTTATCTAACACCCTACCTAGGTTCCACTGGGACCCAAATAGATTACATGTATGTAGGTGTTGACAAAGTGAAGTGTATCACTTCAGAAACATGATTTTTTGATTTCATAGGATGGATCTCATAACAGATGAATGATATGGAGCTTGGGATGCTTGGGATAGTTTTTGTATTCCTTTTTACACTTTTTTATAGATTGATGTACCTGCTTCTTGTATCCTTATTTTCCATATTCTTCTTGAAAAGACATATTATCGTCAACTTTTTTATATTTTTATCTTTTGGTCACTTTGCTACTCCTCACTGCTTTTACTGTGTTGTGGATACCATTTATTTATACTTATTATATTATTTACTTGATTTTGAAAATGATAAACTATGATACTCTCTTGAAAATAGGGAATAGTCTCCCCATCGACAAACCCAAGACTCATGTTTCTAGTTAGTAGCCTATGGATTTTGAGGAGATACACTTGGGGAATTGTGGCCAACTGGGCTCGGAGCACGGATTATGTGAACCCAGGTTCTAGGACATCACAACTGTCTGGTTTTCCTATATAAATTTTTTTGAACACCTCATAATTATTTGTCTTGACAATTCATAAATTATATGATTTGAATTAGAAACCTTCAACCATTTATGTCACTTGTCATCCTATTACAGATAAACCTCTACAATTTACTAAATATGAAAAAAAATATTATGTAGCTTTCTATCTAATGAGTTGGATACTTCAACTAGATCAATCTAAGCCAAAATCAATTCAAATTTTGATCTTTTTAAATGTTCATATGATTGAATTTATAAAACATAAAACAAGATCATACTCAATGAAATTGAAAATAATTTTCCTAGTTTATTGAATCCAATGAATTTTTGTTTTCTCACTTTATGAACCTTCACTCATCATTTTTTTCAAAATAATATATAACTAAATTCAGACAATTGAACAATTTTGGATGACTACATAAAATTCCACATGATTCTGTCTGAATGGTTAAATTTCTTGGATACAATGGTTTCATTCTTATTCAAACTTATCTGATTGAAAATCTCTATAATTACTTGCTTGATAACATTTTGTACCATAGACTTGAAAGGGTAACATCATTTCATCGTTCCTTGATAAAATTTGTATAACAATATTTTTATGCACACACCATTAACTCCCATTTGACATGAGCTCGGATAATCAAAAAATTATTTGGTCATGATGTTTCAATCTAAAATATCAAAAAGAATCACCAAATTAACTTTATCTCACATTTAGTATGATGGGTTACTTCTTGAGTCTGGCATTGAGATGGTGTGAGATTCTTTGGCCTGGTGAGCCTGAAATAATGTTTTCAAATATTTTAAATAAATTTAATATAATAGATTTCTTATTTCTCAAAATATGATGAATAACTCCATAATGGATTCCCAAATTAAAAATATAAGACCAAATTTGAGTTTATAGATTTTGTTTTACCCAATCTGTGACATAATCTTTGTCTGTGTTGAGTGTTTTTTAAATGTATCTAGGGGCGCAACTAATAAAATAAAAAAATTGATTTATTTAATTAGTCTGTTGGAAATGATACCTTGTTTTACCTTTATAAATATTCCGTTATAAAAATTCCCATGATTTAACACATAACGACGATAGTTGAATGGATCCATGGGGGAATCATTGGAAAACGTCCTCAGATCGAGGTGAGATCGAGCAACATGGACCAATGCAGCTTAGGGATCTCAACAACTATAGTGATATGTGATAGTTCAAAATTAGTTATTGATTCATATAAAGGAAATATTGTTTTTTTATTTATCACCACTTTCTTATCCCATGATGAAATAGAATCAGTCGGAAAAATGATTGATTAACAGAGCAATTGTTTTTTGGTTATGGGTTTTTTTTATCTGGGTTTTGGTGGATAATTATGATTTGTTATTTATTTTTGGGTATTCTTTCTTTTTTTATAAAGTAAATAGATCAAGGAAAAATATAATAATGGCCAATTTTTGTTCCTATAATTTTTTTCTAGTTTTCAATCCATTTTTTACGTGCATTTTTCATTAGAGTTTACGTTGGAATATGATTAGAGGATTACATGGGGAGATGAAATTGTACATTCAAACATTGGTGTAATATATCCCTATCGAGGGTTTACCATAGAGATTCGACATCATGGTTGTGGTATAGGACTATAGAATCCATTACATAGATGAGTTCCGATGTTTTCTTCATTATTTTTGACATGTGGTTCTAACAAGGATCAACAATGGATGTTTTCTGATCTGAAGGTACAACTGAAATGGATTGAATTTGGACAAAAATGGATAGTGGTTTCTGTGAAACCCAGATCCACAATGTGTGGCATTATTCCAGTCATAATTGATAGTTGTGGCAACTCAAATGACTATGGGTGACCTTTCTGGACTTTCTATGAAATTATTTACTACACAGTGTGTAGTCCTATGAAAACATGTTGTGTAGTCCCTTTTGTAAAAAAATAGTGTTTCAACATATAGATAATCAAAACATGCTATGTAATACATGTCACATGGTATGTGAACCTTATATGACCAACTTAGTATGAAAGTGAGAACATGGCCAGGAGGCTGGGAAGAGATCCACACCATGTGGGTTATGCCACATGTCTTCTTCGCTCTAGCAGGTGGATCATCATCTATAGGGATTACATGACCATGAGATCATGTTTCCCCACATTCCGTGTATGGTGGGATACACACCATTTAATTAATAAGTATATAATAATGAGAAAGGTGTCATGATGAGTGCTAGACCAGCCTCTACATGCCATGTACCACAAAGACACTCCATATATTTTAGAAGTGTGCATTCCAGGTTAGTGAAAGACACATGATGTTCTAGGCATAGTGAGACATGTCATGTACCCCTAAGGATAAACCCTGTCATCCTTGATGACATGTTTTATTCCGATTTCTTCTCAAATTATCTTCATTATGAGCTTTTATGAGATTCCATGGACCCATATTAGTTAAGTGTGTTCCCATGGTCCATTCATATGAGATATCAGTGTGGAATCACATTCCCTTTCATAGAGGGTGACCCATCCATGGCTTCCAGATGATCGATACAGTATGGGAGAGATACCTGATTAAAGAAAGAGTTTCCTCAGTTCCCTACGTCAGGAATATCAATGGTCTCGATCTTGTATCCCTATAAGAGGCCTAGAGAAATCCTTATGTCGTAAGCATTTTCTCTAACATGGTATGTTGGAATTGGAATGACCAACATTTACAAGGAATCAATCCCTAATCTAGGAGGATTTTTCTAGTAGGGTCTGGTTTCCCCTAGTGATCATTAGGAATTGACCTCCAATCTATGAATAATGATTAGATATTTCTAATGAGGTGTAGTCTGATTGAACATGTATCTCATATGATCCCTCTCAGTTTCTTATGTTCTTATTCATGGATATACATTAGAGGTGTGACCTATGGGATGAATTTCATTAGTAACAATATAGATCGGGGTGTGGTTTTTTCCATAGGAGCATTACCCTGTAACCTCGATGTTTTTCTATGGCTGGTAGCAGTTACGACCATGTTGTATATGTCATATTTCTGAGTACATATGGATGCTTTATTTTATGTCTCATATTTTGATGGACATGTCCTATCAGGATTTGTATACTCTTGATACATTATTCTTAGTGATTTTAGGGAGCCCTGCTGGGAAGAATTATGACAACCCATGTATGGGTTCTACCTACACATTCCATCTCTCATGTAGTTGACATATCTTTTCTAGAGTCATTTTAGGATTAGGAGTAGGGGGAACACATTATGGCTAGACATATCGTGGTGTATATCAATTTTTAGAGTATTCCCCACCTTCTGAGTATGCCAGACAATATTTTCTAGATTTGGATGGGCTTGTAGTTGGACCCCTTTATATAATTTCCATTACATTATGTCATACTCTTCATTTGGTATTAACGATTTATTCATTCATTGTTATAGGTTTCTTGGAATTTCCTCGATTCTTGATCTTAGGGATGTGTGTTTGTGTGTATAGGTACATTAGACTAATTGCAACCATGTGTGTCATATTCCTTTTTAGCACTAGTCTCTAGTCACGAGCCTGTTGATGATAGGCTTGGGGTGTTTTCGGCTCAGACCCTAGTGGGTTGGGTCATGAAAGAATGGTATTAGAGGTTTACATATCCTAAAGTGTCATTTCACTGCTTGGGTTTAGGAGAGTAGTTTGGAGTTTCTTTTTTCAAGTTTTCAGGAATGGGATGGGTTATAGGGAAATAATGTTAAAGTGTCTTGATTTTGTCTCTCCATATAGGGTACGATTTGTTGGTGTGGCAGCCGACATATCAATTCACTAAGAACCTAACAACTTTGATGTTGACTCAGTACATGTAGGTATTTGGTACATGGAAATTATAGGTTCATTCATCATATGTGAATGGTTTTTGGTTTATATGACCTTCTTGAGTCATATTGATACATATATTCAATGGCCATGGTACATATTATTTTCTATTAAGATGCATTCATGATAAAATCTAATTAGAATTACACACAAGGTTCTAGAGCTTGATCTTATGTGTGATGAAGTGGCCACTCAAGGGACTGGTCATGAGGTTGGTTTTCTTTCAAGTGGACAACTGGTCGGGGTTCCACCCATTGAGCAGCACATAGAACCACCTCTAAGGGTTCAGTCATATGAATCATGTCCGACTCAGCTGTGGATAGATCTGTTGATGCTAGATGATGATGCAAAGGGATCAAGCAAAATCACGAGCTTCAGAGATAGGGATCACATGGGATGGAGGGTCAACAATACCTATCGATGATAGGAATGCGGTTTAATTCATAAAACATGAGGTTTATTCAATGATATAATTGATATATTAGTTCTATAAGGATGATAAATTAATAATATTGTTATGAGAGAGGAAACATCACTTGGTATTTTCCTACCCATTATGTTTTAGTTACAGTACGTGATGGTCAACAAACTACCTAGGCACGGTTAGTGGTTGGATTAAGGAGGTCCATGCGGGCGGAAGACATGATGGAGGAACTAGGGGAGAAATAAGAGGGGAAAGGTGTTTTTGTTTGATGCTACAACCACAACCCCCCAAGTGTACTACTCTAGGTTTGGGAATATAGTGGTCAGAATCTTGGATATAAAATGGTGATGGAGGCTATTTACCTAGATTCTCCTGGAGTGTTTGATGTTGTGTTCTAAGTCTTACATAGTCCTATTGTATTAATATTAAAAATATATACTTGACAATATGTTTTTATTTCATATTTCATGTTAATTTCTAGGGATATTAGGGGTGTTATAAGAGAATTGTGTTCCTGATGTTTGGAATGAATTTGGAAATTCAAAGAAGTGGGAAAATTCCTACACTATGATGGTTTTTTGATCTGCGATCCCAAAAACCGTGTGACTGACTCTGTACTTCCCAAACTGAAGGGTATTGAGTTTTTCTGGATGAGTTCCTCTAACATCTGTGTTTTAGGTTCTTTATTTTGATAAGGTGTTGGAGAAATTCCTAGTTGTGGTAAACATGTGGGGAACAGGAAGGTTGAGTTCCAAGTGAGAAGAGATCACAAGGTCTTTGAGTACAATTTTAGGTATAGTGTGTTTCTTCACCATCCCAATTTTAGTTTTTACATAGAGTTATGAGCCAATTTTTCATTGAGTGTACTCCCTATTAAACACCCAGTGGTACATGTATTTCCTTTTTACTAGAACATTTTGTTTGGGGCCCCTAAATATAGAATCAGTTGTTACACACTTCTACTAAAAATGTGACATAAATCTAAGAGGAGGGAGAGAGATCCTCATGTGGAATCACTTCATTGTGGCAGTTAGAACCTATGATTTTTCCTTCGTGTAGACTAGGTCCCTACCATCCGTGATCTTATGATAACTACTAGTGAGAGTAGAAGTGATTCCTGTTAGATATAATAGATTTTTCTTCCTTTGATGAGGAGTGAACCCAAGAATATTAGTGTGAGGTCATGTTCAGGGTTTTGAGGCTAATTTATTATTGTTTTTATAATGATACCTTTGGATTAGTAGATGCAATGAGATCTTTTTTTTATAGCGGTGGATGGTTCTGAGGATGTATTTCCTAGATACATTCTAGGTTTACCTCTACACCGAGAGTTAGGATTCTGTAAGGATTGGCATCAGGGATCACCCAATTATTTGCAACATCATATCAGAAGACACCCATTGAGATTCAAGGCTTGAACGTACAATCAAGAGTTTGCAGAGAAATGGGTTTTGTAAGACCTATTGATTTCACTAATAAATCCCAGTTTTTTCCTAATCAGTGGATGATTTCTGGTGGTTGAATGTTTTTGTCCTCATGGGGACCATGTGAGGTGAGGATTGTCACCAAATCTGGTTTTGAGTAGGATAATCCAGAGGATTCTTTCCAAAACCACTACAACTATTTTGAGTTCGTGGTGACACTCTTTGGTGAGTTGTAAGCCATAGAAGAATCCAGAGAATAATGGTATGGATTCCAAACACTAATTTTCAATGTCTAGGTTAGTTTTCTTCTATGACACAAATTTTCTCATTGTGTATGAGTTGGAGCAAACACGACACCTATGGATGGTGCAGTTTTCAACAAGTTGATAATATTTACCCTCTGGTTCTTCAGGGGGCTATAAACGTACAATTAATGGATTTTGATTATGAAATGTTACATGATAATATATCCACTAGATACATTATTGATGTATTCACTGAAGGATTGAATCACATCATCATTTTCAGGGATTAATGGCGTTTCCAGTCATGATGTGAGAGGAGGTAATGAGGATGTTTTTTACCCATAGTAGTACATCTATTGAAGGTGAGGATGTATGCGGATTTATTCACAATGGATGGATCAGAAATAGAGTTGAGGATGGTTTCCAATTTAAACTCTTATTGTTTTTTATCTATGGGTGATGAAAAATGGATCTTTATAAAGAGTTCAGGATATTTTATCATGCAAGAGGTATTATGGATTCATGGAAATTACCTTGATGATCATTAGAGACAGTGATACATAATTCCTGATATGATTTGGGTGAGGAAGTGGGAAGCCTTTGGGGGATTAGTTGTAGTTGGAATAGTGTTTTACCCTATCCATCTAGAAGGTTAAAAGTGAACCATTCATGTTTTGTTTCCCAAGCTTCAATTTTCCCTGTTATTTTTGAGCTACAACAGGGAGGATCATCTACAAATAGTGGAGATTGCGTAACATGATGACAACCAATCCACCACCAGAGTAGCAAATTTTATAATCCATGTATGAGATACCTTACCAGAAAGAGTTATACTGATCATAGCTAGTTCATAACATCACTTGGGACCTATTTTTGGTGTCTGTGCTAGTTTTAATAGAGAAATTCATCGTGGGGAGGATTCATAATACTTTGTAAACATCAGGAGTCCAAGGTTGACATACGACATAGGCCGTTGGAGTTAGAGAGTTTAAGAGTTTTGGATATGGTGATAAGTTATATTTGGGGTTCTTAGGCACTATTATTTCCTTGTTTTTTGTGTTAGGTTAGTGAGGTGGTGTACCAATTAACCTTATGGCCATATTTGATTCTATTTTTTAGTTTTATCCACACATAGAAGCTGAGTAGGTTTGTGCATTAATCATTGTAATATGTCGACCTTGGTTATTTGGGTCATGAGAGTGGATTGTCATTTTTCAAATAGTTAGTGGAATTGTGGATTGGTATGACAATGACCCTTCATGGGCTAGTTTTTTCCCTTAGTACATGTTTATTGAAAGAACATGGAACTGTTAGGGGAGTTCTAGGTAGTGGTAGTCCCAAATGATTTCTCATTATCCATAACTTTTTATTCACTTGGGCTTTTTAGATAAAAAAGTCTTTAAGGAATGAACAATGTAATGTCCACATTCTTTTCATGTAATAATTTTTAATATTTCTAGGAATATTTTTGGAGTTGGGAATTGAAACTGGGAAATATTATGGGGCCCAATTTGCCTAGATTAAATGTTTGAAATATATAAAATATATTTAATATCACGCATGGGAGGTTTTATTGGAAATTAGTAAAAACTAACAAACAGTGCATTGGACTAGAAATCTAAGACCATATTTGAGTTAATATTAGAGGTTTTACACTAGGCTTCATATAATCTTTGTCAGTATTATGCGTTTTGTTAAAAGTCATTATAGCCGAAATTAATAAAAAATATAATTTATTTATTCCAATCTATTAAAAATATACATGGTTTTTCCTCTATAAATATTCCATTATAACCCATTCCCAAATTTAGCCACATGACATTGAGAATAAAGATGATCCATTGGAGAGTTTCCATTAAATAATCATTTTAAAGTGACGTTGGATCAAGGATAGACTGATTATTGTGCACCAACACAGCTTTTGGATCTCATCAATGACCATTACATGTGATTATTTTTCATTATAAATAGATTTAAGTCAAAGTTGGATGGTTGTTGTTTCATAATTATCCCTATTTTATTATCCCATGGAGAATAAAAATCAATAATGTAATAGATTGATTCATGGATGGATCATTTTGCGCATATGAGTATGTCTATCTAGGCTGTTGGGGTTAATTATAATTTATTATTAATAATTGGAAATTCATTTTTCATTATCACAAAAGTAAATCTTGTACAACTGGAAAAATATATGAGGAGAATTCCTCATCATGTGTTTTATAGTTTTCTATTCCCATTTTAAATATGCTTATCGTTGGTATTTACATGGGCCTAAATTTTGACAATTACACAAAGAGAATTCATTTTTCATTCAATCATTAGTTAAAAGGATCTTTTCTAAGGTTTTGGGATGAAGATTATACATCATGGTGGTAGTATAAGAATATTTCAATAGATCCAGAATGGATTAAGAGTCTTTAATTGTGTTTTTTGATGTGAAACACTAATGAGGCACAGTATTAGATGTTTTCTAAGTAATGGCTGCAACTGCAATGACTAAAATTTAGACAAAGGAAATTGGGGGGTTTGGTGAAAACCCGACCAAAGATGTGTGGTGAGATTCTTAGTAGAATAAGTTGTTGTTGATCCTCATGTGAGGGTGCATGAGATTTATCAAGTTTCATTGAAATAAAATACTAGATTATGTGTAGCCCTATGAAAACCATGCCATGTATTTGCTTTTGTGTGGTAGTGTTTCAGTGTATAGATAAATATCACATTCCATCTAACACATGTCTCAAACTATGTGACCCTTGTATGACCATCTCAACGTGTAAAGGGAATAAACATCCATGAGGTTGGGCAGTGTTATATGCCATGTGATCCATGCCACACACTATTTTCACCCTACCAGGAGGATCAACATGTACAAGAAGTACACACCCAAGAGACTGTGTGTACCTACACATTGTGTGTGGTGGGATACACCCAGTTTAGTTGATAAATACACAGTCCTTCTCATAAGGGAACACTGAGTTCCATATTCACCACTACACATATGGTACATGAGGGACACATCATGTATTGGTGAAGGGTTTATGTCGTGTTATAAAAAGAGATGGGAAGCTCCAGGCTTAGTGAGACACATCATGTATCCCCTGGTCCATGTTGTGTACTCCTTGAGGATAGGTTGGATTCCTCTTTCTTCCCATCTCAAATCCATTGTGAGCTTATATGAGCTTCTATGGACCATTATCAGTTGAGTGTGTTACCTTGGTCCATTATAAAGTGGTTTTTGTGTGGATTCACATTCCCATCATAGAGGGTAACCCATATATAGCTTTTTGATGATCTGTGCATTGTGGGAGAGATCCCCAATTCTAAAATGAGTTGCCTCAGTCTTCTTCCATAGGTATCTATGTGTCTTGGAGCATGTTTTCCTCTAAGAGGTCGAAAGTTATCCTCATTTCTTAACATTTCCCTTAGATGGGGTTTTTAGAATCAATGTGACCAATATTTACATTGGAATTGATCTCCTATCTAGGTGGATGTTCCCCTTAGGTTTTGGTGACCCCCAGTGAGCCTTAGGTGTTTAACCCCTATATGTGTATCAAGATCTGATCTTTCTAATGAGGTGTATTCTGATCGAGCATGTATCTTAGATGAACGCTCATATTTTCTTATGTTATTATTTTGGGATAGACCTAAAAACTGTGTCCTCTAGGATGAGTTTCATTAATAGAATTATAGCTCAGGGAGTAGTCCCTCCTAGATGAGTGTTACCTTGAAACCTTGCAACATTGGGAGTGAGTATGGCCACATGGGAAATGTCATTTTTTGAGTATATATGCATGTTTAATTGTATGTATCATTTTGTTATTGAAATAACATATGAGATTTATACTATTATTCTTTATTCATAGGGATTTTGGGTTGTTCTGTTGGATATTATTATACTCACCCCTGCATGGGATCTACCCACACGTGTCTTGTATTATGTAGTCAACTGATCTTTTATAGAGTCCTTAGATGACTAGGAGTAGGATGATCTTAGTCATTTTAGAAAGACCAAGGTGTAGACCATTGTTTCTTTTGACAATATTCTCCTCCTTTTGAGAAGACCAAACATTATGTTGCACATTTTTTGGGCCTATATTTGGATAATTTTTTCTATCCAATACATTATTTCATACTACGATTACTGAATTATATATTCATGTATGAATTATTATCAGTTGTTTTACATTTCATCATTGTATATCCTTATAGATGGGTGCATGTGTACATTCACTTTTGGATAGTTCCTACCATGTGTGTGATATTACTTCTTGGTAATAGTCACCTGTGCGAAGATTATTAGAGGTAGGCTTGGGGTTGTTGTGGCTTGGACCCCGTTGGGTCAGGTAATGACATCCAAAATCATATAGATAAAATTAGACTACTGGTGACCATTTCATGAACTCAATCTAGTGGACCTTGTTTTATACACTCAATTAGATAATTAAATTTTCATCACCATTCAATGATAAGGCATCAAAATAAGGTGATTTATGTAAGAAAACAAAAGACAACACTCTGAGAAACCCTTATTTCTTCAGTTTCCTTCTAAAAACATCTCCAAAATTCTTGGACGCAATACTTATCATCATAATATCATGAAATATCTATGTCACAGTACATAATTAGTTGGAGGGATTCAATGATTTTAACTATCACATAATAATAATTCACTCATATGTATGCCATAAGATTAGGAAAACATTTTTCATTTCCTTACAGCTTAACCTCTTGAAAAGAAAATGAGTTTCATCAATATTTATCCATCATAATAAATAATAATCCTCAAAAATAATAATTATATAATAATTAGATCACATCACCAATGAAACGAAAGTAAAATCAAATAATGTTGTCATTCATGAAAATACTTTGAAATTTTAACTGGAACATATCTTGAGGAAAATTCAATTTTCATTTTGAAAAAACATATTTAAAATCTAAAAATTTATTGAATGTTATGAAAAACATTTTATTTTAATGAAATCATTGAATCATGAAAAATAATCTTCAAATTATAATATATTAATGATGGTGGGAAAATCTATTCATGCGGTATATGATAAAACAAAGATTTCATTGACAAATTGGGTAAAAAGAATATCATTAGGAAAGTGAGAAGAAGTTTGTTTTCAGATGAATTTAATGAACATAAAATGTAGCTAAAAATAAATTTCATCAACAATTTTATAATTTTAAAATAATGATTTATAAAATTTTAAATATAATATGGACATGCAAGAAAACCATTTCACACCAAAGATGAAATAAATTCAAATTTTCTAAAATATATTTTGTTAGTTGTTTTATGTACCAAATAGTAGAGAATGAAAATAAAAAATGAAAAACCAAAAAATAAACATATAAGAATACAATATATGTGGTCTAAATCATAAGGATCACATAATTTTTAACACCAAATTATTTTAAAAAGAACTCTTTTTTCATTAGTGTACAGGACACCCAACAACAAACTTAGACAAACCATGCAATTTTATTATTTAAATATGACTATTAGAACTTAATAAATAAGTTGTAAGATTTTAATAGTGATAAAATATTATGAAAAATATTCCCAAATTGTTTTTTATAATCTAAATGTTCGAATTAAATAATAATAAATTGTTGTCAATTTTTAGAAAATTCATTTTGGAATAAAAAATATGTTTCCTTAACAAATAGTTTTACTTCATTTCTGTGTGTGGATAAAAAAAATAATTTATGAAACTTTTAGAAATGGTATTTTATTAAAATTTATTAATTTCTAGAATATGAATAATGAAATTATAATAGGTTTAAATTTTCATAATTTTCATAAATGTATATTTTTTCAATGAATTGGGAAAAAATGATTTTTAAAAAATATTCATTTCATTCCATTTAAAGACCACAATATGATTTTAGTTCTATATAATATTATAAAAGGAATTTTTTTATTATATATAAAATAATAAATTCAAATTGATTAAAAAATTTCCCATATTATGATATAAGTACATTTTTGGTTTTAAAAACACATTTTCTAAAAATAGCTTTTCATTGATCATAAGACATATATATTAAAAATAAATTTTTACACTTATAGAAATTGGAGATTGAAAAATTTATCCTTATTTAGAATCATTATGTTAAAACTTGTTAAATAGTATTCTTTTATTTTTGGTAATCACGAATAGTACCCATGGTAAAATGTTTCTCTTTATTTTGGTAAATTGGATAAAACTGAGGTAAAACATGATGGTAAGACCATGCAATCATCAAATAACTAGGAAAAATATTATTTTATGAGTGGTATTATTCTATACCAACATAACTCTCAAATATATGGGGACTTGATTCAAATTTCCTTTGGTAATGGAATAAATATATTTTATGTAAAAAAACAAAATGTCAATCCCATCGTTTTAATTATCATTAATATTTTACCAGAATGATTAAAAATATTTAGGATCGATACAAAATTATAAAATTTATTTTGAAAAAATATATTTATGATATTAATTAAACTTTAATTTTTATAAATTAAATAATTACATATAATTCTTACACATTTCTAATGTAGTTCTTGTTCAAGATGGTAGAAAAACAAAGTAAATAAATTTAAATCCATTAAATTTGATGTTTTTTTGGATTACTTAGTGAATCGAATAAAATTTATCGATCTTAATTAATGTTAATTAATTTTTTAAAAACATATATTCCAATTACAATTTTTTGGGAATTTTTAAATTCAATTTTGTTATGAATAATCAGAAAAACTATTATGAGATATGGTATATGTTATGGTATTATCATAACATAAAAAGATATATAAATTTAAAAAATTTATGAAAAGACTCATGTATGAAAAGATAATACAATTTTATATAATTAATAATTCAAAACATATAAATTATAATGAATATAATGATAAATAGGAAAATCAATTTCATTGCCAACATAGTTCTTGCGCACCACTGTAAAAGATAAATTTCGTGTCCTAATAATAATAATAGAGATTAGAAATGTGTTCAAATTAATTTTTTAATCAATAAATTGTATAAATTTTGTTTTTATTGATATTATTAGACAATTTAATTTTACAATAGGAATCTAATCAAAATGATTATGCAATGATTGAGAAAGGTTTTGAAAGTCAAAATAACATCTTAAATATATTGTTTTGATATGAATGAGAATAGATATTCATTATGAATGAATATAAATGAAAAAAATGATATATGATAAATTTTATCATTGTCAATATAATATTTTTCATTTCTCAGATTATTATAATTTTATAAAGCGCTTACCCATCTATGAGACAACATATATAAAAATCATAATATTATTAAATAAATATTTTTGAAAATATTTAAAATGATAATATTTAGATTATTATGATTATCCAATCATTTTTATAAATATATAGGTAGTATACGTGATTATCTAATATTTTACATTCCTAAATGTTAGTTCTCATGATTTTTCTAAAGTCATGTATTGTCTATAGTGATAAAAAAGACATTAAATAGACTTTAATATTTAAAAAATATTTTTAATAATTAAAATTTTTTATAAAACTATTTCATGACTCATATAGATCTGAAAATCTTTCTAATTTCATTCCTGGCCCTCTTTTGTTCCACTATTCATTTTTGGATCTTCTCTATGACCCTTAAATATTGATAACATAGGAAAAGACTATTGATGTTTTCCTATAAAAGGTTAACCACTTAAACATTATTCAATGAACTAAAATTCCGTGTTTCTCTAAAAATTATACCTTATTCCTTCTCTCAGAATCTATTTGGATATTCCCCAACCACTGGGGTGATCATAAAATTATGCTACAAAATCCTTAACATCAATTCAAGGGGGCGACACAAAGGGAATGTTGAGGGGTATAATAACTTAATTTCTTTTCATTGTGTTATAGTAATTTGTTATATTATATTATATTACAATATTAAATGTGTAATGATGTATGATTATTTTATTTTTTATTAACATTTATTTTATGTGGATTTTTATTTGTTACACATATTCATTTCATTAATGAATTCTCACTTTAATGATACAATATTTATAAGGTTTTTTCATCTTAATAATGTTTTATTGAGACATGTTTTATTTTATTTAACTATTTATGTTTATGAGGTGTATATACTTACCCATTTACATGTTACATCATGGATCCTTCTTAAATCCAAGTATTTAAAGTTAATATAACAAATCTTGTTTTTTATTAGATATTTAAATATTTCTATTTATATATCAGGATTTTTCTTTGGGGTCAACACAGTCAATCAGTTTAGAGAGTTTCTCATGGGACATCATGGTCATGGTGATGGAACTCTAGGATTTTATCTTAGGTGTGGACTGTTTACCCATAGGTTGTTCCTAGATTGACTATAATCTCATTCTTGTTAGACATTTTTGGATAGATAAGTTGAGAATCTCTATTGTGTGAGAGAGATATGTCATAGAAGAGTGAGTATGTCTTGTGAGAAAAAAATGAAACCCATAAGACACCATTTGGTGAGTTTATACCTCAGATTAATGAGACCACCAGGAATATGTATTCCTTTAGTAGTGGAGGAAATTATTTAAATCTTCCCCGATAATATTTCTAGTCTACCTCTAAGGTGGGAGAAAGTATTTTGTATCAAACTACACTTCATAACCACACTTATATCTTCTATAGCATATAAAATGTCCCCTATCATGATCTGGGATATTTAAGTGAAGTTGGAGGGCCTATAGGTGAATGGTTTTATTAGATCCAATGTGTTCTCCAAGGAAAATCTTGTTTTATTCATGAAAATGGTGGATGTGAGATTAAGTATTTTTATTTAGGCGTAGTTTGAGTTTTATATTCTATGATCGACCTCTGAAACATCTTCCTCTAGTTTAGGGTTTACGTGCATGATATTCTGAATATAGAATTTTGAGGTCACTACAGACACTACGAGTTCCATGTGATGAATTTTTAGTGTGAAGAATACCCCTATTGCATATATGGATCATATAGATTAGATCATCCAAACCCACATAGACCGATTTTTATTTGTATGCATTGATGAAATTATCATTTACTCTAATTCATAGGATTATCATATATTGCATTTGAGGTTGGTCATATACATACTCTACGAGGATTGGATTTGAAGTAATAGTTCTGGTTCTAAGAGGTTCATTTTTTGGGAATTACATATTTGATAATGGATTATTAATTGAACGAGAGAAGAGTTATGTATTCCAGGCTTGGGAGACACCCAAGAGAGTGATAGAGGTGCATAGATTTCCTTGGTTGGAACAATACTAAATGAGGTTCATGGTGTACTTCTCCAGGAATGTAGCCTATTTGATAACCCTAATATGGAATGGGATGACATTAAATTGATTGGGTATTTTTTATGTACATTATGATCTATTTGTGATATTTAATAGTGATATTATGTTGGGGATAATAGAGTAAGGTTTGAAGTATGTAGTTTCTAATTTCATTATAGCTATGCTAAATTTTATGTCAATTTATAGGAATAAAGTGATCACTTAAGGGTAGAGGGAGTTGATAGCCCATGAATAGAACAACATGACTTATGTCCGATAACTGGAAGTGGTATTCTTCACTCTAAATATGTGGAAACACTCTCTTCTGGGTGATGGTTTTATTTTCCACTCCAACCACTAGAGTCGTAGGTACAACTTCTCTTAAAGAGATCATAACCTAATGTAGAGGCATTTTTTAGTGTAGCAACCTGACCCCAAAAATCATGGATCTAATTTCATGCTACCATTACATTGGAAAAAGATACAAGTAAATACCATACTAAAGGACCAAAATAGTTTATATGTCCTGGTAAACTAGAAACATACACGAGTCTTGTCTTTCAAATGAATACACTAATTGTAACATTGTTTTTGTTCTTTCTAGGTAAATAATAACTCTCTTTTAAACACCATATATTTTCAATCATAGTACGTTGGCATATGATACAAGTAAAACACATCTTGAAGGACCTAATAGTTTAGCAGTCTTGGTAAACCAGATAAATACATGAGTCTTGTCTTATAAATTGGTGCACTAATTAAAACATTTTATTTCATTAGAGGATAATAATAACACTATTCCATCTATAAAATCATTTAATATATTTTATATAACTCTTTCCTTTTCTTATATTTAAATATCATTCATATTACACTTCTTCCTTTCCAACTAATTTCATCTTATGAGACTGCCAATGCATCATGGGGATTACATTAATAAGTTCCCAACCCTTAGGGATTTCCTTCAATGGTCCCCACCTATGTTCTTCATGTACCAAGCATTCCTCATATGCAATGAACAATATTCCTTCTCAATTATCCATATTACATGAATGATAAAAATTTATCAATATTTATCCCAATTATCAAATAAAATTAAATGTAAATACCTTATGAAAAATTGTATGTGGTTTAGGAAGTGGATATATTAAAGATAAATGATATGGATAATTAGGGGAAGTTAAATGTTCAATTATCATGGGTAATGGAATATTTAAAAGGATTTAAAAGGAATCAGGGTAGTGAATTTCAATATCATAATTGTTTAAAGAAATTATAAACAAACTAAAGGAAGAATGATGATGGTGTCAAAATAACATATACCCATTATAGTAATAATAATGGTGGTTTTCCTTGATGGAATAGAAGAAAAACATTAAAATAATTCTTCATGAAAATATAGTTTTATTTTTGAAAACATTTTGGAAAACCTTATCTCTAAAAATCACTATTAGAAAACATAAAACATTATATAAAGGTTGATAATTCATATTATAAATCCTTTTTTAAAAATATAAAAACATTTCTGAATTTTTTTTTATAAAACATGGTTTTCAAAGAAAACAAATCCAAAATATAAGAGAGAAATAGATTTGGGTTTCCATAAAAGTTTGTTCTAAAACATTTTTAGTACCAAAGAGTAGGAAAATGGTACTATTAATTATAAAGGGTTTCCAATAACCAGAGGATAATAAAATGAAAGTTTTTATAAGACAGTGATCAAATAATTTCCTCTGAAGTAAATTCAAGTGGAAAAAATCTTGATGAGAATGATATTGTGAAGTAAACACTTGAAAAGGCCGTAATGTTGATGTGTGAGTCAATCATTAAATGGATTATGTGTGTTAAATGTAAATACACACATGAAATTAGAAATAAAAAATACTTTCTAAAAATTGATTTCAATTATAATCATTGAATATTAATGACAATGAGAAAGTAATATAACTCAATGAAAAGTAATCGAGTTATGAAATTATTTTCCACTTGGGTTGAAATAAGTGTAAATGCAATTAGATGGAATAATTCATATTAAAACTCAAAGTATCATGAAAAATGAATAAACTATGATATTATTTTAAAAAGTGGAAGTATTAAAAGTATATACTTGAAATTAGGTGCGAAGAAATAAAATATTCCTCATATAATGTAAAATCATTAAAAGATAACTGAAATTACTCTTGAGTAAAATACTCTTTAAAAATTCCAAAGTATCCCATAACACATTGAAACATCTAAATCATATTATTCATAATGGAATAAAATAAAGTAAATATTTTAAAAAATATAAAGATAAAAAAATTCATTATATAATATATCAATATGGTAAGTAAATACACCACACAAAGAAGTAAGTACTGAAAATGGTGTATGCCTCATAGAAAGAAAAGTGAGAAAAGAATCCCTTACCTTGTGTTTCCTTTTGTTTGAACATACTTTAAACTCATATATAATGGGTTTAAAAATTTAAATAACTTATATAAAAACCATAATAATATTTATAATATCATATATTATGTTCTAATAATATCTTATTACTCGTTTGATAATTATCTTTCATCATTTCCACTATTTCAGTTGTTAATTCCCTAGTTTTTCAAGAATGTTTTAACCTGTTACTTATTGTTATTATTAATTAGATCATGGTTTAATTTTCCTATAATGTAAAAATTATTTAAATATAAAATATATTTAGTTTATATTAATTTATAATAATATATAAATATAGTATATGGGTAATGATATTCCCATTTCATGGAGATGATAGGTCATACGTATGCATAAACAATACTTTCATTATCTTATCGTATTTTAAAACATTGAAATTTAAATGATATATATATGAATATGAATATTATAATTCCAATTTCATATATATGTATATTATGTTACATAGTTTTATTAAAACCAGAATTTATACATTCCATGTATAGCGTGAACCAATCACATCGCTTTGGTGGAGGTTGTCACACTTCCAAAAATGATGTTACAATATTCTGAATATATAGAGTGCATAAAGGTAAGCTTATATAAGAAATTAAGAAGAATAAATAAATTTTAAATATCATATAAAACATTTTTTAAAATATTTTCCACTATAATTTTCAACCATGTGATGTGGTAAATAAAAACTGAACATATTCATTTCTTGAGGCGGAAGTTCTCCATACAATAGAATTGTATGTTACTTACCCATTAGATGGAATTGTGTGTATGAATATGTGAAAAACATTACGTAAAAAACATTTTAGTATGTTTTGGATACTTTTATTATCATATATTCAGGAAATAATATGAATTTATTGAGTGGGTAAATGAATAAAACTAAAGATCTTGAAGAAGGATGTTACGTCTTTTTTGGGTAACAACATTTTTTCCATAGAGGCATTCCAACTTTGGATTTATAAATAATTATATCTTTATTAGTTGAGGTGAAGGATTCATGGAATCTGTTTTGGAAGTTATTGTTTGATAAAAATTGGCTTTAGTGGTGTGAGAATGTGGAAGGATTGAGTTCCTTTTTATAGTGGAGGGGGAGTGGCACTGTTAGAAATTTAGGAAAATGGAATTACACCCACATTTTTCAAATGTAATGTGGCTCTAATAATGAACCAAATTCTATAAAATGGTGTATAGGGTCTTAATATGGGAATAAAATGGATTTCAGAAAATTTTCTAGTTCATTTTGGCTCTTAAGTTTAAGGGTTAGTCCATTGTAATGTTAATTTTCCTCTTAAATGTTGTAATTAATATTAATCACATTCAACGGCTAGGTTCATACTATTCAAAACATTTAATTTAACAAATAGGTTATATCTTATTGTATTAAATAAGAATATTTTAATAATATATTATTGTTCTGTAAAACATGGTATTGCGTGTAACACAAGTTATTGAAGAAAGTCGTTGTTGTGTGCGATATACACTAACTTAGTGTCACATGCTTTGAAATTTATAAAATATATTAAAGTTATTTAAAAGAGTAAATATATTATAATTTTTTGGGATATTATATTCCCCTATGCAGTTGGTGTTGCGTGTTATATGTACTATTGAATAAAATGTTCTATTTTAGAATTTCAGGGAGTTACATTATCTCCACCTTAATTAAATTATTTCCTGACAATTTGAAATCCACATTGGTAATAATATTATGTATATTCTCTATGTGTATGTTCCACATCATGGTAAGGATTTTTAAAACATTCTCTAGAAAAAAATTGGAAGTACAATGTTCATGTGGATTAACACATAACTAGATATCTAAATAGGAGAACCGTGGTTGAACATAGAAATACGTACAAGGAGGAAACGATTAATTATTTATATGGAGTGATTGAGGTCATTAATAAAAAAAGGAATGATCAATGGAATGTTTCATGTCTCAAAGCCATGAATCCAAGATGATTTAAAAGTCTATCGATTCATAAAACATTAACATATAATGAAGGCCTTTTTTATTATTTTTCTAAAGTTGAGAAATTATTTTGCTGCCAATGAATATAAGAAAATTTTATTACATGACATGTATTAATTTCATATGAATAATTACATCATTCAGTTGTGCTTCGATGAAATTAAAAATCATTACTTACTTCATTAAATTGGTTTCAAAAAATTTACTTTGATCCCTAAAGCACTGAAATAAAAATTTGATAGAACGTAAGGCCTATAAAAGAGGGAAAAGTATTTAAATTTTTCTATAACTATTCTATAAATACAATATGGTCAAGATGTTTACCTATAAATATAAAAATTTATTACACTGGTTCATCATTAATATTTATATATCAAAATGTTCTATTAAAAAATGACATATTAACCTAAATATTGAGTAGTTTAGTGATTCCTGTTATTCCCATATCGTCCTTCAGTTATGGGTTCTATCCAGGTGGACTTTATAGACTAGATGGGTAGCCCCCCAAAATATAGTTTTTCCTTTTCTAAATCTATATTAATAAAATTTCAAAAATAAATTTGAAGGACATCCTTGAAATAAGGTTAATCACTAAATATCCTTTTAACTAAGGTTTTTAATATAACCTTAGTACATAGATACTTCAACTATATAATTTCCACGTAGTTATTTCCTTGGTTTATGGTTTATCATATTCCAATCACTATAATTATCTATTCAATTTCTTCGTAAATGGTTTGTAAGGAAAATGTGAATTATATTAATAATTTCTTATAGGATTTCCGAACTAGGTGTATAGTATACCCCGTTGGTTCAAATCTTGAAGAAAAATATAATTGATAACAGACTTGGTGTAAAGAGAGGTAAACTAACTTTTAATTACCTTGGGATTCCTTTGTTTTGGGGAAGGGTGAAACGAGTCTACCTTGAAGATATTTCTCTTAAAATTACTAATCAGTTGGCTAGTTGGAAAGCAAAGACCATGTCTCAAGCTGGCAGGATATGACTTGTTAACTCTATCATAAATTCAATGTTTGTTTAATCTTTTTCATTATATAAATATCCAAGTGCTCTTCATAATTAATTGAGTGTAATGACTCGCAACTTCATTTGGACTGGTTCAATTCACCAGAGGAAACTGGACAATGTGGCTTGGAAGGAATGCATAAAGCCTGTGGCTATAGGAGTTACGAGAGTTAAGGATATGCAAATTTTTAATGATGAACTGGTTCAAAATTTTACTTGGAGGTTATTATATGGTTCTGAATTTTCTTTGTAATTTCTTACTAACATATTTGTTGTCAGGTCACACAAAAATCAGATTGGGTACATGAGATCCTCTGTGTGGACATCAGTTAGGAACACATATTCTCATATCATGACTTAGTCCAAATGGTTCGTATGTGCTAGCTCCCAACTGAATTGCTGGAATATTCCATGGTTGTCCTCTCCAATTAAAGATCATATCAATATTCCACTACCTTGGAGGACCATTTCTATTTCTGACATACAGGGGAGCTCTGAGGATTTTTCAATCATACCTAGTAATCTTCTGATGGAGATGTCTAGATTTACCTTTGTTGAATATGATTTACTTGTATGGAAGCCTGTGCTCAATGGATCCTTCTCCAGCCAATAGTCTTATAATTTTCAGTATTGAAACACATATAGTGTACCTGAATGAGTGGAGGGTGTAAGAAGACCCTTCATTCATCCCGCTGATGCATTGCTGATATGGAGAATTTGGAAGTAGTGGATGCCACTCTAATCTGCCCTCCCATGAGTTGGAATGATCATTGCCTCTGTATGTTATCTATTCATGGATGATGATGAATATGTCACACATCTATTCATTCAATGTTATTTTGTTTCTCAATTATGGAGAAATATGCAAGGCACCATTCACTGTCACATGAGTATCAGTTCTGTTGGCACACTTCTCACTTGAGTTATTTAGGCAGAGTGCAGTGAGAAAGTTAAATCCCTGCTCAATACTGCTGTTATTTCTCTGATTTCATACATTGGGAGAGCCCGAAGTAGTATTTTTTTAACAATGGCAGGACCTTGCTTAAGGAGGGTGTTTTGGCAATGTATTGAAGCATTAAGCATGCTTTAGTGAATCACAATGGATCAATGAATAATGATATATCATATTTTATTCGCTTGAGAACTCTTGGTGAAAGTGGTAGGGAGAGGAAGCCCAGAATGATGAAGCATATCTGGTGGATTCCACTGATATATGACTGGATAAAGGTGAATGTGGATGGGGCAGCCTCCAGTGCACCTGGTCATACTGGATGTGTTGGGGTATTCAAGAATCATCATGGCTTTGTCAAAGGCTACTTTTTTCATTATATAGGGAATGGGCATACAATTGAGGCCGAAATATGGGAAACGATAAAGGAAATAGGGTATGTTTTTTGTTATGGTTGGAAAAAGTTTTGGATCGAGTCATATTCCTCTCTTGCTGTGCAGATTCTGAAGGATCGGTCTCGGAATGTTCCATGGAAGATTCTATCGGCCTGGATAAATTCTCTTAGACTTACTGATTTGATATGTCAGGATGTTTCCCTATGTGTATAGAGAGGAAAATCAGGTGGTGGATGTTCTCTCAAAAAGAGAAATTATAGAGGTCAGTTCTAGATGGTTTTTTATTCTACCTGATTAATACAATGATTTGGTTCACAATGATAGAATTGGTGTTGTGCACAAAAGGTTATGTAAGGCTCCCTATTCTTGAGTTGTTTTGTAATGTTTAAAATTTTATTATATATAATCTTTTCTTGGGAGCAGGTCCCCACCTGTCTCTTAAACTATTCGGTTATGCCCTATTGTTGTGTACGAGGTTACACTATGTATGGAATAACACACCATGTTATAGTTGATACCACTATGTACATTTGTTCTAGATCTATGTCCACTAGTAGTATCTAGACAAGGGTGTATTTCTAGGAAGACCCACATAATCTATACCTTATTAATATTCCATGATGTTCTTCTATAATTATACTCAATGTCTATCTTAGGTTCATGTTCTCTAACATACATTTTCAAAATATAGTTCCAATGGTTACAACCAAATTTACTCTGATACCTCCTATATAGAACCATCTCTAGAAATCCCAGAGTCAATTCCATGATTCTATTACATTGGAATAGGATATAAGAAAATTACATCTCAATGGAATTAATAGTTTAGTAGCCTTGGTAAACTAGATACATACATGAGTCTTGACTTATAAATTAATACTCTAATTTAAATATATATTTTTTCATTTAGGATAATAATAAATTTATTCCATATATCATATACTTACATATCATTCTTAGTACAATGCATGGAATCATGGGGAAAAGAAACATAAAAATGGTGATCTGAAATGTTCAATAAGGGTAAAGTACAGTGGAATTGATAATGAATCAATGATAATAGTCAATATGGGAAGGTAATAAGTGAAAACACATTCCATTTAATCAATACACTAAGAAGAATGTGACAAAAATATATAACTATAAATAAATGGAAGGACAATCCTTTTAAGTAATGATATAAGGAAAAATACATATGGAAAGGTAAAACATTGAAAACAAATGACATTTAATAAAAAAACTGATAATGAAAGGAATCCATGGATATGTCAGTGAAAAATTTTATGGATAAATTTATAATGAATCAAAATGATGGAAATACTTTATTATTGGGCTTCATGTATCTGGAACATGATCCACTACAATCAAGAACATTCACAACATGGTTTTAGTATGTGGGTAGAAACCCTTTTATTCAGATTGGAAAAAATCTTTTAGGGGTTTTCACCAACTAATTCTATCTAATGATACTACTTATGAATCATAGGGGTTATGTTAACTGGTCACAAACACATTTATAATTCTTTAAAATAGTCCCCAACCCATGTATATAATTTCACAAGAATTCCTCATATCAAACGAATAACTTGAATTATCAAATATTTGTATTGAAAAAAGTGTACATATTTATCAATATTTCCCTAAATAGTAAAATGAATATAAAAGTATTAACCATATGAAAAATGGTATATGGTTTAAAAAATGGCCATATCCTGGACAAATGATAGGGATAATTAAGGGAAATTCAATGTTCAATAA